>CM067337.1:30667500-31867500 GCA_034376525.1 Nicotiana benthamiana
AAAGAGGAAAGTTATAGGAGAAGACTCTGAGAATGAAGAAGATGATGATTCCCCTTTGATAACTAGACCAAGAGATAGGAGACACATCATTTCTGAAGATGAAGCTGAAGATACTCCTGCTCGAACCTCTATCTCCGAGCTTGTTTAGATTCTTTATGATGAGGACACCAATCCAAGGGACTCTAATGAATCTATTCAATATCTCTTTGTTAGTGGTTTTGAGAGTGGAGAACTTGGTCCAATTTTGGATGAAATCCCTCTTTATTCTTATGTTCCCACTCCTTCTATTCCTCTTTCAGTTACGAGTGTTTCCTTGCCTGTTTTATCTACTCCTACCTCTTTACCTGTTTCGATTCCCTTGTCTGTTTTTCATGTCTCAACCTTGACTCCTTTGGCTCCTGTTTATACTACTTCTACTGTTCTTCCTTCTACTTCTCCCCCTTCCTATATCCAACACGCAGAGGAGGGTTCCAGTAGCAGAGGCTTGGCTATGAGGAACGTGACACTTGAAGTTCCTGCTAATAATAGCCTTCCAAGGAAATCTGGTGAATCAGATGCCTAGCTTGGGCTTTTGATTGGAGACATTGAGAAGAAAAAAATGACAAGCCATAGTTGTTTAACTCTGATGAATGACATAGTTCATTCTACTTTGAAGGTAGTTTTCCTTAACTTAGATGTTCTCTTTTTATCTCCACATTCTTACTTTAATGCTCAACCATTGCAGGCTAATCTAATCGGCACTGAATTGATGGGAAGCATCTCCATTCTAGAAAAGAAGGACCGAGAGTTTGCAAAGGCTATCTTCGAGGCTGAGAGAATAGCCAAGGAAGCCCACCTAGGAGCATCAAATTGGAAAGATCAGTTTGAGATGCTTAGGGAACCATAGAGGAATTACAAGAAAGTAGAAATCAATTGGAGCAGCAAAAGCGGGGTTTGACTTCTAAGATAGCAGTTGCTAAGGCTTCTTAAAGCCAATTTGAAAAAGATAAGGAGCTTTTGGAGTGCTCGTTTTCTGAACAATTATCAAAATCCAGTGAGGAAATCAGAGAACTTAAGGGACTTTTGGACAAGAAAGAAAAATATGCAGGGGAGTTAGTGCAAAGCTTGATTCAAGCTTAGGCTGACTTAATGATCTCTGCTGACAAAATACGTGCTTTAGAGAGTTCTCATGCCTCCCTCGAAGCTTCCCTTGATTCCCATTTAGCTGAACACCGAATATTAAAGAATGATCTTGCTATGTGGGAAAGGGAGAATGGGCTTCTTGAGGAGAATTTTAATATAGAAGTGAGTTGGGATTTTCTAAATTCTCGTCGTGATGCTTTAATGGAGGCCAGTCAAGAAAAGTTTGATTTACAATCAAAATTGGAAAAAGTCTTGAAAACTATTGAAGAAAGCCAACAAGCACTTGACTCTCCTTCTCCAGCACTCGGAGCTTCTGTGGCAGAAGAACCTTTGAATGATGAAGTTATTTCTGTGGCAGTTGAAGTTGAAAATGTTGTAATTCCAGCTCCCGATGGTGAAACTTCTATGATAGTCTATGGAAGCAGAAGCTCCCATGACTCTTGCTTCCCTTGGTGAAAATAATCGCACACAAGTAGTTTGAAAACCCCCCATAATCTAGGGTTTCTTCCATGATTCAGGGGTAAAGACGAAAGCATAGAAAATCAGGCAAAAAATAAACTCAGGAATTCCCAAGAACACAAACAATCATGGAAACCTAAGTAAAGAAAATACAGTAAAGAAATTACTCGGAAACCCTAGGAGGCATTGCAATAAAGAAAAATATGTCGAAATCATAGTGAAAACATTTAGAAATTACAGTAAAGACAAATAATGCAAGAAATCACATTAGAACAAGTAGAAGACACAGAAACCCTAAGTTTTAAGAAGATGAACAGTTTTGAAAATAAAAAATCAAAAAGACATAGAAAATATTTTAAAATCTTAGAAAATAGCACAGATCTAAAGTAGATCTTTGAGAGAAACAAAGAAAAACCTCGAAGACATAGGGTTTTAGAGAAAACCCTAGAAAAATGAGAAAGGCCTGGAACGGGCTAGTCTTGAGTCGGAGATGGACTCACAGTGCTAGGGCTCACCGGAGATGAGTTGGAAAGGGCCATAGAACTTGAATCGAAAATATTATGAGTCAAGATCTTCAAGATCGGACTCTGAAACCTTGAGCAAAAGGAGCATAGAGGTATGGGGGAGGTACATGCTACTCAGGGTCTGAGAAGCCATCGTTTCCGGTGAAATAAGGTCGGAGATTGGTTTAAAGGGTTAGGGTTTTGGAGGGTAGTTTAGAGAACTTTAAGAGATGAAGAGGATACAAGGGCGGCTGTTTGATTAGAATGACTAGGGTTAGGGGTGGGCAGGTGAATTAAAAGAAAAGGGAGGATTATGGTCGTTGATCAAAGTGATCTACGGCCTAGATTAAAAGGCCGACCGGGTGGGCTTATTCGATTGGATATGGGTTGGGTAATTAATGGGATTGGGTTTAATTTGGGGCTGGGATTAGGCTAAAATTGAAAATAAAATGGGCTACAATTGAAATAGCCACTTTTCCCTTTTGAATTTACAAAATAGTAAATGAAAATCAAATTAAAAATACTGGATTAATAAGCAATTCATAAGTATTAATTAAAAATATTAGAAATAATTCTGTGATTAGAAATGCTATTAAATATAGAAATAGGCTAAAATTGCAATTTTATGCAATTTTAGTGTAAAAATACCAAATGGACTTGTAAAATTATGCAAAAATAATGTAAATTATATTTTGGTATAAATTTAAGAATAAAATAAATTATTCACAAAAATGATAAGCTTTGGGAATAACTATTGGATTTTATAATGCAAAATAGGCTATAAATTTGTTTTAAAAGTCTTTAAAAATTTGGGAAAAATACCAAATCCTTTGGGGTTGCTTGTATATGCATATACATGCTAATTTGAAAGTATTTGAGTATAAAAATATGTAGGGAAAAATTGGGTATCAACAGTTGCCCCTCTTTACCCGAGGAGGATGAAAGAGTTATCAGGTAAAGATAATATGACCAATTTTGACCGGTAACGGCGATTGTAAACAGATTTTTACCACTCTCTGGCTTCTGAGCTTCCTACATATCCCTAATTTTACGGGAAATAAGGACATATTTAGTTCAAAAACCATTGACGGGATATGCCGATGGAACTTCAAAAAGACAGTCGTGATGGTTGGATCTGAGAAGGTGCTTGGAATCGGACAGGCTGCACAGAACTAGAGAAAGATTACTCCTACCGATATGGCCGTGAGCCAGTCGGAGTAAATGCAAATGGGTGATGCGCTTATATATTGCATAATTTAAACGTGATGCAAGTTCCTGTTAGACCATGAATATTTGTCTTCGGACGGTTAGGATGACGTCCTCAGACTACGATGTCCTGGGCCATGAAGAGCGTAAAAGTAATGGTTCACATGACATGAAATGATGTTCTTGGGCTATGCAGATGGTGCCTCCAAACTATGATTCCTTTGAACGAGTTGGCGATCTTTCAACCCATGAGAAGGTGGCAATCTTTCAACCAAAGGAATGCGAATGGTGGCAAGCTTTCAGCCAGGTAAATGCAAAGGGTGATGATCTTTTAGTTAGAGCGAGAAATTAAAAGCAGGTGGCGATATTTCAGCCAAATGACTATTTAAAATGCATGTGGGGATGTTTCAACCAGTCAAAAAATAAAGCGGGGATGTTTCAGCCATGCAGGGTGGAGACAATGCTTAGTCTCGAAAGGCAAATAGGAGCCTCATGCAATATGGAGGTAGAGCTTAACCTCGAAAGGCAGAGAGTAGTCTTATGCAAAGTGCAGATGGAGACATAGCTTAGTCTCAAAAGGGAGATAGTAGCCTTATGCAATATGGAGGTAGAGCTTAACCTCGGAAGGCAGAAAGTAGCCCTATGAAAAATGCAGATGGAGACAGAGCTTAGTCTCGAAAGGCAGATAGTAGTCTTATGCAATTTGGAGGTAGAGCTTAACCTCGGAAGGCAGAGAGTAGCCTTATGCAAAAATGTAGATGGAGACAGAGCTTAGTTTCGAAAGGCAGACAGTAGCCTTATACAATATGGATGTAAAATAATTAATGGTAGTAAATTTTCTTACCTGGTAGACGGTTTGCAATATTATGACTCCCGGGGAGTGATGAGTGCGGATAGTGACCCTCTGGAGGGTTTTGATACTGAAGAGCAAATATACTCTGATTCGTGGCCTGAATTCCTGCATTCAAAGAAAAATTGTGAGTTTTGTAGGGGAGGTTAGGTTGTATCCTCCAGCTCTTGGCGTCGCGTATTGCGGGTTAGTGTCGCTAAATGATGGTAATGCAAATGATATTTGTACATGACATAGTAAATGCCCATATATATATATATATATAAATGATTTTATTTTGGATGAACCAATACCTGCAATATGGTTCAAGACAAGGCGATCTTTCTTGCTTCAGAATTTTGCTGGTCCTCCTCAAAATTCTGCCCCACTTTATTGGGCTGGCACTGGTGACGACTGCTGGATAAGTGAATGCGGGATGATTCTAGAATTTTGAGGGCCCTCCTCAAAATTCTGCCCCAGTTTATTGGGCTGGTGCTAATGAAAAAGACTGAGGAAACTTACTCCCCAGTCCCAATTACGGGGGAAAATGGATTTTTTTTTAAAATGTGACCGAACCCATAGGCCTGCCTATGTATTTCCTCTTAAATGGGAATCATGTCTGATAAAGTTCAGATTACATCACGAAAGAAAACACATGATCAAATGTAGTATCTTTTCACTGCGTCTAAGTTGATCGACTTCGGCCAAACTTCTCCGTCCATCTATGCGAGAATAAGGGCTCCTCAAGTTAGAACCCGATGAACCATATACAAACCCTGCCAATTGGGAGAGAATTTCCCTTTGGCTTCATCTTGATGCAGAAATATTTTCTTTAATACCAACTGTCCTGGCACGAAATTCCTTGCCTTGACTTTCTTGTTGAAGGCTATGGACATTCTATTCTGATATAATTGACCGTGACATACATCATTCATTCTCTTTTCGTCTATGAGGGCTAACTGCTCGTAGCGATTCTTGACCCATTCTGCATCCTCTAACTCTGCTTCTTGTATGACCCTCAGGGAGGGAATTTCTACCTCGGTAGGGATGAATGCCTCTGTACCATAAACCAGGATGTAGGGAGTGGCCCTAGTTGATGTTCGGACCGTGGTACGATAACCCATCAAGGAGAACGACAACTTCTCACGCCATTGTTTGTGTTTTTCGATCATCTTTCTTATTATCTTCTTGATGTTCTTATTGGCAGCTTCTACAACTCCATGCATTTGAGGTGTGTAAGCCATAGAGTTCATGTGTTTAATCTTGAATGTGTCACACATTGCCTTCATTAGGTCACTATTGATATTAGAACCATTGTCGGTGATGATTGATTCCGAAACCTCGAACCGACAAACCATACGATCTCGAACGAAGTCTGCTACTAATTTCTTAGTGACTTCCTTATATGATGCTGCTTCAACCCATTT
The DNA here is from genome assembly GCA_034376525.1 of Nicotiana benthamiana. Classification (NCBI taxonomy): domain Eukaryota; kingdom Viridiplantae; phylum Streptophyta; class Magnoliopsida; order Solanales; family Solanaceae; genus Nicotiana; species Nicotiana benthamiana. Next base: position 30,673,047 of record CM067337.1, read on the forward strand.
GGCAAAGTAATCAATTGACACTAGGATGAACCTGTGCCCATTTGACGTGGTAGGTTTAATATGTCCAATAACATCCATTCCCTACGCATCAAACGCCATGGTAAGCTTGTTGCAGTAAGCTCATTTGGAGGTACCCTTATCATATCTACATGTATTTGACAACGGTGGCATTTCCGTACATATTCGATGCAGTCCGTTTCCATAGTCATCCAAAAATACCCTGCTCGGAGTATCTTCTTTGCCAATACAAAACCATTCATATGTGGTCCGCAGGTTCCCGCGTGCGCTTTCTCCAATAGATAAGTTGTTTCCCCTACCTCAACGCATCTTAATAATCTCATATCGGGAGTCCTACTATACAAGATTCCTCCGCTGTGAAAGAAGTTGTTGGACAATCTCCGAAGTGTGAGTTTCTGAGTAGTATTGGCAAACTCTGGGTACTCTCCTGTTGTCAAGTATACTCTGATATCCTGGAACCAAGGTTTCCCGTAGGCTTCTTCCTCCGCATGATCACAATAAGCTGGTTGGTCGTGAATCTTGACCCAGATGGGATCGATAAAATTCGTATTCGGGTGCGGAATCATGGATGATAAAGTGGCTAAGGCATCAACGAACTCATTCTGCATTCTGGGAAAATGATGGAATTCCGTCTTTCTGAATCTTTTCCTCAACTCTTGTACATGATGGAGATAGGGGAATATTTTGGAATTCTTGGTTTCCCATTCTTCTCGGACCTGATGTATGAGTAGGTCTGAGTCTCCGATCACTAATAGTTCATGAATGTTCATGTCAATTGCCATTTTGAACCCTAAGAGGCAAGCTTCATACTCGTCCATGTTGTCGGTGCACAGGAATCTGAGCTTGGCCGATACTGGGTAATGCAGACCAGATGTTGATACCAAGACTGCTCATATACCAACTCTTTTTAAATTTGCCGCTCCGTCGAAGAACATTCTCCAACCATCATAGGATTCTGCGATGTCTTCCCCTATGAAAGATACCTCTTCGTTAGCAAAATATGTGTTTAGAGGTTCATATTCTCCTTCTACAGGATTCTCGGTGAGGTGATCCGCCAAATCTTGTCCTTGGACGGCCTTCTGGGTAACATAAACAATGTCAAACTCACTTAATAGTATTTGCCATTTGGCGAGCTTACCGGTAGGCATGGGCTTCTGAAAGATATATTTTAGTGGATCCATCCTGAATATGAGATAAGTTGAATAAGCACACAAGTAGTGCCTCAAGTGCTGAGCTACCCAGGTTAGACAACAACAAATGCGTTCTAATAAGAAATACCAAGCCTCGTGTGGGGTAAACATCTTGTGAGGTAGTAGATGGCCTGCTCCTTTCTTCATGTTTCATCATATTGTCCCAAAACACAACCAAACACCCCCTCCAATACTGCAAAAATAAAGCAATAGAGATCTCCCTGGCTTGGGTGGAACCAAGACTCGCAGCGTCGACAAGGACTCCTTGATTTTGTCAAAAGCCTTTTGGCAAACCTCAGTCCATTTGGTGGAGGCATCCTTCTTTAGCATCTTGAAGATGGGTTCACAAATGACAGTGGACTGAGCTATGAATCGGCTGATATAGTTGTGCCTTCCCAGAAGATTCATCGCGTCCTTCTTGCTCTTTGGTATTGGAAACTCTTGAATGGCTTTGACGTTTGACGGGTCCAGTTCTATTTCCTGGAGATTCGCAATGAAACCCAATATTTTTCCAGCGGGAACCCCGAACGCACACTTGGCGGGATTCAGTTTCAAGTTGTATCTCCTCAGTTTGTTGAAGAATTTTCTCAAATCTCCCATGTGATCTGCAGCTTTCCTTGATTTAATGATGATGTCTTCCACATACACCTCGGTTTCTTTATGTATCATATCATGAAAGATTGTGGTCATGGCTCTCATGTAGGTAGCACCAGCATTCTTTAAACCGAACAACATTATTCTGTAACAGTACATTCCCCACGGCGTGATGAATGTCGTTTTCTCTGCATCTTCTTCATCCATCCATATCTGGTGGTATCCAGCAAAACAATCGACGAACGACTACAACTCATGTTTAGTGCAGTTATCGATCAATATGTCTATATTTGGCAAAGGGAAAACATCCTTAGGACCGGCCGGGTTGAGATCCCAGCTGTTGACACAGACTCGAACCTTCCCATCCTTCTTTGGTACCAACACGATGTTGGCTAGCCATGTTGGATACTCTACCACTCTGAGAACCCTGGCTTTGACCTACTTGGTAACCTGTTCTTTGATTTTCAAACTCATGTCTGGCTTAAACTTCTGAGTTTTTGTTTTATCGCTGGGCATGGCGGATCTGTCGGCAATTTGTGAGCTACAATGGATGTGCTGAGACCGGTCATATCATCATACGACCAGGCGAATATATCCTCATATTCTTTTAAAAACTCTGTGTACTCTTTCTTTTTTGATGGTGACAAGTGTATACTGATACGTGTTTCCTTGACATTTTCTATGTCTCCCAAATAATGACCTCAGTTTCGTCCAAGTTAGACTTAGGCTTGTTCTCAAAATTCTCGACCTCTCTGAGAACTTCTTCTAGTATTTTTTCCTCTTCTGAATCTATGTCCGTTTGTCTCACTGTCTCATTACAAGTTACAGTCGTTGGTTCATCATCAAGATATGTTAGAGTAAAGCAGATTAAAGAAAGTAAATGGTAGAGAAAATAAATGAGAGCTAAATATAAACTTGGAAAATGCTTTTGATTAAATTCATAAATGTTTGAAACATCAAAGCTCTTTTCTAAATTAAATACAATGCGGAAAAGTAAAATCAACTAAAAGTAAAATGCGATGCACATACGGCGTTTATCCTTGCTACCCCGAGACACTTCGGCCACTGGTGGTCCAGATTGACCAATTGGCGAGGCATTCCCCTCATATCACAGCTTGAATGGATGGGCCTTCCTCCCCTTTCTCCTCGAAGATAACACGGCAATCCATATCATCCTCCAGAAACAGGTTCTTCATTGCTGCCAGTATCTCATCTTCCTCTCCTCTGTATATGACATCTGCTGGCTGAAAAGTCTGCTCCGGGTGTGGTAGAGGATGCTCCAGTGGGTAGTAGGGACCGCGCTACAGTGCTGACCAGTCATTGAACTCCTCCCAAGTGTATACATAACCCAGGGCAAAAGTAGTCTAATGCTTCTTCAACGTGATAGGCTTGGTGATGCCCTGAAGATTCTTGCCAAGCCTCTTTCCGGGCTCGTATCCGCTCCAATTTAGAATGCTCTCAATTTTGTTATCCCACCACTTGTCTTTGTCTATGGCATTGACTCGCTCGATGTGATGGTATGTTTCTACACCTTGTCCTTCTACCTCCGATCATCGGGATGGCTTGGCGATTGTATATAGGGTTTCTACCATTGCCATGAATGATCACTTCATGGGGATTCCATTCAAATTTTATAGCTTGATGTAAATTTGATGCCACGGCCCCAACAGCGTGGATCCAGAGTCATCCCGGCAATGAATTGTACGATGCCGGTACGTCAATGACTTGGAACTCAACATCGAACCAGGTGGGTCCAATTTGTAGGCATAAGCTTATATCTTTTGGAGGACCCTTGAATCTTATAGAGTATGCTGATGGTGCTAGAATGCACTAACTAACCTTTCGGGAGGGGAATAAAAAAATAAAAGAAAAACAAAAGGTTAAAAGTTAGTGCGGGTTCTGATAAATAATATTACGATATTTAAACACATTGTGCAGGAATATAAATTGCTTCCTAATTTGGGTGCCTCGTTGTTCATGAGGCAGGACTAGCAACAAATTAAATTTAGAGAACTTATAATGCTAAATGCCTCATTTTATTGATAAAAACAAGACGAGTTTAAAACAACTAAATAATAAAGACGTCATTAATGGCTAGTGGCCTTATTACATTAAGAAAGAAGAAGAGTATAATCCTAACTACTTGGTCCCAGAAGAACCTTCCACAGATTCGGTACTCTTGCCTCCATCGTGCAGCTGCACCAACTCGCGCATTCCTACCAGCAGATAAGCTCGAGCTAGATGTACGCCTGCACTTCCTTCAGCATTCTGGAAATCCTCAATTCTTTTCAAGAACTTCCTTTCCGATTCCACTATACCTCGCTCCAAATATGCTGAACGATTGCTGGCGTTAGCGGCCATGTCTTTCCGCTTGTTAGTCAGCTTCTTGTGGGCTTTCTGTATTTCCCAATGTTCATTCTCACATTCTCGCATCCTCTTGCGCAGTTTGTTGTATTTCAGTTGCACCTAAGTTTTCTCGTCAATAGTCCTATGACCGTGGACGAACCTTGGATGACCCAAACCAATGTGATCATCTTCCAACCAACTTGTGTAGTGCGGCACACACCCGACATGACACCTATCGGGTTCGATAGACTCCTTTCCTAATACGAGTTTGTAGTGCCACATATGCTGAGCGTGGTACCTTTGCGGGCAATCATTATCTTGAAATTCAGCCCTGAAATGACTCATCTTCTCTTTCTTGGGTATGATTTGCTTCCTTCCGGCTTGCCTCATGACTCGGAGGGGGACATAAGGATGAGTACCACTCAAACCAATGAGTATGAGGAATGGTGCGTCCCGAGAATGGACAGTAAACTCCCTGTTGGGAACCACTCGAACATCCACTGAATTTGCTCTTCTTTTAGATTCTCGAACAACTCTACCCATCCACTGGCGTCCTCTGGCTGAGCAAACATATTGGGCATGAAGTTCATTCGCTTTGGGTGATGAAAAGCAATATGGTCATCCCAATTCCTGCGTGTGATTTCCTGTCTGTAGTCGCCCTTCTGAAGGTTTTCTATGGGCCAAAGTTGATCTAGCAGATTACAACCCTCAAAATGTGGAGCCCCTTGCTGACACTTTCCTAAGGGTCGATAGATTTCAACGATGATCATGGGCACTATGCTGAAAGACTGCCCGTCGATTCATTCCATCAAGGTCTTGGTCACCATGGCTAGTCTGGTGTGGATCCTAGCCTTCTTCATAGGGACAATTATCACGCCCAAGAAGCAAAACATGAACACAAACACCCTTCTATGTATATGTCCCAAATGAGTGCGAGCGAATTCGTCCATATAGGTGCGGTAGGACTTGCTGTGGCCATATCCCTCATAGAAAAAGTTGAATGGTATGTAAGAGTCCTTCAAGAAAGAAAGTTCGGGATTTTTCTTGAGCCCTATCATCTTAAGAAAGCCTCTACTTTTGCAGTTTTCTAGCATAAGCAAACCCGGAGTCTCCCAAGGGATACCAGCTAGGCCTCATATCTCTTCTAGCAAATGGGTCATTTCCAAGTCCCCGAAACAGAACACCGATCGATCAATATCCCAAAACAAAGTGGCAACCTCAATGATCTTGTTGTTGGGTTGGTTTCCAGAAGTGAGGGTAAATTTCCTAAGTACTTACGGACGAGGGTTTGATCGCTGCCATGAAGAACTTCCCACAAGCTTAGCAACCTTTGGTGGACGTTGGATACCATATCGAATCTGGGGACCTCGTTCCTCACTTCTGCAAAACAAATTGTTAGGCCCTTAACCCCACTAGACTCGGCTATTTAAATCAATAATTAGAAAAAGGCATTTAGATTTCCAAATAAATGCACATAATGTGAAGGTGTCCGTTTGGGTTTCGAGGAAACCCGGTGGACTTTGGTTCAGGCTATTCTTAATAAGTCATTATGTGGACAACATAATCGACTCGGCTAGGGTTGACCATGATGCATGGATAATTTAATGGAATGACGTTTCTACTTTGAAGTGCTAGACAAGGTACCATTGAGCGGACAACTCAAGAGGGAAAGACTACACCGTTGATCGATTGGTTTTACCGCAAATATGCCTTTGCCACATTTAGGGGGTTTATAATATCGAAAGGTCTCAACAACTCATTATAAGCATTTATATAGGATTTGTTTTGGCGCGAGTGGAATATGATACTGAGGAATGCAGTTACAATAATGAAATAAATTACATGTATTTTCATGTTCATGAAGTAATGATTACAATAAATACTCGGAAATTACAACGAAATTGAAATAATAAGGCAGTAAAAGAAGAGATCAAAGGAAAGAAAAACATGAAGAGACAACTTAGTAATTGTGATAAAATAACCAAGGACAAGAAATAAGTGCGATTAAGTAAGCAATGAAGTCACAAAAACAAGTAGTGGTAAAAGCCTAAAAGAATCCCCAGCAGAGTCGCCATGCTGTCGAAGCCCCTCTCTCCCCCCCCCCCCCCCCCAGGAAGAGGAATCAGTTTATGACATTATGGGTTGAATGACTCTTTTATCCCATTTTGGGTGATTTTGGGCTATGGAGTTTGGAAAGTCGCCACCTAATGATTATAGTGCATTACGACTCTTTTAGAGAAAAAAAGAAGGATTCTAAGGAAAACAAGAGTTTGGGTAAGGGCTTGAGATTATCTCGAGGGGGAGGTGTTAGGCACCCCTTAAAATCCACTAATGTGGTTACCAGCCTTGCTTAGTTGTGACTTTAAGAAGAGTAGAAGTTGACAAGTAACATTTGCATATAAGAAATACAAGCAAGTTGACATTTTGAAAGAGGAAAGGAACAAGTAAAATAGAGCTTAGTTTAAAGGAAATGTCAAATTTAAATAAAAGAAAAAAAAACAAAGGAGAAGGGGTCATAAGTTTGACTATTATATGGATCATTTGGTGCAATACCCAGCAATAGTTCTCACATGAGATATTAGCGCACCGTCATCATCTCCATATTCTACCCTTCCCACCCCGTTAGGGTACTTAAACGCGAGTAGTTGTGTTTGCTTATTGCATGCTAATACCCATCCCGACCTATTAATCACAGGGTATTTGGACTTCTAATCCTAAAGGGGATAAAGGGATGGGGCATATATGGAGATTAAAAGGACACAATACTAAGGCGTCAATAAAAAAAAAACAAATAAGTGGGGTACAAATCAAACATTCAAAGGCTCATACAAACCCCGTAAATCACAACAGCAATTAGTTTAGCATGACTTGCAAGTACTGATTTGGTCTTTTAAAAATTAATGTTGAACATATTAGTTTAACACATAGAGTTGGATAACAAGCCCGCATTAGGCAACCCGTATCCAGTTGTCAAAACTTAAGACATTTTAAAACAAGTAATTCAGAAAGCATTAATTTTGGACAAGAGCCTGCACGGAAGAGTTTTGGAACAGAAAATTGAAAATTGCAAAAGCTCAGAGATGGCTTGCAAATTAGCCGAATTGCTTAAATAAAAGCATAGTAAAATTGTAAAGAGGCATTTTTTTCCGAAAAGTATTGAAGTAAAAAATTTCAGGCAGACAACTAAGGGGGTTTGTTTCAGAATAAAGAGGTAAGTTTTGAATTTTAATGACACTATTGATCTATAGAAATGTTTAAGCAGACGGGCTAGGACATGTTTCAAGAAAGCAAACAGCTTTGACAAATTTTTGCTGAAAGTGTTTGAGGCTAATGGCCAGATTATCGCTCATATTAGGCGAGTTTGAACTTCTATAGCCATGCTATCGATATCTTGATTTTTAAGACTCGTTACTGTCATTGAACTGATAAGGGGATGAATACTTTATCTTTGTGAGAACGTGATTTTTGCCCAATATATGAATAGTTCCCAAAAATTCAAAGAAAATAATTTTTCTTCTTTATTTTTAATATTTTGTGAATTTTGGTGTCGTTTTGCGTTAATTGCTTGCATTTTATTTGTGAATTTTTATTCATATGAAAATACAACAATATGCATTTGCATTTAATATTTAATCTCATATTTTAATATCAATTAGGGGTCAAATTGTCTTACAACAATGCATGAAAATTACAAAAATAGTTCTTTAGCATTTTTATTGTTTTAATCATGAAATTGTAACAAAATAGTTTTAAAAGTAATTCTAAGAATTAATTAGTTTAGTTTAGTTTTTTTTATTTTCATTTCTGCAATTTTTAAAATCAGAAAAAATAATACAAAAAATATAAACAAACAAAAGGAGATAAACAGATTAAATAAAGAAAAAGAAGAAGGAAGATTTGATGCCCAAAGAATTGGGCTCGTCACCCTCAGCCCAAAACAATATACCCTCAGCTAGCCCATGCCCAACCCTTACCCGGTCCAGCACTAGCCCAAGAGGCAATTGAAATGACGTAGTACCGTGGCCAAAAACAATTATTTTGTGTTTACAAATTAAAAGGTAATCGTGGCCATTAGTTCATCTCCATCCTACAGCCATGGGAGGTTCTTCCAATTTTAATTTAATTGTCCGAAAATTCCATAACCCTAAACGACATTCTTCGTCTTTCTCGTACCCCTTCTGCTGCACCACCGTTTGCCGCCGACGGAAATCGCCCACGGCGGCGGGGAAGTTCTAATCCACTCCAAAATTTCACCATAGGTCCCTCCCCTCCTCTTCCCATTTTTGTTGATGGTTTTCTTCGAATTACACATAGGCTCGTAAAATTTTGAATCAAAGATTATGCAAAAATTCGAAACCTCCCCAAACCTCTTCGAATTAACACAACGTCATTGCCTCATGCCCTCATGGAGGAACTCATAACCACTAATGTTCAACGCACGCTCAAGGCGTGCAAAGTTTGAACAAAAAAGGCGGCCAGAGGTCAAGTCCAGCCGTGAGTCTCCGTCTTTTTTTTTATCTTCTCTGATTCTGTTTGTCTAATTAGAACAATACTGTTTGTCTAATTAGAGGTCAAGTCCGTGAAATACTGCTTAGGTGTAGTTTAGTTCAGTTTTAACAGTGATTCAACTTTGTTTTCTCTTTAGTGTAATTTAATTCTAGTTCGAATGTGTCCAGTTCTGTTAATTGTTAGTTGTCAACCTAGTTAGTTCAAGTAATTAGTTACTAGACTAATCGAAATTGGGTCAGTTATGATAATGGCAATGTGATTAGGTATTTTTTTAGATTCTTAATAGTTAACTTCATTTGTTAGATCAATAATATTTTGTTAGCTATTTGATAATTAGTAATTAGTAGTTCTTTGAGTCAGTTAAGCATGGTTATTATGCAAACTTAGTGATTGTTCTTCAATAATTGGTAAATCATAATTTTAGGAAATTATTTGGTCATAGTTAGTAATTTTGGTTGAACAAGAGGGGTAATTGCTGTAATACAAGGGTAGGGAATCTTCTAATATCTGAATGGAGTCCTCTAGGACATTCTAGATGGGGTTCACTTTAGCTATAAACTTTGGTGGTATAATTTGGGAAACAAGTCAGTTCTTTAGGGATACTTAAGCAAAAACGAAAATTAGGAAAGAGTGTAATGCAAAACTGAAAATCTGAGGGTTGCCTTTAATTTTTGCCTATATAAGGAACCTTTTAGTGCCTTAATTGACAAGTTTTGCAGCCCAAAATTCCCCCGAAAGCCTCCCCATAGATCTGAATCTGATTTTTGAATTTCAGAATGAATAGGAGTTCAAATTTTTAGTTTCAGATTTGAGATATTATAGAAAACCCAAAAACAATGCAAATATTGTCCAGAAGAAAAAAAATACTACTATTCCATTGAAACTAAAGGTTGATTTCAATTTCTGTTTGTTAGTTCACGGGGTGTAGTTATTATTGTTGTCTGTTAAAGGGTAGAGGTTCAATTGAATCGAGTTAAATGGGTGATGGGTTATCTGTACATCATAGATGCATTTCTGATTTGATTTGTTGATGAACCTGGAGTCTGTTTAGTTTGGAGTGCTTTGAATTCTGATATGTGAAGTCATAAGGAAATTTGAATTCGATTTCGGGTGCAATTTGATTGCTTTGTGGTTGAAATCTCCTTGTCATTTGGTTTCAAACTCATTCCTGGGCTGCATTTCATTATCTGCTCACTGCTGCTGTGCTAATCTCCTCTTCTGTTGAAATTCTGATTCCCATGTACATTGGTGAAACTTTGGGCAATTGTAAACTGAAAACCTGAAGATTAAACATATATAAAAGATTGAAGTTCTGAATTAGTCCTTGTCCGATTTGTATAGTTAAAATTATTCTCATTAGAATTTGTTGTATTGGCAGTATTTGGTTTGAGATTGAGTTAACAAAAAATGTTAAACATAGTTCACTATTACCTGTTGGCTGAATAGTTTTATCCTTGTGTAGTTAAAAGTAGGGTCATCCTGGATTGCTAGCGTAATTGGGACTGCAAATCGTTGTGGACTGTTAATTGACTCATAGATTAGTTTGATTACAATAGGTCAATAGTAGTTGATTTCATGATTTGAGTAAAGAGCAGCCTATGTTGATTTTAACTAGTTTCCTACTAGCTATTGCAAATTTGATTTAAATTTCAGTAGCGGTAGATTAAAGCCTGGACCCTATTCACATGAACAAACTACCACAATTCCATATGTTTTTCTCTTCCTGCCTTCAGTTGGACTAGCATGCTCATTTAGTCAGTAATAAAGCGCTATAATTCCATATAGCCATTTGCTTAAATAATGGACAAAGTATGATTAGTCATGTTGTGGTGAGGCTGAAACTCTTAAATTTGATCACTTCTGAATTTTTGTTTTAAATAAACTCACAACTGCAAATCTTTGTTTAGGATTCGTTGATTGTCTTAAGTGTTGTGGTGAAGGTTTGGTGCCACGTCCTTTGGGCTCTTTATAAGGCCCAGTTCTGGGAATAATCTTTTTAGTGGCCCAAATTATGCCCAACTAAGGGCTGTTCAGATAAGTTCGCCGGCTCCAGCTTGGGCATCTTATCAGCATTGTTAAGTGAATTAGGTGGCGTTTCCGTATATGTAGAGATGCAGAAAATAGAAAAATATAGTTCACATTAGGATATCCTTTAATTAAATGTCGAGATGAGCCTCGCCAAACAAAACAAATTGCGGGGCCCTCGAGAAACAATTATAGGAATTGATTAGACTTTGGGTGGGCCGTTTAGCGAATTTCATGGCCTTCCCCAAAATAAAATTGCGTTAGAATTTTAGACGCGCTTTAATTGAAGTACTTTCTTAAATTCGGGTGTGCATTGATGCAACCCAAATCCAAATCTCGACGAAGTCGAAATGTGTTGATAACCACGGGTGCCTTGATGGAGATGAGGTTAGAAACGCATTTTCATGATGTCGTAATTCTTATTATCAAATAATGATCGAAAAGTGATTCAAAAATGGAGACGAGCCTCACCGAACAAAAATAAATGTGGGGCCCTCAGTAATTTGTTATTAAAAATTATTAGAATTTGGAAGGGCCGATTAGTGAATTTCAACGACCTTTCCCAAACAATGTTACGTTAGAACCTATAAGCACGATTAAATTAAATTTATCTTACTAAAATCCAGTGCGAATTGATGCGACCCAAATCCAAATCTCGATGAAGTCGAAATGTGTTGATGACTACGGGTGCCTTGATGGAGACATGGTCAAAGACGCGTTTTCACGACGTTGCATGTATTTTAATATAAATAATGGTAAAAGCGTTATATAAATAAAAGGGCACATAAGTTAGCATGTATTAAAATCTGATAAAATCATATACAACAGTTGAGTGACCGTGCTAGAGCCACAGAACCCGGGAATACCTAACACCTTCTCCCGGGTTAACAAAATTCCTTATCCGAATTTCTGGTTTGTGGACTTTAACAAAGTCATATTTTCCTTGGTCGGGATTAAAATCGGTGACTTGGGACACCATTAATCTCCCAAGTGGCGTCTATGAATAATTAATAAACTAAATCCCATTCCGATTGTCCTTTAATTGGAAAAACTCCTTTACGCCCCTTTGCGGGGGTGTGTAGATAAAAAAGAGGTGTGACAGCTCTGGCGATTCTGCTGGGGAAAAGAACCCAGAACGTTTTGTTCAGGGTTCAGAATTCGAGCTTAGATAAATTGTAGTATTTTGTTATATCTGATTTTCCTACACGCTTTGTGCTTAATGTGCTAATTGTTACCGCTTTGATATTATCTTAACTGTATATAAACTGTGCCGACACCTTTCTCTCTCTACCTCCGGGGATGTGCTTATTGGTTGAGACTCCCTATTTTGTTAGTGTCATACCCTGAAATAAGAAAGAGGCATGATAAGTTACGAAGCCGGACGATCCCGCGGGTCACCAGTAAGTTTCCCCCTCATCGACTCGAGTTGTCCGCTCGGGTATACAGTCTAGAACCTGTACCTATATTTTGAAGCTAGAATGACGTGACTTCATGCTGGATTCTTAGTAGGAACGCGTATTTGCATAATGCTGCATTTTGACTTAGGGGACTCAACACAGGGGTTGGGTCCGTCTAGGGCTAGCAACCTGTAATGAAAGAGACCATCCTGATGCATCCTACTAGTGTTCTATACATTTATTTGTTTCGAACCCGCATGCTGACCGGCTTTTGAATCTCGGGAATGTTAGAAAATAAAGAAAAAGAAAAAGCGGAAGAGAGAAAAATATTAGTTGTAGAGTTAATGTTTGGATAAAATCCGATGCCCAAGTACTGCCGGAACTCTGCCAAAATTTTGTAAAATAAAAAAAAAATAAAGAGAAGCTGTTTTTATAGAGAAAGAGTTTTTGGAAAGTTGTTGGAAAAATAGCAAAATGATTGTTATTGCAAAAATAAAATAGAAAAGTTTGAAAAAGAGTTTTGCTTTAAAATTGGTTAGTCTATTTTCCCGAACTACACATGGTTTAATTCTCATAGGGCGTGAGATACGTAGGCAACCCTCATCGATTCCAACCTCCCCTTTGCAAAAATGGACAAAAAATGTCAGAATTTTAATTTTTATCATAAATAAATCAGGTGATGTCGTTTTTGTCAAAAATAGCCAAATGTTCCCAAATGGGGAGCCGGAAGGCTGACTTTGCATAAACAGTCACCTTTGGTCATATTTTAATTTTTGACCCTCGCAGCCTTATAGTCTTATTCCATGAGGCGTTGGAAGGACGTGTTTGCAATAGCGGGTCATTTATTTTAATTTGAAAAAAAACAAGAAAATGAGTCAGTGGTCAAGTGAATACCGTTCGAATTTTTGGTCAAAATTGGCATATAAGGAAAGGAATCTGTTAGTTGTTTTTAAGTTTGTATGTATTTTAATTAGAGTATATGGGTCGTTTGATTTTTGAGTGGGTATTTCATCGTTAAGTTGGTCAATTTTGTTGTCATTATGAAAATGGATTATATTGTTGTTTACCTTTTATTTTTACGAACTACGCTCGGTCTAATTCGTGCGGGGTCACGATACGTAGGCAATCCACATAGAATTTGACCATAACCAATAAAAAGAGAAAAAGAAAAGAGGGAAAAACCAGAAAAAGAGAGAAAAGAAAATAGAGGATAAACAATAAAGAAAATGACAGAAAAAAGGTAAGGGATAAGAGAGGAAAGGAAAACAAATGAGGGAAAATAGAAACCCAAAAATGGAAAATAGCAAAACAAGAGGAAATAATAACAAAACAAGGCAAAGGCAAGAACAAAAAACAAAAGAGAAGAAAAGAAAAGAAAAGAAAGAAATTGTGCAATCAGAAATAAGGAAAAAGCCGGGATAACGCAAGCAGTTGAGCAAATGCACATAGAATCCATTAAACTATTAAGGTTCATTCATTCCCAACATGCGGTTATCAAATCTTCTTATGCCCTAATCATTAACCAAGTTGTTGTTGATGTTGAGTCAGGGCAGGTGGTTAGTTGATTGGCAATTCTGGCAACTCACCCATACAACACACAGTCAAAAGATAAGATAACAGGACAAGAATCTGATTCCCAGTATTGTGGACCCTACAAAAGGGGTCGAGGTGAATTATGTGGGTGTCATGAAAGAAGAGATGAGGAAGTTGAAAGCAAAAATGGCTAAAATGTACCAAGCTTGGTCTCAGGGGCACCCGACACCTTTGTATCCCGCCAACCCGTCCTATATCCCACCTCTAGTGCAGGATCAGGAGCCTCCTACTCCTAACACATCTCCACCCTTCCAGTATAACACCCAAGGGTATGCCACTACTTCATACGCCCCTCCATCTCTTCCACTCAAACAGAACCCTCCTCCACCCGTAGCTCCAATTTTTGTGGCAGCTCCTCCAGCTCCATTACAAAGGTCCTCTAGTGAACCACTATTCCAAGCCCACACCCAATATTACCCTTCTGAACCCACTCTTGAGGCTCCTGAGGCATACTCATATATCCCTCACATTGAGATCCCAGAGGTAGTGGATAAACCAGTTAAGAATGCGGAGCATGAAGAAGTGATTAGAATGTTCAAAAGCTTGGAGCAATCCTTCAGAAACATGCACGGTTTAGGCAGCCAAGTCAGCGTCGCCTATAATGATTTGTGCCCTTTACCTAATGTCCAGTACCTCGTCGAGTTTAAGATTCCCAATTTTGACCTGTACGAGGGACATGGCAACCCGGTGGCCCACCTCCGAGGGTTTTGCAGTAAAATGAGAGGTGCTGGGGGAAAAGATGAATTGTTGATAGCTTACTTAGGTCAAAGTCTGAGCGGGTCTGCATTGGAGTGGTACACAAGAGAGGACCCTAGCCGATGGTATACATGGGATGATTTGGCACAAGCATTCATGGGACATTTTCAATACAACCTCAAGATAGTCCCTGACCATTTTTCATTGTTGAAATTCGAGAAGAAGTCAGGAGAAAGCTTTTGAGAATTTTGTTTCCGCTGGAGGGAACAGGCAGCCAAGGTTGACCCTCCGATGAGGGAGAACGAGATGGTAGCTTTTTCCAAACATTGGAGCCTACCTATTTTGGTCATCAAGTGACATCTATTGGGAAGTCATTCAACGAAGTGGTAAAAATGGGAGCCATGATTGAAGAAGGATTGAAATCCAAAAAAAGCTTGAGTTATTCATCATTGAAAGCAACCCCGCAGGCCATCCAAAGCGGCACTGGTGGTGTGCTGGAAAGAAGAAGATAGAAGAAGTTGCCACGGTGAAGCTAGTACTTGGTCCAGGCCTCACAACCCTTTGCCTCACTATAACCAACCCAGACTTCACCACCCCAATTACCCATATACCCCATACGGCCCTCCACAACCCTACTATCCCCTACCAGAGCCACACTTTTCCGTGTACCATGCCCAAACATACACCCAGCCTCCGACTCATCTGTAATGGCGTGCACTTATAGCCAAAGCGTATATCAAGCTCCAAAAAACACATATTCACACCCAAGGGTTTACAAACCAGGATCTGGCTTTCGCCCAAACAAAGCTTTCAGAAATGAAAGGGTCCAGAAAAAAAAAGCATTTACTCCGCTGGAAGAATCTGATACCACTCTTTTCCACAAATTGGGGCAGTTAGGCTTGCTGACCCTGGTTGAAGTCAAAATGCCAAATCCCCTTCGTAGAAATTTGGACCACTCTGTGAGCTGTGAATACTGTTCGGAGGAGCCCCCGTACATGATACTGAAAAGTGTTGGAGGTTGGAAACTGCTGTGCAGGAGCTTATTGACACAAACATGATCGACGTTCAGGCCCTAGAGGCACCAAACACTGACCAGAATCTGCTGCCAATTCACCATGGGGCTCACGTGATCGAATTGACGCATAAAGGAGGGAAACCTAAGAAACCTTCGCACACGCTAATACGTTCTTGCAAAACCAGCTTGAACGAAAAGTCAACCAGTGAGAAAATGGTGGTCCAGTTGAAAGGGGTGGATAACAAGCCGTTGTTGCCAAAGGTTCTTTGGTCATTGAATGGTGTGGATGGAAACATGGGAAATGGGTTCCAAAGGTTATTCACTGAGGTAAACATGGTTGAAGCAATGGATGGGGCAAGCAAGGCAAATGCGCAGTTCGCCTGATCACGGGCAAAAGTAAACGATTGGAAGTTTTGGTAGTGGGTTTTTGTTTTTCTTTAAACTGTCCGGACTATTCCAAGGTCTGTAGTCTAGATACTATTTTCCGTTAGTTTGGATGATTTAAAAGACAAGAGGGGTTGCTCTGATGGTAAGCAACCCCCAGTTGCAACCGAGAGGTTGTGTGTTCGAGTCTCCCAAGAGTAACGTGGGATGTTCTTAGAGGGAAGGATTCCAGGGGTCTATTTGGAAACAGCCTCTCTACCCAAGGGTAGGGGTAAGGTCTGCGTACACATTACCCTCCCCAGAACCCACTATGTGGGATTATACTGGGTTGTTGTTGTTGTTGTTGGATGATTTAAAACCCTCTTATCTTTTCCTTCAATAAAATGCAATTGTCTTTCGTTCTTCTTAATTTTCTTTCAGTTTGTTTTTTTCTCACTCAATAGAGTTCTTTTATGCTGATATCAATAACATGACATGCATAAGGAATCTTTAGCTCAGTCTTGAAAACCGGCCTTATTCTGAATAATAATACAAGAAATCAAGTGTGATAATGAGTTGGAACATGATGACGATTTCATCCACCTTGAACAGTTGGGTTTGATTAATGAAAAAAGATTAGTATCAGTGCGTCATGGCCAATCGCACCAACAAAAATGGCAAAAGCGTACAACAAGCAAATGTGCCCAAGGAAATTCGAAATGGGACAATTATTGTTGAGAGGTATCTTGCCTCATCAAACTGAATCAAATGGAAAACTCGCCCAAAACTGGCAGGGGCCATTTGTGGTAACCAGAGTGTTGTTTAGTGGTACATTATTTCTAACAGATATGGAAGGAAAATGTGTAGAAATGGACATCAATTCTGATATGGTCAAGAGGTACTCTGCATGATTTCTTTATTCTGATCGTACTGGTTTTGTATTTGGCATATTTTTAAGATTGAAATGATGAAGGCATTTTGTTCTGCTATCTGAAACACTGTTTCCTTTGTCACCCATTTTGAGCCGTACTTACTTTCTTTCATACTCCTCTTTTGGAATCAATGGCACAATTAAGAAGTGCAAGTTCTGAAGACGAGTACATAAAAGGAAAGAAGGAAGAAAAGGAAAGAAAATGAATAAAAGAGAAAAGAAGGAAAAAGAAAAAGAAAATAGGAAAATAAACAAAATAAAAAGGAAAGAAAAGAAAAGGAAGAAAAAAGAAAAGAAGGAAAAAGAAAAAAAATAGGAAAAGAAACAAAAGAAAAAGAAAAGAGAAGAAAAGGAAATAAAAGAACAGTGAAGGGAAAAGAACAAAAAGAACAGAAAAAGAAAGAAAAAAAAGAAGAAGTTCACAACAAAGTAAATTCTATTAAGTGAACTACATTCGACTTGATCCCGAAAGGGTACGTAAGAAGCTTCTTTGAGGTTCAGTCATACCAAATAAAACTTCAAAAGTCCCCAAGCAAGAAACTTGGGCACAAGTTGTGATTGTTGAAAGAAGTTGGATTCCGAAAGTTGTAATTTAACCCATTTTGAGATCGTTTTGAGACATTTATACCCCTTCTTTCTTAACCTATCCAAAAACGTACATTACCGTCCAAAGAAAGACCTTCTGATGAGTTTTTGAGAAATGCCAAGTTGAGCAGGTTGAGGTAATTCACGACAGGGGCAACATTATGGTTCAAGCGAGAAGAACAAAGTAAAAAAAAATGAGAGAGTATTATTGGTGAAAACCTTCATAGGCACCATAAGGTTGTTAGAAACTACGCTTTACGCTAGAGGGGGGGTGAATAGCGTATTAATAGAATTTAGCGTTTTCTTGCGGAATTTAAACTTTGCAGGAAGTAAAATAAATGCAGAAAAATAAACTTACACAAAGATGTATACTGGTTGGCCACCAACGTGGTTAGTCCAGTCCCCGAGAGACTCTCTCGAGATTTTTCACTATCTTGTTAAGCTTAAGGGTGCTCAACAAACCGTTACACACTTGAGGACACAAGCCTCAAACAGTTGCTCGGAGATCGCAATCTCAAAGACTTCACCCAAGGAAACGCAAGTTCCTTGAAACAAGAGAATCGCAATTCTCTTACAAGTATATCAAATACTTGGACACTCACTTAACTAAAGTACTCCTTATTGAGTAGATATGAGTAAAAGAATATGTTCAAGATCACAACAACTTTAAGCAATAATATGGCTCTCAAAAGCTTTATGAAATGAGTAGAAAATGAAGAACAATTGAATGAAAGCTTATAGCAATGTAATGATCAGTTTGTGTATGTTGTTATTTTTAAAACACTGAAATGAAGCTGTATTTATAGTTGAAAAAGTTGGTTCAACCGTTGTCTAATTGCCAATTAAGAGTTGCTGAAATTACTCAGTGATAATCGATTATTAAGACCAAACAATCGATTATCTGCCAGTCAGTTTAAAAATCAATCCCAGATTTAACGCTTCACAATCGATTATACATAATCTATAATCGATTACTGGCAATATTCAAAATCAGATAATCGATTACACTAAGTTCATAATCGATTACTTTAGCAACGTTCTAAAAATTATTTCCGGATTTTAAGCAAAACATCGATTATATAAAATCAATAATCGATTACTTCAGCAACGTTCTAAAAATCATTTCCGGATTTTAAGCAAAACATCGATTATATAAAATCAATAATCGATTACTTCAGCAACGTTCTAAAAATCATTTCCAGATTTTAAGCAGAACATCGATTATCTAGAATCAATAATCGATTACCTTATGGTATTTGAAAATCATTTGACAACGGCCAGCTTCAACAATCGATTGTCCTTTGCAACAATCGATTACTTGTTATTTTCTGAAAATCATAAAACTTACTGTCTCAGTGATAATCGATTATCTAAAGACATAATCGATTACTTAATTAAATTTAAAATCACTGGAAGACATCAACTCAACACAATCGATCACCATTAGTTCATAGTCGATTATTTTGAGTATTGAAAAACTTTACCTCAACAACAATCGATTGTCATTTGTTCACAATCGATTATCATGCAGATTTGGAAAAACCTGATGTTCACTGTCTTACTCACAATCGATTACCATTAATTCATAATCGATTGTCATGCAGTCTTGGCTCAGAAACAATCGATTATCATAAGTACATAATCGATTATTTTAGCACAGATTTTTGAGGCATGTTTAGAAAACATTTTGTCTAATGTAAATATGCATGATTTAAAATCTTTTTGACACAGAATTAAATATGCATGATTTTGGAAAATAGTTTTATGAGAGAGGCCATACTATGAGTCAAGTTATAGGATCGAGATTACAATTTAGAACAACTCAATAACAATTAAAAGCTATATCTTGAACTTCAATCTTATTCGCAACCATTGTGCGCTTGTACTTGAATTCCGTCATATATCAATTTTTGCTTCGTTTGTCATTCATCAAAACCTACAAAAGAGTACACGTTTAGTATATTGCATTGAGAACGTGTTTCTAACAATTTCCCCCTTTTTGATAATGGCAAACATTAAGCGGGATATGCAATTTAGGCAAAAGATATTGACAATTCAAGACAAGTAACAATTATGCAATTTTGTTCTTGTTCCCCCTCAATTTTAGAGTTCCCCCTCAATTTTAGCTTATAAGCAATCAATGAATTAAGAGGTGGTGCATACCTGATATCCCGTGGTGCATACCTGATATCCCGTTTTCTTCCCCCTTTTGCCATTAGCAAAAAAATAGTAAGGAAAGATGCAAAAAGATGAAAAAAAAGAGGGTACATCAATGGGAACCAAAGAGAACAACAGCAAAAACCACACAAAACACAAAAAAAAAATTTATTCATTTCCGTCGTTGTCCGCCTCGTTATCCGGCGCTGCTTCAAAAGGAACGAGAGCTGCATATGGATAATTGACATGATCAAAGTATCCATGGATCTCATGAGTGAGTTGAGCAAGCTGGTCGGATATGGTTTGGAGAGTAGGCTCTTGGGACGAACGAGCACGACGGGGTGGACGACTTGAAGAAGGAGCTGGAGCATGATCACCATCATGATGGAAAGAAGACTCCGAGATTTCCCAAATTTTGGTACTCCTTTTGAGAGGACCATTTTCCGTGACAAATCCGGATGCTTCAAGGAAGTTCATAATGAGGAGGGCTTAAGGAAGAGGCATGTCATCATCGATGGCATCGAGCATATGAATTTTGATGAGCCGACACCAATTTATTTTGGCTCCGGTGACAATGGCATGCAGAAGTTTGGTATCCTCCTGGGAGATGGTGGTGTGATTGTGCCGTCTAGGCTTGAGGACTCGGGTGATGAAGTAAAGAATCAACCGGTAGTTTGGATCCATTCCCGTTATGGTAGGACGACGGGTAGAGATAGATGGATCATAGGAGGTTATACCGGCTTGGTGGAGAAGGATGGTTTCATCAAAGAGAGCCCCGGCCTTATCAATATACCGGTAAAGGTCTTCACCTTCATTTGGAAGGCGGGCAATGGTGTGGAGATTCTCTTCAGAGAGAAGAATTTGAACCCCATTAATGGAGGTGACAAGTTCGCCATCTTCATCTTTATGGAGGTTTGAGTAAAAAGCTTGAACGAGAGTTGTGTTTATGTGAGGATGAGTGAGAAGCAAGAAGTCATATAGTTGACACTCCTTTAACATATTTGCGGCAGGGGTGAAAGGCTCAAGGAGTTTACTAGTTGAGAACCGAGGAGGAAGAATGGTGCATTTCTCAAATTTTGATAGGAACCTTGTGAGTTCATTTTCAGTTTCAAAGAACAAGACGGAACCGTCTTGGTATGGAAAATTTAAAGGAGGAGGGGCGGTTGAGGCTGATGCGCCATGTTTGGATCGGGAACGTTTTGAAGATCGTCCAGACATGTTAGGAGAAAGACTGCTGGAATTTGGCAAAGAAAATAGAAGAGATTTAGCTTTTGAATACTAGAGATAGTGCTTGAGTGGGTGAATGTGAGCTCTTATGATGCCTATTTATAGAGGAAAGGATTATCAAGCATTGAATGGAGACATTTGCTGAGATTTTGGTTTAGGAGCAGTCAGAAAACGGTAAGAATTAAAATTACTGACCGTTAGATAATCGATTATTGAACTGAAATAATCGATTGTATTTACTGTTTGATTGAGATTTTGAATCTGACAAATCGATTCTTGAGTCAAACGGTAAAAAATTTGAATGAAATAATCGATTGATAAATTTTGGTAATCGATTATGGAGCATTTAAGACCTGACAGGAATCGATTGAGGAGCCAAACGGTAACAAAAAAATTAATATGAAGTAATCGATTGTCAATTCTTGGTAATCGATTATTTAGGGAACTAATTTGATACAGTGAACTTGGAGAATATCAGAATTTGTCAAATAATCGATTGTATGAAAAAATAATCGATTGTTGTAGAAAGCATTGCTGAATGACTGAGGCGGAAATCGATTATGCAATTTAGGAAGTAAAAAATTAAACACAGATGCATAATAGTAATAATCAGTCATAAACAATCGATTATTGATACTGATAATCGATGTACTGCACAGAAAATAATCGATTAGTGGCTTGAAATAGTCGATTATTTTGTGCTAAAACTTCATAATTCCCCCTACCTTTGGGGTGGTACCTGCAAAATAGATTTAAATGTCTCCGACGCTCAAGTTAGTAATTTATAGCGAAATTAATAAATTACACTAGTGTTAACAAGTAATGCCGTGAACTCTTAAGAATTGTGTCCTAGAGTGTTCTTAAGAGAGTTTCGGGTACTTACCTTTTCTCCAACATCGCCAATTACCTGTTCGAGAGGATGATCCTTGATCGTTCTCCACTCGTTAGGCGTATTTATTCCTTTTTCTAATTGTGGCGCTTCTTCCGTTGGTTGTTCCCCAATTTCATTTTTGTTTTCCTTTGAAGGTTCTTCTTGGATTTTATCTTTCAAGCTATCCAAGATACCTGCAAGATCAAAACCGGATTCCTTTCTCGCCAAGCGAGTATTATCTTCGGAAAACACAACATGAGGGGATTCCTCCACAATTTGGGTTCTTTTGTTAAAGATCCTATATGCTTTGCTACGTGAGGAATAACTAATGAAAATACCTTCATCCGATTTAGCATCAAACTTACCCAATTGGTCCTTCCCATTATTATGAACAAAACATTTACAACCAAAAATACGTAAATGAGAAATGTTGGGTTTTCTACCCTTATAAAGTTCATATGGGGTTTTCATGAGTATCGGCCGAATTGCTGCTCTATTTAAAACATAGCAAGCGGTACTCACGGCGTCCGCCCAAAAATATTTGGGAGTCTTAGCTTCGTCGAGCATGGTTCTTGCCATCTCTTCGAGACACCTATTTTTCCTTTCCACCACCCCATTTTGTTGTGGTGTCCGTGGAGCGGAAAAGGTGTGTTCGATTCCGAGTTCGTCACAAAAATCCGCAAAGAGATTGTGATCAAACTCTCCCCCATGATCACTTCTAATCGAAGTGACGGTCGATTCCTTTTCGTTTTGAACACGCTTAAGGAAATACTTGAAATTTTGAAAAGCATCACTTTTATTTGCAAGAAATAGAGTCCAAGTAAATCTAGAAAAGTCATCAACAATTACAAAAACATATTTATTTTTACCAAGACTTTCAATACGAGAGGGACCAAATAAATCCATGTGAAGTAATTGCAAAGGTCTAGACGTTGAAACAATATTCTTGGATTTAAAAGATGCTTTGGTTTGCTTCCCTTTTTGACAAGAATCGCAAATAGAATCATTTTCAAACTTTAAACTGGGAAGACCAACTACTAAGTTTTGAGAAAGAAGCTTGTTCAAAAGATGCATGTTCATGTGTGCTACTCTACGATGCCATAGCCAAGAGTTATCCTCTTTGCTTACTAAACAATCAACATATTCGGGTGAGGAGTTTGCAAGATCAACCATATAGATATTATCAATTCTAAAACCACGAAGTATGATCTTGAAATCACTACGTCTAAATACAAGACATTCATCCGAATTAAATAGAGCAAGATTTCCCTTGTCACATAATTGGCTTATGCTCAAGAGATTATGCTTCAAACCTTTCACAAGTAGTATATGTTTAATAGAGGAGTTTTCGTCCTTACCGACCGAACCAATGCCGATGATTTTTCCTTTATTGTTATCACCAAATGTGACACTTCCTCCTTCTTTGTGCTCTAGTTGAAGGAATTTGGATTCATCTCCCGTCATGTGTTTGGAGCATCCACTATCAAGGTACCATAGTACACTTGATCCCTTCAAGCACACCTACAAAACAAATTAATGTTCTTTAGGTACCCATGCCATCTTGGGTCCTTGAGGGTTAGGCATGTTATAATGATGCAATTGATTTATATGTCTATGACGAGTAAAGCAAGCGGGAGCAATATGACCAATACGTCTACAATAATGACAAGTCACGTTGGGATTATGCATTTTTCTAGGTACATAGTAACTAGATGAATGAATGTTGCTTACTCTACTTTGAACACCATTGTTTCTCCTATTATGAGCTCTAGGAGGTTCACAAGTTTGTCTAAAATATGCATCATTTCTAGAATATCTATTTCTAGGTGGAGGGTCATTTCTTGGTCTTCTAAATTGTTCAAGGTTTGGCCTAAAATATGCATCATTTCTAGGTCTTCTAGCATTTTCACTATTTGGTCTAACATGCAAGTTATTTCTAGGATTTCTACTTCTAGGATAAGCATTTTGGTTATTAGTCCTAGGTTGAGCTCTAGGTTGTTGTGGTTTAGCACCAACCTTTTCTTCATTCTTGAATCCTATTCCATGTTTAGTTGATTTTAGATTAACAAGCACATCATTCAAGTTTTTATGCGAAGAATTAAACTTATCTAATGTGCCTTTAAGTCTAGCTACTTCATTCTTAAGAAGCACACAAGAAGAACAGTTTCTAGTAGAACCTTCAGGTTTATCAGCACTTCTTTTTCCATAAAACTTGTTTTCCTCTTTTAGCTTCTCATTTTCGAAAACCAGTTTTTCTAATT
Organism: Nicotiana benthamiana; assembly: GCA_034376525.1. Classification (NCBI taxonomy): domain Eukaryota; kingdom Viridiplantae; phylum Streptophyta; class Magnoliopsida; order Solanales; family Solanaceae; genus Nicotiana; species Nicotiana benthamiana. The sequence continues at coordinate 30,696,825 of CM067337.1, forward strand.
CTTTTTCTTTTAATGAAAGCTGTGTTTGAAAATCTTTTTCTTTTAGAGAAGCGCTTTCTTTAACACTTTTGACAGTTTTTGAATCTTTGATAAATTCAGCATATAGTTCATCAAAAGCATTTCTCATTTCATCAAGAGTAAAGAAATTTTGAGAAGAGATTTGACTTACCTCGTCTTTGCCGTCTTCTTGAGCCATGAGACATAAATTTGCTGCTTCATCGTCTTCTTCTTCGCTTGCTTCATCTCCGGAATCTCCTCCCCAAGAGATGTATGCATGTTGCTTTTTGAAGGGTTTCTTCTCCTTTTTGATGTTAGGGCAATTTGATTTTATGTGCCCGGTTTCTCCGCATTCATAGCATTTTAGTTGATCGCCTTGCGTTTTGTTCTTGCGTTCATACTCTTTGCGCATAAATTTTTGAAACCTTTTGATAACGAGTCCAAACTCGTTGTCACCTTCCTCATCAATTTGTGGTTGGCTAGCCTTTAGAGCAATCCTTTGCCTTCTTTGATCATCAACAGACGGGTTAAGTATAGTTGATTCATAGGTTTTGAGATTACCTCTTAATGCGTCAATTGTGACATTTGTGATGCCAATGGATTCTTGGATTGCATCGGCCTTTGATCGCCATGCCGGAGTGAGACTTCTGAGGATCTTCCGGACAAGCTCTCTATCCGTAAACGTCTTTTTGAGGGCGTGTAGATCATTCACGATCATTGAGAATCGCTCAAACATTTCGTCTACTTTCTCTCCTTCCTTCATGTGGAATAGTTCATAAGAGTGAGTTAAGAAATCAATTTTAGCTTCTCGTACCTGGTCGGTTCCTTCGTATGTCACTTCAAGCTTATCCCACATTTCTTTTGCTGTTTTGCAACATGATATCTTCCTGTAGTCGTTAGCATTAACAGCACAATATAATAAATTTATAGCTTTGGCATTATTTTGAACCTTACGAATATCCTCCGCGGTATATTCCTCTTCGGTCTTTGGAACCCATTCGTCTTCCACCTTCTTGGTTGGAATTTGGTTTCCATTGGTGAATACTTTCCACAAATGAAAGCTATTTGATTGCACAAAGATTTGCATCCTCTCCTTCCAGTATGAGTAGTTTGTGCCGTTGAATAGAGGAGGTCGTGTAGAGCATTGTCCTTCTTCAATTCCTGCAAAAGAGTCAAGAGTAGAAGCCATGGATGGTTCTCTCAAACGGTTAAGTTTTCAGAGAGTTGGGCTCTGATACCAATTGTTAGAAACTACGCTTTACGCTAGAGGGGGGGGGGGTGAATAGCGTATTAATAGAATTTAGCGTTTTCTTGCGGAGTTTAAACTTTGCAGGAAGTAAAATAAATGCAGAAAAATAAACTTACACAAAGATGTATACTGGTTGGCCACCAACGTGGTTAGTCCAGTCCCCGAGAGACTCTCTCGAGATTTTTCACTATCTTGTTAAGCTTAAGGGTGCTCAACAAACCGTTACACACTTGAGGACACAAGCCTCAAATAGTTGCTCGGAGATCGCAATCTCAAAGACTTCACCCAAGGAAACGCAAGTTCCTTGAAACAAGAGAATCGCAATTCTCTTACAAGTATATCAAATACTTGGACACTCACTTAACTAAAGTACTCCTTATTGAGTAGATATTAGTAAAAGAATATGTTCAAGATCACAACAACTTTAAGCAATAATATGGCTCTCAAAAGCTTTATGAAATGAGTAGAAAATGAAGAACAATTGAATGAAAGCTTATAGCAATGTAATGATCAGTTTGTGTATGTTGTTATTTTTAAAATACTGAAATGAAGCTGTATTTATAGTTGAAAAAGTTGGTTCAACCGTTGTCTAATTGCCAATTAAGAGTTGCTGAAATTACTCAGTGATAATCGATTATCGATTATCTGCCAGTCAGTTTAAAAATCAATCCCAGATTTAACGCTTCACAATCGATTATACATAATCTATAATCGATTACTGGCAATATTCAAAATCAGATAATCGATTACACTAAGTTCATAATCGATTACTTTAGCAACGTTCTAAAAATCATTTCCGGATTTTAAGCAAAACATCGATTATATAAAATCAATAATCGATTACTTCAGCAACGTTCTAAAAATTATTTCCGGATTTTAAGCAAAACATCGATTATATAAAATCAATAATCGATTACTTCAGCAACGTTCTAAAAATCATTTCCATATTTTATGCAGAACATCGATTATCTAGAATCAATAATCGATTACCTTATGGTATTTGAAAATCATTTGACAACGGCCAGCTTCAACAATCGATTGTCCTTTGCAACAATCGATTACTTGTTATTTTCTGAAAATCATAAAACTTACTGTCTCAGTGATAATCGATTATCTAAAGACATAATCGATTACTTAATTAAATTTAAAATCACTGGAAGACATCAACTCAACACAATCGATCACCATTAGTTCATAGTCGATTATTTTGAGTATTGAAAAACTTTACCTCAACAACAATCGATTGTCATTTGTTCACAATCGATTATCATGCAGATTTGAAAAAACCTGATGTTCACTGTCTTACTCACAATCGATTACCATTAATTCATAATCGATTGTCATGCAGTCTTGGCTCAGAAACAATCGATTATCATAAGTACATAATCGATTATTTTAGCACAGATTTTTGAGGCATGTTTAGAAAACATTTTGTCTAATGTAAATATGCATGATTTAAAATCTTTTTGACACAGAATTAAATATGCATGATTTTGGAAAATAGTTTTATGAGAGAGGCCATACTATGAGTCAAGTTATAGGATCGAGATTACAATTTAGAACAACTCAATAACAATTTAAAGCTATATCTTGAACTTCAATCTTATTCGCAACCATTGTGCGCTTGTACTTGAATTCCGTCATATATCAATTTTTGCTTCGTTTGTCATTCATCAAAACCTACAAAAGAGTACACGTTTAGTATATTGCATTGAGAACGTGTTTCTAACAAAGGTGACATGAGCTAAGAGAAAAAAATAAAAAATAAATGAAAGAGTATTATTGGCGAAAACCGTCACGGGTACCTTGAGGCGAAAGCGAGTTCAGATGTTGTTAATTGACAAAAAGTCAGTGGGTGGAAAACTGTTTCAAGGCATCACATGAATAAACATAGTCAAGGTTTGGATAAAGTAATCAAGTGACTGAATTTTCTGGTAACAAAACATGGCAATTGAAAGTTGGTTAGTTGGACAGATTGGGTCGATTAGTTCGAAATGCATATCATGACCATTGGTGCCAGTTGTTCCGGTCAGATAAGTTTTCTTCTTTTTCCTTCTAACTATCATCTGGTTTTGGATTCTTCTTATCCTTATCTCATAAAATCATCGCATTTCATTATCTTTTGGGGGGTTTTTATCTATCTAAGGTGTTCTAATGTCAGTTTTTGTTCAATGCAAATAGAAAGAATTTCAAAGCTCACTACCAACTTCCAAAAATGGTAAAAGCATAATGTGGTTAGAGCATGGAAAATAGCAACACGATGTAAAGTGGGGCATGAAAAAGTCACCAAAAGTTTCATCGGCGGAATAATTGGGAAATTTTATGGGAAATGTAAAGGTTCAGACAAAGAGATCAGAGGTATGAAACTACAACAGGGGTACAAGCATCCATGATTTCAGAGGTTATTGAATTTGAAAGTGGCTCAGAAAGTTGAGCGGTTCAGGGACAGTTCAGGGAAGCTGGAGGAAACAAAGCAATGTAGTGGAAGGACTTTTCAGGAAGAATGCCATCAACTAACCACCGTTTTAAACTGAAGAAATTTTTTTTGATTGAAACAGGGGCAAAAAATTGGTTGTGCAGAAGGAATTCTCCATAAAGGAAAAGCAAGCAGTAATCAGGTTTGACCGCAAAGTGTGGTGTGATTAAAATACAAGAATACTTGGGAATAACATGGGGAATGAATGTTTGCATGTTTGGTGTATAATTAAAGTAGGAGTGGTCAGGACCTTCCTGAATAATATGATGTATTTCAAAACCTTGTAAATAGCAAAACGCGGTGGGACCAATACCTCTAGAAAATGTAAATAAGGTTCATAACTGGTAGGATTTTTCAGGACCTTCCTGGATAATAGGACGTAGTTTAAAGTCCTTGTAGATAACATGATGTAGGGAGGGTAATACTTTAGAAGATGTAACTTAGGATCGTAATTGTTAGAAGTTGTCAGGACCCCCATGGATAATAGGACTTAGCTTTCAAATTCTTAGTAATAGTTGGTTTATGATTCAGTAACACTCACCCATATGCCCAACTACCAAACTGGGGCAGGTAATTTTCCTTGTTTTCGTATGTTTTTTTTAATTCAGGAGCCCGCCTGGATAACGGAGGAATACGTTTTCAAGTTTTGATATCAGGAGCCCGCATGAAAACAGAGGTATTACAATTCGAGTTTTAGTATTCAATTCCTACTAAATGCCAAGTAACACATACCTAGTTTCCAAGGGAATACATTCAAGTCCAAATTCAGAGGTCGGGAGCCCACCCGCATAACAAGGGAATACATTCAAGTTTGTAGTCAGGAGCCTGCCTGGAGAACAAATGTATTACAATTCAAGTTTTAGTTTTCAAATTCGTATTAGTATCCGGAGCCCATCTTCCAAACTGGGGCTGAAATTTTCTTTGTTTTGTTTATTTTTCTGAAGTCAGGAGCCCGCCTGGATAATATAGGAATACATTTCAGTCTTTAAATTTGAAGTTTTTGAAACATCTCAGTCTTCAAAATTTTCAATTTTTGAGGTCAGGAGCCCTCCTGGATAACAAAGGAATACATTTCAATATTTAAATTTTGCAGTTATATTTCTGTCTTATCGCGATTCAAGTTTTAGTTTTCTATTCTTATTGGTATGTTGTAACAAGCCCCAGTTTCCAAACTGAAGCAGAAAGTTTTTTTTTGTTTTGTTTATTTTTTTGAAGTTAGCCCACCCAGATAACAGAGGAATATATTCCAGTTCAAGTTTATTCATGTTCAGAAATGTGGAGAGGAGGAACAACATATCAGTTAGCAAGTTGAAGTAACGACAATGGATTTCACCAGGGGAACACAAGATAACAAGATAACAAGGAAGTACAAGAGCAAGTTTGAAGATCTTAGATAGGACTTATGTAATTCGTAGTTCATAAGTTAGGCTAGCTTCTTTTATATTTGACATGGTGTAATAAGGAGGGTCAGCAAGCAGTAGCAGCAGCAACAACAGTGAAATCACAACTCCTGGTAGCCCCAGCTACCAGACACTCTCGAACTACACTGACCTGATTCCTGTTTAGCCCAGGATAAGTAGGCAACCTGTAAAGCAGGGTGCACTCAAATTTTTCAAAAAAATGCTTCACGCAGAGTTTTCAAACGGGCAAAAATCTCTCGTATCTGATCACTTGTCTTTGCACCAAAACTCTTCTCGTTTTCGAGCAAAGAGGGGAAGCCGTGAGCACGTGATTTTTGCCCTATATTTGAATAGTTCCCAAATATTCAAACAAAATAATTTTTCTTCTTTATTTTTACAATATTGTGAATTTTACTGACATTTTGCGTTAATTACTTGCATTTTATTTGTGCATTTTTATTCATATGAAAATAAAAAATATGCATTTGCATTTAGGATTTAATCTCATATTTTAATATCAATTAGGGGTAAAATTGTCTTAGAACAATGCATGAAAATTACAAAAATACTTCTTTACCATTTTTATTGTTTTAATAATGAAATTGTCAAAAAATAGTTTTAAAAGTAATTCTAGGCATTAGTTTGTTTTGTTTAGTTTTCTTTATTTTAATTTCTGCAATTTTTAAAATCAGAAAATTAATACAAAAAATATGGAAAAATAAAAGGAAATAAAGGAATTAAATAAAGAAAAAGAAGAAGGAAGATAGGATGCCCAAAGAATTGGGCTCGTCTTCCTCAGCCCAAAACAATATACTCTCAGCCAGCCCAGGCCCAACCTTACCCGTCCAGCATTAGCCCATGAGGCAATTGAAACGGCGTAGTACCATGGCCAAACTATGTTGTTTTGTGTTTACAAATTAAAAGGTAATCATGGCCATCCATTCATCTCCATCCAACGGCCATGGGAGGTTCTTCAAATTTTAATTTAATTGTTCGAAAATCCCATAACCCTAAACGTCATTCTTCGTCTTCCTCGTACCCCTTCTGCTGCATCACCATCTGCCACCGCCGGAAATCGCCCACGGCGGCGGCGAAGCTCGAAACCACTCCAAAATTTCACCATAGGTCCCCTTTCTCCTCCTCTTCCCATTTCTGGTGATGGTTTTCTTCGAATCACACTCAGGCTCGTCAAATTTTGAATCGAAGATTATGCCTAAATACGAAACCTCCCCAAACCTCTTCGAATTAACACGACGTCATTGCCTCATGCCCGCGTGGAGCAATTCACAACCACTAAGGTTCAAGGCACGCTCTAGGCGTGCAAATTTTGAATAAAAAAGGCGGCCAGAGGTCAAGTCCAGCCGTGAGACTCCATCTTTTTTTATCTTCTCTGATTTTTTTGTCTAATTAGAACAATAATTAAGTTCGTGAAATCCTGCTTAGTTGTGGCTTAGTTCAGTTTTAACAGCGATTCAACTTTGTTTTCTCTTTAATGTAATTTAATTCTAGTCCGAATGTGTCCAGTTCTGTTAATCATTAATTGTCGACCTAGTTAGTTCAAGTAATTAGTTACTAGACAAATCGAAATTGGGTCAGTTCTGATAATGGCAATGTGATTAGTTTTTATTAGATTCTTAATAGATAACTTCGTTTGTTAAATCAGTAATGTTTTTTTAGGTATTTGATAATTAGTAATTAGTAGTTCTTTGAGTCAGTTAATCATGGTTATTTTTAAAACTTAGTGATTGTTCTTCAATAATTGGTAAATCAGAATTTTAGGAAATTGTTTGGTCATAGTTAGTAATTTTTGTTGAACAAGAGGGGTAATTGGGGTAATACAAGGGTAGGGAATCTTCTAAAATCTGAATGGAGGCCTCTAGGACATTCTAGATGGGGTTCACTTTAGAATTCTATAAAGTTTGGTGGTACAACTTGGAAAACAAGTCAGTTATTTAGGGATACTTAAGCAAAAACGAAAATTAGGAAAGGGTGTAATGCAAAACTGAAAATCTAAGGGTTGCCCATTATTTTTTCCTATATAAGGCCCCTTTTAGTGCCTTAATTGACAAGTTTTGCAGCCTAAAATTCCCCCAAAAGCCTCCCAATAGACCTGAATCTGATTTTTGAATTTCAGAATGAATAGGAGTTCAGATTTTTAGTTTTAGATCTAAGATATTATAGAAAACCCAAAAGCAGTACAAATATTGTCCAAAAGAAAAAGTACTACTGTTACATTGAAACTAAAGGTTGATTTCCATTTTTGTTTGTTAGTTCACGGGCTGTACTTATTATTGTTGTCTGTTGAAGGGTACAAGTTCAATTGAATCTAGTTAAATGGGTGATGGGTTATATGTACATCATGGATGCATTTCTGATTTGATTTGTTACAGAACTTGGAGTCTGTTTAGTTTGGAGTGTTTTTAATTAAATGAGTCAAGTCACAAGGCAATTTGGATTTGATTTCGGGTGAAATTTGATTGTTTTGTGGTTGAAATCTCCCTGTCGTTTGGTTTCAAACTCGTTCCTGTGCTGCATTTGATTATCTGCTCATTGCTGCTGTGCTAATCTCCTCTTCTGTTGAAATTTTGACTCCCAGGTACACTGCTGAAACTTTGGGCAATTGTAAACTGAAAACCTGAAGATTAAACATATATGAAAGATTGAAGTTCTGAATTAGTCCTTGTCCAATTTGTATAGTTAAAATTATTCTCATTAGAATTTGTTAGATTGGCAGTATTTGGTTTGAGATTGAGTTGACAAAAAATGTTAAACATAGTTCACTGTTACCTGTTGGCTGAATAGTTTTATTCTTGTGTAGTTAAAAGTAGGGTCATCCTGGACTGTAAACGTAATTGGGATTGTAAATCGTTGTGGTTTGTTAATTGACTTATAGATTAGTTTGATTACAATAACAGTTGATTTGATGATTTGAGTAAAGAGAAGCCTATGTTGATTTTAACTGGTTTCCTGCTAGCTATTGCAAATTTGATTTTAATTTTAGTAGCAGTGAACTATGTTTAACATTTTTTGTCAACTCTCCTGCTAGCTATTGCAAATTTGATTTAAATTTTAGTAGCGGTAGTTTAAATCATGGACCCTATTCACATGAAGAAACTACCACAATTCCATATGTTTTTCTCTTCCTGCCTTCAGTTGGACTAGCATGCTCATTTAGTCAGTAATATAGCTCTATAATTCCATATATCCATTTGCTTAAATAATGGAGAAAGTATGATGATTAGTCGTGTTGTGGTGAGGCTGAAACTCTTAAATTTGATCACTTCTGAAGTTTTGTTTTAAATAAACTCACAACTGCAAATCTTTGTTTAGGATTCGTTGATTGTCTCAAGGTTGTGGTGAAGGTTTGGTGCCACGTCCTTTGGGCTCTTTCTAAGGCCCAGTTCTGGGAATAATTTTTTAGTGGCCCAAGTTGTGCCCAGCTAAGGACCGTTTCAAATAAGTTCGTCGGCTCCTGCTTAGGCATCTTATCAGCATTGTTAAATGAATTAGGTGGTGTTCCTCATAAGTAGAGACGCAAAAAATAGAAAAATATTGTTCCCTTTAGGATATCCTTTATTAAAATGTCGAGACGAGCCTCGCCAAACAAAAAATATTACGGGGCCCTAGAGAAACAATTATAGGAATTTATTAGAATATGGGAGGGCCGTTTAACGAATTTCACAGCCTTCCTCAAAATAATATTGCGTTAGAATTTTTAGACGTGCTCTAATTAAAATACTTTCATAAATTCGGGTGTGCATCGATGCAACCCAAATCAAAATCTCGACGAAATCGAAATGTGTTAATAACCACGGGTGACTTGATGGCGACGATGTTAGAAACACGTTTTCATGACGTCGTAATTCTTATAAACATATAATGATCGAAAAGAGGTTAAACAATGTGGACGAGCCTCATCGAATAAAAATAAATGTGGAGCCCTCAGCGAATTTCAACGGCCTTTCCTAAACAATATTACGTTTTTTCCTTTAAGCACGATTTAATTAAATTTATCATCCTAAACTTGGTTGCGCATTGATGTGCCCCAAATCCAAATCTCGATGAAGTCAAAATGTGTCGGCGACTATGGGTGCCTTGATGGCGACGTGGTCAAAGCCGCATTTTCACGACGCCACAAGTCTATTTAAATAAATAATGGTACAAGAGGTATATAAATAAAAGCACACAAGTTATCATGTATTAAAATCAGATAAAATCAAATACAATAGTTGAGCGATTGTGCTAGAACCACGAAAACCGGGAATGCCTAACACCTTATCCTGGGTTAACATAATTCCTTATCCAAATTTCTGGTTCGCGGACTGTAATAGAGTCATATTTTCCTCTGTTCGGGATTAGAATAGATGACTTGGGACACCATTAATCTTCAAAGTGGCGACTCTGAATAATTAATAAACTAAATCTCGTTCCGATTTTCATTTAATTAGAAAAACTCCTTTACGCCCCTTTGCGGGGGTGTGTAGATGAAAAAGGAGGTGTGACGATTGCCCTGTAGTTTTCCTAATGTTTACGCACTTCCTATAGGCATTTTCTCTATATGAAACTTGTTATATGCGTATTAGGTCATATAGGCAGGATTTCTGAATGACTTGCAATGTGACTGAATATGAAACCCTATAGGCAGGGTATCTAAATGATTGACTTATGAGACGTTAAAAACCTATAGACATGATCTCTAGGCGATTTAAAACATTGAACTTATAGGCATAATATCTAGGCGATTTAATAACAATATTAGTCCTATAGGCATGGTATCTACCCTTTAGCATATGTAAATAAACGTAAACCCCTCCCACACCCTTTCACTAATATTCCCCAAATTCTTTTTACAAGATTATTTCAGAACCAAAAAGAATGCAAACAAAATACATTACAACCTACATCTACATCCGAGAAGCCTAATTCAATCTTAATACCCAATAACATGTGTTCCACCAGATCCGGATTCCAGATTCCAAGGCCTTCTCTTAGAGTGTTTCAAAGTTCCTAGGGCTTTCTGGAAGCCCATGCAATACTTACACCCTAAAGATTGAATATGGTAACAAAATAGTGCAATGTATGGAAATACCAGCCCTTAGGCATCCAAGTTCAGAGGGAACTCTAGAGCCCCTAAGTATGGCTTACCATAGGGGGGCGGAACTTAAAGAACTAAGAGTAAATGTAAAGTGAGGGTATTAGAGGAAACTAAAGCAAAGGGTGGTCATACCCAGCCGTGGGTAAGACTGGCACACCCCTGACCCTTCACTTGATTTAAAAAAATAAAATAGCAGACTTTTAGAGGTCAGACAGAGGCCTGGTGACGGTTAGGATACCACCATACCCTAGTCAAAGCTCAACACATAAAGGGGATTAAGAGAATGGTACTGATGGGAGTAAAGGTTCAAGAGAAGCTGGTCCCAAGTCAGGGATGGCAATAGGATGCTATCCCCAACTTGGGGCTGATACTCTTACATAGAAGGGGTTAAAGTGAATGGGATCACATGAAAGCATTCACATAAATATCAGGGAAAGGTAAGAAAAGCATAACAGCACTTCAAAGATGCAGAAGCATGAAGAAAAGTACAACAGACTAATGACTAGTCACACAATTCGAGAAAACATGTAGTGAGAGGTTATGTAAAAGGGAGAAGTAACCACAAAGTTTTGAGAATAGTATTTAAATTATAGAGATATACCAGTTGCAAGTTCAACTAGCGGAATAAATAAAGCAGGAAATCAGCCAGAGAATTCACTCGAGCATCAGCAGATACTTGAGAAAAAAGGCAGGATTCTATAGTCTAGCCTTGGCTTTCAACCAGCTAGACACAAGCTGTAGTGCAGGTAGCAAAGAAGAGAAAAGAGCTTAGTGTGTATGTGTGTGTGTTTTTGAACTCAGTTTTTCATTGGTTTGAAGAGAAGGATTGGGGTATTTATAGTTTGAAAACATGTGGTAAGTAAGGCAAAATAATAATTCAGTATCAACTCAGAATCAATCAGAGGAAAGGAATTCCTTTAATTAAGGAGTTGAACTTGAGTAATAAAAGAGTAGAGTTTATTTAAGGAAAAAAAATCTCACTAAGCAAAGAAAAAAGCTTCAGCCCGCTCTCGGCGCACAATAGCAAGGTTGCGATTGTGCCGAAAAATATGGCACGATGCCGGAAAACTGCACCTCCCGTTCCTGCACAGATCATCACACCTGCAAATGGGGTTACAAAGGAATTAGAACCGCTCACTTTTGGTAGCTTTCTTCCACAAAATTTCCAATCAATTGAGGCGATTCATGACGATGGTGATGCTGAAGATGATATGCCTGAACAAGTGAGTAAACTGGAAGGGAACTCAAATTCAGTTGTGCGTTGCTTACATTTCTCAGAATCTAGTGGTTTCGAGAAACCTACTCCATCTGCTGTTGATATTGTCAGAGGTAATCGAAGTTCACAAATGGGGAAAACGCTCTCATTTGTTCCCCCTACTGAAAGAGATGGTAAAAAAATCGTCAAAATAAGTGAAGATGATTTGAAATCTCAGACTGATTACTGGAAGACTTCCTTAATTGGGTACATAATTGGTGAGACGCCGTATGAGAATACTATGGACAATTTTGTGTTGCATGTGTGGAATTTCGTCTCTAAGCCTCAGATACTGATTCACGATGAGGGTTACTGCATTTTCAGATTCAAAGCTATAAAGGACAGAGATCAAGTTCTTCAATCTGGTCCTTATTCTTATAGGAATAAGCCAATGGTGTTGAAACCCTGGGAAATTGATTTCTCTTTCCAGGAGGACATGCTGAGTACAGTGCCAATGTGGATTAGATTTTCGGGACTACCTATAGGCTATTGTGTAGAAAATCACTCTATCTATGATATGTGCGCTTTGGTTGTATGAGCATGATTTCAGGTATAGGTTTTGATGAATGACAAACAATGAAGTCAAGTGTCAAACAACGATATTATATGACAAACAATCAAGCTTGAATGCCGAGAAGCATATTGATGAACGGATTGCAATGGAAAAGCCAAAGACGAGCTGAAATGTTCAAGACCGAAGACCCAAGGCGTAGGTCGTTAGGTAGAACAAATGTAAGAGCAACGCTTAAGTTATCTCGTCTTTTGGCTCAACATAGGTTATCATAAATATGCATAAAATCATTTTATTAAATTATATTTATCATAAACATATTTTATTAGATCATATTTATCATAAACATATTTTATTAAATCTTATTTATCATAAACATATTTTAAATACTTCAAACAAAATGATGTTAAAGTTTTCATCTTAACCAAAATGGTTTTTGAAGTAAGTTTTCAATTCTGCCTCAGAATAATCGATTATCAGTATATGCATAATCAATTATGATGTAGAACGTTGCCAGTGTTTGAACACTGCCACAGAATAATCGAATATGCAGTATCAGATAATCGATTATTCAGCAGAAAAGCAGCTTCTGATTTTCTGAACGCTGGAGAATAATCGATTATCAGATACTGAATAATCGATTATCTTGGCACAAAATCAGCATAATTGATTGCCAATTAAGCAACGGACATACACCATTTTTCACCTATAAAAAGAGATCTTTTGAGCTGATTTTAAACACACAACAGCTCCCAATATTGATATACATATTGACATTATTTGAGCATCATTTTAGAGCTTTTGTTGAGCCATTTGAGAGACAACTTTGAGTTGTTCATAGAGCTAAATTTGTATCTCTTTATCTACTCTTTTGAGAGAGTTCTCGTTGAGTCTAGCCTTGGCTTTCAACCAGATAGACACAAGCTGTAGTGCAGGTAGCAAAGAAGAGAAAAGAGCTTAGTGTGTATGTGTGTGTGTTTTTGAACTCAGTTTTTCATTGGTTTGAAGAGAAGGATTGGGGTATTTATAGTTTGAAAACATGTGGTAAGTAAGGCAAAATAATAATTCAGTATCAACTCAGAATCAATCAGAGGAAAGGACTTCCTTTAATTAAGGAGTTGAACTGGAGTAATAAAAGAGTAGAGTTTATTTAAGGAAAAAAAATCTCACTAAGCAAAGAAAAAAGCTTCAGCCCGCTCTCGGCGCACAATAGCAAGGTTGCGATTGTGCCGAGAAATATGGCGCGTTGCCGGAAAACTGCACCTCCCGTTCCTGCACAGATCATCACACCTGCTAATGGGGTTACAAAGGAATTAGAACCGCTCACTTTTGGTAGTTTTCTTCCACAAAATTTCCAATCAATTGAGGCGATTCATGACGATGGTGATGCTGAGGATGATATGCCTGAACAAGTGAATAAACTGGAAGGGAACTCAAATTCAGTTGTGCGTTGCTTACATTTCTCAGAATCTATGGTTCCGAGAAACCTACTCCATCTGCTGCTGATATTGTCAGAGGTAATCGAAGTTCACAAATGGGGAAAACGCTCTCATTTGTTCCCCCTATTGAAAGAGATGGTAAGAAAATCGTCAAAATAAGTGAAGATGATTTGAAATCACAGACTGATTACTGGAAGACTTCCTTAATTGGGTACATAATTGGTGAGACGCCGTATGAGAATACTATGGACAATTTTGTGTTGCATGTGTGGAATTTCGTCTCTAAGCCTCAGATACTGATTCACGATGAGGGTTACTGCATTTTCAGATTCAAAGCTATAAAGGACAGAGATCAAGTTCTTCAATCTGGTCCTTATTCTTATAGGAATAAGCCAATGGTGTTGAAACCCTGGGAAATTGATTTCTCTTTCCAGGAGGACATGCTGAGTACAGTGCTAATGTGGATTACATTTTTGGGACTACCTATAGGCTATTGTGTAGAAAATCACTCTATCTATGATATGTCGCTTTGGTTGTATGAGCATGATTTCAGGTATAGATTTTGATGAATGACAAACAATGAAGTCAAGTGTCAAACAACGATATTATATGACAAACAATCAAGCTTGAATGCCGAGAAGCATATTGATGAACGAATTGCAATGGAAAAGCCAAAGACGAGCTAAAATGTTCAAGACCGAAGACCCAAGGTGTAGGTCGTTAGGTAGAACAAATGTAAGAGCAACGCTTAAGTTATCTCGTCTTTTGGCTCAACATAGGTTATCATAAATATGCAAAAAATCATTTTATTAAATCATATTTATCATAAGCATATTTTATTAGATCATATTTATCATAAACATATTTTATTAAATCTTATTTATCATAAACATATTTTAAATACTTCAAACAAAATGATGTTAAAGTTTTCATCTTAACCAAAATGGTTTTTGAAGTAAGTTTTCAATTCTGCCTCAGAATAATCGATTATCAGTATATGCATAATCGATTATGATGTAGACCGTTGCCAGTGTTTGAACACTGCCACAGAATAATCGAATATGCAGTATCAGATAATCGATTATTCAGCAGAAAATCAGCTTCTGATTTTCTGAACGTCGGAGAATAATCGATTATCAGATACTGAATAATCGATTATCTTGGCACAAAATCAGCATAATTGATTGCCAATTAAGCAACGGACATACACCATTTTTCACCTATTAAAAGAGGTCTTTTGCGCTGATTTTAAACACACAACAGCTCCCAATATTGATATACATATTGACATTATTTGAGCATCATTTTAGAGCTTTTGTTGAGCCATTTGAGAGACAACTTTGAGTTGTTCATAGAGCTAAATTTGTATCTCTTTGTCTACTCTTTTGAGAGAGTTCTTGTTGAGTCTAGCCTTGGCTTTCAACCAGCTAGACACAAGCTGTAGTGCAGGTAGCAAAGAAGAGAAAAGAGCTTACTGTTTATGTGTGTGTGTTTTTGAACTCAGTTTTTCATTGGTTTGAAGAGAAGGATTGGGGTATTTATAGTTTGAAAACATGTGGTAAGCAAGGCAAAATAATAATTCAGTATCAAATCAGAATCAATCAGAGGAAAGGACTTCCGTTAATTAAGGAGTTGAACTTGAGTAATAAAAGAGTAGAGTTTATTTAAGGAAAAAAAATCTCACTAAGCAAAGAAAAAAGCTTCAGCCCGCTCTCGGCGCACAATAGCAAGGTTGCGATTGTGCCGAGAAATATGGCGCGTTGCCGGAAAACTGCACCTCCCGTTCCTGCACAGATCATCACACCTGCAAATGGGGTTACAAAGGAATTAGAACCGCTTACTTTTGGTTGCTTTCTTCCACAAAATTTCCAATCAATTGAGGCGATTCATGACGATGGTGATGCTGAGGATGATATGCCTGAACAAGTGAGTAAACTGGAAGGGAACTCAAATTCAGTTGTGCGTTGCTTACATTTCTCAGAATCTAGTGGTTCCGAGAAACCTACTCCATCTGCTGCTGATATTGTCAGAGGTAATCGAAGTTCACAAATGGGGAAAACGCTCTCATTTGTTCCCCCTACTGAAAGAGATGGTAAGAAAATCGTCAAAATAAGTGAAGATGATTTGAAATCACAGACTGATTACTGGAAGACTTCCTTAATTGGGTACATAATTGGTGAGACGCCGTATGAGAATACTATGGACAATTTTGTGTTGCATGTGTGGAATTTCGTCTCTAAGCCTCAGATACTGATTCACGATGAGGGTTACTGCATTTTCAGATTCAAAGCTATAAAGGAAAGAGATCAAGTTCTTCAATCTGGTCCTTATTCTTATAGGAATAAGCCAATGGTGTTGAAACCCTGGGAAATTGGTTTCTCTTTCCAGGAGGACATGCTGAGTACAGTGCCAATGTGGATTAGATATTCGGGACTACCTATAGGCTATTGTGTAGAAAATCACTCTATCTATTATATGTGCGCTTTGGTTGTATGAGCATGATTTCAGGTATAGGTTTTGATGAATGACAAACAATAAAGTCAAGTGTCAAACAACGATATTATATGACAAACAATCAAGCTTGAATGCCGAGAAGCATATTGATGAACGGATTGCAATGTAAAAGCCAAAGACGAGCTGAAATGTTCAAGACCGAAGACCCAAGGCGTAGGTCGTTAGGTAGTACAAATGTAAGAGCAACGCTTAAGTTATCTCGTCTTTTGGCTCAACATAGGTTATCATAAATATGCATAAAATCATTTTACTAAATCATATTTATCATAAACATATTTTATTAGATCATATTTATCATAAACATATTTTATTAAATCTTATTTATCATAAACATATTTTAAATACTTCAAACAAAATGATGTTAAAGTTTTCATCTTAACCAAAATGGTTTTTGAAGTAAGTTTTCAATTCTGCCTCAGAATAATCGATTATCAGTATATGCATAATCGATTATGCTGTAGACCGTTGCCAGTGTTTGAACACTGCCACAGAATAATCGAATATGCAGTATCAGATAATCGATTATTCAGCAGAAAATCAGCTTCTGATTTTCTGAACGTTGGAGAATAATCGATTATCAGATACTGAATAATCGATTATCTTGGCACAAAATCAGCATAATTGATTGCCAATTAAGCAACGGACATACACCATTTTTCACCTATAAAAAGAGGTCTTTTGAGCTGATTTTAAACACACAACAGCTCCCAATATTGATATACATATTGACATTATTTGAGCATCATTTTAGAGCTTTTGTTGAGCCATTTGAGAGACAACTTTGAGTTGTTCATAGAGCTAAATTTGTATCTCTTTATCTACTCTTTTGAGAGAGTTCTTGTTGTAAAAGAGAAAGGTGTTTGAGAATAACATATCTTCTCATTGATTGTCGGGTTTGCTAAGTACCCTCAATCTTAGTGGTTGAAGTCTTGTGGTGCGGTATCCACGAGCAAGGTGAAGTCTTGAGGTGCGGTATCCTCGAGCAAGTTGAAGTCTTGTAGAGTGTACATCTTTGAGCAAGTGTAACGGTTTGTTAGACACCCGTAGTGGAATCTCGAGAGAGTCTCTCAGGGACTGGACTAACCACAAGTTGTGGTGAACCAGGATAAATACGGTGTGTTCTTTCCTTGCGATTTTAATTACCGAATTTATTTAATTCCTGCAATTTTTAATTCCGCAATATTTATCAATATTCTCGTGCCGCACTATTCACCCCCCCTCTAGTGACGGGCATAAATCCTAACAATTGGTATCAGGGCCTAACTCTCTGAAAGCCTTAACCGGTTGAGAGCGATATATATTTTTTTGTTGAGAATATTGAACGCAGGAATAATGAGCGAAGGACACTCCACCGAGAGGCCTCCATTTTTTGATGGAAGAAATTATACATACCGGAAAGAGCGGATGAGAACATTCATCCAATCACACAACTTTAGATTATGGCAAATCATCAAGAAAGGTGAACAAATGCCAACAAAGAAAGTTGGGGAAATCATGGTTCCAAAGGAGGAAAATGAATATGATGCCGAGGACATCAAGAAAATTGAAAGAAACGCAAAGGCCGTCAACTTACTATTTTGTGCGGTGAATCCGGACGACTATCGGAAAATCTCTTGTTGCACAACCGCAAAGGAAATGTGGGATAAACTCGAGATCACTTATGAAGGTACGTCACAAGTTCGAGAATCCAAAGTTGATTTTCTAACACATGAATATGAAATTTTTAGAATGAGGGAGAATGAACCCATTGGCATTATGTTCGAACGATTTTCAAGAATCGTCAACGACCTTCATGCTCTCGGGAAAGTCTACACGAACAAAGATCTTGTTCGAAAAGTCCTACGGAGTCTCACTCCCGAATGGCGCTCCAAAGCCAATGCCATCCAAGAATCTATAGGATTCACGGATATCACAATTGATGGACTAAGAGGTAATCTCGAAACTTATGAAAGCACAATTCTTAATCCTTATCTTAGAAGTAAAGGTTTGAATATTGCCTTCAAAGCCTCATCGTCTAAAAGAGTAGAGGTAAGTGATTCGGAAAGCTATAATGATATTATTTCCAATGATATAATTGAAAAGTTTTATAAGTTTATGAAGAAGGAATAAAGAAGGAAGAACCAAGTCCTTCATGTCAAAATTGTGGAAAACTTGGCCACACCAAATCACATTGTCCAAAACCCAAGGACAAGAAAAAGAAGAAACATCATAGGCGCGTGACACGGGATTCGGACAGCTCGGGCGATGAAACTGCCGCATTATGCCTCATGGCAAACGAAGAAGAAAAGGTAAGTATTTCTAACTCTTACTCGTTTGAAGAAATACAAAATGCCTACGATGAATTATATGGTGAATTTGTTAAAGCTTCCAAAACCATAAAAGAATTGAAGAAAACACTTTCTTTGCAAGAAAAGGATTTTGAGAAAACACTTTCTTTGCAAGAAAAAGATTTTGAGAAAACACTTTCTTTGCAAGAAAAAGATTTTGAAAAACAATCTTCTTTAAAGAAAAAGATTTTGAAAAATTGACTTGTGATAATGAAAAACTAAAAGAAGAAAATGATCTTTTAGAAAATGACAATACTGTTCTTAAAAATAAAATCAAAATTTTAGAAGAAGAAAATAGATTTTGGAAAATGACAATGTCGATCTCAAAAATAAAATCAAGGAGATGAATGAAGCCTCCTTAATTGTTCAAAGTTCACATTGTTCTTCTTGTAGTTCTTTGAAAATAGAGAACGTAGAACTTAGAAATACACTAGAAAAATGTAGTATACATGATTCTAAAACAAGTGAAGTAATTAAAAAGGATGATAGAAATGAGGTTAAACCACCTAGACACAACTCTAGGAATTTTATTAATGAGCCTAGAATTAATCATTTTAGGCCACCTAGAAATGATTCTAGGATTTTTGTAAATGAGTCTAAAATTAATAATTTTAGACCACCTAGAAATAACTCTAGGAATTTCAACGCTTCTAGGAATAACAACTTTAGATCACCTAGAACGCATTTGGCTCAACCAAGGCATATGCACAACCCAAACGTTATATGTCATTACTGTAACCGGGTAGGTCACATTGCACCCGTATGTTTTGCTAAACATAGAGATTCATATTTTTATTATGATTATTATTTGCCTAACCCCCAAGGACCCAAAAGAAGTTGGGTACCGAAAACCTATTTTTAGGTACTTTTGCAGGTGTGCTTGAAGACTACAATATTGTAGTAGATGCACCAAGCACGAAACTTACTGCATCGAGGGGGAACGTCGGTTAGTTATCGTATTTTTGATAAAAACGTAATAGTTGATATGTGCTAACAATTGATATTAATTATTGATTCATGTTTTGATAAGTTTTATTTTGAATAACAATTAGTATCAATTATTTTAATATTAAATGATTGATTCCTGTTTTGATGAATACTTTTAGTTTAAATAACAGTTGGTATATTTGCGAAAAATGACCGTTATTATAGTTGGTATGCTTTTACTAACGTTTGGTACTATTTGATGTTGATATGATTTTTTTCTAACAATTGGTGTCGTCAATAGTTTAAATAACAATTGGTATACTCTTTTTGTTAATGCCAAAAGGGGGAAGAATTTAGGCGATATGCGTCAAATAAGGGGAAATGTCTTCACCTTCTAGTATGCTTTAATTAAGGGGGAATTATATTGAATTATTGTTATGCATAAATTGTATGTTGA
This sequence comes from Nicotiana benthamiana, assembly GCA_034376525.1. Taxonomy (NCBI): domain Eukaryota; kingdom Viridiplantae; phylum Streptophyta; class Magnoliopsida; order Solanales; family Solanaceae; genus Nicotiana; species Nicotiana benthamiana. The sequence continues at coordinate 30,716,472 of CM067337.1, forward strand.
GATATATCATGAATTTAGGGGGAATCCAATATGCATATCTCCCGTTGTTTGTCATTATCAAAAAGGGGGAGACTGTAGAAAATCACTCTATCTATGATATGTGCGCTTTGGTTGTATGAGCATGATTTTCAGGTATAGGTTTTGATGAATGACAAACAATGAAGTCAAGTGTCAAACAACGATATTATATGACAAACAATCAAGCTTGAATGCCGAGAAGCATATTGATGAATGGATTGCAATGGAAAAGCCAAAGACGAGCTGAAATGTTCAAGACCGTAGACCCAAGGCGTAGGTCGTTAGGTAGAACAAATGTAAGAGCAACGCTTAAGTTATCTCGTCTTTTGGCTCAACATAGGTTATCATAAATATGCATAAAATCATTTTATTAAATCATATTTATCATAAACATATTTTATTAAATCATATTTATCATAAACATATTTTATTAAATCATATTTATCATAAACATATTTTAAATACTTCAAACAAAATGATGTTAAAGTTTTCATCTTAACCAAAATGGTTTTTGAAGTAAGTTTTCAATTCTGCCTCAGATAATCGATTATCAGTATATGCATAATCCATTATGCTGTAGACCGTGGCCAGTGTTTGAACACTGCCACAGAATAATCGATTATGCAGTATCAGATAATCGATTATTCAGCAGAAAATCAGCTTCTGATTTTCTGAACGTTGGAGAATAATCGATTATCAGATACTGAATAATCGATTATCTTGGCACAAAATCAGCATAATTGATTGCCAATTAAGCAACGGACATACACCATTTTTCACCTATAAAAAGAGGTCTTTTGAGCTGATTTTAAACACACAACAGCTCCCAATATTGATATACATATTGGCATTATTTGAGCATCATTTTAGAGCTTTTATTGAGCCATTTGAGAGACAACTTTGAGTTGTTCATAGAGCTAAATTTGTATCTCTTTATCTACTCTTTTGAGAGAGTTCTTGTTGTAAAAGAGAAAGGTGTTTGAGAAGAACATATCTTCTCATTGATTGTCGGGTTTGCTAAGTACCCTCAATCTTAGTGGTTGAAGTCTTGTGGTGCGGTATCCACGAGCAAGGTGAAGTCTTGAGGTGCGGTATCCTCAAGCAAGTTGAAGTCTTGTAGAGTGTACATCTACGAGCAAGTGTAACGGTTTGTTAGGCACCCGTAAGCTTAACGAAGTTAGTGGAATCTCGAGAGAGTCTCTCGGGGACTGGACTAACCACAAGTTGTGGTGAACCAGGATAAATACGGTGTGTTCTTTCCTTGCTATTTTAATTACCGAATTTATTATATTCCTTCAATTTTTAATTCCGCAATATTTATCAATATTCTCGTGCCGCACTATTTACCCCCCCTCTAGTGACGTGCATAAATCCTAACATATTGGTCAACTGATGCATTGAGAAAGTTGGCTAGTGCAGTGGGAAATCCTTTGTATACAGACAAGTTCACAACCTATTATGAGAAAATATCTTATGCTAGGGTGCTAGTGGAGGTTGATGCTGCATACTCTCTACCTGATCAGATAGAGATTGAGACTCCTTTTGGGCTGAAAACTCAGTTGATTGAATATGACTGGAAGCCTATATATTGCTATCACTGTCTGAAATTTGGCCATGATACTATAGATTGCTGGTATTATTCTAGCTTTGATGAAGAACATGTGCTGGATGAAGGGGGGAAGCCAAAGAAGCAGAGGACCAGAATGAGGAAGTATGTAAAGTCAGCAAAACAAGAATGGCTGGTTAAAAAGGATCGAGATAGAACAGAATTAAATCCACAGGAGATATTTCCAGAGCAATCAAATAATAAGGAAGATGGGGGGCTTGGGGAAATCACTATTACAATGGTGCCTTCTCAACAAGATGCAAAGCAAAATACTGGCATACATGAGCAGAATGTAACTGTAAATAGTGAATCTATTTACAGCATTGATGAAATGGAAGTAAATACCAGAAAAGGAAAGGCAATTGGTGAAGTGCTAGATGCTGGTAGAAGGGGACATCAGATTGACCCTGGGCCTTCTCAACACCTAAATCCCAAGTTGATATGATTATATTCACTTGGAATATGAGCGGGCTAAACCTAGCCCATAAGCAGAAAGAGTTGGAGACTTTTCTTGCTATCAATAAAGTGGATATACTGGTTGTATAGAGACTAGAGTAAAGGAACATAAAGCAAAGCAAATACAAAGGAAGATTGCAAATGGATGGAATGTCCAATGCAATTATTCAAAGGCTTTTAATGGGAGATTTTGGCTTCTTTGGAAACCTCATATCCATCTTCAAGTTTCCAAAGTAACTAATCAATTCATTCAGTACTTCATTGAAGATTCCAACAGTCAATAGTAAACTCACTTATGTGTCATTTATGCTTAAAATGATGGCAACCAAAGAGAGCAGTTGTGGAGTGATCTGAGGCAAATACATATATCTGGCAAGGACAATTGGCTGCTGAGTGGTGATTTTGACAATGTCTTAAGTACTGAAGACAGAATTGGGTCACCTGTAACTGATGCTGAAGTTAAAGGTTTCAGAAGTGTCATTATTGACTTGCAGCTTACTCCTCTCAGGGCAAAAGGATGGCATTTCACTTGGACAAACAAGAAGGATGTTTCATCAAGGGTATATATTAAGATTGACTGGGCATTAGGTAACTATCAGTGGATACAACAGTATGTGCACATTGAAGCCGACTTTATGAATCCATCAATATCTGACCACTCTCATATACTTATCAAATGTGATGGCCAGAAGTTGCTTCATCCAAAGCCTTTCAGATTGTTTATCAATGTCATGGAATCCCCTCAGTTCCATGAAATTGTACAACATGTCCGGAGACAGAATTTGTTGGGTGAACATATGCAGAAGATCTGGAGTAAATTAAAGAGTATGAAACAACAGCTAAAGGAGATTAATACTTATATGGCTTCATATAGCCAAAAGCTTGCACAGGCTAGAGAGAAATTCGGAATTATCGAAAACCAGTTGCAACACACTCCATTACTGCAAACTCCGTTTAATGAGGAAAGAATAGCACTTCAAGAATCCAGAAATGGAGTATTGTGGAGGAACAAATAATGAGACAGAAATCCAAAGCTTGCTGGATTGATTGTGGTGATGCCAATACAAAGTACTTCTATGCTCACTGGAAGATCAGAACCATTCAGAACAACATAACCTCCATATATACTGATGTAGGTTTAAAACTGACAGATCCCAAGGCAGTGGAGCATGAGTTCGTCAGTGTTTTCCAATCATTGATGGGAGATTGTGCTGGGGAGTTACCATGTGTAAACACAACAATCATAAAGGAGGATACCTGTTTAACTCTACCACAACAAAAAATGCTGATATAAGAGGTTACAATGAGGGAGATCACAGAAGCAATAATGGAGATTCCTAAGGATAAATCACCTGAAGTTGATGGATTCCCTATGGAATTCGTCACTAAGATATGGGAATTAGTCAAAGATGATATTCTTGCTGCCACAAAGGACTTCTTTTCCACATACAGAATGCCACAAATGATTAATACAACAGCTATTGCACTTGTTTCCAAAGTTAAAGCTCCTGCAACTGTTAAAGACTACAGGCCCATAGTTTGCTGCACTACCTTGTATAAGATCATACCCAAAGTCATTACTAACAGAATGAAGAGTGTTATTGGTGACCTAATTGGACATGCTCAATCAGCTTTCATTGAAGGAAGAAGCATAGTTGATAACATTCTACTTAGCTATGAAATCTTCAAAGGATACTATCGGAAAAGAGTGTCTCCCAGATGTGTGTTGAAAGTGGATCTGAGAAAGGCCTATGATACTTTGGAATGGAGTTTTCTTAAGCAGGTTCTTATTGATTTAGGATTCTCTGCTAAATTTTTCCAATGGATTATGGCTTGTGTTACTACTGTTTCTTATTCTCTTCTTCTGAATTGGGGTTTAACAAAACCTTTCAAAGCTAAGACGGGTATTAGGCAGGGTGACCCTATGTCACCTTATCTATTTGTGATTGATATGGAGTATTTAAACAGGGAACTGGGGAAGCTACACAAGAATGGTGATTTCAATTTTTATCCTAAATGCAGGAAGATTAACAATATTCATGTATGCTTTGCTGATGACTTATTAATGTTCTGTAGAGCTGATCTTATTTCTATTAGAATCTTAAAGGAGGCTTTCCACAGATTCTCTGAAGCATCTGGTCTGTAGGAAAATGTTAACAAGAGTGCTGTATATATGGCTGGAATAGAGCAGAATGTCAGAGAGGTAATTCTGGGAACACTGGGTTTCATTGAAGGAGAGCTGCAATTTAGGTATCTGGGGATACCTTTAGACTCCAAGAAACTGGCTATCTGTCACTATTTGCCACTAATTGAGAAAACAGCCAAGATAACATGCTGGTCTGCAAAATTACTCTCTTATGCTGGAAGATGTCAGCTGATCAAAGCTGTCATTGTTGGAATGCAAACATACTGGGCTCAAATCTTCATTATGCCTAAGAAAGTGATGAAAATTATTGAAACTATCTGCAGAACATTTCTGTGGACTGGAAGGGCTAATCTATCTAGGAACGCACTAGTTGCTTGGGAAAAGGTATGCAGATCTAGTACAGCAGGTGGACTAATATACTTGACTAGAAGGTATGGAACAAAGCAGCAATCTGCAAGCATCTTTGGGATTTAACTAGAAAGAAGGATTGCCTTTGGATAAAGTGGGTGCATAGCTACTTCATTAAACAGGAAGCTATTGAAACAATGACTACTCCTAAGACTGCTTCTTGGGTTGTGAGGAAAATACTGGACAGTAGAGATGCCATTATGGGGAATCAGTTGCTCCATGGGACTTTGTTAAACAGATTACAAGGTATGTGCAAACTGGACAAATTTCAGATCAAGAAGATGTGTCTCACTCTGATTCCTACTTACTGCAAAGTTGAATGGAAGAACTTGTTGTTGCTTGCCAATGTTCATCCTAGACATCGATTCACTATGTGGTTAGCTGCACATCAGAGGCTGCCAACAGTGGACAGATTGCTGAAAATAGGCATCCAAGTGCCTGCAACTTGTGTATTCTGCCAGCACAATGTTGAATCCTTCAAACACTTATTTTTTGAATGCACAATTACAAGACATCTGTGGACTAAGCTCTGTTTATGGCTGGGACATCAAAGATCAGTAGGAGACTAGGACACTGAGTTGCAATGGGTAAACAACAAAGCAAAGAGCAGACTGGGATTAAATGCTATAACAGTTGGAGTGTTTATCAGCACTATTGCATTAATATGGAGGGAGAGGAACAATATCAGATTTGAAAAGAAAGTATATGAGGAAAATCAGATTTGCAGAGAAGTTGCTTTACATATCCATATTCGAGGAAGGAATTGTCGTCGTTGGCAAAATGGATTGAGGCAGCTTAATAGTTTTCCGTAGAATGTTTTCTTTTTGTACTAGCTAACTTCTATACTTAGTTGTAATTAGTGAAGAGTAGTTAGATACTTATTTGAGATAATTGGGATGTAAAGGAGTAGTAGCAAGTCAAAGCTACTACTAGAGCTCTACCTTGTACATTTTTTTCAAGATGAATGGATACAAAATGTTTAAATCAAAAAAAAAAAAGATCAAGAACACATGGTGAAATCAAGGGTAAATACATAAGGGAAGTTTTGAAAATACACGTTTTAGATATATAAGGTAAGGGTAAAATCAATCAACACATAGTAAATCAAGGAATTAGGGATTCGAACTTAGTAATGTATTACGTCAGAAAACACGTCCAAATCAGACAAGGAAAGAATCAATTAAGCCTACACGGAAATTAATCCCCAAAAATTAGGGTTATTTTGAGAGTTAAAGGTTTGACTATAAAAGATGTACAAACTTAAACATGTAGGGCTAAGATTAAGCACACAATGTAGTTATGTAATAAAAGAAGAAAGAATAACATAGTCATGAATGAACTCAGAAGGTCTTGCAAAGCTTAGTAAGATTCAGAGAACATGAACTTAGAAGATTGGGGTTTCGAAATCAAGCAGGAAGTAAAATAATCGCACACAAGTAGTTTGAAAAACCCCAAAATCTACGGTTTTGAAATCAAGCAGGAAGCAAAAATAATCGCACACAAGTAGTTTGAAAACCCCCCAAAATCTAGGGTTTCTTCCACAAGTCAGGGGTAAAGACGAACATAGAAAATCTGGCAGAAAATAAACTCAGGAAGTCCCAAGAACACAAACAGTCATGGATACCTAAGTAAAGAAATTATTCAAAAACTCTAAGAGGCATTGCAATAAAGAAAAATACGCAGAAATCATAGTGAAAGAATTTAGAAATTACAGTAAAGCGAAATAATGCAAGAAATCACAGTAGAACAAGTAGAAGTCACAGAAACCCTATGTTTTGAGAAGATGAACAGTTTTGAAACAAAAAATCGAAAATATGTGGAAAATACTTTAAAATCTTAGAAAATAGAATAGATCTAAAGTAGATCTTAGAGAGAAACAAAGAAAAACCTTGAAGGCTTAGGGTTTCACAGAAAACCATAGAAAAATGAGAAAGGCCTGGAACGGACTGGTCCTGAGTCCGAGATGGACTAACAGGGCTAGGACTCGCCAGATATGAACTTGAAAAGGTCATAGAACTTGAATCGGAAAGATTCCAAGTCAAGGTCTTCAAGATCGGACTCTGAAACCTCGAGCAAAAGGAGCATAGAGGTATGTGGGGGTAGGTACATGCTACTCAAGGTCTGAGAAGCCATAGTTTCCGGTGAAATAAGGTCGGTAACCAGTGAAAGGGGTCAGGGATTGGAGGGTAGTTGAGAGAATTTTGAGAGACGAAGGGGATACAAGGGCGGCTGTTTGATTAGAATGATTAGGGTTTGGGGTGGGCTAGTGAATTAAAAAGGAAATGGGGGATCACGGGCGTTGATCAAAGTGATCAACGGCCTAGATTAAAAGGCCGACCGATGGGTTTATTTGATTGGGTCTGGGTTGGGTAAATTATGGGATTGGTTCGTATGATTGGGTTAAATTTGGGGCTGTGATTAGGCTAAAATTGATTGTAAAATGGGCTACAATTGAAATAGCCACTTTTCGTTTTTGAATTTACAAAAATATTAAATGATGTTTAAAAATCAAATTTAAAATATTGGATTAATAAAAAATACATACGTATTAATTTAAAAATATTAGAAATAATTTTGTAATTAAAAATGCCATTAAATATATAAATAGGCTAAAATTACAATTTTATGCAATTTTAGTTTAAAAATACCAATTTGGACTTGTAAAATTATGCAAAAATCATGGAACTTATATTTTGGTGTAAATGAGAGAATAAACTAAATTTTTCACCCAAATGAAAAGTTTTGGGAATAGCTATTGGATTTTGTATTGCAAAATAGGCCATAAATTGGATTTAAAAATCATTAAAATTTTTGGATAAATACCAAAACCTTTGGGGATAGTTGTATATGCATATACATTCTACTTTGAAAGTATTTTGAGTATAAAAATACGTAGGGAAAAACTAGGTATCAACAGCTAGTTTTGTGCTTTGCTTCTTTTTCCTTCTTGTTTACTAATTTTATTTGTGTCAATCACTCAGGTACACATGGGTTTAAATGAAAATGAGCCTCTTAGCAACATGGTCACGGGGGAGGAGGTTTAGGATCTTAAACAAGAAGAGGTCTTACCTCAAGCTCAAAGGAGAGGTCGAAATGCCAATGCAATGCTAATCCGAATGAGAACATTCCAGACCCTCCTCCACATCCACCAAGAATGGCCCCAAGAGTTCTCCCAAATCAAGGCTAGGCGAGTGCCATTGTTCCTCCTCGAATCCGAGTGGGGTAATTTCAAATCACAAATGTCATGTTGCCCTTGCTCGAGCAAACAGGATATTTTACGTGTGCCTCCAATCAAAATGCATACAAACACTTAAAGGGGTTCGTAGATACATGCTCGGGTAGCAAACAGATAGAAGTGTTGGAGGATGCGTTAATATTGAGGCTTTTCTCGTTCTCTCTTCGGGTTAAAGCACTGGTTTGGTTAGAAAGGCTCCCCAATCATTCCATCACAACGTGGGATGAATTGGCAGAACAATTCATTTCCAAGTTCTTGTCTACAAGTCACATGGCGGCGCTCCGAGATGAAATATTGGCTTTCAAACAAGAGCCAACGGAACCCTTGCACAAAATATGGGAGAGATTTAGAACTATGGTGAAAGAGTGACCAAATAATGATATGACAGATGTTATGATTCAAAAAACATTTTATAGGTGTATCAACATCACGAACCAATGTATTGTGAATTAATTAGCCAGAGGAAATTGTATAAAGCTTCCCTACAATGAAGCCTGTGATGTTTTGGATGAAATGGATGACACCTCTTCGACATGGAAAAGTCGAGCAAATGTTCCTCAAAGTGACCCCATGGTCATCAATTCGAATAAGGAGTTGCATGACAACAACTAAGCTATTGCCGAGCTTACTACAACAATGAATCCATTGGAGAAGGAGCAATTGCAGCTAGTCTAAAGTCCGCGCCAAGTCAATGCCATGGAAGGAGTAAATATGCTTAAGAGAAGGCACAGAGGGCAACAACCTCAAGGAAATTGTGATAACTATGATGATGGTAATAGTTTTTCGAATGAGTGCAATGATGATCAAAGCGAGGAGGTTCAATATGTCAATAACTGTCAACGCAACCGAGGGAAATCTTTGAACCAACAATGGCGAACCCAAGGAAATTGGGGCAATTAACGAGGTGATAATTTGAACAACAACAACAACCAAGGTGGAAATTGTGGGAACAATAATATTGGTAATCAAGGGAATTGGAACGGAAACAATAACAACAATTGGAACAACAACAATGGTCAAGGTGGGTGGAATAACAATGGTGGTCTAGGAAATCGGGGACAAGGCTTTCAAAGGCACCCGATGTATCAACAACCGAACAACCCGCTCCATTTCAATCTCAAGGGTCTAGTTCTTAGGATATTATATAGGTTGAACTAAAGTCATGTTCGAGCAAATGATAATAAAGAACCAAGACTCTGATGCTCAATTAGCTTCCTACAACACCTCTATCCGGAACTTGGAGGTGCAATATGGCCATATCTCTCTATATTTAAACACTCTCCCCAAGGGTGCTCTACCAAGTGATACGGTATTAAAACCAAAGGGTGGAAATAACAATCATATGATGGTGGTTACAATGCGAAGTGGGAGAGGCGGTGATGTGCATGCCTCAAGAGAAAATCAAGTTATGGTTGATGATGATGAGTTGTGGGATGATGATGTACCTTTGATAGTTGGGGATGTAGTTGAGCCCATTAAGAAAAATGATGTGCAGATTGATATTGATGAGGATGAGGTTGAAACAAGATGCTGTGAACCCGTATAGGGAACACGTGTGATATGCCCAAGACGGTGGTGCCCAAAGCGAAGGAACCTTTGCCTAGGCCACCTCCGCCTTATCCTCAATGGTTGGCCAAGCAAAAGGGTGACAAGCAATTCAAGAAATTCATTAAGATGATGCCAGGATATGTCAAGTTCATGAAGGAATTGGTGACGAAAAAGAGGTCGATGGAGTGTGAGACAATTAAGATGATTTATCAAGTGAGTGCAATAGTACATTCTATGGCTCCAAAACTTGAGGAACCCTAAGCATTTACTATCCCTTGTACTATTGGAAGTGCTAATTTTGCCAAAGCCATTTTTGACTTGGGAGCTAGCATAAACTTGATGCCATATTCGGTCTTCAAGACCTTGGAAATTGGTCAACCTCGCCTAACTTCAATGCGACTTCATGTAATTGATGACATACTTATCCGTGTTGATAAATTCATCTTTCTGGCCGACGTTTTTATATTGGATTACGTAATGGACTTTAAAGTCCCGATTATTCTTGGGAGACCTTTCCCAGCTATGGGGAAGGCTTTGATTGATGTTGAGGCGAGTGAGTTGACTTTCCGTGTGGGAGATGAGAAGGTGATGTTCCATGTTTGCAAATCCACGAGGCAACTAAATAGCACCAAGGTGTGTTCGTTTGTGGACATTGTCACAATTTTGATAGTGAATGACACAAGATCAATGATCGATGTTGAAGATCTACTTGAGGTCGTGCTTTTGAATATGGATGTCAATGATGATGCCGGGAGAGTGAAGTGCGTGAGTGCATTGCATGGTATGAGATCATATTCATATGAGCCCAGGAAGCTGCCTTTGGACCTTGAAAATCGCAAAACTCAACCAACTAAGCCATCTATTGAGGAGCCACTGGTGTTGGAGTTGAAGCCACTTCTTCCTCACATCAGGTATGCATTCTTGGGCTCTAATTTTACATTAGCTGTTATTATTTCGTCTTGCTTAACTAACATGCAGGTTGACGCCACTTTGGTGGTTCTTAAAAAGCACAAGAAGGCGATTGGATAGACATTGGCCGATATTCAGGGTATAAGGTATAAGCCCCGCTTTTTGCATGCATAAAAGAATATTGGAGGAGGATAGAGGGCCTTCCCTTTAAAATCAAAGAAGACTAAATGAGGAGATGCAAGAAGTTGAAAATAAAGAGGTTATCAAGTGGCTTGATGCCAATGTGGTTTATCCTATTTCTGACAGTTCATGGACTTCTACGGTGCAATGTGTACCGAAGAAGGGAGAGATGAGTGTGGTAACCAATGACAACAATAATCTTATTCCTACTCAGACAGTGATAGGTTGGAGAGTTTGTATGGATAACCGGATGCTTAACAAGGTGACTAGAAAAGATCATTTCCCGTTATCGTTCCTTGACCAAATGCTTGATCGTCTTGCGGGACAGGTTTTCTATTTCTGTTTGGATGGTTACTCGGGGTACAATCAAATTATCATTGACCCAGAGGACTAAGAGAATACCACTTTTACATGTCCTTATGGAACATTTGCTTTCTCTAGAATGCCATTTGGATTGTGTACTGCTCCGACGAATATACAACATTGCATGATGGATATTTTCACCGACATGGTGGAGGATATCTAGGAGGTTTTCATGGATGACTTTAGCATGGTTGGGGATTATTTTGAGGAGAGTTTGGGTAACTTGGATCAAGTGTTGGCCCGATATGAAGACACAAACCTAGTTCTTAATTGGGAAAAGTGCCATTTCATGGTAGAAGAAGGTACTGTATTGGGTCACAAGATTTCAAAGAAAGGAATTGAAGTTGACAAGGCCAAGATTGAGGTTATTTAGAGGCTTCCTCCCCCTACTTCCATCAAAGGGGTGAGGCTTTTTTTGGGCACGCGGGTTTCTACCGAAGGTTCATCAAAGATTTTTCTAAAGTAGTTAACCCGTTGTGCAAGTTGCTAGAGAAAGATGCCAAGTTTGTTTTTGATGAGAAATGCATAGAGGCTTTCGAGCTTCTTATACACAAGTTGAAAACTACCCCTACCATTACCGGACCAAATTGGACCTTGCCTTTCAAGCTCATATGTGATTCTAGTGATATCGCGGTGGCGGCAGTTTTGGGCCCAAAAATCAACAAGATGTTCCGTTCGATGTACTACTCAAGCAAGAGCATGAATGTGGCTTAAAGGAACTACACAGTCATCGAGAAAGAGTTGTTGGCCATTGCGTTTGAAATGGAAAAGTTCCAACCATTCTTTATGGGGGCCAAAGTGATTATTCATACCGATCAGACTACCCTTACGTATTTGATGACGAAGAAAGACTCCAAGGCAAGATTGATGAGATGGGTGTTACTTCTTCAAGAATATGATCTAGAAATTGTGGAACGGAAAGGGAGTGAAAATCAAGTGGCAGACTACTTGTCCCACATGGAGGAGGAGGGGAGGCCTTCTGACGGCCCTAAGATTAATGATGCATTTCCGGATAAATGGCTCCTTGCGGTGTCAATGCATGATATGTTGTGGTTTGCCGATGTTGAGAATTATCTTGTGACCGGTATAATCCCGTATGATCTCTCTGCTAACCAAAGAAAGAAGCTCAAGCGGGATAGCTAGGATTTTTATTTGGACGAGCCATATTTGTTCAATATTTGCGTCGATGGTGTGATTCGTCGATGTATCCCGAAAGAAGAACAACTGAGTATTTTGGAGGCTTGTCACTCCTCTCCCTATGGTGGCCATCATGGAAGGTTGAGGACGGCTTCTAAGCTGCTTAGTTGTGGATTTTATTGGCCAAACTTATTCAAAGATTCAAGAGATGTGATGAATGCCAAAGAGCCGGTGTAATTTCTAAAAGAGATGAGATGCCTCTCAATCAATTCTAGAAGTGGGTATTTTTAATGTTTGGGGTATCGATTTCATGGGTCCTTTTGTGAGCTCTTGTGAGAATACCTACATTTTAGTGGCGGTGTATTATGTCTCAAGATGAGTTGAATATGTGGCTTTTCCCAACAATGAAGCCCTAAGTGTGGTGGCATTTCTTAAAAAGAGTATCTATACAAGGTTTGGCGCTCCCCGTGCTATCATTATTGATGAAGAGTCACACTTTTGCAGTCGATCCTTTGATTCATTGCTTGCCAAGTATGGAGTTAATCACAAAGTTACCACCCCTATCATCCTCAAGCTAGTGGCCAAGTGGAAGTCTCCAAATGAGAAATTAAGAGTATCTTGTCTAAAACTGTTAATGCTAATAAGATTGGTCGAAAAATTGGATGATGCTCTTTGGCCTATCGAACGTCTTATTAGACCCCAATTTGTATGTCAGCGTACAAGTTGGTGTTTGGGAAAGATTTCCATCTTTCGGTGGAATTGGAGAATAAGGCTATGTGGTCTTTGAGGAAGTTTAATTTGGAATGGGATGTTGCTGCGAATCTCCGGGTTAAACAACTCAATGAGGTTGACGAGTTTAGATTTAATGCCTGCACTAGCTCATCCTTGTTTAATGACAAGATGAAGTATCTTCAGGACAAATATGCTGGGGGGATGGAATTCAAGGTTGGTGATATGGTTCTTCTATTCAACTTTCGGTTACGGTTATTTCCGGGAAAGCTCAAATCAAAATGGAGTGGGCCAGTTGAAGTTGTATGTGTGACCCCATTTGGTGCTCTTTATCTCAAGAACAAAAATGGTGAACTTTTCAGAGTCAATGGGCATTGTATCAAGCATTATTTGGGGAAATTCGATGACGGCCATGTGGTGGCACTCGTTCATTTGAAGTTATGTGCTGGTAACATACGTCGTGCCACGACGTTAAATCAGGCGCTTCTTGGGAGGAAACCCATGTCTTTTTCTTTCTCTTTGATTTTCTTCGTAGCTTAGGATTTTTGAGCTAATTGGTTGTGCGATGTTACAGGATTGTGCTGATGCAGTGCAAAAACAAGTTGAAAAATTGCATAGTCTTTGAAGTTTTCTAGTGCGGCAGTGGTACACCCTGTCCAGTACGCTCTAACATGAGCTAATGATGCTCTCTGAAGTTTTCCATCGCGGTCGCGGTCCAGTTAGTGCGGTGCACGGTGGACATCCACGATCACAGTTTGATTTTTCTGCGGTCCGCGGAGGATGCCTGCTAAAACTTTATTTCAACAAATGCAGTGTGGTCCGCCATCGCTTTTGTGCGGCTGTGCTGGTAGATGGGTTTGGGGCCTGCACCATTTTCTGTAAATAGAGCCATAGGGTATAAGCGTACCCTTTTCGAAATTGGAAAACTCAGACTCATAAAACTACTGTTTATCCATTTCTGAGATCAAAATTCCTTCTTGCTTGGATTAATTGCATACATTTTTCACAAATCTGGTAACATTTCATGCATCTTTAATTGATTACTTTTATATTTTCATTTTATTTGCTTAACCAGTAGTTTTTATCTTCTTCTTTCTTCTCGTAACTTTTTCTTTTTCATTCACTTGTTAACTTATGGTAATTTGCATGCTAAGTTTGTGTTTTGGGCATTGCTAATGATTGGGCAAATGAGTAGCGACAAGTAGGTGTAAAAATTTGAAAAAAATGGCAAAAATGGAACCCAAACTTATTGCCTGTAAACCATAGTCTTCGCGGCCCGCGGTCACCTTAGCGGGGTCGGTGATGCCCTGATGCGGTCCGTGATACCTTGCTATGAAAACTGTAGTGCTCATGTGACTGAAAGCTAACTTGCCTCTAGCGCGGCTGCGTTGCAGTTTGTGCGGTCCGCGCTGGCGTACTGCGGCCCTGACCCCATTTTGCGTGAACCGCGGTGGTAGAATCACAAAGATGTCTTTTGGGCCTTTGACCGATTGCAGATTCTAGTCGTCTTGGCATGGTTCACGGTGCCCCTTGTGCGGTTGTACCGCTCTTTGTGTGATCCGCGGTGCCATGTTTTGCACCTGTGTCTGCAACACTTTCTATTATTGTCTGCAATTCAAGTTCTATGCTTGTTTTACTGCATGTGCTTAAACTAAAAATGATAGATATGTTTACTTGTAGACAATGGTAAAGAAAATAGGTAGATGTGCAAAAAACCCGTGTGAGGTGATTCCTCCCGGGGAGGAAAAGGAAAACAAGTTAAACTCACTCCCCGATCTAAACTAAGCACAAGGAAAACAATGAGGATAGCTGATACACCTGATGACGATTCGGGGAGTGAGTACGTGCCTTCTTAAGACGTCTCCTCTGACTTAGTCACAGCTTTACCCCTTGCCCAAGCTCTACAGCGTGTATCTTTTGAGTCGTATGATGGATCAGCAGCCAGCAACGGTTAATACTCCACCTTCCCCACAACTTCATTATCTGGGGAGATTGCAGAAGTGGGAATGACAATGATGATGATGTACATGATAGTGGTGTGCAACAGTTTGGGGTAGTTGAACGAACAAGAAAACCCACATCTTGGAAAGATAGATTTGTTAGTCAGGTGGCTTTCCACCAGTTCCTGGCATGGCGGCCACTTCGAAAGCTGATTCCGGAGAGGATTTTTCTCGCTAGTGACCTACTGCCCCTTCACCCAAATGTACATAGACAGTTTCACACTAGAGTGGGTTGGGAGTTCATTGGGGATGATGTTGGAAAAGACAATGAGAACATGGTCAAGGAGTTCTACTACAATGTAGCCCACGTCAAATAGGGCTCAATAGTGACCAAAGTGAGAAACATAAATATGGTGTACTCCGGGAAGGCTTTCAATGATTACTTGGGGTTTGATGATGAAGATGAGACCCAGTACAATAAGAATTTGGAAATGGGCGATGAGGTTCGCCCGTGGATAGCTAGTACATGGCACACTCGGGCACTGTTCCAAATTAGCTACAAGCCGGGGTGAAGATAGTTTAGAGAACGTTGAACTTTGATGCTAGAGGGTGGTTGACCTTAGTATGCAACCAACTTGACCCTACTTCACATGATGAAACTATCCCACTCCCTCGTGCTGTTCTAATTGCTTATATCATGGAGGGCTTTCCTATCAATGTGGGAAATATGATGTACAAGGAGATCACTTCGGTGGGGTCAGAGAGTGACCGGAACTACCCATTTCTTAATACCCTTGCAATGTACTTTAGGGATTTGAATGTGGAGAATAAGCCCTTTAATGTGAAGGTAAGACGGTGTCCCCATTCTGGTGGTACAGTTTAAAGGGGCCAGACAACCCAAGGACAAGAGCTACAAACCACCTGCATGTACCCTAACTCGCCAGTTTGAGGAGCCACTTGTAGTAGAGCCTTCTGTTGAGCCTTACAATATGCATGTTGCCACTACAGTTGATGACTTGACTCCAGGACCCTCCTCTACTGCTGGTCCCAGTACTTCAGTTGGCCCGTGTGTTCCTTCTTCCTAGGCTCATACTTTCACTGCCAGTCAGTTGAGCCAAACACTGTCCAGTGTGAGCAACTGGTTGTCAGCTATGACATCCAAGTTTTCTACTTTGTCTGCTATCATTGAGGCCCAGTCAGCACGTTAGACAGCTCAGATTCCTCAGTCCATTGAGGACATATGAAGAAGCTCCTGAACAACCAGGAGAATATTATGGGGATATAGGAAAACTTGGCTAAGGCAGTGTATACACATGGCAAGGATATGAACTAGCTTGCCAAAGAGCATAAGAAGATGAGGAAATCACGGGTTTCCAAGGAGTCTGTGAAAGAGCTCAGGACGGATGTGGACAAGTTATTGGCACACCACATGCCTCTAGACTTGCTATTCGGGGATCTACCCCCAGCAGCAGCACCAGTAGTAGAACCACAACAGGAGTAGACACCCAAGCTTCCAAGGAAGAAGAGGAAGCTCCCCAGTACAGTTGATGCGGTTATTGAGTTGGCAGACCCACATGAGGTCCCTTTATGTATGCCACATGATGGATCTGGCATCCATCCGGTCTAGGAACAGGCCCCAGTCCCAACAGCTGAGCATCAGGAGACTGGGGAACCAGTATGAGGTTCCCGTACATACAGAGGCCTTAGGGACCACTGATGATCCCATACAGACGGGCCATGCTTAGGGAGTTCATATATCCATTATTCTTGATTTTATATGCTTATCCGTTTAGTTGGCATTGGGGATAATGCCAACTTTTATTCGTAGGGGTGCGCCCTACTTTTTATCCATGGATGACTGTATATAGAGATTCTTAGTTTATACTTTTTTATTTTCTATTTTGTCTACATATAAATTTACATTTATCTACTTTTATTTTACTTTTTATTCTCTTTTTAGTCAGTGTATAAAGTTACTTTTTTTTACATATTCATCCTTCATTGTATATTGTGTTAGAATCTACGCTTTACGCTAGAGGGGGGGGGGTGAATAGCGTATTAATAGAATTTAGCGTTTTCTTGCGGAATTTAAACTTTGCAGGAAGTAAAATAAATGCAGAAAAATAAACTTACACAAAGATGTATACTGGTTGGCCACCAACGTGGTTAGTCCTGTCCCCGAGAGACTCTCTCGAGATTTTTCACTATCTTGTTAAGCTTAAGGGTGCTCAACAAACCGTTACACACTTGAGGACACAAGCCTCAAACAGTTGCTCGGAGATCGCAATCTCAAAGACTTCACCCAAGGAAACGCAAGTTCCTTGAAACAAGAGAATCGCAATTCTCTTACAAGTATATCAAATACTTGGGCACTCACTTAACTAAAGTACTCCTTATTGAGTAGATATGAGTAAAAGAATATGTCCAAGATCACAACAACTTTAAGCAATAATATGGCTCTCAAAAGCTTTATGAAATGAGTAGAAAATGAAGAACAATTGAATGAAAGCTTATAGCAATGTAATGATCAGTTTGTGTATGTTGTTGTTTTTAAAACACTGAAATGAAGCTGTATTTATAGTTGAAAAAGTTGGTTCAACCGTTGTCTAATTGCCAATTAAGAGTTGCTGAAATTACTCAGTGATAATCGATTATTAAGACCAAACAATCGATTATCTGCCAATCAGTTTAAAAATCAATCCCAGATTTAACGCTTCACAATCGATTATACATAATCTATAATCGATTACTGGCAATATTCAAAATCAGATAATCGATTACACTAAGTTCATAATCTATTACTTTAGCAACGTTCTAAAAATCATTTCCAGATTTTAAGCAAAACATCGATTATATAAAATCAATAATCGATTACTTCAGCAACGTTCTAAAAATCATTTCCGGATTTTAAGCAAAACATCGATTATATAAAATCAATAATCGATTACTTCAGCAACGTTCTAAAAATCATTTGCGGATTTTAAGCAGAATATCGATTATATAAAATCAATAATCGATTACTTCAGCAACGTTCTAAAAATCATTTCCAGATTTTAAGCAGAACATCGATTATCTAGAATCAATAATCGATTACCTTATGGTATTTGAAAATCATTTGACAACGGCCAGCTTCAACAATCGATTGTCCTTTGCAACAATCGATTACTTGTTATTTTCTGAAAATCATAAAACTTACTGTCTCAGTGATAATCGATTATCTAAAGACATAATCGATTACTTAATTAAATTTAAAATCACTGGAAGACATCAACTCAACACAATCGATCACCATTAGTTCATAATCGATTATTTTGAGTATTGAAAAACTTTACCTCAACAACAATCGATTGTCATTTGTTCACAATCGATTATCATGCAGATTTGGAAAAACCTGATGTTCACTGTCTTACTCACAATCGATTACCATTAATTCATAATCGATTGTCATGCAGTCTTGGCTCAGAAACAATCGATTATCATAAGTACATAATCGATTATTTTAGCCCAGATTTTTGAGGCATGTTTAGAAAACATTTTGTCTAATGTAAATATGCATGATTTAAAATCTTTTTGACACAGAATTAAATATGCATGATTTTGGAAAATAGTTTTATGAGAGAGGCCATACTATGAGTCAAGTTATAGGATCGAGATTACAATTTAGAACAACTCAATAACAATTAAAAGCTATATCTTGAACATCAATCTTATTCGCAACCATTGTGCGCTTGTACTTGAATTCCGTCATATATCAATTTTTGCTTCGTTTGTCATTCATCAAAACCTACAAAAGAGTACACGTTTAGTATATTGCATTGAGAACGTGTTTCTAACAATTTCCCTCTTTTTGATAATGGCAAATATTAAGCGGGATATGCAATTTAGGCAAAAGATATTGACAATTCAAGACAAGTAACAATTATGCAATTTTGTTCTTGTTCCCCCTCAATTTTAGAGTTCCCCCTCAATTTTAGCTTATAAGCAATCAATGAATTAAGAGATGGTGCATACCTGATATCCCGTGGTGCATACCTGATATCCCGTTTTCTTCCCCCTTTTGCCATTAGCAAAAAAATAGTAAGGAAAGATGCAAAAAGATGAAAAAAAAGAGGGTACATCAATGGGAACCAAAGAGAACAACAGCAAAAACCACACAAAACAGAAAAAAAAATTTATTCATTTCCGTCGTTGTCCGCCTCGTTATCCGGCGCTGCTTCAAAAGGAACGAGAGCTGCATATGGATAATTGACATGATCAAAGTATCCATGGATCTCATGAGTGAGTTGAGCAAGCTGGTCGGATATGGTTTGGAGAGTAGGCTCTTGGGACGAACGAGCACGACGGGGTGGACGACTTGAAGAAGGAGCTGGAGCATGATCACCATCATGATGGAAAGAAGACTCCGAGATTTCCCAAATTTTGGTACTCCTTTTGAGAGGACCATTTTCCGTGACAAATCCGGATGCTTCAAGGAAGTTCATAATGAGGAGGGCATAAGGAAGAGGCATGTCATCACCGATGGCATCGAGCATATGAATTTTGATGAGCCGACACCAATTTATTTTGGCTCCGGTGACAATGGCATGCAGAAGTTTGGTATCCTCCTGGGAGATGGTGGTGTGATTGTGCCGTCTAGGCTTGAGGACTCGGGTGATGAAGTAAAGAATCAACCGGTAGTTTGGATCCATTCCCGTTATGGTAGGACGATGGGTAGAGATAGATGGATCATAGGAGGTTATACCGGCTTGGTGGAGAAGGATGGTTTCATCAAAGAGAGCCCCGGCCTTATCAATATACTGGTAAAGGTCTTCACCTTCATTTGGAAGGCGGGCAATGGTGTGGAGATTCTCTTCAGAGAGAAGAATTTGAACCCCATTAATGGAGGTGACAAGTTCGCCATCTTCATCTTTATGGAGGTTTGAGTAAAAAGCTTGAACGAGAGTTGTGTTTATGTGAGGATGAGTGAGAAGCAAGAAGTCATATAGTTGACACTCCTTTAACATATTTGCGGCAGGGGTTAAAGGCTCAAGGAGTTTACTAGTTGAGAACCGAGGAGGAAGAATGGTGCGTTTCTCAAATTTTGATAGGAACCTTGTGAGTTCATTTTCAGTTTCAAAGAACAAGACGGAACCGTCTTGGTATGGAAAATTTAAAGAAGGAGGGGCGGTTGAGGCTGATGCGCCATGTTTGGATCGGGAACGTTTTGAAGATCGTCCAGACATGTTAGGAGAAAGACTGCTGGAATTTGGCAAAGAAAATAGAAGAGATTTAGCTTTTGAATACTAGAGATAGTGCTTGAGTGGGTGAATGTGAGCTCTTATGATGCCTATTTATAGAGGAAAGGATTATCAAGCATTGAATGGAGACATTTGCTGAGATTTTGGTTTAGGAGCAGTCAGAAAACGGTAAGAATTAAAATTACTGACCGTTAGATAATCGATTATTGAACTGAAATAATCGATTGTATTTACTGTTTGATTGAGATTTTGAATCTGACAAATCGATTCTTGAGTCAAACGGTAAAAAATTTGAATGAAATAATCGATTGTTAAATTTTGGTAATCGATTATGGAGCATTTAAGACCTGACAGGAATCGATTGAGGAGCCAAACGGTAACAAAAAATTAATATGAAGTAATCGATTGTCAATTCTTGGTAATCGATTATATAGGGAACTAATTTGATACAGTGAACTTGGAGAATATCAGAATTTGTCAAATAATGGATTGTATGAAAAAATAATCGATTGTTGTAGAAAGCATTGCTGAATGACTGAGGCGGAAATCGATTATGCAATTTAGGAAGTAAAAAAATTAAACACAGATGCATAATAGTAATAATCAGTCATAAACAATCGATTATTGATACTGATAATCGATGTACTGCACAGAAAATAATCGATTAGTGGCTTGAAATAGTCGATTTTTTTGTGCTAAAACTTCATAATTCCCCCTACCTTTGGGGTGGTACCTGCAAAATAGATTTAAACGTCTCCGACGCTCAAGTTAGTAATTTATAGCGAAATTAATAAATTACACTAGTGTTAACAAGTAATGCCGTGAACTCTTAAGAATTGTGTCCTAGAGTGTTCTTAAGAGAGTTTCGGGTACTTACCTTTTCTCCAACATCGCCAATTACCTGTTCGAGAGGATGATCCTTGATCGTTCTCCACTCGTTAGGCGTATTTATTCCTTTTTCTAATTGTGGCGCTTCTTCCGTTGGTTGTTCCCCAATTTCATTTTTGTTTTCCTTTGAAGGTTCTTCTTGGATTTTATCTTTCAAGCTATCCAAGATACCTGCAAGATCAAAACCGGATTCCTTTCTCGCCAAGCGAGTATTATCTTCGGAAAACACAACATGAGGGGATTCCTCCACAATTTGGGTTCTTTTGTTAAAGATCCTATATGCTTTGCTACGTGAGGAATAACCAATGAAAATACCTTCATCCGATTTAGCATCAAACTTACCCAATTGGTCCTTCCCATTATTATGAACAAAACATTTACAACCAAAAATAGTAAATGAGAAATGTTGGGTTTTCTACCCTTATAAAGTTCATATGGGGTTTTCATGAGTATCGGCCGAATTGCTGCTCTATTTAAAACATAGCAAGCGGTACTCACGGCGTCCGCCCAAAAATATTTGGGAATCTTAGCTTCGTCGAGCATGGTTCTTGCCATCTCTTCGAGACACCTATTTTTCCTTTCCACCACCCCATTTTGTTGTGGTGTCCGTGGAGCGGAAAAGGTGTGTTCGATTCCGAGTTCGTCACAAAAATCCGCAAAGAGATTGTGATTAAACTCTCCCCCATGATCACTTCTAATCGAAGTGACGGTCGATTCCTTTTCGTTTTGAACACGCTTAAGGAAATACTTGAAATTTTGAAAAGCATCACTTTTATTTGCAAGAAATAGAGTCCAAGTAAATCTAGAAAAGTCATCAACAATTACAAAAACATATTTATTATTACCAAGACTTTCAATACGAGAGGGACCAAATAAATCCATGTGAAGTAATTGCAAAGGTCTAGATGTTGAAACAATATTCTTGGATTTAAAAGATGCTTTGGTTTGCTTCCCTTTTTGACAAGAATCGCAAATAGAATCATTTTCAAACTTTAAACTGGGAAGACCAACTACTAAGTTTTGAGAAAGAAGCTTGTTCAAAAGATGCATGTTCATGTGTGCTACTCTACGATGCCATAGCCAAGAGTTATCCTCTTTGCTTACTAAACAATCAACATATTCGGGTGAGGAATTTGCAAGATCAACCATATAGATATTATCAATTCTAAAACCACGAAGTATGATCTTGAAATCACTACGTCTAAATACAAGACATTCATCCGAATTAAATAGAGCAAGATTTCCCTTGTCACATAATTGGCTTATGGTCAAGAGATTATGCTTCAAACCTTTCACAAGTAGTATATGTTTAATAGAGGAGTTTTCGTCCTTACCGACCGAACCAATGCCGATGATTTTTCCTTTATTGTTATCACCAAATGTGACACTTCCTCCTTCTTTGTGCTCTAGTTGAAGGAATTTGGATTCATCTCCCGTCATGTGTTTGGAGCATCCACTATCAAGGTACCATAGTACACTTGATCCCTTCAAGCACAAACAAATTAATGTTCTTTAGGTACCCATGCCATCTTGGGTCCTTGAGGGTTAGGCATGTTATAATGACGCAATTGATTTATATGTCTATGACGAGTAAAGCAAGTGGGAGCAATATGACCAATACGTCTACAATAATGACAAGTCACGTTGGGATTATGCATTTTTCTAGGTACATAGTAACTAGATGAATGAAGGTTGCTTACTCTACTTTGAACACCATTGTTTCTCCTATTATGAACTCTAGGAGGTTCACAAGTTTGTCTAAAATATGCATCATTTCTAGAATATCTATTTCTAGGTGGAGGGTCATTTCTTGGTCTTCTAAATTGTTCAAGGTTTGGCCTAAAATATGCATCATTTCTAGGTCTTCTAGCATTTTCACTATTTGGTCTAACATGCAAGTTTTTTCTAGGATTTCTACTTCTAGGATAAGCATTTTGGTTATTAGTCCTAGGTTGAGCTCTAGGTTGTTGTGGTTTAGCACCAACCTTTTCTTCATTCTTGAATCCTATTCCATGTTTAGTTGATTTTAGATTAACAAGCACATCATTCAAGTTTTTATGCGAAGAATTAAACTTATCTAATGTGCCTTTAAGTCTAGCTACTTCATTCTTAAGAAGCACACAAGAAGAACAGTTTCTAGTAGAACCTTCAGGTTTATCAGCACTTCTTTTTCCATAAAACTTGTTTTCCTCTTTTAGCTTCTCATTTTTGAAAACCAGTTTTTCTAATTCTTTTTCTTTTAATGAAAGCTGTGTTTGAAAATCTTTTTCTTTTAGAGAAGCGCTTTCTTTAACACTTTTGACAGTTTTTGAAGCTTTGATAAATTCAGCATATAGTTCATCAAAAGCATTTCTCATTTCATCAAGAGTAAAGAAATTTTGAGAAGAGATTTGACTTACCTCGTCTTTGCCGTCTTCTTGAGCCATGAGACATAAATTTGCTGCTTCATCGTCTTCTTCTTCGCTTGCTTCATCTCCGGAATCTCCTCCCCAAGAGATGTATGCACGTTGCTTTTTGAAGGGTTTCTTCTCCTTTTTGATGTTAGGGCAATTTGATTTTATGTGCCCGGTTTCTCCGCATTCATAGCATTTTAGTTGATCGCCTTGCTTTTTGTTCTTGCGTTCATACTCTTTGCGCATGAATTTTTGAAACCTTTTGATAACGAGTCCAAACTCGTTGTCACCTTCCTCATCAATTTGTGGTTGGCTAGCCTTTAGAGCAATCCTTTGCCTTCTTTGATCATCAACAAACGGGTTAAGTATAGTTGATTCATAGGTTTTGAGATTACCTCTTAATGCGTCAATTGTGACATTTGTGATGCCAATGGATTCTTGGATTGCATCGGCCTTTGATCGCCATGTCGGAGTGAGACTTCTGAGGATCTTCCGGACAAGTTCTCTATCCGTAAACGTCTTTTTGAGGGCGTGTAGATCATTCACGATCATTGAGAATCGCTCAAACATTTCGTCTACTTTCTCTCCTTCCTTCATGTGGAATAGTTCATAAGAGTGAGTTAAGAAATCAATTTTAGCTTCTCGTACCTGGTCGGTTCCTTCGTATGTCACTTCAAGCTTATCCCACATTTCTTTTGCTGTTTTGCAACATGATATCTTCCTGTAGTCGTTAGCATTAACAGCACAGTATAATAAATTTATAGCTTTGGCATTATTTTGAACCTTACGAATATCCTCCGCGGTATATTCCTCTTCGGTCTTTGGAACCCATTCGTCTTCCACCTTCTTGGTTGGGATTTGGTTTCCATTGGTGAATACTTTCCACAAATGAAAGCTATTTGATTGCACAAAGATTTGCATCCTCTCCTTCCAGTACGAGTAGTTTGTGCCGTTGAATAGAGGAGGTCGTGTAGAGCATTGTCCTTCTTCAATTCCTGCAAAAGAGTCAAGAGTAGAAGCCATGGATGGTTCTCTCAAACGGTTAAGTTTTCAGAGAGTTGGGCTCTGATACCAATTGTTAGAATCTACGCTTTACGCTAGAGGGGGGGGGGGTGAATAGCGTATTAATAGAATTTAGCGTTTTCTTGCGGAATTTAAACTTTGCAGGAAGTAAAATAAATGCAGAAAAATAAACTTACACAAAGATGTATACTGGTTGGCCACCAACGTGGTTAGTCCAGTCCCCGAGAGACTCTCTCGAGATTTTTCACTATCTTGTTAAGCTTAAGGGTGCTCAACAAACCGTTACACACTTGAGGACACAAGCCTCAAACAGTTGCTCGGAGATCGCAATCTCAAAGACTTCACCCAAGGAAACGCAAGTTCCTTGAAACAAGAGAATCGCAATTCTCTTACAAGTATATCAAATACTTGGACACTCACTTAACTAAAGTACTCCTTATTGAGTAGATATGAGTAAAAGAATATGTTCAAGATCACAACAACTTTAAGCAATAATATGGCTCTCAAAAGCTTTATGAAATGAGTAGAAAATGAAGAACAATTGAATGAAAGCTTATAGCAATGTAATGATCAGTTTGTGTATGTTGTTGTTTTTAAAACACTGAAATGAAGCTGTATTTATAGTTGAAAAAGTTGGTTCAACCGTTGTCTAATTGCCAATTAAGAGTTGCTGAAATTACTCAGTGATAATCGATTATTAAGACCAAACAATCGATTATCTGCCAGTCAGTTTAAAAATCAATCCCAGATTTAACGCTTCACAATCGATTATACATAATCTATAATCGATTACTGGCAATATTCAAAATCAGATAATCGATTACACTAAGTTCATAATCGATTACTTTAGCAACGTTCTAAAAATCATTTCCAGATTTTAAGCAAAACATCGATTATATAAAATCAATAATCGATTACTTCAGCAACGTTCTAAAAATCATTTCCGGATTTTAAGCAAAACATCGATTATATAAAATCAATAATCGATTACTTCAGCAACGTTCTAAAAATCATTTCCGGATTTTAAGCAGAATATCGATTATATAAAATCAATAATCGATTACTTCAGCAACGTTCTAAAAATCATTTCCAGATTTTAAGCAGAACATCGATTATCTAGAATCAATAATCGATTACCTTATGGTATTTGAAAATCATTTGACAACGGCCAGCTTCAACAATCGATTGTCCTTTGCAACAATCGATTACTTGTTATTTTCTAAAAATCATAAAACTTACTGTCTCAGTGATAATCGATTATATAAAGACATAATCGATTACTTAATTAAATTTAAAATCACTGGAAGACATCAACTCAACACAATCGATCACCATTAGTTCATAATCGATTATTTTGAGTATTGAAAAACTTTACCTCAACAACAATCGATTGTCATTTGTTCACAATCGATTATCATGCAGATTTGGAAAAACCTGATGTTCACTGTCTTACTCACAATCGATTACCATTAATTCATAATCGATTGTCATGCAGTCTTGGCTCAGAAACAATCGATTATCATAAGTACATAATCGATTATTTTAGCCCAGATTTTTGAGGCATGTTTAGAAAACATTTTGTCTATTGTAAATATGCATGATTTAAAATCTTTTTGACACAGAATTAAATATGCATGATTTTGGAAAATAGTTTTATGAGAGAGGCCATACTATGAGTCAAGTTATAGGATTGAGATTACAATTTAGAACAACTCAATAACAATTAAAAGCTATATCTTGAACTTCAATCTTATTCGCAACCATTGTGCGCTTGTACTTGAATTCCGTCATATATCAATTTTTGCTTCGTTTGTCATTCATCAAAACCTACAAAAGAGTACACGTTTAGTATATTGCATTGAGAACGTGTTTCTAACATATTGTACTTTCGTATTGTACATATTCATTCTATTGTCTATTTTCACAAAAAAAAAATCATTTTTAGCTTTTTAGATAGGCTCGTAGCTTTTTGTTTTGTTTTGAACGCTTTCAATAAGCCCTTGGTTTTCTTAATGCCATAGTTCTTTCCAAGGGTGGAGTATTGTGCGAACCTGGTGACTCTTCCAAATGATAGATTGGGTGATAACCTTCTTACGGGTTTGAGTCCGTTTTTGTTTTTTTATTTTATTTTTAGTAGTTTATAGTTAAGGGTACCTCAAGCAAAGCTTCACTTAGGCCTAGCACATTTGCTTTTGATCTCATGGTCAAAGACAAAATGTTGTGTGTAGGATGGTGAAAGTTGTGGCCTTGAGACTCTTTCATTGACCAAACAATCATCATATGGTCTTTTCAGACCATTGTGTGCATAAATCGTAACTAAGGTCATTGTGGGCCTTCGAATCGATGTCTTTAGCCATTCCATAGCGTGTGTGGTGAGAAGTTGAATTGTGAGTCCAAGTCCTAACCCAATGGTCTAGAACTTGCCGTGGATGTTTGTTAAGGCGATATCCTAGGTGAAATTTGACTTGAGAAGTGATTATAGGATCTCCTTGATCCAAATATTAAGTTGAAAAATTCCATAGCCTACCAATATATAATCCCTAGTTAACCCTTTTGAGCCTTAAACCTTTTTCTTTTAATAACCAATGCTACAAGCCTATACCTGGTCTAAATGATACGCTCTCTTGGCACCCAAATCTTCCATTGAGTAATGGAAAATGTCTACGTTTGGGGGGAGAGACAAGAAACTAAGCAAAGTGGTAAAAGGTACAAAAGCAAAAGAATAGGAAGACAATGAAAGAAAAAGACAAAAAGAAAGTCTAATGCGAACAATAATAAAAAGGGATTCAAGGAAAACAAAAGTGAGAAAGGTGTGGAAAAAGTAGAAATTTTTGGAATTGCATAATAAAGAGTGACAATGTGTCTCTCTAACCCCTTTAAAAGAAGTGAAATATTCAAAAGAGTCAATAGAATTGTGCCAAATGAATCAAAAGAATTGTTTAAGGGAAGATTGAACCCACTTGAATAAAAGCATGTCCTACCCTCTCCCTAAAAGCCTTCGCATTGACTCCACAAAAGCCATATAAGATCTTGAGTTGAAGGAAGCCTACATTAGTGGATACTTACATAAGGGAAAATCATATGGTACTTAGATCCGGATTTGTGACCTTCTTTTTGAGACAGATGAGTGAAATTTCATTATCCTCGATTTGTGTGTCAATACTCTAAAAGGTGAATTTCGCATAGGGAGAGTTGAGGATGTGTGAGCTTGGGTTCCACAATGACCAAAGTAATTGAGAGAAGTTCTCTGATGAAATGTGAACTCTTGATGCTCTTGTGTCACACTTGATCCATAGTTTTCAAAGTTTAAATGGGTTAATGATTCATTTGTATCGAGGATAATTGTTAGTCCCAATTGATGCTTGTTGAGGTTACTTTACAATAGCAGAAATTACTCGGAATTTCCTTTAAGGGGTGGGTCTTATTTTGTTTGCTTGAGGACAAACAAATGTTTAAGTTTGGGGAGTTGATAAGTTAGGATTTTAACGTGTTTTATGCCCTTACTTGCCTATGCTTTGGTTATAAATTGCTACAAAATTGTTCCAAAATGCTCTCAAGTCGTGCTTGATTGCAGGTTTGATCGACAAAGGGAAGAAATGTCAAGGATCAACTAAAAAAGAAGTGAAACCTGCTCAAGTATAAAAGACCAAGAAGTCCAAGGGGAGAAGGCCTAGGCGGACCGCGCAAAAGTGATTGCGGCTGCACTAGGAGGTTCAGAGACATGGACAAATTGGACTTAAGGCTATGCAGCCACGATACTTATTACGTGGTCCGTGGTCAGGCTCCGCGCCCGCACTACTCTTCTGTGCTGTCCGCGGTCAGATTCAGAGAACTACACATTTGGTCAAGGGTAGGCGATATGGCCTGCGATTATTCTTGTGCGGACCGCGCCAGATCTCCTCCGCGGCCATGGTACACTTCCATGCAGTCTGCGGTCTTCAAGTTCTGAGAAGTAAATAGTGAAGACTAAGAGCCAGTGCGGCCCCGGTCTATTTTGTGCGGCCCACACTGACCTTAAAATGGTGTTTTTGTCCAGTTTTTCCAGCTTAGTATAAATAGAACATTTTACCATTTTTAGTTGCGTTTCTGTATTCCGAAAGCAGCTGTACTCATGAGACTCGGTTTTGTAGCCAATTTTGGCACTTTAGCTTTATCTTTACGATAGATTCTTGTAACTTCATTTTAGTAATTAATTAATATGTTTAGTTCTTCATCAAATTCTTTAATTTCTTCTATAAGCATATGTAGTTAAATCCATTAGCTAGGGTTGTGGCTCAACCCAAGTTTGGGTAATTGATCGGTGTTGCCATCTAGGGTTTGTTAGATAATACGCTTAACGCTAGAGGGGGGGTGAATAGCGTTATAATAAAAATTAGCGTAAACTTGCGGAATTTAAAAACATGCAGGAAAAATAAGTGCGGAAATTAAATGCAATAAAGAACAAACGCACCGATGTATTCTGGTTCACCACAACAAGTGGCTAGTCCAGTCCCCGAGAGACTCTCTCGAGATTTTCCACTAACTTGTCAAGCTTACGGGTGCTCAACAAACCTTTACAACTTAAGGACACAAGCCTTAACACCTTTGCCCGGA
This sequence comes from Nicotiana benthamiana, assembly GCA_034376525.1. Lineage (NCBI taxonomy): Eukaryota > Viridiplantae > Streptophyta > Magnoliopsida > Solanales > Solanaceae > Nicotiana > Nicotiana benthamiana. Next base: position 30,745,281 of record CM067337.1, read on the forward strand.
GACACAACACTCCAAGACTTCACTGTTAAGCTTACGGGTGCCTAACCAACCTTTACAACTTAAGGACACAAGCCTAAACACCTTTGCTCGGAGATACAACACTCCAAGACTTCACTGTTAAGCTTATGGGTGCCTAACCAACCTTTACAATCTGAGGACACAAGCCTCAACAAACTTGCTCGGAGATACAACACTCCAAGACTTCGACCTAGGAAACACAAGTTCCTTACAACAAGAGAATCACAATTCTCTTCAAGTGTACAAAACACTAAACACTCAAACAATACACTCCTTTATGAGTAGATATGAGTAAAAGAAGTAAGCTCAAGATCACAACAACTATGGACAAGACTTTGGCTCTCAAAAGCTTTATGAAATGAATATAAAATGATAAACAATAGTATGCAAGCTTATAGCAATAGTATGATCAGTTGTTGTGTGTTATTGTGTTTAAAACACTGAAATGAAGCTGTATTTATAGTTGAAAAACTTGGCACTACCGTTGCCCAATTGCCAATTAAGAGTTGCTAATTTTACTGAATGACAATCGATTGTCAAGAAGCCACAATCGATTGTTTGCCAATCGTTCCAGAAATCAATCCCAGATTTTACGCGTAACAATCGATCATCCAAGATCAACAATCGATTATTAGCAACGTTAAAAAAATCATTTCCAGATTTTACGTAAAACAATCGATTATACAAAATCAATAATCGATTATTCAGCAACGTTCAAAAAATCCTTTCCAGATTTTAATTTCAACAATCGATTGTACAAAATCAACAATCGATTACCTGACGGTATTTGAAAACTTTACGACAACGGTCAGCTTCACAATCGATTGTGCAATGTTAACAATCGATTATTTATCAGACTTTGAAAATCATTTTAGACACCGCCTCTTGACCATCGATTGTTATATACTCACAATCGATTATTTAATAACTTTGAAAAAGTCTGGAAGACAATGCCTCAACACAATCGATTGTCATATGTTCACAATCGATTATTTTGTGACTTTGAAAAGTCTGATGGACACTGTCTCTTCACAATCGATTGTCATTAACTTCACAATCGATTATTCTAAGTTTTGAAAAACTTTGATGTACACTGCCTCATCACAATCAATTGTCATAAGGTTCACAATCGATTGTCATGCAGGTTTGAAAAACCTGATGCTCACTGCCTTAACACAATCGATTGTCATATGTTCACAATCGATTATTTTGTGACTTTGAAAAGTCTGATGGACACTGTCTCTTCACAATTGATTGTCATGCAGTCTTGGCTTAACATAATCGATTATCATAAGTACATAATCGATTATCTTAGTCCAGATTTAAGAGGCATGTTTAAAAATCATTTTGACTAAAGTAAATATGCATGATTTAAAATTATTTAGCTTAAATTAAATATGCATGATTTTGTAAAAATAGTTTTACGAGAGAAGCCATGTCATGAGTCAAGTTGTCGGATCAAGATCACAATTAAGAACGACTCATGTTAAACTATAAAACTTGGTCTTGTGCTTGAATCTCGTTATATATATCAATTGTGCGCTTGTACTTGAGCTTCGTCATATGTCAATTTGCGCTTGTTTGTCATTCATCAAAACCTACACATATGAACACACGTTTTAGTATAATGCTTTAAGAACGTGTTTCCAACAATTTCCCCCTTTTTGATAATGGCAAACCTTAAGCGGGATATGCAAATTAGACAATTCATAATGACGATTTAAGAGTAAATATATGCAACAAGTATGCAAAATTAGTTCCCCCTCAATATATGAATTCCCCCTCAATTAATAAGAATTGAGAGTGCATACCCGTTAATAAGAATTGAGAGTGCATACCCGTTATCTTCCCCCTTTTGCCATTAGCAAAAAAAAATGTAATAAGATGCCAAAGATGTAAATAAAGCTTGTTTATTTATTGGAAAGAAAAAACAATTACATAAGGAGGGGACAATAAAGCATATCACAATAGAACCAAAAAAAACAAAGAAATCATTCATCATCATTTCCCGCCTCATCATCCGGCACTGCTTCGAAGGGAACAAGACCCGCATATGGATAATGAACATGGTCAAAATATCCATGGATCTCATGAGTCAGTTGACCAACAGAGGTGGTCAAGGAAGCAATTTGGTCGGAAATGGATTGTAGAGTGGGCTCTTGAGGCGGACGAGTTCGACGGGTTGGAGGAGGAGCAGGCGCTGCATGATCACCGTTATGATGAAAGGAGGATTCTAAAATTTCCCACTTCTTGGTACTCTTTTTGAGAGGACCGTTGGAAGTGATGAATCCGGAGGCTTCAAGAAAATTCATGATGAGGAGAGCATAAGGAAGAGGCCTATCATCTCCGATAGCGTCGCGCATGTGAATCTTGACGAACCGACACCAATTGATGTTAGCTCCGGTTATTATGGCATGCATGAGCTTGGTGTCCTCTTGGGAAATGGTGGTATGGTTATGCTTACGAGGCTTGAGGACTCGGGTGATGAAATAGAAAATCAACCGATAATTGGGATCCATTCCCGTAATTGTAGGACGACGGGAAGAAAGATTTGGATCATAAGAAGTAAGTCCGGTTTGATGTAGGAGGACTGTTTCATCAAAAAGGGCTCCGGCCTCTCCGATGTACCGAAAAATGTCTTCACCATTATGAGAAAGACGGGCAATGGTATGAAGGTTTTCATCGGAAAGAAGAATTTGAACACCATTTATATTTGTCACAAGCTCACCGTCATCATCCTCATGAAGGTTGGAGTAAAATGCTTGAATCAATGTAGTATTGATGTAAGGATGGGTAAGAAGTAAGAAGTCAAGAAGTTGACAATTTTTGAGCATATTCGCAGCAGGGCCATAAGATTCAAGATACTTGTTGGTTGAAAAGCGGGGAGGAAGAATGTCGCGCTTTTCAAATTTTGTTAAAAATCGAGTAAGCTCGATGTCAGAATTAAAGTATAGAACGGAACCATCTTGATAGGGATAGTTTGGAGCAGTAGAGGAGGATGCACCATGCCTAGCAGAACGGGAACGTTTGGAGTGACGACCTGACATTTTTACTAAGTATTGCTGGAATTTGCAAGAGACTTGAAAGAGTTTTGATAGTTTGAGAGTTAAAATTGATGCTTGAGTGAATAAAAATGAACATATATGAAGCTTATTTATAGGGGGGAGAAAGGCATTTCATTAATGGAAGAATTCTGCTAAAAATTGAAAGCTAAAACGGTCAGAAACGGTAAAGAATAAATTGCACTGACCGTTTGACAATCGATTGTTGTAATGAGATAATCGATTGTCATTAAGATTTGACTGAATCTCGAAACTGACACAAATCGATTGCAGAACCAAACGGTAAAAAATTTTGAATTACTGACAAGAAATAATCGATTGTCAAAATATGGTAATCGATTGTTATGTTACAGTGAGCACAGAAATTTTCTGATTTTGAGAATAATCGATTATATTTTGAAACAATCGATTGTTTTGGAAAAGCATTGCTGAATGGCTAAGACGGAAATCAATTTTGCAGTTAAAGAATCAATTATTTAACAAAACTGCATAATAAACATAAACCATAAACAATCGATTAGTGATACTGCTAATCGATTTTTTGCACAGTAAGATAATCGATTATTTGCTTGGAACAATCGATTGTTCTGTGCCAAAACGTAATAATTCCCCCTACCTTTAGGGTGATACCTGCAAAATAGAATTAAACGTCTCCGACGCTCAAGTCAGTAATTAAAATATAAATGCAACCTACAATGTATGCATTTAGATCAACGTTTACCCGCATTCAATACTTCATTTGGACATGATTTATATTTAGCACAACAGTAAACGCTAAATATTTTATCAAGTCTACTAGCAATAAGGTAAAGTAAGGAACGATCATACCTGTGTAGTTCTTGGTATTGCTCGTCTTACCTTTCACATTTCTGTCAAGATGGTCATCTAAATTCATTGAAGTGACCATTGGTTTGGTGTTGCTCTTTTCGAATTGATTTGGCAACTCCTTGCGACATTTAGATGGACAAATGAAAGTTCCCTCTTTCATTTGCTTAATTTGCAGCTCCAAGAAAAAATTAAGCTTGTCTATCAATGATATCTCAAATGCGATTTACAGATTCCTTGCATGACACTTTTTAGTTGCTCCAAAGTAATACAAATATTTTCTAAGATATCATTTTCCACAAGATTTGGAATGCAAGATATTAGTGGCATGAGAGTTTAAAGAAAATAACATCGCCAATATAGAGAGTTGTTTTGAAATTCTGTCATCAAAAAGATAGTAAACTTCATGCAATCTATTTCCCCTTAATCAGAAATTTATCAAGACATAGATATACCAATTGTTATAAAACAATGATAAACCCATTTGTTGGATGACATAACAAGTGTACCAAAAGTTATTTTATTAACAGTGATACAAAAAGTTATTTTTAGTAAAGCATATTACAAGCGAGTGTTGACTGTTAACAGATCAACCATACATCGAATTTTGAAGAACATACCAACCATTATCCAAACCAAAGGATGTGTTCATCAAGAGACGATTTTTAACAGAAGGATTTTTGTCAATTGTTAGAAACATGAGACATCTCAATTTCATTTTTCAAAACTGAGGATAGCATTCATCAAAAACGTGAGTGAAAACTTTTTGAAGAATATGCTAATAGATAATACACACCACACAGTATACTAACAGTTATTTAAACCACAGATAGCAATTATCAAATCATGAATGAAATGATTTTATTAAGCTAACTGTTAATACATATCAACAGTTTTGATCTTTTAAAAGCAGATAACTAACAAGTAAACTAATTGACACCAATTGTCATTTAACAACACGTTTTCAACATATGAATCAACAAGGCTAATTGATATTGATTGTTGACAAGGATATCTCAATTGTTAACGAACATCAACTATTACGACTAAGCTTATCAAAGATTCAACAATAGGGGAACCAAATTAACAACAAATAAGTTAATATTGGTTGCTAGCACATATCAACAATTTGGTTTGTGTCAAAAAGGATAACTAACCGAAATTTCCTCTTGATGCAATGAGGTGTCGTGCTCGGTGCATCTACTACAATACTGTAGCCTTTCAAGCACACCTGCAAAACAGATTAATGATCTTTTGGTACCCATGCCATTTTGGGTCCTTGGGGGTTAGGCATATCATAATGATGCGATTGAGTGATATGTCTATGTCGTGTAAAACATGCAGGAGCAATATGACCAATACGTCTACAATAATGACAAGTCACGTTGGGGTTATGCATCCTTCTAGGTTCATAGTAACTTGACGGACGAAAATGGTTTACTCTATTTTCAGCATTATGACTATTGCGCGCTTTATGAACATCATTTCTCCTACTATGAGCAGCATTTCTAGAATAATTATTTCTACGTTGGAAATCATTTCTAGGTGCTCTAAAGGGTTCAAAATTCCTTCTAGTATTTGGCCTATAATGTGCATCATTTCTAGTGTAGTTATTTCTAGGTGGTAAGTCATTGCTAGGTCTTCTAAAATGTTCAACATTTAGTCTAGCATGCATATTGGTTCTAGGATTGCTATTTCTAGGATAAGCGTTTTTATTATTAGTCCTAGGTTGAGCCTTAGGTTGTTGGGGTTTAGCTTCAACCTTTTCTTTAGGCTCATTCGTAAACCCTATGCCATGCTTGGTTGACTTCAAATTATCAAGAACATCATTCAAATTTTTGTGCGAAGAATTAAACTTATCTAATGTGCCTTTAAGCCTTTCTACTTCATTTTTGAGATGCAAGCAAGAAGTACACTTTCTAATAGAGCTTTCGGGCTTATCGGCGCTTCTTTTTCCGAAAAACTTGTTTTCGTCTTTCAACTTCTCATTTTCTAAAACCAGTTTTTCAAAATCTTTTTCTTTTAGAGAGAGTTGTTTTTGAAAATCTTTTTCTTGCAATGACAGAGTTTTCTGCAAATCTTTAATAGTCTTGGAAGCATCAACAAACTTACTATGTAATTTATTATAAGCATTTTTCATTTCTTCAAGCGAGTGAGAGTTGGACGTACTTACCTCTTCTTCTTCGTTTGCCATGAGACATTGGCCAGTTGATTCATCATATGAGCTGTCCGCTTTTTGAGGCATGCTTTCATACATTTCCTCCAGCTTATCCCATATCTCTTTGGCGGTTTTGTAGTGGGAAATTTTCTGATAGTCTTCCTGATTCAAGGCACTATACAACATATTTATTGCATTAGTGTTGTATTCACTTACCTTGGCTGTCCCAACTTTTGTTGTCATTTGATCACCATGCTTGATGATTTGCCATAGATAAAAGTTGTTGGCTGTGATGAAAATTCTCATCCGATCTTTCCAATATAAGTAATTATTTCCATCAAATATTGGGGGAACCATGTTAAAATCACCCTTCACCTATTCCTGCAAAAGAGTCACGAGTAGAAGCCATGGATGGTTCTCTCTAACTGTTAAGTCTTCAGAGAGTTGGGCACTGATACCAATTGTTAGATAATACGCTTAATGCTAGAGTGGGGGGGGGGGTGAATAGCGTTATAATAAAAATTAGCGTAAACTTGCAGAATTTAAAAACTTGCAGGAAAAATAAGTGCGGAAATTAAATGCAATAAAGAACAAACACACCGATGTATTCTGGTTCACCACAACAAGTGGCTAGTCCAGTCCCCGAGAGACTCTCTCGAGATTTTCCACTAACTTGTCAAGCTTATGGGTGCTCAACAAACCTTTACAACTTAAGGACACAAGCCTTAACACCTTTGCTCGGAGATACAACACTCCAAGTCTTCACTGTTAAGCTTACGGGTGCCTAACCAACCTTTACAACTTAAGGACACAAGCCTTAACACCTTTGCTCGGAGATAGAACACTTCAAGACTTCACTGTTAAGCTTACGGGTGCCTAACCAACCTTTACAATCTGAGGACACAAGCCTCAATAATCTTGCTTGGAGATACAACACTCCAAGACTTCGACCAAGGAAACACAAGTTCCTTACAACAAGAGAATCACAATTCTCTTCAAGTGTACAAAACACTAAACACTCAAACAATACACTCCTTTATGAGTAGATATGAGTAAAAGAAGTAAGCTCAAGATCACAACAACTATGGACAAGACTTTGGCTCTCAAAAGCTTTATGAAATGAATATAAAATGATAAACAATAGTATGCAAGCTTATAGCAATAGTATGATCAGTTGTTGTGTGTTATTGTGTTTAAAACACTGAAATGAAGCTGTATTTATAGTTGAAAAACTTGGCATTACCGTTGCCTAATTGCCAATTAAGAGTTGCTAATTTTACTAAATGACAATTGATTGTCAAGAAGCCACAATCGATTGTTTGCCAATCGTTACAGAAATAAATCCCAGATTTTACGCGTAACAATCGATTATCCAAGATCAACAATCGATTATTAGCAACGTTCAAAAAATCATTTCCAGATTTTACGTAAAACAATCGATTATACAAAATCAATAATCGATTATTTAGCAACGTTCAAAAAATCCTTTCTAGATTTTAATTTCAACGATCGATTGTGCAAAATCAACAATCGATTACCTGACGGTATTTGAAAACTTTATGACAACGGTCAGCTTCCCAATCGATTGTGCAATGTTAACAATCGATTATTTATCAGACTTTGAAAATCATTTTAGACACTGCCTCTTGACTATCGATTGTTATATACTCACAATCGATTATTTAATAACTTTGAAAAAGTCTGGAAGACACTGCCTCAACACAATCGATTGTCATATGTTCACAATCGATTATTTTGTGACTTTGAAAAGTCTGATGGACACTGTCTCTTCACAATCGATTGTCATTAACTTCACAATCGATTATTCTGAGTTTTGAAAAACTTTGATGTACACTGCCTCATCACAATCGATTGTCATAAGGTTCACAATCGATTGTCATGCAGGTTTGAAAAACCTGATGCTCACTGCCTTAACACAATCGATTGTCATATGTTCACAATCGATTATTTTGTGACTTTGAAAAGTCTGGACACTGTCTCTTCACAATCGATTGTCATTAACTTCACAATCGATTATTCTGAGTTTTGAAAAACTTTGTACACTGCCTCATCACAATCGATTGTCATAAGATTCACAATCGATTGTCATGCAGGTTTGAAAAACCTGATGCTCACTGCCTTAACACAATCGATTGTCATATGTTCACAATCGATTATTTTATGACTTTGAAAAGTCTGATGACACTGTCTCTTCACAATCGATTGTCATGCAGTCTTGGCTTAACATAATCGATTATCTTAGTACAGATTTAAGAGGCATGTTTAAAAATTATTTTGACTAAAGTAAATATGCATGATTTAAAATCATTTAGCATTAAATTAAATATGCATGATTTTTTAAAAATAGTTTTACGAGAGAAGCCATGTCATGAGTCAAGTTGTCGGATCAAGATCACAATTAAGAACGACTCATGTAAAACTATAAAACCTGGTCTTGTGCTTGAATCTCGTTATATATATCAATTGTGCGCTTGTACTTGAGCTTCGTCATATGTCAATTTGCGCTTGTTTGTCATTCATCAAAACCTACACATATGAACACACGTTTTAGTATAATGCTTTGAGAACGTGTTTCCAACAGGGTTAGATTGATATTGGGTGTTTCCTATTTGGGTTGATTTTATATTTTTATTTACGAATTGGTGGTTGCAAATACCGATTCGAGCTTTGTGGGTTTGAATATTCTTGAGAAAGAGACTCTATGTCCCCAAAACTGATCCAACAAGGAATTGGGATGGACTCATGAGAAATGATAGTCCCAATTAACGGGTTAAATCTCGAGAGACTAATCACCCTACTTGAACCCTAGTTGCTTGGTCTAATTTGCCTACCTATTTGGTCTCGAGAGATTTAATTGGTCAAAATCGCTCTCTCTACCGAGAGGTGCGATAGTAGGTAAAATTATGCAACGGTTATAGAATAAGCCCCAAATATGTCAAGCAATTATTAATAACATCTACCCATTAATTATCCACCTAGGTGATGCCACGGCCCTAGTGCCCTTCTTCCCATTAAATACAACCCAGTGATATTCTCGTAGCATAATTTAGTGTTAATCAATATTTTATAATAGTGGTTATAAATTAAAAACCTAAAAATGTTTGAAGTGACATTAGAAGCACAAACACATCTCTAGGCTAGACAGAAAATACAACCCCATTACTAGCTCTCTGAGGAAAGTCGATCCCGATCCTCATATCGGGTAAAAGCTATTACGACCCGCTCTTCCTATCTTTGTGTAGCGTTGAGTTGGTAGTGATCACCTCATTGGCACATCCTTTTGAAAACCTGCAAAAGAAAGATAAGTAAGATCGAAGGGAAATTCAAACAATGGTCGAATTGTTAAGTCACAAAGGAAAATTTACCATGGTTACGGGCCTCCCATAGACCCTTCACAAAATCGCGCCATGCACTCTTAGTATGTGTCAATTTTGATATTAGGATCCTAACCCAGTTCATGAGTTAGGGAACCACACTCGACATCTAGGCAACGACATCATTAAGTAAAATAATGACAAGTAAGGATGAGAAAGGAATACAACAAGCAGAAATTCAAGAATGATAATACTTACTTTCATATTCCATTTCTCAGAAAATGGCATACTCTCGACCGAGATCAAGTCCGAGGTCTTCACTTGGAAAATTGGCACATCTAGCCCTGGGCTTTGTCCTCATCTATGCTCAAGAAAGGTTCCTTTGTGGTCCAACATTGAAGATTTATAGTCCCCTCGTTAGAGTCAGAGGCTATATTGGCATATGAAGTGGTCGAGGGTAAAGGGAAACTCATGGACATGGCTTGCAAAGAAACAAATTAGTTTCACTATCCTCTAGAAAGAGGGAAGAATCTAGCCGAGCATCACTTCATACTTCGTGCAGAAATTTATAATTACCAGATCCAAAGGAGCAATTGTGCAAGGATAAGTGTAAATGCTTAGAAATCCTTCCATATGGGTAGTGACCGATTCCCTGGGTGAGGGCAACACCATGTGTTTGTTCACCTAGATGCAGTCCTTTTTAACTTAGTTGAGAAGAGCACCGGTGATCGTGCATATATACCTCGACATTGGCTCACATTATCCATGAATCGAGGGGGTCTTTTCAACCTTGAATTCGGAGTTGATGATGCACCCTCCAAGAAAGAATTCTTCAGGGTGTGGCTCCACCGCCGGTTGCTCGCCAGCCAGCTGAGACGAGGAAGAAGTTTCCTTTTGTGGAACAGTTTTTGAACTCTTAGCCATTTTACTTTTACGAGTGAAGAAGAATGGAGACTGAGAAGAAATTCTTGGTATTTTGTGAAGAAAGAGGGTAAGAAACACCAAGGATCTAAAAATTCAAAGGAGGAAAAGGATTTTGAATAATACACTAAAGAAGATTTGAAAGTAAAGTTTGGGTAAAAAAAGAAAGATACATTTACAATGTAACGACCTGACAAGTTATTTTACTTTTTATTACCCCATCCGCCTAAATAAGACCTCAGTACGTGATTTTATTGTTTTATGACTCGCATGGATTGTTAATTCGGGATATGGAAGGGTTCAGATTGAAATTGGAATATTTGGTTCCTTAAGGTTCGCTAAAATGGCCAAATTTGACTTCGACCAATATTTTGAGTAAGCGACCTCGGAATAAGGATTTGATGGTTCTAATGGATTGTTATGGTGTTTTGGGACTTGGGCATATGTTCGAATTGGGTTTTGGATGACCCGGGAGTATTTTGGCGCTTAATAGTGAAAGTTGGTTCTTTGAAGATCTTAAAAGTTCATTAAATTTAGTTTGGAGATAGTTTTGCTGTTATCAAGGTCCAAACAGAATTTTGAGACCAAGAATAGTTACGTAATTTCATTTAATATTTTCATGTAAAATTTGTAATCATTTTGAGTTTATTTGATAGGAAACGAACGCGCAGAAGTGTTTTTAGAAGTTTTTGAGTTGATGAGTTAATCCATGCATTTTGACGTCAAATTCATGGTTTTTGATGTTACTTCAGCATTCCGATCACACAAAAAGGTTTTGTATGATGTTTCTAGACTTTTATGGGTGTTCGTTGTGCAGCACCAAAGGCTCGGGTAAGTTTCGGACATTCGGAAGGATGAAAAACATATAAGTTTTTGGGTGTTTCTTGGGAGTAGTCGCAGGTCTCGCAAATGCGAGCAATTGTTTGTAAATGCGAACCTCGCTTTTGCGAGAAGAGCTTCGCACTTGTGACGAAGCTTGACCTAGGACAGTGTTCGCAATTGCAACACTTGAGCCGCATTTGTAACCTTAGCAGTGTTCGCATATGCAACCCCTTCTTCACATTTGCGACCTCAGAAGCTGAAGCCCAAGGTCTACATTTGTGACGTATTTGTTGCATTTGCGACCTTCTGTTTGCGAAACTGGTGTTGCAAATGCGATATCAAAGACATGTGCCCAACTTATTTAATGTGGGACTTAGACTATTAATCTAATTTCGCTTCATTTCCAGGGTGAATTTGGAGCTTTGGAAGATGGTTTTCACCTAACACTTTGAGATAAGTATTTATACACAATATGAGTTAAATACATAGATTATGGGTAGATTAACATGTAAAAATTAGTTAAAATGAAGGATTTAGATGAAAACCTATGTTTTTTATAAAAGTGAGATTTTACCACAAAAATGGTTATGGAATTTTTAAATTCGTATACTCGAGTTCATGGGGTTATGTCATGACCCAAAATCCACTAAGGGTCGTAACGGCGTTGATATCGCTGTCAGACAAGCCAACCATAAATACTTAATTAAATTCTCATTTTAATATTTTTGAAAACTATGATTTTCCCTTCAATTTACTAGTAAAAGATAATCATTTCAAGTTAAACATAAATGTTAGGAAATCAATACAAAATACCCCATAATTATTCCAGAACATGGTGTCACAAGTGCATGATCATTTACTAGGGAATGAAATAAAATAATATAATTGTCCGGAATACAATTGGACAGGAATGAAAAGCATAGTACAATAATTGATCAGTTGGCTACGGGTCGTCTCGCAAGATGAAACTCACCTAAGTACTCGCCTCAACCGTATCTCTATGCCACTAGCCACACATGAACCTGTGCAACAAAATGCACATCAAGTTTGTAGTATGAATACGAAAATAACGTGTACCCAGTAAGTAGTCCGTCTAACCTCGAAGAAGTAGAGACGAGAGGTCGACTTCGACACTTACTAGTGGTACAATAATAATATATTGAAAATGTGAGGAATCATGGAATTTTCAAAGCAAGGATAAACTCATAAATCTTGAAAGCAGGTAACAACATCTAAATAAAAAGGAATGAATTTCCAAAGATTTGTATTTCATTATCTTATCAATTTATCTCAGGCTGGGAAAAGTCAAATATCAGCATTCGTAAATCTCAGCCAAGCGATACAAGCATGCACATATTATGCCGAGGTCGTATTGCTCGATTCAACATAAAAATAAAATGTTCACTGCTAGAGGGTCAAATGGCGCGAACCATAGATGCATCTATTACCCCGCTCGCGAATCATACATGCGACATGATCAACATAAATAAACAAGAACCCTGCTTCCTAGTCATACATGCGACACAGTCACACATAGATACGCACATTCAAATAGCCAATTATGAATTTATCAGGGAACATTTATCCAAAGAAAAGCCAATTCTCCTTTAGCGATTTAATAAAGTAAAGATTAATCTTTTTAGAAATTCATTTACTAATTCGATATGATTTAAGCAATTCAAACTGTTAATAAGATTACAATTATTCCAAGTATAGCATGTTTTTGAGTCCTAAACTACCCCGACTTGAACATAGTAGTAGCTACACACAGATTATCGTCACATCGTGCATACGTAGCCCCTAAAAATAAAAGCACATAATCAATTATTTTACCTATGGGGACAATTCCCTCTTACAAGGTTAGACAAGAGACTTACCTCTCTCTGAAGTTCCAAAATCATCTTCCAAGCCGTTCTGACGACTCAAAACGATGCATAAATGCTCTAAAACTAGCCAAATATTTGATGATGAAATCCCCCTCTTCCAAGGCTCCAAAATTGGCAAACAAAAGAGAAAAATAGGTGGAAATGAGCCAAAACTCATCTTTTATAAAACCTTTCTGCCCAGCGAACTTCCTGCACCTGCGGTCACTTGACCGCTTCTGCAGTTCTGCATGTGCGGCATCATCTTCGAATCTATGCCTTTCCCTGCTTCTGTGGCCTTCACCTTCGCACCTGTGCGCCCCCAGGTTCGCCCGAACTCGAGATTTTGCCACTCCTGCTACTCTGTCCTCTTTCCGCTTATGCAGCTTCCTGCCCGCTTCTGTGGGCTCGCACCTGCGGTGCCCACTCTGCAGGTGCGATTACACTAGCAAGCCCCCAACTTCAGCAGCCCCTAAATTCCAACCCTTGGTCCATTGACCACTCGGAATTCACGTGAGCCCTCAAATCACATCAAATAATGCCAAAATCACCAATCGCACTCCATTTCAAACTTGAAGAACTTTATATTTTCAAATTTCAACATTCTATGCCGAAACTCGTCAAATCACGTCTGATTGACCTCAAATTTTTCACACAAGTCATATTTTACATTGGACATACTCCAACTTCCGGAATCGAAATATGACCACGATATCAAAATGTCCACTTCCGGTCAAACTTCTCAAATACCGTCAAATTTATATATTTAGCCAAATGACTCCAAAATGACCTACAGACCTCGAAATGCACTTCCGATCACATCCTAATACCAGAATCACTATATGGAGCTATTCTCAGTCACAGAATCCCAAACAGGCTTCGATAACACTGAAATGCACTTTAATCCAAACTTATGAAATTCTTTCCAAAAATGATAACCTCAACAACATATGCCAAAACACTCTTTGGTCATCCAAACACGGTCCGAATATACGCCCAACTCTGAAATCATCATACAAACCCATGGGAAGCTTCAAAACCAGATTCCAAGATCATTTAATCAAAAATCTAATCTTAGTCAATTCTTTCAATATTAAGCTTCCGAAATAAGAATTCTCTTTCCAAATCGACTCCGAACTTCCCGGAATTCAACTCCGACCACGTGTACAAGTCATAATAACATAAGAGAAACTGCTCATGGTTTAAAACAGTTGAACGACGCGCTAGAGCTTAAAATGATTGGTCGGGTCTGTTGATACCCAATTTTTTTCTATGTATTTTTATACCTAAAATACTTCCAAACTAGCATATATATACATATATAAGCACGTCAAAAGTTTTGACATTTTTAATGATTTTTTTAAAAACCAGTTTATGGCCTATTTTATACTGTAAAATCCAATAAGTTATTCCCAACATTATCATTTTGGTGAACAATTTATTTTAATTCTCATATTTACATGAAAACATAGCTATCTTGATTTTTGCATATTTTTACAAATTTTTTTGGTATTTTTAAAATTAAAATGCATGTAATTGCAATACTAGCCTCTTTAAGATTTTAATAGCATTTTATAACTATAAAATGGATCCCAGTATTTTTAAATTAATATTTATATACCATTTATTGAAGTACTTTTAATTTAATTTCAAAATTATTGTTACTATTTTTATAAAATAAAAGGGAAAAACTGGATATTTAATATATAGGCCCAATTCATTTCAGTTGTATCCCCATTTATGTTTGAATTTTGGCCTGAAATCGACCCAATTGCAATCCCAAAATCGGATTAGCCCTTTATCTGACCCGCTCGGGATCCCTTTTAATCCAGGCCGTTGTTCCTTTTGATCAATGGCCACGATTAACCCTTTCCTTTTAAACTCACCTAACCCATCCCTAATCAGTCATTTCTCTCTCACAGCCGCCTCTGAAATCCCTTTTGAAGGGTCCTGAAACCCTATCCTCTCTCACCCGTCTCCAAGCATAACTTCATTGGAACCTATGGACGGCTTGTACTCACCCATCTTCACTCATAAACCTTGGGTGTTCAAGGTTTTGAGGTCTGACCTCAGCAATGTCAGTTCAAATCTTTTCAAATCCAAGGTTGTATGGCCTCTCCGGCCTTGCTCCGGTGCGTCCAAGCATTAGGATCCTATTTCTGACTCATCCGACTCAAGACCAGACTTTCATCCATGCCTTCTAATTTCTAGGACTTCTCTTAAACCCTAAAGCTACTCGAGGTTTTTCTCTGGTTTTTTCCTAGATCTATGCTATATCTGTGTTCTAATTGAGTTTTATAATGTTTTCCCCAATCTTTTTTTTCAAAATATGTTTCTGTTAGATTTAGGGTTTCTGAAAAGTTTAAAATGTTTTCTGACTCCTTTTCTCCTTTTCTTTGTATGAATCTGTCAATGCTATGTTCTTATGTTATCCTTTTCTAGCTCACATGTTTTTTTCTTTATTCTTGTATTTGTCGTATTATGCATGTTCTTCTATTATTCTCTATTCTTTTTTCTACTGGTTTGTATGGCATGGTTATCTTATGTGTTCTTTTACCCCTGAGTTTCGTTACTGTACTCTCAACAGAGCTTTTGGTTCTTTATTTGCTTTCTTATGGACTTCTTTGAGTTCTTTCTAAACATGCTTCATCTATTGTGTTCTTATGTTTATATCACCTCTTTTCTCTAATGAACCTGTTTAAGTTCCAAGCTTTTCTTCAAACATGATCTTTATGCTTCAAATCAGTCCTGCATTCTATTTTCCTTGAGCCTGCTGTTCTATCTGTTTTTTTTCTCATGAGTCTCTGAAAGAGACCTCTGAGCCTGATTCAATTGTTTGCCTTCTTGTCTCTACATCTTATTCGAGTTGACAACCCTAGTATTTGGGGGTTTTCTTGGAAAATTTGATTTGGTGTTTAGATTAGGGTTCTACTTTGGAACCCTGGACTATCAGACTCATTCAGAGTCTATGAACTGAACTCGAATCTCTTTGATCATGAAACTGAACTTTTCTATGCAAGAGTCTTTTCTAATTTGCGTGGCAGTTCTTTCTTGACTCATATGTCTATGCGCTTTATATATGATAAATTCTCCTTTTTAAGGAGTTTTTCCGACTTGTGATTGATTTCAAATTCCTTTTTATAAGTTTCGATTGATTGTTACTGATTTTCTTTAAATTAAACCTCTATTCACCTTTTCTGGTTGGAGTCATTCGTAACAAAACTCAACTTTTGATTTTTACTGGTTGTTGATTGATCGCCTTTCCTTATTTGCTCAAACCATGTACTACTAGGCTCTTTCCTTAAATAAGTTTTTTGTGTTTACCCTTATTATACTGCTTTGGAAAGGATTTTGAATCAAACCCTTTCCCTTATTACTCTGCCCGTTTGAAATCAAATCCCTTGATTGAAGGGAAATCATGGGAGATTGATTTCAAGGCTATTTCTTACCTTTTCTTATTTGCTTTCTACACTATAAAAGGGGACTACCATTGTACCCTCTAAAGTTATCGCATTGCACTCTTACACACACACACAGTAACATGCACCTTGCCTTCTACTCTCTCTTCCTATCCTCTTTGCTTTCTAAAATACCTTTGAGTTCTCTTCGAACTTTTCAAGTGTTTCTGCTGAAACCTGAGTTGTTCCTACTATTGCTTGCTCTATTATTCTGCTAATCTCTTACTTTGAAACTGGTATGTTCCTCTTTGTTTAAATAATTCTCCTCCACTATATGTTTACATTCTATTTTTTTTGTTTTCCTTCACTATGTTTCTGCAACTATGTTACTACTTATCTTATGTGAACTCCCTTTCCCTTTCCCCTTTGTGTGTGAGCTGTGGTTCAAGGGATGACAACACTCTCATATTGCTGTCTATGATTCTGAATTGCGCTATTTGAACCCCTAACTCAATCAGTTCCCACTTCCCTTTCCTCTTTTATGTGTTTGAGCCTTGGACTTGGGTCTGATAGTGTCGTAATCACTATCCAGACTTAGATCTGACCTTCAAGGGTCTACTCGTAACTTGTTTAACCAAACAAGTGATCATGGGTGTGCCAGCATGGACTTGTGGCTAGGGATGACCACCATTTGTATGGCTCCTCAATTCCCTTTTCACTTTGCACTTACTCTTAGCCATATGTTTTTCCCCTCTATTGCAAGCCATGATTTGGGACCCTTGATCTCCCTCTGAACTTAGATGCCTGAGGGTTCTCTCTTACATACTACACTATTCTAATTCTAATGGTATCCTGGGTTTAAGCAATGCCGGAAATCCCTAAGATTCCTTGGAACTTTGAAACACCTTGGATAAAGAGAAGGCTTTGGAAATATGGATTTCAGATTTGGTTAATCACATATTGTTGGACATTAAGATTGAATTAGGCAGCTCGGATCTAGCTGTTAGTCTTTAATGTATTTTTATATTTCTTTTTTGGTTTGTAATAATTTGTATATAATCTCAGGGGGTATAGTAAAAGGGCATGGAAAGGGTCTTTCCTTTGTTGCATAAAGAAGGATAGAAATCACGATTTAGGACTTTGCTTTTACTAGAAATCCTGCCTATAGTGTTGTTTAATGCTCCTGATTCAAACACACAAAGACAATGCCCATAGGATTTAACGTTAACTATACTGCAAATCACATACAAAGCATGTCTATTGGATTTAACACTCATGTCATATAATTATGCATATAGAGAACAAGAATTTAATCAATTAAAAAGGAAGGGGCATGTTGGGGGAGTAGTAGTTCAATTATATTTTCTACAAACAAGAGATGGAATTGAATAAATAATAATTAAATAAAGAAAGCTAATGAATAAAACAACTGCAGGGCATCACCCTTCGTGCTTTTACTCTCATTCCTTACCAAAACGGTCAAATATCATGCACGGCATCACCCTTCGTGCTTTTACTCTCATTTCTCACCAAGAATATCAAATATAATGCACGGCATCGCCCTTCGAGCTTTTACTCTCAATATACAGTGCACGACATCACCCTTCGTGCTTTTACTCTCAAACACATAGTGCACGACATCACCCTTCGTGCTTTTTCTCTATCTTCCTCACCCAATAAATGGTCACAACTAATCGGGAAAGGATATATATAACCAACAAAATATCTCGTCAAGGGAGGATAATTCAACAATAAATCCCGGAAAGGGAATATAACTCAACAGTAGGTCCCAACAAGAGAAAAGAGCTCAACAATAAATCCCGGCAAGGAAAAGTACCAAAAATTCCTCTTTAGTTCATTTACTTCTCAACTTTCACTTCATAGCTCATTTGACAAGTAATTAGCAAAAAGGTTCACTTCTTTCACAATTTTAATAACAAATATGACTCATGGTCATGCTAGACTCATGCGCATAGGTAACCGTCACCATACCTATACATCGACTCCACATAGCACATAGCAAATATCAACACAATCCTATTCCCTCAAGACAAAGTTAGATCAAACACTTACCTCGCAAGCTTCCAACTCAACTCACGCCTCTAGAATAGCTTTACCCGTCGAATTCGCCTCAAAACCGGTCGAATCTAACCACAATTTACTCAAGTGTATCAACAAATGCTAGTCAAATCAATTTGAATGCATAAGAATGAAATTCCCATGTCGATGCCTCAGGAGGCTGACCGCTCCAGTGAACACGCACTGAAGGGAAACTCTGCGACCTTAACTGTCAAACCTCCCGGTCTAAAATAGCCAGCGGCTCCTCCTTATATGACAGATACTTGTCCAATTGGACAGTACTGAAATCTAATATGTGCTGCAAAGCTAGGCGGCAATGCAAGTCTATAAGCCATATTCCCCACACGGTCAAGAATCTCAAATGGGCCAATATACCTAGGGTTAAGCTTACCCTTCTTCTCGAACTTCATCACGCCCTTCATAGGCGATGCACGGAGCAATACCCGCTCACCAACCATGAAAGCAACATCCCTGACATTATGATCTGGAAAACTCTTCTGCCTAGACTGAGCTGACCGAAGTCTGTCTTGAATGATCTAGACCTTATCCAAGGCCTCCTATACCAAATCTGTACCCAATAACCGAGCCTTTACCGGCTCAAACCATCCGATTGGGGACGAACACCGCCTACCATACAATGCATCTTAGGGGGCAATCCGAATACTGAACTGGTAGCTATTGTTGTAGGTAAACTCTGCTAAAGGCATGAACTGGTCCCACGAGCCTCCAAAATCAATAACGCAGGCTCGGAGCGTATCCTCAAGAATCCGAATAGTCCTCTCGGGACCGACCATCCGTCTGAGGGGTAAAATGTTGTACTCAACTGGACCTGGGTGCCCAACTCATGATGCACCGCTCTCTAGAAATGCGAGGTAAACTGTAGAACCCGATCTGAAATAATAGATATGGGCACCCCATGAAGGCGAACGATCTCCCTGATATAAATCTCAGCATACTTCTCAGATGAATAGGTGGTTGCAACTGGGATGAAATGCGGTGACTTAATAAGCTATTAATAATAACCCATATAGAATCAAACTTCTTTCGAGTCATCAAAAAGCCAAAAACAAAATCCATGGTGATTCTTTCCCACTTCCACTCGGGAAGCTCAATCCTCTGAAATAACCCACCGGGCCTCTGATGCTCGTACTTAACCTGCTAAAAATTTAGAAAATGATCCACATATGCAACAATGCCTTTCTTTATTCTACGCCACCAATAATGTTGTCTCAAATCCTGATACATCTTCGCGGCGCCTGGGTGAATAGAATACCGAGAACTGTGGGCCTCTGCTAAGATCGACTCTTGAATACCATCAACGTTGGGCACACAGACTCGCCCGTGATACCTCAATATGCCATCATCTCCCAAATTCATCTCCTTGGCACCTCCCCTCTGCACCGTGTCTCTTAGGACACACAAATTGGGATCATCAAACTGTCGCTCCCAGATATGCTCCATCGATGACGAGCGAGCAATCGTGAAAGCTAACACCCTGCTGGGCTCACAAATATCCAATCTCACAATCTATTGGCCAAGGCCTGAGCATCCAAGGGAAGCGGTCTATGGCTGACCAGAATATATGCAAGACTACCAATGTTGGCGGACTTTCTACTCAATGCATCGGCCACCACATTGGCCTTCCCTAGGTTGTATAAAATAGAAAACATCATAATCTTTTAACAACTCCAACCACCTGCACCGTCTCAAATTCAACTCTTTCTACTTCAACAAGTACTAAAGGCTCTTGTGATCCGTGTACACCTCACACGTCACTCCATACAAATAATGCCTCCAAATCTTCAAGGCATGAACAATGGCTGCCAACTCTAGGTCATGAACTGGATAGTTCTTCTCGTGGATCTTTAACTGCCTCGAATCATATGCTATGATCTTGCCATTCTGCATCAACAGTCGGCCAATTCCGTGCGGGAAGCATCACAATAAATAGTATAAGGCCCAGATCCCGTGGGCAAGACCAATACGAGTGCCGTAGTCAAGGCTGTCTTGCGCTTCTGGAAGCTTGCCTCGCACTCATCTGACCACCTGAACTGGGCACCCTTTTGGGTCAATGTAGTCATCGGGGCTGTGATGGATGAAATACCCTCCAGAAAACGTCTGTAGTAACCAACTAACCCCAAGAAGCTCCAAATCTCTATAGCTGAAGCTGGCCGAGGCCAGTTCTTGACTGCCTCTATCTTCTTTGGGTCTACCTGAATACTCTCTACTGATACGACATGACCTAGGAATGCGATTGAACTCAACTAAAATTTGCATTTTGAGAACTTGGCGTACAACCAGCTATCCTTTAATATCTGAAGAACTACTCTGAGGTGCTTCTCATGCTCCTCCTGGTTGTGGTACCAAGATATCATCAATGAATACAATCACAAATAAATCCATGAAAGGACTGAACATACGGTTCATAAACTCCATGAATGTTGCCGGGGCATTGGACAACCCAAACGACATGACCAAAAACTCATAATGCCCATACTGAGTACGAAATGCTGTCTTAGGGACATCAGACGCCCTAATCCTCAACTGATGATAACCAAACCTCAAATCTATCTTCAAGTACATCCTAGCACCCTAGAGTTGGTCAAACAAATCGTCAATCCTCGGCAGTGGATACTTGTTTTTTATCGTCACCTTGTTCAACTGCAGGTAATCAATACACATCCTCATCGAACCATCCTTTTTCTTCACAAACAACACTGGTGCACCCCAAGGTGATACACTGGGTCTAATGAAACCCTTATCAAGCAAGTCCTGAAGCTGCTCCTTCTACTCTTTAAACTCTGGCAGGGCCATGCGATACGGCAGAATAGAAATATGCTGAGTACTATGAGCCAGATCGATATAGAAATCAATATCCATATCGTGCGGCATACCCGGCAGGTCTGAAGGAAAAACCTCGGGGAATTCCCGAACAATAGGGACATAATCGATAGATGCAACCTCTGCGCTGGAGCTGTGAACATGCGCCAAATATGCTAAACACCCCTTCTCGACCATACGTCGAGCCTTGACATACGAAATAACACTACGGGTGGCATGACCTGGGGTCCCTCTCCACTCATGTCGGGGAAAATCGGGCAAGGCCAAAGTTTCAGTCTTGGTGTGACAATCAAAGATAACATGATATGAGGACAACCAATCCATCCCCAATATAACATCGAAGTCCACCATTTCTAAAATCAATAAGTCGACACGAGTCTCAATACCCTCAAATATCACCACACAAGAACGATGCACTCGGTCAACCACTATAGAATCACCAATCGGTGTGGACACAAATACAAGAATACCTAGAGCCTCATTAGGCATTATCAAATAGGGTGCAAAATAGGATGACTCATAAGAATAAGCAGATCCCGAATCAAATAATACTGAAGCATCCCTATCACAGACAAGTATAGTACCTGTAATCACAACATCAGATGACTCAACTTTCGGCCTGGCTGGCAATGCATAACAATGTAGCTGGCCCCCACCTCCCTAAACTGCATCTCTGGGATGATTTGCTGAGGGCTGACCCCTACCTCTGGCTTTCTGGGCTCCACCTCTACGGTCTCTCCCTCCACCTCTGTGATCCCTACCCCCGCCTCTAGCTAGCTAGGTGGTCTGTGGATCACCTGCTGCCTGAATCGTAGGGCGAGGACCCTGCTGCTGAGAACTACTCGAGGCTCGAGGTCAAAATTTGACAACATGACCTATGTCACCACAACCATAAATTGCCCTCGGCGGCTAAGACTGCTGGCCCTGTCGACCGGTATGTCCTCCCCTGAAGCTCTGAAGTGGCGGTGTACTGATAAGGTCTGGTGTTGCACTGAAAGAATGTTGATCCAAATAATACTGTCGATGGCCACCACCGCCTGGTGTACCATGAGAAACCTGAAGTGCTGACTGGAAAGGTCGCGAGGGATCGCCTCGATCATGGCAATCCCTACCTCCAGATGAGGTACCACTAAATCTGCCAGAATGTCGAGACCTCTTGTCTGAACCCTAACTACCTTCTCGAGCCAATGCCATCTCTACTCGGCGGGCCACATTGGCCGCCTCCTGAAAATTAATATCCCAGCCAACTCCCATAACCATCTGAAGGCGAATGGGATAAATCAATCAATCAATGAACCTACAGACACTCTCTCGATCTGTAGGGAGTATCAGTATTGCATGGCGTGCCAAGTCAACAAATCTGGTCTCATACTGTGTAACTATCGTGGAGCCCTGCTGAAGGCACTCAGACTGCCTGCGAAGTGCCTACCGTTGAGTGACGGGGAGAAACCTCTCCAAAAATAACTCTGCGAACTGATCCCATGTCAAAGCTAGGGACCCTGCTGGTCTAGATATACAATAATCCCTCCACCAGTCTTGGCGGATACCACAAGCCTGAAAGTGCTAAAATCGACACCATTGGTCTCCACTATCCCTATAGTCTTGAGGATATCATGAAAACTATATAGATAATCCTGGGGATCCTCCTATGAAGCACCGCTGAAAGTAGTAGTGAAAAGCTTAGAAAACAAATCAAGTCTCCGCAAAGCATCCGAAGACATAGCCGTCCCATCTCCGTCCTAAGCTGTAATGCCTGTCTGAGCTGCCACTGCGGGTTGAACCAATGGAACCTGAGTCTGGGGAGCTACCTGTTCCAGAGTACGTGTAGTAAGAGTCTGAGCCCCTTCTCCAGACTGAGAAGTGGCTGGTGCTACTGGCAGCAATCTCGCTCTAGTGACACTGTTCATAAAGCCTGCTATGCGTACAAGAGCATCCTAAACATCTGAAGAAAACATCACTCCTCCTGGGACCTGAGCTAGGCTCACTGGAGCTGGAACCTCCTTATCAAAGTCAATATAAGGCTCCACCTCTGGAACTGCTGCCTGGGGCTGAGCTCTGCCCCTTCCACGGGTTCTGGCCCGGCCTTGACCTCTGCCTCTCGCGGGATCTGCTGCAGGGGGCTCGAGATGTTGCGGGGAAGAAGAAGATGCACGTGTTCTCGCCATCTGTGAAAAAACAGAGTAGAACGAAAATCAATATCTGAGAAACAGAATTGCATGACAAGAATGAACAAAGTGAAACTTTTCCTAACTCTGTAGCCACAGGATAAATACAGACGTCTCCGTACCAATCCCTCAGACTCTACCGAGCTTGTCCGTGAGTTGTGAGACCCACGTAAACTAGTGCTCTGATACCAACTTGTCACGACCAAGATTTACCCACCAACAGGAGTCGTGATGGCGCCTACTGTCGAAGCTAGGAAAGCCAACCCATTTTTAATCCTTTTCACAATAACCTTAATCAAAAGAAAATTAAATACTGAAATAATTACTTAAAACACGCGGAAGACTTTTAGAAATAATAGAAATTACACTAATGCGGAAATTACCAACATACTTCTACCCAGTATCTGGTGTCACTACTTACGGACGACTAAAAGAGTACTAAAAACAACAGTCTTGAAAGAAATACATAACATGTCTGTTTGATACAATTAAAGAAATTGAGAGAAATAGATATAGGAGACTCGGGGACCGCGAACGCCAGCGAACTACCTCGGAGTCTCTGGACTGAAGGGATCGCCCCTAACTACTGCTGCGATCCGTAGGCTGTGTCCTAACCTGTGCACAAAAAGGGCACAGAAGCATAGTATCGGCACAACCGACCCCATGTGCTGGTAAGTGCCCGGCCTAACCTCGGCGAGGTAGTGACGAGACTAAACCAGACCTACCACAAAAAACATGTACAGATATATGTGCAATAACAGAAAGAGAACAAGAATTTAAACAAATAAAAGGGTAGGGGCATGCTGGGGATGTAACAGTTCAATTATAACTTCTACAAACAAGAGATGGAATTGAATAAATAATAATTAAATAAAGAAATCCATTGAATCAAAAACTACACGACATCACCCTTCGTGCTTTTGCTCTCATTCCTCACCAAAACGGTCAAATATAATACAAGGCATCACCCTTCGTCCTTTTTCTCTCATTTCTCACCAAGAATATCAAATATAATGCACGACATCGCCCTTCGTGCTTTTAATCTCAATATACAGTACATGGCATCACCCTTCGTGCTTTTACTCTCAAACACATAGTGCACGGCATCACCCTTCGTGCTTTTACTCTCTCTTCCTCACCCAATTAATGGTCACAACCAAATGGAAAGGAAATATATGTCCAACAAAATATCCCATCGAGGGAGAATAATTCAATAATAAATCCCGACAAGAGAATACAACTCAATAGTAGGTCCTGGCAAGGGAAAACAGCTCAACAATAAATCTCGTTAAGGGCAAAGTACCAAAAACTCCTCTTTAGTTCATTTACTTCTCAACTTTCACTTCATAGTTCATTAGAAAAGTAATTAGCACAATGGTTCACTTCTTTCACAATTTTAATAACTAATATGACTCACGGTCATGCTAGACTCGGGCGCATAGGTAACCGTCACCATGCCTATACACCGACTCCACATAGAACATAGCAAATATCAACCTAATCTTATTCTCTTAAGCCAAAGTTAGATCAAACGCTTACCTCGAAAGCTTCCAACTCAACTCACGCCTCTAGAATAGCTTTGCCCCTCGAATTCACCTCAAAGCTGGTCGAATCTAACAACAATTTACTCAAATGTATCAACAAATCCTAGTTAAATCAATTTGAATGCATAAGAATGAAATTCCCAAAGTTTTTCCCAAATATTCCAAAAATGTGGGCGTGCCCATGTGGTCAAAAATCGAGGTTCAAACCAATACCGGGTAACCCATTCCCCCACGAGTTCATATATGTAATTTGCTTTGAAAATGGACCTCCTATTGGGGTCCAACTCCCCAAATTTTGAAAAATCAGTTTCCATCCAAAACCCCAAATTCCAATTTCTAAAAACCTTTGATTGAAGTTGAAATTATGTTAAAAGATTTTAAGGAGTAGGAAAACTAAGTTAGAAATCACATACCAATCGTTTTGGAGAAGAAAAGTTGTTTGGAAAATCTTTCCTTAGGTTTTTAGTTTTTTTTTTAAAGTGGAAAAATTGCTGAAGTTTAGAACTTATATACTTTTCTGAAGGTCTGGCGCGGACCGCACAAAATTGTGCTGTGGCCGCACCGAGTGGGGGAAAAGTCGGGTCCCTCTGAACCCTCCCTGCGTGGACCGTACTGATTCGATGTGCGGCCGCGCTAGTCATGCAAAAATCTCCTGGCCTCAGACTCAGCCACGCGAACCGCACAGAAGTGCCTCGCGGCCGCATGGCTCCACTGCGGACTGCCTAGAGATGGCCACGATCGCGCTGGTGTCTGCAATACTTGAACCTGTTTTCATTAAGCCTAATATCTCTCGGACCTCACTCAAAACTCAGCCAAGCCCTCGGGGTTCCCAACCAAAAATGCACACTAACTCAAGAACGTCCAACGGACTTACTCGTGCGATCTAATCGCTAAAATAACTTCATTTACATAGGATTATATCTCCAAACACATGATTTTAATTTCAAAGTATATGACTTTCAAATTTTCTATTTCTAATCCGAAACACGTCAAACGACATCCTTTTTAAACATAACTTAACAGATAGTGCTTAACGCTCACATTAGACTTGTACCGGGCGTCGGAACCAAAATACAAGCCCGATACCTTTACTTTTGATCAAATCTCATTTTTATTTTTCCTTGAGCATTTTTAGAAAATAATTTCACAGAAAAATTCAGTACTCGGGCTTGGGACCTCAGATTTTGATTCCGGGAATTCGTTCGGGTCCCAAATTTCCATACGGACCCTCCGGGATCGTCACATCACGAGTCCGGGTCTGTTTACCCAAAATATTGACCAAAGTCAACTATAGCAATATTATTATCAAAATTCATAGTTGTAATCACATAATTCAAATATTTTCACATAAATTATTTCCTGCTTCGTGCCCAGACTATGCACGCAAATCGAGGTAACTAAATAAGAGGTTTTCAAGGCCTTATAAGCACAAAGAAAGGTAGAATTACGGTGATGACCCTTTGGGTCGTCACAATACATGTCAATTTATTTCATTCTTGTAAATTGCATATTCAACATCATACTCCACTCGTGCTAAAATAAATCTTATAGAAACGCATATAATGAGTGGTTGCGCTCTTCTGATATTATCACCCCTAAATTTGAAAAAGGCATATTTGTGGCAAAACCAGTCGATCAACGGTGTAGTCGATGGTTCCGCGTCTTTCCCTCTTGAGTTGTTCGCTCAAGGGTACAATTCTAGCACTTCAAAAGTAGAAACCTTACTCTGTCAAACTGTTCACGCATCATGGTCAAACCTAGCCGAGTCAGTTATGCTGTTCGCACAATGACTTATTAAGACAGCCTAATCCAAAGTCCATCGGGTTTCCCTGAAACCCAAACGGACACCTCCATGCTCGGTGCATTTATTTGGAGAACTAAATGCCTATACTGCGAATTGTTGATTTAAATAGTCGAGCCTGGGTCTAATGCTTTGTTTTGCCGAAAATGAGGCACGAAGTCCCCAAATTAGGTATGGCAAAAAATACCAACAAGCGACTATGGTACCTGGAAAGATGCCTAGCAGAGATGGAATTGAAATTATTGATAAGGATTGAAGACTGCCAAAATGCCGAGGGAAATACAAACAGACATCTGACCCGAGCCTATCCGCTACTAGGACCGCGCGAGTTGATATAACTATACGAGGGAGGAAAGAATACTAAATCAAGGGAAGGTTCTTCTGGGACCAAGTAGATAGGACCTTTTATTTCCAGCTTCCATAATGTAATAAGGCCACGGGCCATTAGTGACATTTATTTCCCGTTATTTTAAGTTGTCTATAAGATTCGTCTTATTTTTATCAATAAAATGAGGCATTTAGCATTATAAGTTCTCCAAAGTTAATTTGTCAATAGGCTTACCTCTGGCAACAACGAGGCACCTAAATTAGGACACGACTTATATTCTTGAACAATGTGTTTAAATATCACAAAACGTTTCTTCACAATCCGCACTAACTTTTGACCTTTGGTTTTTCTTTTATCCCCCTCCTAAAATGTTAGTTCGTGCATTTTGGCACCATCATCATACTCTGCAAGATCCAAGGTCCCTCCACCTCCTCATCCTCCGAGTCCTATAAGAAACAAGAATAAAGGCAGAATGGGAGACGCAATTGCTAGAAAGGAAATTGATAGGGAGGAAACTTCTCAGGGTACCCCAATTGCCAAGGGAACTGTTTCTCAGATTGAACAGAAACTTCTGAAATTCCAAGAGGAATTGGACCAAGTTCAAAACTTGGCAAGCCTATCATTCTCTCTTGTTGCTCCTGATGCCAACACCCATAACCCCGTACCTCTACAGAACACCCCACAACCAGAAATGCAACCCACTCAAACCTGCTACACATGCCATGCTCCCAATAACACTCTGCTGCTCATTCCTGAACCACCAAACACTACAAATGACTACCTCCACAATGCTCCTATCTTTGGGGACACTATACCCCACTACAGTCAACCGATCTCAAATGCATCTGAATCAGACAACAAAGACTCCTTTATCAGGAACTTGGTAGCAGAACTCAAAAAGTTGACTAGGTGAGTCAAGGGTATCGAAGGTAGCAATAGTGTTGAGGCACAGAATTATGAAAATCTTTGCGTTCAACCGAATGTTGGAACTCCCGATGGGTAAAAACCTCCCAAGTTCAAAATATTCGATGGTACAAGGATTCCAGGGTCCATTTAAGGACATACTATGATAAGTTGGTCGGAGTTGGAAGAGATGAGAAAATCCGCGTGAAGTTGTTCATGAGGAGTCTGAAAGGAGATGCCTTATCTTGGTATATCAGCCTAGACACAAAGAAATAGACAAATCCGGTAGGCATGGCGTCCTACTTTATGGACCAGTTCAGGTTTAACATAGAGAATGTGCTAGATGAGTTTTTTTCCAAAATATGAAGAAGAAACCACAAAATGTTCCGCGAGTATGCTACTCGTTGGACGTCAGAAGCAGCTAAGGTTAGGTCGTCCATAGAAGAAGAGTAGATGAACAGGTTCTTTTTCCGGGCTTAGTATTTACAATATTATGAAATGTTGATACTGATAGAGGGTCAGAAATTCCCCGACATCATCAAGTTGGGGGGGGGGGAGTTGAAAAGGGCATTAAAAATGGTATGGTCACGCATCTTGAAGCATTACATGCCACCAATAAGGTTTTACAGTCTGTTGGCACGTCAAAGAAGAAGGATGTGAACTCCATAATAGCTGCGCAGAGAACCAAGTCCCCAATGAAATACCAAACATACCTTATAACTCCACTCATATATCAGCCTTCCTTAAATTACCAAGAACCCTCACCCACATACAAAATTCCACCACTTGCGTACCAATAACCTCAACCACCTACATATCAACCCACTTCACCAAGCTATTCTCAACCTGGAATCATGCACCAAGCCTATAATGCCCGGCCTTCTCACTATCAGTTACAACCCACCCGCCAAAACTTTCCTCGACCTAGACCAAATTTCTACCGTCGACTTCCCAGACAATATACTGCCATCACCGTGCCAATTAACCAACTATATGAAACACTCAAAGTAGTCAATTATACCCTTATCCCATTCATACCTACACAAAATACCTCATGATGGATCAATCTGAACAAAACCCGCACATACCATTCCAGAAAGAAAGGCCATACTATAGATGAGTGTCACTCGTTGAAAGATAATATTCAGACCTTGATTGATAATAAGGTCATCAGAGCAAAGGAGGTTGCTCCCAGTGTCCGTAACAATCCTCTTCCTAACCACAAGGGTGGAGGCATTCACATGATCGATATTGAGGATGATTGGGATCCCAAAGGGTCAATTGGATTGATTGCCGAATGGGATGAACAAAAGTAGCCAACAGTCATCCTCAACCCTATTGTTGTTCAGATCCAGCCCTCTGAGGGCAATGAGGTGAATACATCCATACCGCTCGAGTTCGAAGCACCTCCTACAAAGGCATCGGGATCAATTGAGGTCGAGTTTGGAATTTCAAAGGCACCTTCACCATTTGAAGTTGTTGTGTTACCTCCAAGGTTTTTTATTCCGGTCACAATGATAGATGTGACCCCATTCAACTCAAACGTCACACCCCGGGATTACATAGCTGAAGCTAGGAGAAAAGCGTAAACAAAAAACTGAAGAAGCGATCGCCGCACAAGGCATGAGTAGAACAGCCAGGGTATACACTCCAGAACACTTAGCTGAGTCGAACAATCATACCTCTGGCTGGCCTATTGAAACTGGGCCCGATGATCTCTGGAGGAAACTACAACCTAATAAATACTCGGTTGCGGAGCAATTGAACTAAACATTAGCGCAGATTTTCATCATGGCTCTTCTGCAAAGCTCTAAGGCACACAAGAATGCTCTAATGAAAATATTTAGTGAAGCTTATGTTCCCAGCAACATAACTGGAGGAGGAATGGTGAATACGGTTGGACAAGTGTTGGAGAGTCACAAGATCACCTTGTACGAGGACGAGCTACCACCACAAGGACTAAGTCACAAAAAGGCGTTGCACATCACCGTGCAATGCGAAGATTACTTCATCACTAGAATCTTGGTCAACGGAGGATCTAGACTTAACATTTGTCCACTGATAACTCTCAGGACATTGGGGAAAGGTTTGCATGAGATCAAGGCTGGGGCTATCAATGTCAAAGCCTTCGATGGGTCCCAAAGATCCACCATTGGGCAAATCAGCGTTTGCTTACAATTGGGACCAACCTGGTTCGATGTTGATTTTCAAGTTATAGATATCCCGACATCCTATAATCTATTGTTGGGGCGACCCTGGATCCACACCGCTCCGTAGCATCAACCTTGCATCATTCAGTAAAGTTTGAACGGAATCACGAAGAAGTGATCATTCATGGCGACGGTAGCAACCCCATATACATTCACCAACCCATTCCAATAATTGGAGGTAGAAGGAGAATAGGCGGAGAGACGTAGCACCACATCGAACGGGTCAACGCTGTAGACAAAGATAAATTGTGGGGCAACAAGATTGAATGTATCCTGAATAGGTGCAGGTATGAACCCGGAAAATGACTTGGAAAACACCTCCAAGGGATCTCCAAACTTGTCAAGTTGAAGAAACACGGTACCAGCTTTGGCTTAGGATATGAATACAACTGGGAGGAGTTCAACCATTGGGTGCCACTGCGGTGTGGCCCATACTATCCACTGGAGCACCCTATACCTCATCTAGAGCAGACTTTTCAGCCAGCTTACATCATATGTGGATCAGAGCAGGATAAAGCATTACTAGAGATGAAGAACTTGTTTTTGGAAGATGATATGGACTGTTGTATTATCCTCGGGGAGGAAGGCCCTTCCATATAAGCTGTGAATCGAGGAGAGCGCCTCACTAATTGGTCGATCACAACCACCAGGGCCCAGTAAGATTTGGGGTAGCAGGGCTAAACAAAGTGCCATGCATCGCATCTTTACTTTTTACTAGTCGATTTTTCCTTTATGCATTGTCTTTACTTTTAAAAAGAGATCCAATGTGTTGTAAAATTATGAATTTAATCAAAAGAATTTCCAAGTTTATTATATATATAGCTCTCATTATTTACCCTATCCTTTACTTTACTTACACAACATTACTATTACATATCTTGATGATAAACCAACGACTGTGACTTGCAACGAGACAATACAACAAATGGATATAGATTCAGAAGAGGATGATATACCAGAGGAAGTTGTCAGAGAGGTCGAGAACTTTGAGAATAAGCCTAAATCCAACTTGGACGAAACTGAGATTGTTAATTTGGGAGATGCCGAAAATTTCAAGGAAACACGCATCATCGTGTATTTGTCGCCATCATAGAAGAAAGAGTACACAGTGTTCCTAAGAGAGAATAAGGACATATTTTCCTGGTCTTATGATAATATGAATGGTCTCAGCACCTCCATTGTAGCTCACAAAATACCAACAAATCCTACATGTCCGCCAGTGAAACAGAAGCTCAGAAAGTTCAAACTCTACATGCTTTTAAAAATAAAAAAAGAGGTTACACTTCAGATGAATGGAGTTGTGGAGGTAGCCAACAAGAATATCAAGAAGATAATAAGGAAGATAATCAAAAAGCACAGACAGCGGCACGAGAAGTTATCATTTGCCTTATTGGTATATCGCGCCACATTCTGCACATCAACCGATGAAGCTAGCTATATGCAGGTTTATGGTACAGAGGCGGTCATTCTCGCCGAGGTAGAAGTTCCCACTTTAAGGATCATACAAGAAATAGAGTTAGATGATGCAGAATGGGTAAAAGATTGCTACGGAAAATTAGTCCTCATAGACAGGAAAGGATGAATGCAGTTTTCCACGGTCAGTTGTATTAGAATAGAATGTCGAGAGCCTTCAACAAAAGAGTTACCATAATATTTACACCGGGGAAGCTGGATTGAAGAAAATATTTTCACATCAAGATGAAGCCAAGGGTAAATTCTCTCCCGATTGGTAGGGTCTGTACATGGTTCATCGAGTTCAAACTGGAGGAGCCCTTATTCTTGCAGAAATGGATAGAGAAGTCTGGCAAAATCCAATTAATTCAGATACAGTGAAGCGATAATATGTGTAATCATAAGCTTTCTCTTTATGAAGGAATATGAACTACGCCTGACTTGATTCCCGTTTAAGAGGGGATATTTAGGTAGCCCAATGGGTTCGGTCACAACTAAATAATATTCCATTCTTTCCCCGCTATTGGAACTGGGACAGAATTTTGAGGAGGACCCTTAAAATCTCGAAGTTAGTTTTTCAGTCCTTTCATCGCCAGAAGCACAAACCCAGTAAACTAGGGCAGAATTTTGAGAAGTTGATCATTTTCAGTCATTCAGCACCGCCGGCAGAAGCGCCAGCCCAGTAAACTGGGGTAGAATTTTTAGGAGGACCCTGAAAATTTCGAAGCAAGCAAGGTTGCAACGTCTTGAGCCATGTTGCAGTCGTTGGTTCATTCAAAATAAAATCATTGTTTTAAACATATACTCACAACATATTTACGAAATCATGCATAATTATCGTTGTTGTTTATCAACGCTACCCAATGACATATAACGACAGGAGCCATGAGAAGATAAACTAACCTTTCCCCCTCTACAGAACTCACAATTGTTCTTTTGATGTAGGTCACAAATCATTGAATACATTAACGAACTTATACTTTTCAAGAATGAAACTGTTAGAACAATTTCTTATTCAGAAAATTGCTATTCGCACAAAATCCCCCGAGGATTCACGATATCGTAAATGGCTACAAGCTAAGAAAGTCTTACCACTATCTTCCTTCACATTCTTGCATTATAAGGCTACTTATCTGTCTTCCGAGGTTAAGCTCTACCTCCATCATGCATAAGGCTATCATCTGCCATCGAGGCTAAGCATTGTATCCTTCTGCATTTCCTGCATAAGACTACTTATCTGCCTTCCGAGGTTAAGCTCTACCTCTGTCCTGCACAAGGCTATCATCTGCCTTTCGAGACTAAGCACTGTCTCCATCTGCATTTCCTGCATAAGGCTATCATCTGCCTTTCATGACTAAGCACCATCTCCATCTGCATTTCCTAAATAAGGCTACTTATCTATCTTCCAAGGTTAAGCTCTACATCCATTCTGCATAAGGCTATCTATCTGCCTTTCAAGACTAAGACCTGTCTCCATCCTGTATACGGCTATCTATCTTCGTTTCTAGACAAAGCCATGTCTCCGTCCTGCATAAGGCTATCTATCTGCCTTTCGAGACTAAGCCATGTCTCCATCCTCCATAAGGCTACCTATCTATCTTTCCATACTAAGCATTTTCTCCATCCTGCATGGCTAAATATTACCACTTTTTCTTGCAAGCGTCTGAAGCATCTCCACCTACATTTAAATTCTCACTTTGGGTGAAAGATCGCCACCCTTTGTGTTCATCGATTAAAAGATTGCCACCTTCTCATAGGCTGAAAGATCGCCAACTTATTCAAAGGCATCATAGTTCAGAGGCACAATCTGCATAGCCTGAGAATACCATTTCATGTCTTGCAAATCTTTGCTAATGCTCTTCGTGGCCCAGGACATCATAGTCTGAGGATATCATCCTAACCATCCGAAGAAATCACTCATGGTCCAGCGGGAACTTGCATCATGTTTAAATTATGCACAATATATGCCATATTACTTATTTGCAGGTAGTCGGCTAGCAAAACGGTCATCTCAGCAGGAGTGATCCCACTTCGGTTCCCGCAACTTATCCGAATCTGAACACCCTTTCTAAATCTAATCACAGCGTCCGTTCTTTTCGAATCTCCGTCAACACATCCCGTCAATAGTTCTTGAACTACATATGGCCTGATTCCTGTAAAACTAGGGATATGTAGGCAGCTCTGAAGCTAGAGCTCAGTCAAAATTATTTTTAAACGCCGATCCGATCAAAATTGGCCATCTTGTCTTTACCCGACAACTCGTTCATCCTCCTCGGGTAAAGAGGGGCAGTTGTTGATAGCCAATTTTTTCCTATGTATTTTTATAACTAAAATAATTCTAAAATATCATATATGTGTATGCATAAGCACGTCAAAAGTTTTGACATTTGAAATGATTTTTTTAAAACCAATTTATTGCCTATTTTATACCATAAAATCCAATAAGCTATGCAAAATTATCATTTTGGTGAACAATTTACTTTTATTCTCACATTTACATCAAAACATAGCTAACATGATTTTTACAAATTTGTTTGGTATTTTTAAAATTAAAATACATGTAATTGCAATACTATCATCTTTAAGATTTTATAGCATTTTTTAATTATTAAATTAATCCCACTAGTTTCAAATTAATGTTTATATACTATTTATTGACTCATTACTTTTAATTTAATTTCAAAATCATTGTTATTATTTTTATAAAATAAAAGGAAAAAGTTGGATATTTAATATATTGCCCCAATTAATTTCAATTGTAGCCCTATTTAGGTTTCAATTTTGCCCTGAAATTGACCCAATTTCAAATCAAAAATCGAACCATACGAATTCATATAACCCAACCTAAGCCCGCTTATCCGACCCTCCAGGGATTCCTTTAATCCAGGTTGTTGATCCTTTTGATCAATGGCCACGATTAACTGTTTCCTCTTAAAATCACCTAACCCAGAACTAATCCGTCATTTCTCTCTAACAACCACCTCTGAAATCCATCTCCTCTCAAACTCTCCTGAATGATCTTGAAACCCTAGCCTCTCTCATCTGTCTCTGCCTGTAACCTACTGGAATCCATGGCTTCTCAGGCCGTGGATGGCCTGTACTCACCCCTCCCCCTTCACTCTTAAACATTCGGTGTTCAAGGTTTCGAGGTCTGATCTCAGCGATGTCCGTTCAAATCTTCTGAGATCCAAGGTTCTATTGCCTCTCCGACCTTGCTCTGGCGCGTCCAAGCATTAGGAGCCTATTTCTGACTCATCCGATTCAAGACCGGAATTTCTTCCATGCCTTCTCATTTATAGGGTTTCTCTGAAACCTAAAGCTACTCGAGGTTTTTCTCTGGTTGTTTTCCTAGATCTATGCTATATCTGTGTTCTAGTGGAGTTTAAAAAAGTTTTAAAATGTTTTCTAACTAATTTTTTCCTTTTCTTTGTGTCAATCTGTCTATGCTATGTTCGTATATTATCCTTTTCTGACTTGCATGTTTTTTTGTGTTCTTGTGTTTACCGTATTATGCATGTTCTTCTATTATGCTCTGTTCTTTCTTCTACTGGTTTCTATGACATGATTATCTTATGTGTTCTTTTACCCCCGAGTTCCGTTACTGTACTCTCTACTGAGCTTTTGGTTCTTTATTTGCTTTCTTCTGGACTTTGTTTGAGTTCTTTCTAAACATGTTTCATCAATTGTGTTCTTATGATTATATCACATCTTTTCTCTCATGGACCTGTTTAAGTTCCAAGCTTTTGTTCAAAGATGATCTTTATGCTTCGAATCAGTCCTGCATTCTTTTTTTCTTGAGCCTGCTGTTCTATTTGTTTTTTTTTCTCATGAGTCTCTGAAAGAGACCTCTGAGCCCGAGTCAATTGTTGGCCTTCTCGTCTCTACATTTGATTTGAGTTGAAAACCCTAGTATTTGGGGGATTTTTTTTGCAAGTTTGATTTGGTGTTTAGACTAGGGTTCTACTTTGGAACCCTGGACTATCAGACTCATTATGAGTCCATGAACAGAACTTGAATCTCTTTTCTCATGACTCTAAACGTTTCTATGCTAGAGTCTTTTCTAATTAGCGTGATAGTTCTTTCTTGACTCAGATGTCTGTATGCTTTATATACGATAAATTCTCCCTTTGAAGGGGTTTTGCCAACTATTGATTGATTCTGAATTCCTTTTTATAAGGTTCGATTGATTGTTACTGATTTTCTTTAAATTAAACCTCTTTTCACCTTTTCTGGTTGGATTCGTTCATACCAAAACTCAACATTTGATATTTACTGGTTGTTGATTGATTGTCTTTGCTTATTTGCTCGTACCATGTACTACTCGGCTCTTTCCTTAAATAAGTTTTCTATGTTTACCCTTATTATCATGCATTGGAAATGATTTTGAATTAAATTCTTTTCTTAATTATTCTGCCCGTTTGAAATCAAATCCCTTGACTTAAGGGAAATCATGTGAGATTGATTTCAAGGCTATTTTCTTACCTTTTCTTACATGCTTTCTGCACTATAAAAAGGGACTACCCTACTGTACTTGAAGGCATCGAATTTCACTCTTACACACGTAGAGTAACATGTACCTTGCCTTTTACTCTCTCTTCTTCTCCTCTTTGCTTTCTGAAATTCCTATGAGTTCTCTTCGAACTTTTCAAGTGTTACTACTGAAAACCTGAGTTGGTCATGTTGTTGCTTGCTCTGTTATTCTACTATTCTCTTACTATTAGTTTATATAATGCTCATCCACTATGTGTTTACATTCTAATTTGGTTAGATTTTCCTTCACTATGTTTCTACAACTTTGTTACAACTTCTCTTATGTGAACTCCCTTTCCCTTTCCCCTTTGTGTGTGAGTTGTGGTTCAAGGCACACTCCCATATTGTTGTCTATGATTCTGAACTGGGCTCTTTGAACCTCTAACTAAATCAATTCACACTTTCCTTTCCCATTTTATGTGTTTGAGCTTGGACTTGGGTCTGATAGTGTCCTAATCACTATCAAGACTTAGGTCTGACCTTCAAGGGTATGCTCCTACCTTGTTTAACCATACAAGTGGTCAGGGGTGTGCCAGCTTACACTTTTGGCTTGGCATGACCCCCATTTGTATGGCTCCTCAATTCCCTTTTCACTTTGCAATTACTCTTAGCCATAAGTTCTGCCCCTTTCTTGCAAGCGATGCTTTGGGACCCCAAAGCTCCCTCTGAACTTGGATGCCTTAGAGCTAGCTCTTCCACACTGCACTATTCTAATTCTAAAGGTATCCTGGGTGTAAGCATTACCGGGAATCTCTGAGATTCCTTGAAACTTTGAAACACTTTGGATAAAGAGAAGGCTTTGGAAATCTGGATTCCAGATTTGGTTAATCACATATTGTTGGACATTAAACTTGAATTAGGCAGCTCGGATCTAGTTGTTAGTCTTTGATGTATATTTTCATTTCTTTTCTTGTTTGTAATAATTTGTATAAAAAATCGGGAAGTATAGTAAAAGGGTGTGGGAAGGCTCTTTACTTTCTTGCATAAAGAAGGGTAGAAATCATGATTTAGGACTTTACTTTTTCTTGAAATCCTGCCTATAGGGTTGTTTAATACCCCTGATTCAAACACATAGA
Organism: Nicotiana benthamiana; assembly: GCA_034376525.1. NCBI lineage: Eukaryota > Viridiplantae > Streptophyta > Magnoliopsida > Solanales > Solanaceae > Nicotiana > Nicotiana benthamiana. The sequence goes on from CM067337.1 coordinate 30,782,611, forward strand.
TACCATGCCCATAGGATTTAACGTTAACTATACTTCAAATCACATAGAAAGCATGTCTATAGAATTTAACACTCATGTTATATAATTATGCATATAGAGACCATGTCTATATGAATTTAAACTTTTTTTAAAAAATTTATAGATATCATGCCTATGGGATATGCATACACATTAGGCAAACTTTAGGATTATTCAGACAAGCATCTTTTCTTAATTTCTATAACAATTTCTGAAAGTCGATTGTATAGATATCATGCCTATAGGAATTTGCATCAAAATCGCTTGTCTGTTTAGAGCACTAATAATCTGATAATTTGTTCTTAAACGCCTCATTTAGTGACGTTTTCAAAACTTTAGATTTTTGAGAAAACTCATTTAAAACAATGTACATTTGTCTTGAAAAGTTGAGTTCTTCAATTATTGCATGCCTTTCTGAAACGGTTCCTTAAATGTTCTACCTAAACTTATTTTTAACTCAATTCGTGAACTTGTTGATTAAATCAGTTCCGCAGTTTACTCTTTTCTTTAAATAGGTTCTGACTCTTCTGAAAGTTTCTACTCCTCCTGTGTTTTAAAACAGGTCAGTCCGTTGATCTCTTTTGAAACTCACCTCTAGACTAAGTCTGCAATCTAGTCTTTCAAAAAACTCATCTACATTAGTTATCTTCTAAAACCAGTACCTGCCTAAACAACTCGCTTTAAATACCTTAATCTCTGACAATTGTATCCGAGTTGCCTAATGCAGACTTTCTGTCTAAATATATGTGTTGAACCAGTCCGCACACTGCTTAATTTAATCTAACACCAAACAGTATGTGCAGACATGCTAAACTATATGTTTGTCTTATTTAAGAAGTTTATTTGAGCCTTGTTTATCTGTTTTGCTTGTTTTGTATGTTGAAATTAGAATTTTATCCTTTAAACTCCATGAAAGACCATCCCTTTCTTCCCTCTCAGGATTAGAAGTCCTAATATTCTGGTAGTGATATGTTGGGACAGGTACTAGCATGCAACAAGTAAACAAGAGTAAACGCGCTTTAATACCTTAATGGGGTGGGAAGGGTATAATATAGATATGATGACTGGTGCGTTAATATCACGTGAGACCCCTCTTTTGATGAGTGATTACTGGATATTGCATTGATGCGATCCATATTATGTTTAAAACTCCAAAACCCAATCTTGCAAGGGAATAAGAGTTGTCCTCCCATAATGTTGTATACCCGATTTCGGACTCCCGTCCACAATGAAAGAGGGGGCGTCGACACGGTCATTATATTCTCTCCCGCTTAAACATTTGTTCGTGCTCGAACATGCTGAGAATTGTGCTGGTGTTGTCCGAAATCACTATTTAACACGTCTAACCCCTACTCATGCTACCGCAACTCTGTTGAGCATATTAGCTCGAGCAAATCTGAATATATTCTCTTTCATTCAAGTAAATAAGCTTAGCACCCAATTCCAACATCCGAAATTCTCTGCCAGGACTATTTCCAACATACGATTACCATATTAATCACCACATGTTGTACTAAACCATGACTGTATACCTTTGCTGAATTCACACCTTGCACCATTTTACTCATAGGACCACAATAACACTTTATGATCAAATTTGTTGAAATTCCATAAATCTGACACTCCCAATGCATCTCATGACCCATATATAACCAACTGCCGAGTCAAAAAATCATTGGGGCCATACTCATGACAAGAACCATTACCTCTTTCTGAACCACATAATGGTATTTTCTCTTTAATATTCTTCGTATAATCCGATTGCACTGATCTTAGTTCCAACAATCTTGCCTTACCCTATATGAACTGCTCAGGTAATAAGCTTCCCAGACATGTCCAGAAGTCTCATATGATGTCACAATGTGCCAATATGCTACCAACGCGAACGTGAGACATACGAAAGACGAAATCTGGAAGGGACTACTCAACTCACACAACTAATATGCGCTTTCCACAGAAAATAGGAAGCAAAACTTTCAAAGGATAAAATATAAAAACTGTAGTCAACATCATACTGTTGCGGCGTGCAACTCGATCCAAACAAAATACCCATAGTGGCGTGCCATTTATCAAATTTCACTTCATTGGGTGAATTTGGATCTTTTGGGAGAGGGTTTTCACCTATCACTTTTAGGTAAGTTTTTCTACACAATATGAGTTAAATACATAGAGTATGAGTAGATTAACGTGTGAACATTACTGAAAATCAAGGATTTAGATGAAAATATAAGTTTCTTTTCATAAAAGTGAAATTTGACCACAAAATTATTTATGGAATTTTGTATAATCAAATATTTGAGTTCATGGGGTAATAGATAACAACTTTCTTCAAGATTTTCGGAATCCAGACACGTGGGCCCAGGGGTGAATTTTAGGAATTTTACAAATAGGTTTGGGAAATCACTTTAATGGTTGGGATATAAAATTTTGACCATGTATTGATTACTTTATATAATGTTTGACATGTTTCGAATTATTAGGCACCAAATTTAGGGGTTTGAGCACAATCTTGGATCGAAAAGTAGGCATTGAGACGAGGTAAGTCTCCTTTCTAACCTTGTAAGAGGGAATCAACCCCATATGTGCATTAAGTAAATATATATACCTATGTGTGGGGGATACGTACGTACGAGGTGATGAGAGTCCGTACGTAGCTTCTAAGTGTGGTATTGCCCGGTTAGTATAGGACTCATACCATTCTTTTAGCCCCCCGAAAAATTTCGAAGTACTTAGCCGCTAATAAGAAACTTGACACGTGCTAATTATATTATTTTGTGTGCAGATGAGAACTATTAACATGATGGATATTAATTGTATGTGATAATAAGTGTACGAGGTGTATTTGAAGTGATTTAGGTAATAAGGATAGCCCTTAGGTCAAATTAAGATGGAAAATACATGATAGACTAAAGTTCCAAATGAGTACGCACAAGACCTAACTTTGGAAAATTGTATTTGTATATATATATATATATATATGAAAATTTATGTTATGGAAGACCTATCAAATTAAGGATCCTTGAGCCTAGTTTCTAACGCTTCAAACCATTTGTCATTTGTACACTCATACAAGAAGTTATGACCAAATTACCAAAGGCTGGCAGAGGAGTCGGCGTATGCGAAGCATCCTGGGCCGTGTCCGGAAAAAAAGACTGGTAGTGAAGTATTGTCATAGCATCAAGATCTATATCTGAGCATCAAAGAGGAGTGAAATAGGAATGAGAAGCATCTGAGGCCGCATCCGAAACCTAGAAATCTGGGCATATAACTACAAGGTCGGGAGAGGGGAGTACTTTGAGTATTTGAGGGTTAGGGTTTTTGAGGTGAATGGGCGATTTTGAGCTCAAATAAAGTCCGATCAACATATTTAAGGTATTAATGATATTTTGGGTTGACCTTTCTCAATATACATGAATTCTAATATCATTCTAACATCCAAATTCCAGATTTCATCATCAAATCCTCAATAACACCAAAAATCACCAAAGTTGTGATTTATTCAATATTGATCTACTAGAGGTAATTTCAATGATTCAAACTCGTTTATTATGAGTAGGTATAAGTATTTGAAGTATTTGTTACTAGTTTCATTGGTGGAAATATTGCATTATAAAACTCTAGTTCATGGCATGAATAGTAACTTGGTGGCATTGGACAGTTGATGTAATACCATTAATGACTTTGAATGGGTATTGGTCAAGACACTAGTTTACCAATCGTGAACTTGTCGTGATGGCACCCAGTCTTCACGACTAGGTAAGCCTGACACATTTCGAAAATCCAACAACCTTTACGAAAACGATAAATAATACTTAATAACATAAGGAAATGTATACGGTGTCGTTTGGTAATACACTTCAACTCAAAACAATGAATAAACCTCCAAGACCCGGAAACCCATGGGCAACACAGGCTAAGAGTAATACATAACATACGACTCCAACATCCAAAAGTGTCTACAACAGCTGAGTACATGAATGAAACTGATAGCTAAAGGTAGAATAGAAGGAGACTCTTCTTATTAGCGGACGCGGCAGATACATATCTCAAGCCTCCAAATGTAGCTTGGAAATCACTAGTAGCGCGCCCGACTAGTAGTACCTGGATCTGCACAAGAAAAGTGTGCAGAAGAGTAGCATGAGTAAACCATAGCGGTACTCAATAAGTTCCAAGCCTAACCTCGGTAGAGTAGTGACGAGGAAAGGTTGAGGCCCTACTGAGATGAACATAAGAAACAATATCAGAATAAAAGACAGTAGATAACAAAGTAAATTCCAAATATCAAACAAGACAAAAAGAGAAACGGAACAAATACAATCTACGAATACAAGAAAATCACTCAAGAGTAAGGATGCCACATGGAACCCTGGGAATTGAACCCGCAGTCCATTCTTACCAATATCTGAGGATCTCCGAGGAATTGAACGAGTAGTCTGTCATACCAATAACAGAGGATCAACCGGGAATTGAACTCGCAGTACGTCATACCGATAATAGAGGGAATCGAACCCGTAGTCAATCATATCAATAACAGGGGGATCTACCGGGATTTGAACCTGTAGTCCGTCATACCAATAACAGAGGATCTACCGAGAAGCGTACCTGTAATCCATCATATCAATAACAAGGGGGATCTCCGGGAATGGAACCCGTAGTCCGTCATACCAATAGCAGAGGATTTACCGGGAATCCAACCAGTAGTACATCATATCAATAACAGGGGGATTTCCCGGGAATTTAACCCGTAGTCCCAATCGTAAACACATCACAACAATTCACTCTTTAACAAAAATAAGCCAAATACAAACAAGAGATAGGAATCTAGAAACTAGCATGCTCTCAAAAAAAAAGGACAACTATTGAAAATTAGTCAATTAGAGAAAATAAGATACTAAAATGCTTTCCCTAACCTAAAACAAGTGAAATTGCATTTTTAATAGTTAAATAGGTGAAGAAACACAGCCTAAAGAAGTCAAGTAAAGTGGATTTTCAATGACTAGCACAAGTACACGCCCGTCACCTCGCGCACAAGGCACTTAAACAATCAATAAAGATATCATAAGGGGAGAGGTCCCACACAAAGTTAGACAAGCCACTTACCTCGAACCGGTATTAAACCGCTAAGAAACAATGTCCTTGCCACGAGTATCTGACTCCGAGTGGCCCAAATCTGTTCGAAAAATTACATATTGTAACAAGTAACTAATTACACTGATAAAATAATAGCTAAGACGTGAAAATAGGTGAAATGACTAAAACACCCCTCTGACCAACGTCTTGGAATCTAATAATTTTTACATTTTCAGAAGCCTCGTACTCTCAGAAGTTTAACCATATGAACTTCTCCCAAATCGGAGGTCAAATGCGCATTCAAATCCTCAGAGTTAGGTCTAAGAACTTTACCCCAATTTTTATTGAAAATCTGAAATTAAAGCTTGAAGTTGAGATTAGATTAGCGGGTAATAATCACAACAGAGTAAGGAATCGTTGCCCAATGTTTGCCTCTGAAAATCCCTTGAAAAATCTCCCAAACCTGAGCACTCTAGATTGAGTTTGATTAAATGGAAGAACCCTCGTTTTTGAAAAGTTTATAACTACCCAGGCATTTTCTTCAGTGCGATCGCATAAGAGGGGATGCGATCGCGTAGATTAAAAATTGAAGGCCTGGAAAATGGTCTATGCGAACGCAGGAAAGGGCTTCTGATCGGGTAAGGATAGAATCTTGTCTTATGCAATGGCATCAAGAGCTATGTGATCACGTATAAGGAAAAGTAACATGGGGACCCCGGCCCAGTTAACTCAGTGTTATCGCAGGGGATTGTATGCGATCGCGGATAAGGGGGTTCGGATACTATGCGATCGCAAGAGGAAAATTGCGATCGCATTGAAGGAAAAAGGCCACCTATCAAGCTTCACTACGCGACCGCATGGATTAGGATGCGATCGCAGAGAGTAAATGTCTGCAACACCTACAACTAAAAATCTGCAACTGTTTTCAACACAAGAATGCCCCGTTGGGCATCCAAAACACATCTGAGGCCCCCAAAACCTTAACCAAACCCACGAACCTATCCCACGACATCAATCAAACTTGTACCGATTCTTAAATCATATAAAACAGTACCGGAAACATGAATTAACCAATGATTTGAACTTAAAAATTTCAAAACTTAACCAAACTCGCTTTTGATTCAACACCTAACCAATACACGTCTAATTGACCTGAAATATTTCTTGCACTTCCCAAATGACATGACGGTGCTACACCAACTTCCATAATCCCGTTCCGAGCCTCGGATAAAAGATTCACAATCGGACCAAAAACTTCGAAATTCTAACTTTCGGCATTTCTAGCCTAAACGAGCTACGGACATCCAAATTACATTCGGAATACATTCCCATCACCGAAATCACCTAACAGAGATAATGAAACCGTCGGATTTCCATTCCAAGGTCGTCTTGAGACTGTTCAGATTACGGACCATTTTTCAACACTTAAGCTCTTATTTAGGGACTAAGTGTCCCAAAACACTCCATATTCTATTACTGAACATCCTGGAAAACCACAATAGCAGAAATGAACATAGGGGAAGCAGATAATGGGGGAATGGGGCATATATTCCAAGACGACAGGCCGGGTCATCACATCCTCCTACACTTAAACATCTGTTCATCCTCGAACGAGCATAGAGAACATATCTGAAGTAGCAAAAAGATGAGGGTATCGGCTGCGCATATCACGCTCGGTCTGCCAAGTCACCTCCTTGGCTTGCTGACCTTGCCATTGAACCTTAACCTAAGCTATATCCTTTGACCTGAGCTTTCGAACCTTCATATCCAATGCCACTGGTTGCTCTACATAAGACAAGTCATTGTCCAACTGGACTGAAGTGAACTCCAACATGTGAGACGGGTCACCGTGATACCTCCGAAGCATCAAAACATGGAATATTGGATGAACCCCGGCCAAACTGGGAGGTAAAGCAAGCTCATAAGAAACCTTTCCAACCTGATTCAAAATCTCAAATGGACCAATGAACCTCAGGCTCAACTTTCCTTTATTTCTAAACCTCATAACGCCTTTCAAGGGTGAAAATCGAAGCAAAACCGGCTCACGAACCATAAAGGAAACATCACAAACCTTCCGGTCCGTGTAACTCTTCTATCTGGACAAGGCCGCAAGGAGTCTATCCTGAATCACCTTAACCTTCTCAACCGCATCCTGAACAAAATCAGTGCCCAATAGCCTAGCCTCAACCAGCTCGAACAAATACACCGGGGATCTGCATCTCCTACCATATAAGGCCTCATAAGGCGCCATCTGACTACTGAACTGATAACTGTTTTTGTATGCAAACTCAGCCATGGCAAGAACTGATCCCAAAACCCTCTAAACTCAATCGCGCATGCACGGAGCATATCCTCAAGAATCTGAATAGTGCACTTAGACTTCCCTTCCGTTTGAGGGTGAAACGTTGTACTCATGGTCACCCGAGTACCCAACTCATGCTGGACGACTCTCCAAAACCGTGATGTAAATATTGAACCCCTGTCTGAGATGATAGAAACTGGAATGTCGTGCTGACGGACAATCTCCCTGATATAAATCCCTGCTAGTCGCTCCGCTTAGTAAGAAGTACCCACTGGAGTGAAATGAGCGGACTTGGTTAGCCGATCCACAACAACCCAAATAGAATCAAATTTCCTCGCCGTCATATGGATACCAGTCACAAAATCTATAGGGATATTCTCCCATTTCCACTCCGGAACCTCCATCGGCTGGAGTAACCCTCACGACCTCTGGTGCTTAGCCTTTACCTGCATACAGTTGAGGCATTTAGCTAGAAACTGCACTACGTCCTTCTTCATCCGCCTCCAGAAGTAATGCTGCCTCAGATCCTGATACATCTTCGCGGCACCCGGATGGATGGAGTACCACGAGCTATGGGCCTCAGTCAATATCAACTCCCGGATATTATCAACATCGGGCACACAGATCCGCCCCTGCATCCTCAATACCCCATCATATCCAATAGTCACATTCTTAGCATCGCCATGCTGATAAGTGTCCCTGAGTACAAGCAAATGAGGGTAATCATACTGCCGCTCCCTTATAGGATCAAACAATGAGGACCGAGAAACCACACAGGCTAGAACTTGACTGGGCCTCGAAAGGTCCAATCTCACGAACTGACTGGCTAGAGCCTGAACATCCATTGCGATAGGTTCTCTAATGCTGGTAAATATGCCAAACTCCCAGAACTCTCCGCCGATGACTCAAGGAATCGGCTACCACATTGGCCTTGCCCGGGTGATAAAGAATAGTAATATCATAATCCTTCAGTAGCTCCAACCATCTCCTCTTGCGCAAGTTCAGATCCTTTTTCTTGAACAAGTGCTGCAAACTCTAATGATCTATCTAAATCTCACAAGGCACGCCGTATAAATAATGACGCCAGATCTTCAAGGCATGAACAATAGCAGCTAACTCAAGATCATGGACATGATAGTTCTTTTTGTGTACCTTCAACTGAATGGATGTGTAGGCAACCACTCTACTGTCCTGCATCAACACCGCTCCAAGTCCAACTCGTGAGGCATCACAATAAATCGTATAAGACCCCAAACCAGTAGGAAAAATCAGAATAGGGGCTAATGTCAAAGCTGTCTTGAACTTTTGGAAGCTCGCCTCACACTCGTCTGACCACTTAAAAGAAGCACCCTTTTGGGTCAATCTCATCATAAGGGTTGCAATCAACGAGAACCCCTCCATAAAACTATGGTAATACCTTGCCAAGCTAAGGAAACTGCAGGTCTCTTAAGATGAGGAGGGCCTGGGCCAACTCTGCACGGCCTCCACCTTCTTCGGATCTACCCGAATGTCCTCATTCGATACCACGTGGCCTAGGAATGCCACATAACTCAACAACAACTCACATTTTGAAAACTTTGCATATAATTTCTTTTTTCTCAAGAACTGAAGCACTATTCTCAGGTGTTGCTCATGATCTTCCCGGCTCCAGGAGTATACAAGAATATCATCTATAAAAACAACGACAAATGAGTCGAGATAGGGCTTGAATACAGTGTTCATCAAATGCATAAAAGCTGCTGGGGAATTGGTCTGCGCAAATGACATGACAAGGAACTCTTAATGACCATACCGAGTCCTGAAAGCAGTCCTCGGGATATCCGGCTCCCGAATCTTATGCTGGTAAACCTCAGTATATCGGGATAACCTGAGCGCAAATCCAACTTAGAATACACATGTGCGCCCTGAAGCTGGTCAAATAGATCATCAATATGAGGCAAAGGTTATCATTTCTTCACCCTAACTTTGTTAAACAGACGATAATCGATACACATGGGCATAGAACCATCCTTTTTCTTCACAAACAAAACAGGAGCACCCCATGGTGAAACACTGGGTCGAATAAAACCCTTATCAAGCAATTCCTATAACTTATCCTTCAAATTAGGAGGAGCCATACGGTAATGAGGAATAGATATGGGCTGAGTTCCCGGCAAAAAATCAATACTGAATTCAAAATACGCAGGGAACACATTTGGGAAATCCCATACTACTGGAAACGATTCAACAAAAGGGGTATCAGCACTGACATCCCTCTCATAATCTAAATACGCGGCATACCCCTTCTCAACCATATGCTGAGCTTTATGAAAGGATATAACTCTACTGGGAGTGTGATCAAAAGTACCACTCCACTTAATAGGAGGAATACATAGCATAGCCAGCGTCAAGGTCTTAGCGTGACAATCAAGAATAGCATACTGGGGCGACAACTAGTCCATGCCCAAGATAATATCAAAATCAACAATATCAAGTAATAAAAGATCCACTCTTGTCTCAAAACCATGAATAGTAACCAAACACGACCGATATACGCGGTCCACAACAAGGGAATCTCCCACGGGAGTAGAAACATAAATAGGAGAGCTCTAGGTCTCTCGGGCGGTACCAAATTGTGGAGCAAAATAAGATGACACATAAGAATAAGTAGGGCCTGGATCGAATAGAACAGACGCCTCTCTAAGACTAACCAAAATAATACATGTGATAATACAATCGGAGGAGACAACCTCGGCACAATAAGTAATGGCACAAAATCTAGCCTGGCCCTTACCTCGAGGGCGACCTATATCTACCCGATCTCTGTCCCTGGCAGGATGGGCAGGTGGGGTGGCAGCTGGAGCTGGAAAAATGGCCTGCTGACCCTGTGGAGCATGTTGAGGCTGTGGAGTCTGAGAAGGCACACCCCTCCCACGTCTGGGGGACTCTCTAACACAAGGTCACGTATCCCCACACTCATAACAAGCTCTCGTAGGGAGCAATGGCTGTGACTTACTGGATCCACCCCTACTAGACTGACCTCTTGACGTACCCTACGTAGGAGGCGCGTTTGAAACTAGAGGTGCATAATAAGGGTCCTGAGACCTGGGAGGAGCTGGAGTAATGTTGGATGAAGGAAGAGCTGAGTGAACTGGGCGACCCGTATAGCCCCTACCATGACGTCCTGCTCCTGTAGTATGGGTACTAGAGAAATGACCAGACTCTCGAGACCTCTTGGCCTCTCTCCTGTCACTCTCTGACATACATACCCTCTATCCTCCTGGCTATACTCACCACCTGCTGATAGGGTATATCTATCTCCAACTCTCATGCCATGCCAGACCTGATTGAAGGAATGAGACCCTCGATAAACATGCGAACCCTCTCACAAACACTAGCCACCAAAGCAGGCGCTTGCCTGGCAAACCAAGTGTAATGGATGGAATACTTAGAGAAAGTCATAGGGCCCTAGCGGAAGTGCTCAAACTCCACGTGCCATCCATCTCGGAGTCTCTGGGGAACAAACTCCCTCAAAAACATATTTGAAAACTGAGTCCAAGTCAGGGAGGCAGCCTCGTCCGAGCTGTCTAACTCAAAGGTGCACTACTAGTCATAGGCGGCTCCCCGAAGCTGGAAAGCTGGAAAGGAAACCCCACTCGAAGCACTAATACCCATGGTGCAAAAAATGCAGTGACAATCCTCCAAAAACACCAAAGCATCATCTGTAGCTAGTCTGCTGAAAATAGGAAGTCCATACTTCTTGAACCGCTCCAATCTACGCTGCTCATCCTCCAAAGAAGGTGCCCCATCCTCGGGCTGAACCGGCACTGCAGGCTGGGCAAGAATAATATCTATAATCGGTCCCATATTCACCCTTTGCTCTGAAGTGTGGGCTGCGGCAGTCTGGGCTCCTCACCCGGCCCGGGATGTGGCTGTAAGAAGTGGAAGTAACCCTTCTTGTGACAGCATGCGATACATGCTCATAAAATGCGCCAATGCCTTCTGAACATCTAGAGTAGTGGTGGTTGTAGGCGTCTCTGGTGCCTGAGTCCTGACTGGGTCCGCTGGTGGCACCTCGGCGGCTGCTCGCGCAGGTGCTCTAGTTGCACCCCGTGCACGTCCACGACCCCTGCCCCTAGCTGCGGTAGGAGGGGGTGCAGGTGCCTCATCGTCCCGGGTCGTGCATGTCCTCACCATCTGTGAAAGAATAGAAGACAAAAGTTTAGAATCGACGCCAAAAAAATACAGTACGACAAGAATTCAATGAAATTAAGATTTTACTAAACAGTTACATAGCCTCCCGTAGATAAGTACAGACGTCTCCGTACCGATCAGCGACTCTAAATAACTGACATGTGTCATGTGACTCCAATGAACCTAGAGCTCTAATACCAATTTGTCACGACCCTAGTTCACCAATCGTGAACCTGTCTTTACGGCACCCAGTCTTCGGGACTAGGTAAGCATGACACATTTCAAAAATCCAACAAGCTTTACGAAAATGATAAATAATACTGAATAACATAAGGAAATGTACAGGGTGCCGCCTGGCACGTACACTTCAACTAAAATCAATGTAAAATCCTCCAAGACCCGGAAACCCATGGGCAACAATGGGTATGAGTAAAACATAACGCATGGCTCTAACATCCCGAAGTGTACAACAACTGAGTACATGAACGAAACTACTAGCTAAAGGTAGAATAGAAGGAGACTTTTTTGATCTGCGGACGTGGCAGATGCATACCTAAAGCCTCTAAATGTCTCCAAAATCAGTAATAGCGCGCCCGAGAAATAGTACCAGGATTTGCACAACAAAAGTGTAGAAGAGTAGCATGAGTACACCACAGCGGTACTCAGTAAGTGCCAAGCCTAACCTCGGTGGAGTAGTGACGAGGAAAGGTCGAGGACCTACTGAGATGACCATAAGAAATAATATAAGAATAAAAGGCAGTAGATAACGAAGTAAATCCCGAATATCTAACAAGACAATAAGAGAAAAATAACATGCTACAATTACAATCAACGAATACAAGAAAAATCGCTCAAGAGTTATGATGCCACATGGAGCCCCGAGAATTGAAACTGCAGTCTATGTTTACAAATATCCGAGGATCTCCTGGGAATTGAACCCCTAGTCCCTCACACCAATAATAGAGGATCTACCGGTAATTGAACCCGTAGTGCGTCATACTAATAACAGGGGATCTACCCAGAATCGAACCCATAGTCCATCATATCAATAACACGGGGATCTACCAAGAATGGAACCCGTAGTCCGTCATACCAATAACAAAGGATCTACCGGGAATCGAACCCATAGTCCATCATATCAATAATAGGGGGATCTCCTAGGAATTGAACCCGTAGTCCGTCATACCTATAACAGAGGATCTACCGAGAATCGAACCCATAGTCCATCATATCAATAACAGGGGGATCTCCCAGGAATTGAACCCGTAGTCCGTCATACCAATAACAGAGGATCTACCAGGAATTGAACCCGTATTCCATCATATTAATAAAAGGGGGATCTCCCGAGAATTGAACCCGTAGTCCCAATCGTAAACACATCACAACAATTCACTATTTAACGAAAAGAGCCAAATTTAAACAACATATAGGAATTTAGAACCTAGCATGCTCTAAAAAAAAAGGACAACTATTTCAAATTAGTCAATTAGAGCAAATAAGATACTAACATGCTTTCCTTAAGCTAAAACAAGTGAAATTGCATTTTTAATAGTTAAATATGTCAACAAACACAGTCTAAATAAGTCAAGTAAAGTGGATTTTCAACAACTAGCACAAGTACACGCCCGTCACCTCGCGAACAAGGCATTTAAAATCAATAAATATATCCTAAGGAGAGAGGTCCCCCACACAAAGTTAGATAAGCAAATTACCTCGAACCGGTACAAAATCGCTGAGAAACAATGCGCTTGCCACGATTATCTGACTCCGAGTGGCCAAAATCTATTCACACCAATTACATATTAGAAATAACATTGAAAGTAACTAATTACATTGTTAAAATAATAGCTATGGTGCGAAAGCAGGTGAAATGACTAAAATGCCCCTCGGGCCAATGTCTCGGAATCAAATAGTTATTACACTTTCAGAAACCTTGTAGTATCACAATTTTAACCATATAAAACTCTCCCAAATCTGAGGTCGAATGCCCCTTCAAATCATAAAAGTTAGGTCTAAGAACTTTACCCCAATTTTTATTCAAAATCTAAAATTAAAGCTTGAATTTGAGATTAGATTAGCAGGTACTAATTATAATGGAGTAAGGAATCATTACCCGATGTTTTTCCTCTAAAAATCCCTCGGGAAAACTCCCAAAACCGAGCTTTCTAGCTTGAGTTTGATAAAAATGGAAGAACCCTCGTTTTTGAAAAGTTTATAACTGCCCAAGCATTTTCTTCAGTGCGATTGCATTAGAGGGGATGCGATCACGTAGAGTAAATTTGAAGGCCTGGAAAATGGTCTATGTAAACGCAAGAAAGGGCTTGCGATTGCGTAAGGATAGAAGCTGGTCTTATGCGGTCGCATCAAGAGCTACGTGATAGCGTATAAGGAAAAGTAACCTGGGCACTCCAGCCCAGTTAACTCAGTGCAATCGCAGGGGGTTGTATTGCGATCGCGGACAAGGGGGTTTGGATACTATGGGATCGCAGTAGGAACAGTGAGATCGCATTGAAGGATAAAAGCCACCCATGAAGCTTCACTATGCGTTCGCTCGGATGAGAATGCGATCGCAGAGAGTAAATGTCTGCAACACCTACAGCTGAAAATATGCAACTGCTTTTAACACAAGAATGCCCCGTTAGGCATCAGAAACACACCCCAGGCCCCCGGAACCTCCACCAAACCCATGAACCTATCCCATAACATCATTCAAACTTGTACCAATCCTTAAATCACCTTAAACAACACCGGAAACTTGAATTAACCAATTAGTTGAACTTAAAATTTTCAAAACATAACCAAACCCGCTTTCGATTTAAAACCAAACGAAAACATGTCCGATTGGCCTGACATTTTGCACGCGCATCCAAAATGACGTGAGTGCTACAGAAACTTCCGGAATCCCATTCCGACCCTCTGATCAAAAATTCACTATCGGACCGGAAACATCGTAATTCTAACTTTCGGCATTTCTACCCTAAACGAGCTATGGACATCCAAAATACATTCCGAACATGCTCCCAACCCGAAATCACCTAACGGAGCAAACGGAATCATTGGATTTCCATTCCGAGTTTGTCTTGGCGTTGTTTAGATTACGGACTATTTTTCAATACTTAAGCTCTCATTTAGGGACTAATTGTCCCAAAACACTCCGAATTCTATTACCGAACATCCCGCCAAACCACAACCGCAGAAATAAACTTAGGGGAAATAGTTATGTGGGAACGGGGCATTAATTACAAAGACGGCCGGCCGGGTCGTCAAAGTATTAAAATATTAGGATGAAGTTGAATGGTCTAGCTTGTAAATCTATTTGACAATTGGAGTTGTTGGAGGCTTGTAGCCAATTTATGATCCATATATGGATATGATAAATATCTTAGGTCATGTTTTGATGTAATCAGGATATCTGTTTGTAGATATCTATTTTTTGATGATGATGAGATTTTTAATGAACATTGGAATGACGGAAGGGGAATGAAAGCGTGTGAATGTTAATAAAGCGAAAGCGAGATAGGTTGGCTAAAACTTCTTCTTGAGGGAGTTTCTCTAGAAGCATGTTTGAAGTTTAAGTTGTTTGTAAATGTGCTTTCGCGCTTGTGGGGACAAACAAATACGGATGTATCCATGTACTAAAATATTATGTTGCATATGTTGTGTCATGTTGTTTTTTTCAAATTTTATTTTAAATCTTGTTGCCAAAATGACACTCATGGTAAATGTTATAAGTACTTATCAAAACTTACGTATTGACAAGAGTATACATATTTGAGTGTTAAAGATAAGTTTTCATGAAAAGTATTTTTCTTTAAATTGACATGAAGAATAGCTCTTGTGGTATCTTTTAATGATTGATGTTAAATTGCTAAAGGCTTTAGCATGTAAAAGGTTGTTTATTTAACTTTTGTTCAAATAATTTAGATTTTCTATAAATGCTATGATTTGATAAAAATAGATTATTTGAAGCTACTATGCTATGAATCCATTTTTGAAGTATCAAATGTTTTGGGAGTTACTTGTGTTCACTGAGATTGACTTTGGATATATTGTATTCATTGTCATAAAACTACATGTGTCGGTGTAGGCGTTGATGGCCAGTTTGTGGTATAGACTACGACAGAGTTCTATCCCTCGAGAGAGTACTATTTTCACTATGATGAGGCGACCAGAGCAAGTAGGGTATATGATACTTGCTGCTAGGTGCATAGCCTAGTTGACTTTCTTATGTCGATGATGGTATAGTACTTCCAGTGAAAGATAAGGATGATTTTCTTATTGTTAAGCCTAAGTAACCAAAAGCGATTTTGAAGAATTAAAGCATATGTAATTATTTGTACGATTTATCAAAAATATTGAGTTGATGTAAATGATTTATCCAAAATATTGAGTTGATGTAAATGTTTCAAAATTTTATAGTGAGGGTTATATTTCACTTTCTTGTTATTTAGAATAACAAGGGTCATGAATCGATAAAATTTCTTGTCATTTTATATGAAATATTGGTGCATTATTGTTTTATATATTTTTCCCAAGATGGGACGACCCCACCCGTCGTTTTATGTGTTACTGCTCTGTTTCCCCCTTATTGTGTTGCTTCATGTATTAATATCAGCATTGGAGTCGATCGGGTGTACGCATGGCCTCTTAGAATGAAGCTTGATTTGGAAAGGTCAACCAGAAGTTAACTTGTGAGTTAGAGGGCTCATATGTGATTTCCAATTTTTTTGGTTAGCTTCAGGAGATGAATTGTGACTTAGGAGAGCGATTGGAATTGAATTTGGAGGTCCGGTGTAGAATTAGGCTTGAATTGGCAAAGTTTGAATTTTGGCGGATTCCGGTTGATAGGTGAGATTTTGATTCGAGGGTCGGAATGGAATTCCGAGAGTTGCAGTAGTTTCTTTAGGTGTTTTGGATATGTCCACAAATTTTTACGTCATTCAAACATCGTTTAGTCGGGGTTTTGATCGAATATGAGTTTTGGAAATATTAAGAAAATTTAAGCTTGAATCCGATGTGATTTTATATTTTTGTGTTAAAGGACGTGTTTTTATAATTGTAACAAGTTCGTATGTTAGTGTCTTTGGTTGAGGTCCCAGGGGCCTCGAGGTGATTTCGAGTGTTCAAACGGACTAGTTTTGGCCTTGGGAGAGACCACATTTTTGCTGTCATACGTTGTAGACCATAAGGCATCGCGATCGCGTGAGGAGGTACGCGATCGCGTAGAGTAATTTGAGGGCCTGGAATTTTTGTGCATTGCGTTCTCGTGAAGTTTATCGGGTTCGCGTAAGCCTGGGATGCTATGCATCGCGTTCGCGTAAGAGGGCCTGGGAGCCCAGTTCAGTTAATGCATCGCATTCGTGATGGTGGTTCCACGATTGCGTACGAAAGAGTTCATGTGCATCGCGATCGCAAAGGAAGAGCCGCGATCGCGTAGGGTTAAAGCTGGGTGTCAGAAGAGTTTTTACATAATATTTCACCCGCGAGCGTGTGTTATTTTCCTCCATTCTTGAGCAATTTTGGAGTTTGGGAGAGTGAATTGTGGAGGGATTCGAAGAGGAATGATTGGAGGTAAGATCTTTGAACTTAAAACTCGTTTTAATTGGGAAATCCACCTAGAAATTCATGGGAATGATCCAAAAATTGAAGATACTAGGGCTTGAGTTTTTTATATTTCAAATTGGGATTTGGTAGGTCATTTGAGCTCGAATTTGGGAGTTAGTGGTATGTATGAACTCGTGGCGAGATGAGGATTCCGAAAATGCAAGTTTCATAATTTTTCGAGAAGCGGGCTCGGGGCTCGGATTTTGCTAGTTTCGAGATCTTGCTATTTCTCGATTGTTTTCGATTGGGTATTACCCCATTTGCATATTGTGATGTATTCGCTATGTTTTTGGCTATATTCAACGCGCGTGGAGGTCGATTTGAGGGGCAAAGGCGTCGCGAGCTCAATATTTTGCCGGTTCGAGGTGAGTAATATTTGGGAATGATATCCTGAGGGTTTGAAACCCCGTATTTGCATATCCTAGTGCTGTATTGTGGTGACTTGCACGCTGCACCAGAGCGTGGGGTAGAGCACCGTTGAAATTGTGACTTGGTTCGTCCAGGTTGTTGGTTTTTACCGCTACACTGTAAATGTTTGTTGTTATCATCATGACTTGGGCTCATTGCCATACTTGGGGCTTATTGATGATTGTTTTGAAAACCCCGATATATCATTGTGATGCTATATGAGGCGAGACACGTACTCCATGGCTAGTGCGGGGACATATATGTGGAAATTGCGACTCACTTCAATCCAAGGGATGAATTGTACTATATTGGCGATTGCTTCGCACCATATATTGATGTTATCTGGGCTTGATGCCATGTTTAGGGCCTTGTGCGGACTTGTAGAATCCTTCAGGGATCGTTATCTCATAATTTTCATGTTTTTCATATTATTTGAATCCAGTCCAGGTTTAAATACTATTTTTGCAAACTCAGCCATATTTATACGTTTTGAAAACTCATATGATTTTCAAATGATATTTCGGGCTGACGAGTACTATCTCACTATTTCAGAACTGTATATTATTTTAAATGTAAATGGTGGTAACTATTGGCACCATGTATTTTAAATGTAAACTGTGGTAACTATTGGCACCGTGTATTTTAAATGTAAGCGGTGGTAACTACTGGTACCGTGTATTGTAATGGAAACAGTGGTAACTATTGGCACCGTGTATTGTAATGGAAACAATGGTAACTATTGGCACAATATGATATGGCGCTTGGACTGTAGGAGCCCCTTCGGATTCTGAACCCCCACAGTGAGCGCTGGTACCATTATGGATCGGGTTGCACGTTCCACAGTATTCATGAATTGCATTGCTTTCATGCATTTACTCCTGTTTGTATTGCGTGGCACGACATGTAGAACCCATATATCATTGGCATACCTGTTGTTACTTGCCTTGTTGACCGAATACCATTGTGTTATATGTTAAGGAGTGCTGAGCCCGAGAGGCTGATGTTGGATATTGTGAGTTGATATTGAGTCGAGGGGCAGGTTTCTGTCTATTCCTACTTGTTGAAAGCACCTTTACAATTGTTGAAAAAGAATATTTTCAAAAGAGATTTTGAACAGATCTTGGAATTTTCATAGGGATTTTTCACAGTATTTCATTTTTCTTAAAAAGGGTTGTCCTATCTCTTATAGCAGATTGGTGTGCTCATGCGTGTTTTCTTATCGCTCAGATATTATTCTCTATTATTACCATAGAGATTGAAGTACTCACTTTGCTCCCTGCACCTTGCGTGCAGTTGCGGGTATCGTGCAGTTGTAGGTATTGTTCCCTGGTAGTGGGTTATCAGCAGGACTGAAATCTTTATTGTGGTAGTTGAGCAAGGTGACCGCCTGCGTTCGAGGCACTGTACCCCATCTTTGTATTCCGATTTTATCTTGTATATATGTACATTGTTTGACCAGTAGTAATGCCCCTACTATTTAGATGCTCATGACTTGTGACACCCTGGTCGGGTTGTATTGGTATTCATATTAATTAATGTCATAAAGTTATATTCGATACGTCATATAGCTGATTAATTGCTTAAGAGGATTTGGGGTTGTTGGCTGGCCTTGTCTTCGCGAGAGGCGCCATCACGACCGGTTATGGAATTCGTGTCGCGACACAAGAACTTAAGTTAGAGAGAGTCTATGACACTTATTGAGTACCGTTATGGTGTACTTAGTCCATAAGGGGTCCCCTCTAGGGCCCTTCTTACTTTACATATTTCAGGATGATGTATGATACATGTCATGAGGTCAGGCAAGAATGACTATCTTTTCGAGGTATTATGGAGAACCACTTCTATTTCGTGGTAACTATCATGTTCTTCCTTATTTTATTTTGGTGGAATTACTCCAATTGTTGGTTCAATTATTTGGAATAGAGGCTCCATAGATAGTTTTGAAATGTTGTAGTAATGGGGTTGTACACAACATTCATGAAAGTATAATTATTTTACTTATTCTCATTGTTATTATCATGAAAGGGCGTCATGTGTGATTTTGAATTTGAAAATATTTTATCATTTAACTTGAAAATGTATAAGATTTTCAAGGAGCTTCCACAATTAAATTGGTTTTCATGCATATAATTTAGGTGCATCACATGATTTGATTCGCTTGGGTCGGCTAGTGTGCTGGGTGTAGGTCACGTGGTTTCGAGTCGTGACAATGCTATTTCTGAAATGCTTGCGCCCCGACTTGTTGATTTAATTGATCAAGTCAAATTGAAAGTTGATAAAAGAATTGTAAAAGGTTAAACTCACCTCCTTGAATTTGTGAATAAAAAACTTGACTATAAATGAGAATTTGTATTTTATTTGAAAGTTTTTGTTTGTGAAGCGGCCCGAACGCCTCGGTAGCAGACAGATGCATTTATGGTTTGTGTCGTTCGACCCTCAGTAGTGCAAAGTTTAAATATTTTATTGGATCGGGTCATACGACATAATTTGTGCATGATATATTTTTGAAACTATTCATAATTGATATTGCTTAAATGCCTTGAGGTACAAATTTTTAATAAACTTGGGGCTTAAAATTTGTTGAAGTATTTACTATCTCCTCTTATTGAGTTTTCAATATTATTCATGTAAACCATGCTTAGTATAAAATTTTGATATGTCATATTTAGCCCTAGTATGTGTCGAGGTTGACCCCTCATCACAACTTCGTCGAGGTTATACTGGATACTTTCTGGGTACATATTTTTTATGTACCCGTACTATACTTCTTTACTTAATTGTACAGGACCTGAGGCGGGTACATCTATACTATTCATAATTGATATTGCTTAAATGCCTTGAGGTACAAATTTTTAATAAACTTGGGGCTTAAAATTTGTTGAAGTATTTAATATCTCCTCTTATTGAGTTTTCAATATTATTCATGTAAACCATGCTTAGTATAAAATTTTTATATGTCATATTTAGCCCTAGTATGTGTCGAGGTTGACCCCTCGTCACAACTTCGTCGAGGTTATACTGGATTCTTTCTGGGTACATATTTTTTATGTACCCATACTATACTTCTTTACTAAATTGTACAGGACCTGAGGCGCGTACATCTAGTTACTAGTCCAACGCATATATTTGATCCCCACTACGAGACTACACAGTGAGCTGCCCTTCCGAGCCGTACTGCAGCAATCGAAGTTATATATATATATATATATATATATATATATATATATATATATATACACGTCTATTTCATTTCAGACAATAGACTAGCATTCTTTTATATATTCTGTTAGAATGCTCATACACTTGTGACTTCGGGTCTTGGCAGACACTAGTACAATTGTGATTTTGGTTTGTATTTCTACGATTATGATTGCATTTAACTGAATTCGTTTGATTATTTAAAATCCCTTATTATTAAATATTTTTTTCATTTAATGAATGTTATTTACTTGAAATACTTGTAAAGAAAATGGGAAGTCACTAGATTGTTCATTGTTGGCTTGCCTAGCAATGGTGTTGGATGCCATCACGGCCTAAACTAGAATTAGATCGTGACATTTAGGTTGAAGATGACGCTTCAAAACCAGTAGTGATGGACAACAACTGAGAGGCATTTAATGCCTTGATATTCGAACCGATGGGAGGTTTCAGTATCCACTTGTCGCTAACGTCATGGTCAGGTTCATTCTTTACGTTATGACCCATCAAGATGGGATTGTTACTCGTCGCCTTCTCTCCGAGAAACAAGGGGACTATCTGCATATGGTCAATTGGGCTTATCCTAAAACAAGGCAAGCCAAGCTTCGACCCTATGTTATATCGGACCGTAGTATAAAGATAGATTACCGAGCTCGAGACCCGGAGAACGATCGAGATCGAGATCAGCCAACATCGGAGCCAGCTAGGATAAAGATCGAGGGAAGCTCACTGAGCCAAATAACTGAAAACCAAAATATCCGCAATCAGACGGGGATCACGATGGAAATCTCGGCACGTATCGAGAAGCGGATTAATTAGCCAATCATCGGATTTTTTTACTACTTTTAAATCGTACCAAGAGTAGGATTCCCCTACTATATAAAGGGGGTCTGATTATTTGTATATGATATGATATCACGCCATACAAAGCAATATACTATTCTCTAAGCTTCCTAAACTCTCATTACTCTATTATTATTTCATATATCACTTTGCTCGTTACTTTGGTTCGAGGGTAACCTATCTCGAGGTCCAAAGCTGCATATCTCATTAGGTTTTCTTTATTCCTATTTTCAGTTAATTTCAATATCAATACTGTATTTTTTCTCAGTTTGTACCTAATAAAATCACGTGTCCTTAAAATCATAGTATCAATTCAATTGTTATCCGTTTTTAGGGTAAATATTTCTAAATATTTTCTAGTAGCCACCCCTAGAGTTTTTCGTGTTTTAGATTGGTGTGTTTTTTTCTAAACTTGTATTTTTGCATTAATGAATGACTTTATTCCAATATAATTTAAAAGGTTGTTAAACTTTAATAGCTGACGAAGTGGCTATTTACCAATTATTTGTGGGCCAAATAAGTTGGATCGGGGCCTATTATAAGCTTTTCTTAAAGAGATTTTTTTTCTTCGTATAAAATATTTGAAATTTATTTAATAAAATTATTCATATTTTGTATATTACCTGTCCTAAACAAATTGTTCTTATTATTTATATATAATTCATAATGAGTGCTTAAATTAAGGGATTTAGTTATACTATTTTCTTTTTTTTTCCTCCCCTCAATTTTACTATGGATCCGGATCACCTCCAATAAATAGAGCTCTTCTAAATCTCGCTGCACATGTGGAGGCCACATATCCCTATGATAATTTAAAATCCCTATTCATGAAAGCCCCATGTAAAGGGAAAAACGAAAGTGTGCTCCTGCGCACCAGCTAAATAAATGAGCTTTGGAAGCTTACTTTATTATTGTCACACCTCCTTTTTACGGCCCCGCGAGGGTGCAGAGGAGTTTTTTATAACTAAAGTACAATCGGAACGCGATTTACTATTAATTGTTCAGAGTCGTCACTTGGAAGATTAGTGGTTTCCCAAGTCACCGACTGAATCCCGAACCGAGGAAAAAGATGACTCTGTTCACAGTCACGGATCGGAAATTCGGATAAGGAATTTTGTTAACCGGGGAAAAGGTGTTAGGCATTCCCAGGTTTTGTTGTTGCTCAACTGTTGTATTTAACTTTGACTGATTTTATTACAAGAAGAACCTATGGGCCAATTTTACTTTTTACCGCTTTTATTTAATATATATTTATTTGAGAAAGTGAACGTCGTTTAAAGTGTGCTTTCGGATTGCGCCGCCTGAGCCCGCAATCCTAGGCACACTCTATCCAACGTTTTAGGATTTGTATTTGGGCCGCAAATAACGCCCACCCGTATTTAGGAATGTAATTTTTGAAAGTTGTGCCTATTAAAGTCTAACGCGTTGTAATCTTTGGGGAGAGCCATGAAATTCTCTAAACAACCCTTCCCGACATCTAAAATATTTTTTATCCTTTACTGAGGGCCCCACATTTTATGTATTTTTACTTGGAGAGGCACGCCTTACTTTTAAAGGGTAATCCTAAAGCGGCTACATCATTCTTTTTTTATCCGTCTCTAAATTAAAGAGAAAAAACCTAATTAATTACATGCTTAAAAACTTAACATATTAATTTCTAGATTCAGAGAAATATTAGCGGAAAGGAAATAAAAAAAAAAGATATTCGAAATTATAGATAAAATAAATAAAAAAATCGAAATTATAAATAAACTACGAAATTCGACAACTAATATTCAAAAGAAATCAGTTGTAGCTATTCTAAAACTCACATTGTTATATAAAACTATCGAGATTAATTATTCACAACTATTTGCAACTAGCTTTAACCATAATTACTAAAGCTTATAAAAAATTATTAAACTTAAATGTTGATTCATATTGCTCAAATTCGCGCCTATGGATAAATGTTCCTCGCCTTACTTCAAATACGTCAAATCTACTGATTCTATTATTAACCAAATATGTTTCTCTGAAATTTGCGGATCTTCGTTACTAACAAGATTCAAAAATCACTCGCCTCAAGTTATTTCTATTCCAATTTTTGCAAATTCAAATCCTGATTTTTATCTATCAATGAAATTAATTTGAAGAGAAACGGATCACGAATTACTTTATTTTAAACTTAGGAACTAGTAAGGTGAAGCTATTAGTTATGCGATGCTTGCAACCATACGTCCGATAATTCAATAATCTAACAACTTGCTCAAATTAAGCAACAATATCGTATTGACTATAGTCACGCCATTTTAAGGATCTTAGTTTCATAATATAATAGGAAACAGTCTTAATTATGCCTACCTCTATCATTCGTATAGCAGCAAAATATATAATTAATGTTTAACTAAAATACAAATATACTGTAACTAAGTACATAAATTTCTGCCATTTTATTTCATCTTCAAGGCGTACATCAAGGTGATTCAAAGTGGTGTACCTGGTATTGGATTGCAAAAAAGATGAAGATCAATAGGAAGCAATAGCAGCACACACATAGCAACAGTAGTTCAACAACACATGAGTAACCCAGTAACATCGGGAATAGCAGAAAACCCAGGAGATTGCAACCAAGCAAGAAAATCAAGAACTTCCAAATTGTAAAACCAACCAAGAATAAACCCAAGCAACTATACTTGAATACTAGTAATACTAGAAAATGAACCAGACCAACAAAGAAGTATCCAGTTGCCAAAAAAAAACTTCTGATTTTTATCACTCAAAAAAAGAAGCTTGAAGCTTTAATGAATAATAACAGTTGATGCCAATTGTTAACAATGAAGAAGGACAGATGTTTTTTTCTTTAATTTCTAACTTTCAAACACTCAAAAATTCTTATGATTTAAAAGTCATTTTTCTTTCTTCCCTCTAGTACTTAAAATATTTTTCTCTCTCAAAATTCCCTTCCCTCTTAAGTGTTAAATGAGCCCTATTATAAACAAAGCAAGACTATTTCCTCCTTCTTTTTAATTATTATTACTATCCTCTTTTTTATTATTACCTTTCCAGTTACCCCTCCCTTTTCTTTAATTTTCAGCCCCACTATATTCCTTCCTATGTGAGCAGCGACGGTGGAGATGGGCAGTCCGGCGAGTATAAAGGTTGAAGACGAAGGTCAGCTCGTGAGTGTTCGAAGACGCAACAGGAGTGGTGTTTGGACTGGTTTCAGGTGACTAGAGAAGACAACCAGTCTGGGGGTCATTTAAGGTAGCAGGTTGTGGTTTTCTGGTGGGAGTGTGGGAACGATAAGGCTGGTGGACTGGCTTGGAGGTCGAGAGTGACGACGGGCTGGATGGGGTCACGTGAGAGAGGGGCTATTTGGCGAGGGCGATGATAGTAGGGTCGTTTGGTCGAGCTGTGACGATGGGGAAGGGGGCAGCCATGCTTGGAGGTGGAAGGGTGGTGGTTTTTGGGGTGTTTTAGGGTTTGGGGGGGGGGGTGTGTTTGGAGAATATGAATAGGAGGGGTGGATTGTAGGGTGTGACGGCTAAAGGAGAAGATGGTGTGAATTAGGGGTTGGGTTGTTTGGTTAAGTGAAAAATCTAAAAAATCGAGAGGAATGGGGTGGAAATGGGCCGGGTCAAGGGTTTTTTAGGTATGGTAGAGGTGTTTCGGGCCTAGATTTAGAATTGAAGAAGAGGCCCAATTCCGATTTTTCTTCTATTGTTTGTTCTCTTTTTTTTACTAATTAATAATACTAAAACGCTAAGATTAAATTACAAAAACAAATATTATTTTAAAACATTAATTAATAGCTAACAATAATTATCATTTAAATTAAATACAATTAAAATATAATCACGCAATTCGGACATTAAAGGCTAAAAATACAAAATATGCCTATTTTCGTAATTTTTATTTTGTAAAACAAACTTGATTACTCCTAGTAAACATGCACAGATAAATGCAAATAGTACAACAAAAATAACACAATATTCAAAAAAATTGCCAGCAAACTAAAAATTGTATTGTTTTAAATTTTGTAGGAGTAATTCATATATTGGGAAAAACTCATGTGCTCACACCTGCCCCTCTTTACCCGAAAGCACGAAGAGTTTAAGTGCAAAGATAAAGTGAGCGAATGCGAGCGATAATTGCCCGTTTGAGTACTCCGTGTGAAGCATTTTTTGAAAGTTTTGGCCGAACCTTTGCTTCGAAGGTTTCCTATATATCCCTGGCTAAAAGGGAGTCAGGTCAATGTAGTTCGGGAAGTTTTTGTAGCTGGGACTGGAATTATGTTGTTACTGCTGTTGTATGTTGTTACTACTGCTTACTGATCTCCTTATTACTCCATGCTAAAAGAAAAATCAAGAAGCTAGGCTATACTACGGATCACAAGATTTTATTTATATTTCACTTGTCCATGTTGACTTGCTTTCCTGTCGGCTTGTGTTTCCTCTGGTGCTTCTTTCTTCCGCAAACTGCTAGGGATGACACCGGCCCTTCTGCTTTTTCTAAACACAAGCTCTATCATTTTGTTGTGTATGCTGGGAATATTGCTTCATTAACTTCAGCTTGTTATGCCAGGGATTTTTTTGTAACCCTCTGCATTACTGACTTCTGATTTGATCTTGAAATGTATTCCTCTGTTCTGCAAGTGGGCTCCTGGCTTCATAAGCAACATAAAGGTAAATCAGCCTCCATACTCCAGGCGGGCTCCTGACTCCATCATTAGTTTAAAGGTCATTCGGCCTCCATTGTCCAGGCGGGCTCCTGACTCCTTTAATTAAAAATAAATACCTCCGTTCTAGTGGCGGGCTCCTGAATCCTCTAACTTAAAATAAATACCTCTGTTCTACAGGCAGGCTCCTGACTCCTCTAACTCAAAATAAATACCTATGTTCAACAGGTGGGATCCTGACTCCTCTAACTTAAAATAAATACCTACGAATCTACAGGCGGGCTCCTGACTCCTCTAACTTAAAATAAACACCTATGTTTTACAGGCCAACATAAAATAAATAACTTCATTTTACAGGCGGGTTCCTGACACCTTTAACTTAAAATAAATATCTCCGTTCTACAGGCAAGCTCCTGACTCCTCTAGCGTAAAACAAATACCTCCGTTTTATTGGCGGTCTCCTGACTCCTCTAACATAAAACAAATACCTCCATTCTACAGGCGGGCTCCTAACTCCTCTAACTTAAAAACAATACCTATGTTCTACAGGCGAGCTCGTGACTCCCCTAACATAAAATAAATACAACTGTTCTACAAGCGTGATCCTGACATCTTCAATTTAAAATATAACAACCTCCGTTCTACAGGCGGGCTCCTGACATCTTCAACTTAAAATAATTACAACCTCCGTTCTACAGGCGAGCTCGTGAATCCTTTACTTAAAATAAATACCTCTGTTCTACAGGCGGGCTTCTGATTCCTTTAACTTAAAATAAATACCTTTGTTCTATAGGCGGGCTCCTGATTCTTTTAACTTAATATAAATACCTCCGTTCTACAAGCGGGCTCCTGACTCCTCTAACTTAAAATAAATACCTTCGTTCTACAGGCGGGCTCTTTACATCTTCAATTTAAAATACGGCTCCTGACATCTTCAACTTAAAATAATAACATCCTTCGTTCTACAGGCGGGCTCCTGACTCCTTTATCTTTAAATAAATACCTATGTATGCAGGAGGGCTCCTGATTCCTTTAACTTAAAATAAATACCTTCGTTCTACATGCAGACTCCTGATTCATTCAACTTAAAATAAATACCTCCGTTTTACAAGAGGGCTCCAGATTAGTTTAACATAAAATAAATGCCTCTGTTTTATAGGCGGGCTCCTGACTTCAACTTCTTAAAAATAACGCCTCCGTTCCTACGGGCGAGCTCCCGACTTCATTGACTTAAAAGAGTAATGCCTCAATTTTATG
Source organism: Nicotiana benthamiana (assembly GCA_034376525.1). Taxonomy (NCBI): domain Eukaryota; kingdom Viridiplantae; phylum Streptophyta; class Magnoliopsida; order Solanales; family Solanaceae; genus Nicotiana; species Nicotiana benthamiana. The sequence goes on from CM067337.1 coordinate 30,810,141, forward strand.
AGCGGGCTCCCTACTTTGAAAACTTAAAAAGTAACACCTCCATTCTACGGACAGACTCCCGACTTCAACAACTTAAAAATAACGCCTCCGTTCTACGGGCGGGCTCCCGACTTCAAAAAATTAAAAATAATGCCTCCGTTTTACGGGCGGGCTCCCGGCTTGAACAACTTAAAAATAATGCCTCCGTTCTACAGGCGGGCTCCCAACTTCGACAACATAAAAATAATGCCTCCGTTCTACGGGCGGGCTCCCAACTTCAACAACATAAAAATAATGCCTCCGTTCTACGGGCGGGCTCCCAACTTGAACAACATAAAAATAACACATTCATTCTGCGGACGGGCTCCCGACTTCAACAACTAAAATAAAAAACGCCTTCGTTCTACGGGTGGACTCCTGACTTTAATGATTTAACAGAGTAACGCCTCCATTCTACGGGCGGGCTTTAGACTTTGACAACTTAAAAAGATACACTTCGTTCTACGGGTGGGCTCCTGACTTCAACAACTTAAATATAACGCCTCCTTTCTACGGGCAGGCTCCCGACTTCAAGAACTTAAAAATAATGCCTCTGTTCTAAAGGTGGGCTCCCGACTTTGCAACATACCTCTGTTCTACGGGCGGGCTCCCGACTTCGACAACTTAAAAATAACGCCTCCGTTCTACGGGCGGGCTCCCGACTTCAATGACTTAGAAGAGTAACACCTTCATTCTACGGGCGGGCTCCCGAGTGCAACAACTTAAAAGGTTTCTTCGTTCCTCCGAGAAAATTTTAAACAATGGCAGAAAATTTTCTGCCCCAGTTTTGGTGCTTTTCCTTGTGGCGTGTATTTCCCCATCAGCGATATTTCTTTTCCCTACTTCAAATCAAAGAAAACTTTGTTAGTTTAGAATGTGGTTAGTGGTCGTGCCACTTCTACTGGCGATGGTTTTTCCTTATCTCCTTTCCGTGCCTTGCGTTTCCTTACACTATCAAAACTTGTTGGGGATGATATTATTTGCCGGGGATGATATTCCTGCTAGGGATCTTTTTTCTTCCCATCCTTTTTTTTTGAAACTACTTCCTTCAAAAAATTTATTTTCTCTTAACACTGCTGGGGATAAAATTTCATCAACTGGGGATAACGCTGTTGAGGATAACACTGTTGGGGAATTTCAATCCTTCAAAACTGGTGATTCATTCCTCCAAAATGGTTGGGGATGACACTGGCCTTTTTTTTTTTCCTGAACACAAGTTTCATCCATTTGGTTCTGTCCACTGGGGATACTACTTCCTTCATCACGACTTGCTATGCTGGGGATAATATTGGTTCAAAGACCACTTTCCAAAATGGATACATGATTTTCAGAAAACTTTCAAAATGAAAATAAATTTTTCTGCCCCAGTTTGATAAACCTCCTTGCATCACGCTTCTCTGCCATCAATGACATTTCACGTCCCTGTTTCACATCAAAGAAAAGTTGGGTAAGTTTAAAACGGGGTGGTTGGTTGTGATACTCCAGCTGGGATGATTTTCTTCTTCTTTTTCCCATGCTCTGTGATGTTCGACCATCTTGAAGATGGGCGGATAACTCCCGACCTTCTTGACGATTCCTTATTCACAAACTTCTCACAGTTATTTCCCATATGACCCCGTATCGTTTCCGCAACAACTAATTTTCCATGAAGAATTTGCAATGTTTTGCTGATAAACCACTTTCTCTGAGATATCCTTTTTTTTTGCGGCATAGCTAGGGAACTGGCCTTTTTCCGACCTTTGAATTTCACATGAATTTCCGAAATCATGCCCATAGCTCTTCGCGTTGTTCTTTCTTGATTTGTCTGTGCGCCTTGGCCTTGAGGTCTATAACTTTTGATTCCTGCTAGAAATATCCTTCTTGACACTAGTCAGTCCTTTTTTCAATCTCATCTTGCTGGGGATATTCCAACACTGGCTTTGTGCTTGTTTTTTCCTGACTCAAACCCTTTGGACGTACCAGTTAGATCTCGTCTTGCCTAATTGGAAGCTGATGGCATATTTTGAAGTCATTTCTCATTTGTTTTGACCAAATAAACTCTACTGGGAATTTTATATGAAAGGGGAAGGAAAAAAAAGTAACAAAATAAAACGAAAGAAAGAGATGAATCTCTAGCAAGAGAAACTAGAAAATAAAGACTTGTCAAACGCGGATACCGACTCTAATGGTCATGACATGCACACGTGGCCTATCCTTCATCGTCAATCATCTTTCAAGATCTTCATTTGGTGATTCTCCGTCTGATTCTCGCCCTTATTTGACTTGTAGTGCCCGTAGATTTTCACTGTTAAGCCTCTCTCATTTTAGCTTTTTCTCTCAGTTTTCATCGACTTATGGTGCCTATGAAGGTTTTCACCTATAAGACTCTCTCATTTTATTTCTGAGCCGGGGATTAGGGTGTTACCGATAAGACTCTCTCATGTATCTTCTCTGCAGGGGACCGGAGTCTTTTCTACTGGGGGTCGGAGTATTTTCGTTGGGGATTAGAGTGTAATGTTCTGATAATACTCTCCCATTTGCCTGACTTGTCCTCTTTTGAAGACTGATCTAAAGGTCTTTCTTTCAACCGTAATGTGGGATTTTGATAGGCTAGAAAGAAATTTATTAAAGGCTAAAAAATGCATCAATTTTGGGTTCAACATTACAACCTTTGGAACTAGATTTATTTATAACAAGCGCTACCATTGCCCAGTTTCTTGCTTGAGGATATATTAATTTTTGTTACACTATGACCAAGCCGTGAGGCACCTACGTATCCTCTTCGAGGAATCAGATCAAACGTAGTTCCCACTCCCTATTGTGACTTTCTTTTGATTTTGTTGTCATATTTTCCTTTTTTTTAACTCTTCTTCTTTCTTTTTTTTTTTGGTTGCTTTTGTTGTTTTTTTCCTTATCTTTTTATGTTTCTGTTTCTACTCTTTGCTACCGATTACGAAAGAGGGGTATGAAAGAAAAAAAATAAGACTCAAAGGGTTAACGAAGGATAAAGTGTTTTGATAGCCAAATAAAATGTCTCTGTCATTCCAGTCTTCAAAACATACCAAGTGCAAACAACATGATTTAACATTCGCCACATCTTTCGATTGCATTGGACTTGATAACCATATCCACATATTCGCCTATTCGTTTTCCATTTTTAAAGTAATCATTGTGCAATACTCTCAATTTTGTTATCACGAACGGCCCTTCCCTTTTTGTTGATTTGGCCAACTTGTTTTTACGGTTTTCTTTATGATTTACTCACCCCAGTTTCACATGATTCAGGCTCCAAATAATCTCAAACCGTTCTAATTTCCTTTAAATGTTCCGATCACCTACCAATGATTTTATGATTAACTTTTAAGATTAGGCCCCAAACTGTGTATGCTGTCATGTCACTAGAATTGGCGCTGAATAAAAGGCACAACAAAATGGTAAAAGAACTAAATGAAAGGATGACTGGAAATAACAAAAGACCGAATTTTGCATTATACTAACGCTGAAACGATTCAAAAAATCGAAACAAACAAAACAAAATAGAGCACAACCCTAAAACAAAACCTGGACAAAACTAAGCAAACCGCTATGACAAAGTGGAAGGACACAAGACAATATCTTGATCATGACCCTAGAACAAACTGGACAAATAGAAATGATTATACAATAAATTAACTGACCAAGGAATAGAGCGCCTTCTCCATTATCAAACACGACATCTTAGCCACTAAGCTTTGCATCTTCCACATCTTCCCCTTTTGTCTGTATCCCAAGAGGCTTCACATGTTTTTCATTACCGTCGACGATCACAATCACTCTTTCGTGAATCATTCTTTCTATTTCTTTTTTCAATGAACGACAACTTTCAGTATTGTGCTCTCGGACATTGGAGTGGTATGCGCACCGTGCGGTAGGATCAAAGCTTCTTGCACGTGGATTTGGAGTATATCCGGGGAGCGGCTCAATCAGGCCAGCATGCTTTAGCCTTCCAAACAAACTTGCATAGGATTCTCTTATCGGGGTGGGCTCAATTAGGAGGCTTCCGGAATGCTTGAGGGGGTAGATCGGTTTATTGTGGAGCTGGGTATTTGGAAGTTGAAGTATGACTTTGAGAGTTGTGTGGGGAAAAGTGGCATCTGAGAGGGCCATGCGGCACCCTAGGATACCCACGGGGATTACATTGATTCTAAGGGCATTGAGCAAGGATGACCACTGGACCTTGTTGTTGGGGAGGTTAAACACTATCTTTTCTTTCCATGGTAAGGCTATCCCAAGCAACCTGCTCACTCCATCTGAGCCAGAACTTCCCAAAATCTTCTTTAGGCTTCTCCTCCATCTTTGTTATGGAGGAGTGGTCCGGGATGATGTCTGATGGAAGAGTGATGGAGACACAAGGGTGATCGGGAGATGCCAAAGTTTGGGTAATGACATCATCGAAGAAACCAGGCGGTGGCGGTATGGGTGCCTTTCCAGCCGTCCATGCCTGATACATGTCTGCCACATGCCGTCTCAATATTTTCACTTCTTCTTCCAACCCGTTGTTCCGTTCAACCAGCTGTTATCGGTCATCGATATCGACCTACTCGATTTTGAGGTTCTCTGTCATTGTTGTTTGACTTTATTTTACGGGGAAGAGTTACCACAACCACCACCTTTCTAATTTGAACACAATAAAGTGAAGCCATCAGGTTAGTTTAAACATATATCAGGGTGGAAATGCACCTAAGAATTTAAATCATTCTATCATGCATTTGCTTCAATTACGAGCATCATCCCGGTTTCTTGTAATTGTGGCACTTTGAAAATCTCCCGAACTTTTTATTTCTCATTCTTTTTTTGGTTTTCTATTATTCCCTTTTTTTCTTTCTTTTCTAGTGGTGGTCGAATCATATGAAGATTGCCTACGTATCATGACCCCGCATGAATCAGACCTTGCATAGTTCGGACCAATAAAAGGTAAATAAATTTTTTTTGGAATTTTCAATTTTCATGATTAAATAAACTGGGTTTCAAAGGTTTAAAGATGACCTGCAAACGCGAAAATCAAACAACCCACATATTCTAATCAAAAGAATTGCAAACTCAAAAATAAACGGCCAACTTCCCTTCCCTGCTTTCCTGTTACAAACAAATTGATATGTTACCAAATGTGGCCCCTTCCAAATTTCACATGAATTTTGAAGCCGTTGAGCATTATTTTATGACACTTTACAAACTTGTCCGTTCTTTTACGAAAATAGTCTTTCAATAATTGAACGATACTCTAATACTATCTCGGCAAGAACGATTTTAATGAAGCTGGCTCGTCTTATTTTGACCAAAAATCGAAATGGCGTTCGCTTGCCTACTGACGATTTTTTTTCTTGTTTTTTTTTAAAAATAAAATAAAAGACATGGTTTTGGAAACATGGTCTTTCAACACCTCGTGGATGAAGATTATAAGGTTGTGTCAGCCAAAATCTGAAACATGACCCAAGGTAGCTATTAATGCAAAATTAGCCTTCTAACGTGCCTTTCGGTAACATTCGGCTATTTTGACAAAACGCGTCACCCGACTTATTTAAGGCTCCTTTCTTTTTTTTTCGAATATAGAGAACGATTTATTTTCAAACACCGCCTCTTCGCGCCTCGGGAACAAAGATTTTAAGGTTGTGTGGGTCAATCGACCAAAAAATCTAAAAAATAACCAAAGATAGTCGTTTATGCAAAGTCAGTCTTCCGGCGTCCCTTTCAGAACATTTGGCTATATTTGACAAAAGCGGCATCACCCGACTTATTTATGACAAAAATTAAAATTTTGAATTTTTCTGAATTATTATTTTTTATCAAATGAAAGATAAAAATTGATAGTGCAAACACGGCCTTTCAGTGCCTCGGGGACAAAGATTTTAAAGCTATGTGGGTCAATAGACCAACATAAAAAAATGACCCAAAGATGGTTATTTATGTAAAGTCAGCCTTCCGGCGTCCCTTTCAGGAACATTCGGCTATATTTGACAAAAACAACATCACCAAATTATATGAAGAAAATTGTTTTTGACATTTTTGGCTATTTTTTGCAAAAGGGGAGGTTGGACCCGATAAAAGTTTCCTACATATCTCACATCCGGTGATAATAAAACCGGCGTAGTTCGCCAAGTAACTATTTTTTTGAAAACAAGATTCTTTTTCCTCTTTTCCTTGTATGGCAAACAAACAAACTATTTTTCTTTTCCATTTTTGAAAACAAGACAAACTAAAATAAAAGACTCTTTTTCATGCATTTTTAGTTTTTGAGTAAAAGGAACAACTTAAAAAAACATAAAATATTTTCTTTTTATCTTTTCAAAATTTTGGTAGAGTTTTGATAGTACTTGGACGTCGATTTTTCTAAAAATGAGTAGTTATCTCTCTACGCTGCTATTTTTCCATTTTTTAATTTTTCAGAATTCCCGATTTCACAAGCTGGTCAGTTTGACGACCCAAAGGTACATTATCATAGTTCTCCCTTTCTTTGCGCTTTTGAGGCCTTCAAAACCCCTTAATTGGTTTCTTCGATTGGCGTATGCAGTCCGGGTGCGAAGCCAAAAATTTTTTATGTGGAAATATTTGAATTATGTGTTAAAAACTATGAATTTTGATAATAATATTGTTGTAGTTCACTTTGGTCAACTTTTTGGGTAAACGGAACCGGACTCGTGATGTGACGGTCTAGGAGGGTCCGTAAGGAAATTTGTGACCCGGGCGTATTCCCGGAATAGAAATCCGAGGTCCCAGGCCCGAGTACGGAGCTTTTCTTTGAAATATTTTTTGAAAATGCTTAATGAAAAATGAAAATGAAAATTTGATAAAAAGTGATGGAATCGGGCTTGTATTTTTGTTCTGATGCCGAGTACAAGTCTTAAATGAGCGATAAGCGCAATCTGTAAAGTTTTGTTGAAAAAGGACGTCGTTTTATGTGTTTCAGACTAAAAGTGGAAAGTGTGAAAGTTTAGAACTTTGAAATGAAAATCATGAGTTTTGGAGGTTGATTCTTTGATGTTGACGTTATTTTTGCGATTTGATCGCACGAGTATGTTCGTAGGATGCTTTTGAGGTTGGGTACATGAATGGGTTTGAGCTCCAAGGGCTCAGGTTAGTTTCGGATAGGCATTAGGCTCATTTTGAAGCATTTTAACTGCTGGTATCTGTAGTCTTCCCATTTGTGAAACAATCTTCGCAAATGCGAGTTTCCCCCTTTAGCCTGTTTCTTTGCAATTACGAGGAAAATCTCGCAATTGCCCCCCTTCTGTTTGGCCAGTCTTCTTAAATGAAATCCCCACCCACCCCTTTGCATCAAGGCTTCGCAAATGCGAAGCCAATCTCGCAAATGCGAATTTCCCTCCCTAATCCTTGGATTCGCAAATGCGAACATTTTGTTGCAATTGCGAGTTCCGCCCTTTTTCTGCTCAGTTCGCAATTGCGAACTCAATATCGCAATTGCGACATATGCACCTGTGCAACTTATACTTATCCAAATTTAAACTTCATATTTCATAGTTCAAAACCCAAACCTCCATTGGCGATTTTCTCTGGACTCTTTCTCTCCCAAATCACTTGTATGTCAACTTTTACTTAACTTCTTCAAACTTTAACATCTTTTATAATGATTTCAACTTAAAATCAAAGCTTTCGACGGGTAAAAATAGGGATTTCGGGTATAACTTAGTTTTACATAAAATTGGGGATTTGGACCTCAATTTGGGGTCCGAATTCAAACCAATTTTCATATATGAACTCGTATGGGGATGGGTAACCCGATTTTAGTTTGAACCTTGATTTTTGACCACGTGGGCCCGGGTCATTTTGGTAAATTTTTGGTAAAACATTGGGAATTTCATTCTTATGCATTCAAATTGATTTAACTAGAATTTGGTGATACATTTAAGTAAATTCTGGTTAGATTCGACCGGTTTTGAGGTGAATTCGAGGGGTAAAGCTATTCTAGAGGCGTGAGTTGAGTTGGAAGCTTTCGAGGTAAGTGTTTGATCTATCTTTGGCTTGGGGGAATAGGATTAGGATAATATTTTCTATGTGCTATGTGGAGTCGGTGTATAGGTATGGTGAACTATGCGCCCAAGTCAAGCATGTCTCTGAGTCATAACTGCTATTAAATTGTCGAAAGAAGTGAAAAATTGTGATAATTTCTCGTTAATGAACCATGAAATGATTGTTGAGAAGCAAATGAGCTAAGGAAGGAAATTTTGGTATTTTTCCCTTGCCGGGATTTGTTGTTGAATCGTTTTCCCTTGCCAGGACTTATTGTGGAATTGCTTTCCCTTACCGGGACTTGTTGTTGAAATACTCTACCTTGCCGGGATGATTAATATTGTTGTCTATATCCTTGCCCCCAATATTTGGGATCATTGTTTGGGTGAGGATGAGCGGTAAAGCACGATGGGTGATGTCGTGTAATCATTGATCTCCTTATCCTTATGGCTTGGGTGAGGTTGAGCGATAAAGCACGATGGGTGATGCCGTGTAATCATTGATTTGCTCCATAGTATGGACTGGGTGAGGAAGAGTGACTAAGCACGATGGGTGATGCCATGTAACTGCTTATGCTTTTGATTGGGTGAGGATGAGTGATAAAGGTTGAAGGTTGATGCCGTACACTGCGATGGATTATCTTGGTGAGGACATGAGTAAAAGCACGATGGGTGATGCCGTGCAATGTTTATTTTACTGGTTTTCTCTTATTGGTGTTTGTTATACATTTTCCATTTCTTTGTTGTTGATGATTAGATAATTGAACGGCTATGCCCCCAGCATGTCCCCTCCCCATTATCTGTTTAGATTTTGTTATTTTTCTATTATTTCACATACATCTATACAGGCTGATTGCGGCAGGTCCGGTTTAGCCTCGTCACTACCTCGCTGGGGTTAGGTCGGGCACTTACCAGCACATGGGGTCGGTTGTGCTGATACTATGCTTCTATGCCTATTTGTGCACAGTTCATGACACAGCCTACGAACCGAAGAAGTAGTTAGAGGGCGATCTTTCAGCCCTGAGACTCCGAGGTAGTTCGCTGGCGTTCGCGGTCTCCGAGTATTCCTTATCTTTTCTTTTCAGTTTGTTTAATTGTATCAAACAGACATATTATGTATTTCTTTCAGACTGTTCTTATAGTACAACTTTAGTCATCTATGAGTGTTGTTAGTTTCCGCATTTTGTTTTCACTTTTGTTGTTAAAAGACTTCCGCATGGTTTAATTAATTATTTTAGTATTTAACTTGTTTTAGATTTAAGCTTTGTGAAAATGATTATAAAGGTTGGCTTGCCTAGCTTTGAAAGAAGGCGCCATCACGACTCCCGATGGTGGGAAACATCTGGGTCGTGACAAATTGGTATCAGAGCACTAGGTTAAATGGGTCTCACAACTCACGGACAAGCTAGAGTCTGAGGGATCGGTACGGAAACGTCTGTATTTATCCCCCAGAGGCAATAGAATTGGGAAAAGTTTCACTTTGTTCATCCTTGTCGTGCGATTCTGTTTCTAAAATATTGATTTTCGTTCTACTCTGTTCTTTGTAGATGGCGAGAACATGTGCGTCTTCTTCTTCCGTAAAGCAGCCCAAGCCCTCAGTAGCAGCTTCCTCTAGGGGCAGGGGCCGAGGCCGTTCCAGAGGTTGTGGCAGGGGCAGAGCTCAGCCCTAGGCAGCAGTTCTAGAGGTGGAGCCTCATATTGACTTTGATAAGGAGGTTCCAGCTCCAACAGCTCCAGTGGGCCAAGCTCAGGTCCTAGGGGGAGTGATGTTTTCTTCGGATCTTCACGATGCTCTTTTCCGCATAGCATGCTTCATGGACAATGTGGCTAGAGCAGGATTACTGCCAGTAGCACCAGCTACTTCTCAGGCTGGAGAAGGGGTTCAGACTCCTGCTGCACGTACTCCGGAGCAGGTAGCTCCCCAGACTCAGGTTCTGTTGATTCAGCCACAGTGGCAGCTAAGATAGGCATTACAGCCCAGGCCGGAGATGGGACAGCCATGTCTTTGGAAGGTTTATGGAGACTTGATCGGTTCTCCAAGATTTTCACTACTACTTTGAGCGGTGCTTCATCGAAGGATTCCACGGACTTTCTATACAATTGTCATAAGATCCTCGGGACTTTGGGGATAGTAGATACCAATGGGGTAAATTTTTGCACTTTCAGGCTTGTGGGGCCCCCCAAGACTTGGTGGAGGGATTTCTTCTTATCAAGACCAGCAGGGTCACCAGCTTTGACATGAGCTCAATTTGTAGAGTTAATTTTGGAGAAGTTTCTCCCCGTCACTCAGCGGCAGGCACTTCGCAAACAGTTTGAGCGCCATCAGCAGGGCTCCATGACAGTTACACAGTATGAGACCAGATTTGCTTTTGCCATGTAGTAGTGATACTCCTGATAGACCGGGAGAGGGTCCGGAGGTTCATTAATGGATTGATTCAACCCATTCGCCTACGCATGGCTATGGGAGTCGGTAGTGACATTATTTTTCAGGAGGCGGCCAATGCAGCCCACCGGGTAGATATGGCATTGGTTTGAGGAGGTAGTCAGGGTTCAGACAAGAGGCCTTGGCTTTCTTGTAGATTTAGTGGTACCTCATCTGGAGGTAGGGATTTCCATGACATAGACCATCCCTCGAGACCTTTCCAATCGACACTTCAGGTTTCTCATGGTACGCCAGGCGGTGGTGGCCATCAGCAGTATTATTCAGATTAGTAGTCTTTCAGCGCACCACCAGCCCCCAACAGTGCACCGCCACATCAGATCGTCAGGGGAGAACAAACAGGTCAACCGGGCTAGCAGTCTTAGCAGTCGAGGGCATGTTATGGTTGTGGTGACCCAGGTCATATTATCAGGTATTGCCCTCGAGTCTCGAGTAGTTCTCAGCAGCAGGGCCCTCTCCCTATGATTCAGGCAGCAGGTAATCCACAGGCTGCCCAGCCAGCTAGGGGTGGGGTAGGGTCATAGAGGTGTAGGGAGAGACCTTAGAGGTGGAGCCCAGATAGCAAGAGGAAGGGGTCAACCCGCAGCAGATCGTCCCAGAGATACAACTCAGGGAGGTGGGGGCCATCCCCGTTGTTATGCATTGCCAGCCAGGCCCGAGCCCGAGTCATCTGATGCTGTGATTACAAGGACTATACTGGTCTGTGATAGGGGTGCTTCAGTATTATTTGATCTGGGAACGACTTATTCTTATGTGTCATTTTATTTTGCACTCTATTTGATCATGCTTAGTGAGGCTCTAGGTATCCATATATATGTGTCCACACCGGTTGGCGATTCTGTAGTGGTCGACCGAGTGCATCGTTTTTGTGTGGTGGTAAATAAAGAGTCTTGAGACCCGTGGACCTATTGCTTTTAGACATGGTGGACTTTGATGTTATATTGGGGATAGATTGGTTATCCTCGTATCATACCATCTTGGATTGTCACGCCAAGACCGTGACCTTGGCCTTGCTAGATTTGCTTTGACTTGAGTGGAGAGGGACCCTAGGTCATGCCACCCGTAGTGTTATTTCGTATGTCAAGGTTCGACGTATGGTCGGGAAGGAGTGTCTAGCATATTTGGCATATGTTCGCGACTCCAGCGCAGAGGTTCCATCTATCGACTCAGTTCCTATTGTTCGGGAGTTCCCCGAGGTTTTTCCTTCAAACCTGCTGGGTATGATGCCAGACAGGGATATTGACTTCTATATTGATTTGGCTCGTGATACTCAGCCTATTTCTATTCTTCCATATCGCATGGCCTCACCACAGTTGACGGAGTTGAAGGGGCAGCTTCAGGACTTGCTTGATAAGGGTTTCATTAGACCCAGTGTGTCACCTTGGGGTGCACCAGTGTTGTTTGTGAAGAAAGAGGACGGGTCGATGAGGATGTACATTGATTACCGCCACTTGAACAAGGTGACAATAAAGAACAAGTATCCAGTGCCGACGATTGATGACTTGTTCGATCAGCTTCAGGGCGCTAAAGTGTTCTCGAAGATAGATTTGAGGTATGGTTATCATCAGCTGAGGATTAGCGTCTGATGTCTCTAAGAACACTTTTCATACTCGGGATGGGCATTATGAGTTTTTGGTCATGTCGTTTGGGTTGACCAAATTCCCCAGCAACATTCATGGAGTTGATGAACCGAGTGTTCAGGACCTATTTGGATTTGTTTGTAATCGTATTCATTGAAGACATCTTGATATACTCCCGCAGTCAAGAGGAGCATGAGCATCACATCAGAGTGGTTCTTTAGACCCAGAAGGATAGTCAGTTGTACGCCGAGTTCTCAAAGTGTGAATTTTGGTTGAATTCAGTCACATTCCTGGGTCATGTTGTATCAGCAGAGGGTATTCAGGTGGACCCGAATAAAATAGAGGCAGTCAAGAACTGGCATCCAACAACTTCAGCTACAGAGATTCAGAGCTTCATAGGGTTAGCTGGTTACTACACACATTTTGTGGAGGGGTTCTCATCCATCGCAGCCCCGATGACTATATTGACTCAGAAGGGTGCCCAGTTCAGGTGGTCAGATGAGTGCGAGGCAAACTTCCAGAAGCTTAAGACAGCTCTGACTACGACACCGGTATTGGTTTCGCCCATAGGATCTGGTCCTTATACTGTGTATTGTAATGCTACCTGCATCGGACTTGGCGTAGTGTTGAAGCACAACGGCAAGGTCATAGAATATGCTTCAAGGCAGTTAAAGATCCACAAGAAGAATTATCCAGTTCATGACCTAGAGTTGGCAACCATTGTTCATGCCTTGAAGATCTGGAGGCATTATTTGTATGGGGTGACGTGTGACGTGTACATGGATCACAAAAGCCTTCAGTACTTATTAGAGCAAAAGGAGTTGAATTTTGAGATAGCGGAGGTGGTTGGAGTTGTTAAAGGACTATGATGTTTCTATTTTATACCACCCGGGAAAGGACAATGTGGTGGCCGATGCATTCAGTAGAAAGTCCGCCAGCATGGGTAGCCTTTCCTATATTCTCATCAGCCAGAGACCGCTTGCCTTGGATGTTCAGGACTTGACCAATAGATTTTTGTGAGATTGGATATTTCTAAGCCCAGCAGGGTGTTATCTTGCACGGTTGCTTGCTTGTCATTGATGAAGCGTATCCGGGAGCGGCAGTATGAAGATACCCATTTCTGTGTCCTGAGAGACACGGTGCAACGGGGAGGTGCCAAGGAGATGACTTTGGGAGATGATGGCATATTGAGGTTGTAGGGGCGAGTTTGTGTGCCCAATGTTGATGGTATTCGATAGTTGATCTTAGCGGAGGCCCACAGTTCTCGGTGTCCTATTCACCCGGGCGCCGGGAAGATATATAAGGACTTAAGACAGCATTATTGGTGGCGTATGATGGAGAGAGACATCGTTGCATATGTGGCTCATTGTCTAAATTGTCAGCAGGTTAAGTACGAGCATCAGAGACCCGGTGGGTTATTTCAGAGGATTAAGCTTCCCGAGTGGAAGTGGGAGAGAATCACCATGGATTTTGTTACTAGCCTTCCGATGACTCGGAAGAAGTTTGACGCTATATGGATTATTGTTGATAGGCTGACTAAGCCAGCGCATTTCATCCCAGTTGCCACCACCTATTCATCTAAGAGGTATGCTGAGATTAATATCAGAGAGATCATTCGCCTTCATGGGGTGCCCATATCTAATATTTCGGATCGGGGTCCGCAGTTTACCTCGCATTTCTGGAGAGTGGTGCAGCATGAGTTGGGCACCCAGGTCCAGTTGAGTACATAATTTCACCCCCAGACGAACGTTCAGTCCGAGAGGACTATTCAGATTCTTGAGGATATGCTCCGAGCCTGCGTTATTGATTTTGGAGGCTTGTGGGACCAGTTCTTGCCTTTTGCAGAGTATGCCTACAACAACTACCAATCCAGTATTCAGATGGCCCCGTATGAGGTGTTGTATGGTAGGCGGTGTCGGTCACATTCGAATGGTTTGAGCCGGGAGAGGATCGGCTATTGGGTACAAATTTGGTACAGGAGGCCTTGGATAAGGTCAAGATCATTCAGGACAGACTTCGGACAGCTCAGGCTAGGCAAAAGAGTTTTGCAGCTCGTAAGGCCAGGGATGTTGCTTTCATGGTTGATGAGCGAGTATTGCTCTGTGTATCGCCTATGCAAGGCGTGATGAGGTTCGGGAAGAAGGGCAAGCTTAGCCCTAGGTATATTATCCCATTTGAGATTCTTGACCGTGTGGGGTATGTGTCTTATACGTTTGCGTCGCCGCCTATCTTAACAGCTTTGCATCCGGTTTTTTAGGTATCCTTGCTTTGGAAGTATTATGATGATCCCACCCACGTGTTAAATTTCAGTACTGTCCAATAGGACAAAGATCTGTCATATGAGGAGGAGCCGGTGGCTATTTTTGACCGCCAAGTTCGATAGTTGAGGTCGCAGAGTTTTCCTTCAGCGCGTGTTCAATGGAGAGGTCAGTCTCCTGCCTGAGGCATCGACCTGGGAGTCCGAGTCTGATATGCGGAGTCGTTATCCCCATCTATTCTCTGACTCAGGTACTTCCATCTTTTGTCCGGTCGAGAACGAACGGTTGTTTTAAAGGTGGAGGATGTGACGACCCAAAGGGTCATCACCGTAATTCTCTCTTTCTTTGCGCTTTTGAGGACTTGAAAACCCCTTAATTGGTTGCCTAGATTTTCATGCGCAGTCCGGGCGTGAAGCCAAAAAAAGTTTTATGTGGAAATGTTTGAATTCTCTGTTAAAAACTATGAATTTTGATAATAATATTGTTATAGTTGACTTTGGTCAACATTTTGGGTTAACGGACCCAAACCCGTGATGTCACGGTCCCAGAGGGTGCGTATGGAAATTTGGGACCTGGGCATATTCCCGGAATTGAAATCTGAGGCCCCAGGCCCGAGTACGGAGGTTTTCTGTGAAATAATTTATTAAAATGCTTAAGGAAAAATTAAAATGAAAATTTGATCAAAAGTGATAGTATTGAGCTCGTATATTTGTTCTGATGCCCGGTAAAAGTCTTAAATAAGAGTTATGCGCTATCTATAAAGTTTTGTTGAAAACGCACGTCTTTTGACATGTTTTGGACTAAAAGTTAAAAGTTTGAAAGTTTAGAACTTTGAAATTAAAATTATGAGTTTTGGAGGTTGATTCTTTGATTTTGATAATATTTTGGCAATTTGATCGCACAAGTAAGTCCGTATGATGTTTTTGAGGTTGGGTGCATGTTTGGGTAGGAGCCCCGAGGGCTCATGTGAGTTTTAGGCTCATTTTGAAGCATTTTAACTACTGGTATCTGTAGTCTTCCACTTGCGAAACAATCTTTACAAATGCGAGTTTCCTCCTTTAGCCTGTTTCTTTGCAATTGCGAGGAAAATATCGCAATTGCGATCCCCTTTCTATTTGTCCAGACTTCGCAAATGCGAACTACTTCTCGCAAATGCGATCCCCCCTCCCATTAAATCCAGGCTTCGCAAATGCGAAGCCAATCTCGCAAATGTGAATTTTCCCGCCTAAGCCTTGGGTTGGAAAATGCGAACATTTTGTCGCAAATGCGAGTTTCGCCCTTTTTCTGCTCAGTTTGCAATTGCGAAGTCAATCTTGCAATTGCGACATCTGCATTTGTGTAACTTATACTTAACCAATTTTAAACCTCATATTTCTTATTTTCAAATGCCAAACATCCATTGGCGATTTTCTATCGACTCTTTTTTTCCCAAACCACTTGTAAGTCAACTTTTACTCAATTTCTTCAAACTTTTACATCTTTTATCATGATTTCAACTTAAAATCAAAGCTTTCAATGGGTAAAAATGGGTATTTGGTTTAGAACCTAGGTTATCATAAAATTGGAGATTTGGACCTCAATTTGGGGTCCGATTTCAAAACTAATTTCATATATGAACTCGTGGGGGGTGGGTAACCAGGTTTTTCTTCGAACCTCGAGTTTTGACCATGTGGGCCCAGAGCATTTTGTGAATTTTTGGGTAAAACTTTGGGAATTTCATTCTTAATCATTCAATTGATTTAACTAGCATTTGTTGATACATTTGAGTAAATTGTTGTTAGATTCGACCGGTTTTGAGGCGAATTCGAGGGGTAAAGCTATTCTAGAGGCATGAGTTGAGTTGGAAGCTTTAGAGGTAAGTGTTTGATCTAACTTTGGCTTGAGGTAATAGGACTAGGATAATATTTGCTACGTCTATGTGGACTCGGTGTACAGGTATGGTGACCGTTACCTATGCGCCCGAGTCTAACATAACTGTGTCATAACTGCTATTAAATTGTCGAAAGAAGTGAACAATTGTGATAATTTCTTGCTAAATGAACCATAAAATGATAGTTGAGAAGAAAATGAGCTAAGGAAGGAAGTGTTGGTATTATTCCCTTGCTAGGATTTGTTGTTGAATCATTTTTCCTTGCCTAGACTTATTGTAGAATTGCTTTCCCTTGCCGGGATTTGTTGTTCAAATACTCTCCCTTGACGGGATGATTAATACTGTTGTCTATATCCTCGCCCCCAATATTTGTTATCATTGTTTGGGTGAGGATGAGCGGAAAAGAACGATGGGTGATGCCGTGTAATCATTGATATCCTTATTCTTATGGCATGGGTGAGGTTGAGCGATAAAGCACGATGGGTGATACCGTGTAATCATCGATTTGCTCCATATTATGGACTGCGTTAGGAAGACTAATAAAGCATGGTAGGTGAAGCCGTGTAACTACTTTAAGCTATTGATTAGGTGAGGATGAGTGATAAAGTACGATTGGTAATGTCGTACAATGCGATGGATTATCTTGGTGAGGACGACAGTAAAAGTAGGATGGGTGGTGCCATGCAACGTTTGTTTTACTGGTTTTCTCTTATAGGTCTTCGTTATATTGTTTCCATTTCTTTGTTGTTGATGATTAGATAATTGAACTGCTAGACCTCCAGCATGTCCCATCCCCATTATCCGTTTAGATTTTTTTACTTTTCTATTATTGCACATACATCTGTACAGGTTGATTGTGGTAGGTCCGGTTTAGCCTCGTCACTACCTTGCCGGGGCTAGGCCAGCCACTTACCAGCACACGGGGTCGGTTGTGCTGATACTACGCTTCTGTGCCTTTATGTGCACAGGTCAGGACACAGACTACGGAATGCAGCAGTAGTTAGGGGGCGATCGTTCAATCCAGTGACTCCGAGGTCGTTCTCTAGCATTCTGTGACGACCCAAGGGGTCATCACTGTAATTCTCCTTTTCATTGCGCTTCTGAGGCCTTGAAATCCTCATATTGGGTTGGCTCGATCTGTGTGCATAGTCCGGGTGCGAAGCCGGAAATTTTTTATGTGAAAATATTTGAATTCTGTGTTAAAAGCTATGAAATTTGATACTAGTATTGCTATAGTTGACCTTGGTCAACGTTTTGGGTAAACAAACCTAGACTCGTGATGTGACAGTCTCGGAGGGTCTGTAAGGAAAATTGGGACCCGGGCGTATTCCCAGAATCGAAATTCGAGGTCCCAGTCCCTAGTACGGCGCTTTTCTGTGAAATTGTTTTATGAATATGCTTAAGGAAGTGAAAACGGAAATTGATCAAAATAATGGTATCGGGCTCGTATTTTTGTTCTGATGCCCGGTACAAGTCTTAAATGGCCGTTAAGCGCTATCTGTAAAGTTTGATTGAAAACAGACGTCGTTTGACATGTTTCGGACTAAAGTGAAAAGTTTGAAAGTTTTGAACTTGGAAATGAAAATCATGAGTTTTGGGGATTGATTCTTTGATTTTGATTTTATTTTGGCGATTTGATCGCTCGAGCAAGTTTGTAGGATGATATTGAGTAAGTGTATGTTTTTGGTTAGGAGCCCCGAGGGCTCGAGGGTGTTTCGGGGTGTTTTGAAACATAGACAAATACCAGATTTTTCAACAGCTGTTGCAGACCCATTCTCCCTTAGCAATCGCATGCATCCAGTCACGTTCGCGTAGCCCAAATCCTCTTACCCTTGGCGATCGCATCAAATTCCAGTCGTTCGCATAGCTTAGCCTCTTCCTACACCGCATTCGCGTAGCTTAGCCTCTTCCTTCACCGCGTTCGCGAGTCTGTTTCCGCGTTCGCGTAAGCCAAGTCCAAGACCCCTGAATTTCTTTCTTCGCGATCACATGATCCCAATCACGATTGCGATGGCCCCATTTGCCCATTCAACGCGAACGTATCCCCTATCTCGCGATCGCGTAGACCAATTTGCTGCAATGAATTAAATTAAAAACAGAACAGTTTCCTTCGCGAATGCCAAACTTTTCTCACACCAACTCTCCTCCTACACTCTCCATTGACAAACTTCAGGCTCTTATTTCACTATAACTCTTTAAGTAAGTGATTCCAACTTCGACCTTCCATTATTTCTTCATCCAATCATCAATTTTCTAGCCCTAAATCATAGAATCAAAGTAGAATTTAGTGTTTTTTTTTTGCATAGCTAGGGTTTTAGAAAATTGGGTGATTCGACCTCAATTTGGGTCGAATCTTAAAACAAATCATATATTTGGACTCGTGCGGTTATGGGTAATTGAAAATTAGTCCGAGCCCCCAGTTTGGACCATGTGGCCCGGTGTCAGATTTTGGTATTTTTGGAAGAAAAATTATAAATGAATTTCTAAGCTAGGAAATTGTATCCTTGTGCTATTATTGATAACATTGAATCGAATTATGTTAGATATCATTGGTTCGGGGTCGAATTCTAGAGCAAAGGCCATTGTTGAGATTTGAGTTACTATTTTCGGATTCAAGGCAAGTGTTCGACCTAACTTTGACTTGAGGGAGTAGGATTAGGTTGTTATTTGTTACGTGCTATGTGGGGTCGGTGTATAGGTATGGTGACGGCTACCTATGCACCCGAGTAAAGAATGACCGTTATGTCATATTTGCTATTAAAAATTGCGAAGTGAGTGAACAATTGTGATAATTACTTGTTACAAGAACTATGAAGTGAAAGTTGAGAATTAAATGAACTAAACAGGAATTTTTTGTACGTTTCCCTTGCCGGGACCATTTGTTGAGTTGTATTCCCTTGCCGGACCTATTGTTGAGTTGTATTTCGCTTGCCGGGATTTATTGTTGAATTGTTCTCCCTTGCCGGGATATTTTATCTTGATATATATATATATATATATATATATATATATATATATATATATATATATATATATATATATATATATATATACTTTTTCCCGTTTGGTTGTGACCATTGATTGGGAGAGGAAGATAGAGTAAAAGCACGAAGGGTGATTCCGTGCACTGTTTATTGAGAGTAAAAGCACGAAGGGTGATGTCGTGCACTGTTTATCGAGAGTAAAAGCACGAAGGGTATTTGTCAAGCCTTGCATTTGATGTTCTTGGTGAGATTGAGAGTAAAAGCACGAAGGGTGATGCTGTGCATTATATTTGACCATTTTGGGTGAGGAATGAGAGTAAAAGCACGAAGGGTGATGCTGTGCAGTTGTTGATTCATTTGCTTTCTTATTTACTTATTATTTATTCACTTCCATCTCTTGATTGTAGAAATTATAATTGAACTGCTACTCCCCCAGCATGTCCCCTTTCCCTTTTATTTGTTTAAGTTATTGTTCTCTTTCTGTTATTGCATATATCTGTATAGGTTAGTTGTGGTAGGTCCGGTTTAGCCTCGTCACTACCTCTCCGAGGTTAGGCGGGGCACTCACCAGCACATGGGGTCGGTTGTGCTGATACTACGCTTCTGTGCCTTTTCGTGCACAGGTCAGGACATAGCCTACGGACAGCAGCTATAGTTCGGGAATGATCCTTCATTACACAGACTCTGAGGTAGTTTGCTAATGTTCGGGAGCCCTGAGTCTCCCTTATCTTATCTTTTCACTTTGTTAATTGTATCAAACAAACATATTATGTATTTCTTTCAGACTGTGCTTGCAGTACTCTTTTAGTCGTCTGAGATTAGTGACACCAGATACTAGGTAGAGACATGTTGTTTATTTCTGCATTTATGTTTTCGCTATTGTTGTAAAAAGACATCCGCGTATTTTAATTAATTATTTTAGTATTTAACTTGTTTTAGATTTAAGTTTTGAAAATGATTATAAAGGTTGGCTTGCCTAGCTTCGACAGTAGGCGCCATCATGACTCACGATGGTGGGTAAATCGGGGCCGTGACATGTTCGCGGGCCCTGAGTCTCCCTTATCTTTTCTTTTCAGTTTGTTTAATTATATTAAAACAGACATATTATGTATTTACTGTGCTTGTAATACACCTTTAGTCGTCCGTGAGTAGTGGCAATAGATACTAGGTAGAGACATGTTGTTAGTTTCCTTGTTTTGTTTTCGCTTTTGTTGTTATAGACTTACGCATGTTTTAATTAATTATTTTAGTATTTAACTTGCTTTAGATTAAAGTTTTTTGAAAATGATTATAAAGTTTGGCTTGCCTAGCTTCGACAGTAGGTGACATCACGACTCCTGATGGTGGGAAAGATTCGGGTCGTGACAGTCAGCATGCAGGTCTGAAACAAATGAATGTGCAAAACAAACAAGATGCATCAGGATGGTCTTATCGTTTGAGGTTACTTTTCCTAGACGGGCCCAACTCCTGTGTTGAGCCCCCTAAGTCAAATAAACGTTCCTACTAGGGATCGGCATAAAGTCTTGTCAGACTATGTTAAAAACCTGGCTTTATTGTTCTAGACCTGGCTTACCCGAGCGGACGACTCGAGCCGAGAAGGGCCAGTGTATCCGGTAGCATTGCTTTCTGGCTTATCTGGCAGCGCTCCCTGCCTAAAACATGTGTGATAAAAATCCTTCACCGGGTGCCAAGCACCCTAACTATCTCAAAGAAAGCGGGCTATGTCAAGCAAATGCACAATTTTAATTTCAAGAAGACTCACATGGGGCGCGTGAGAAAACAATTTATATACACAGTTCAAAATTATCAAAGCGGTAAAAAAAATAATAGTAGCACATTTAGGCAAAAACATATAATAAAATCAGATAATAAAATAAGCCAAATACAACAATAATGCTAAGCTCGAATTTCTAACCCTGAACCAGTGGTTCTGGGTCATCTCCCCAGCAGAGTTGCCAGAGCTGTCACACCTCCTTTTTACGCTCCCGCGAGGGTACAGAGGAGTTTTTTTCAATTGAAGGACAATCGGAACGGAATTTATTATTAATTTTTCAGAGTCGCCACTTCGGAGATTAATGGTGTCCCAAGTTATTGATTGAATCCCGAACCGAGGAAAAAGATGACTCTGTTCATAGTCCGCGAACCAGAAATCTGGATAAGGAATTATGTTAACCCGGAAGAAGGTGTTAAGCATTCGCGGGTTCCGTGGTTCTAGGATGGTCGCTCAACTGTTGTATTTAACTTTAACTGATTTTTTTACATGAAGAACATATGGTCCAATTTTACTTTTTACCGCTTTTATTTAATATATTTTTCTTGAAAAAGTAAACATCGTTTAAAGTGTGCTTTCGGATTGCACTGCCTGAGCCCATAATCCTCGGAATACTCTATCCAACGTTTTAGGATTTGGATTTGGGCCGCATAAAATGACCACCCATATTTAGAAATGTAATTTATTAAAGTCGTGCCTAATAGAGTCTAACGCGTTGTAATCGTTAGGGAGAGCCATGAAATTCGCAAAGCAGCCCTTCCCGACTTCTAGAATATTTTTTAACCTTTACTAAGGACCCCACATTTTACGTATTTTTACTTGGCGAGGCACGTCTTACTTTTAAAGGGTGATCCTAAAGCGGCTACATTCTTCTATTTTTGTCCGTCTCTAAAATAAAATAGAAAAATCCTAATTAATTACATGCTTAAAACGTAACATATTAATTTTTAGATAAAGACAAATATTAGCGGAAAGGAAATAAAAAAAAGAAATTCGAAATTATAGATAAAGAAAATAAATAAATTCGAAATTATAAATAAACTACGAAATTCGACAACTAATATTCAAAAGCAATCAACTATAGCTAGATTAAAATTTATTGTTATATAAAACTATCGAAACTAATTATTCATAACTATTTGCAACTAGCTTTAACCATAATTACTAAAGCTTATAAAAAATTATTAAACTTAAATGTTAATTCATATTGCTCAAATTCGCGCCTATGGATTAATGTTCCTAGCCTTGCTACATAGAATCATACTTCAAATACATCAAATCTACTGATTTTATTATTAACCAAATATGTTTCTTTGAAATTCGCGGATTTTCGTTACAAACAAGATTCAAAGATCACCCACCTCAAGTTGTTTCTATTCCAATTTTTGCAAATTCAAATCCGAATTTTTACCTATCAAATAAATAAATTTAAAAATAAAGATGTCACGAATGACTTTATTTTATACATGGGAACTAGTAAAGCTGAAGCTATTAGTTATGCGATTCTTGCAACCATACGTCCTATAATTCAATAATCTTTCAACTTGCTCAAATTAAGCCAGAATACCGTATTGACTAATATTCACGCCATTTCAAGGATCTAAGTTTCATAATCTAATAGGAAACAGTCTTAATTATGCCTATCTCTATCATTCGTATAGCAGGAAAATATAAAATTCATGTTTAACTAAAATACAAATATACTATAACTAAGTATATAAATTTCTGCCATTTCATTTCATCTACATCAAAGTGATTCAAAGTGGTGTACCTAGTATTGGAATGCAAAGAAGATGAAGATCAGTAGAAAGCAATAGCAGCGCACACACAGCAACAGCAGTTCAACAACACATGAGTAACCCAGTAACAACGGGAATAGCAGAAAACACAGGAGATTTCAACCAAGCAAGAAAACCAAGAACTTCCAAATTGTAAAACCAACCAAGAACAAACCCAAGCAACTATACTTGAATACCATTAATACTATAAAATGAAGCAGACCAATAAAGAAGTTTCCAGTTCCAAAAAATAACTTCTGATTTTTATCACTCAAGAAAAAGAAGCTTGAAGCTTTAATGAACAATAACAATTGATGCCAATTGTTAACAATGAAGAAGAACAAATTGTTTTCTTTAATATCTAACTTTGAAACACTCAAAAAGTCTTATTCAAAAGTCTGTTTTCTTTCTTCCCTCTAGTACTGAAAATATTTTTCTCTCTCAAAATTCCCTTCCCTCTTAAGTGTTAAATGAGTCATATTATATACAAAGCAAGACTATTTCCTCCTCTTTTTTAATTATTATTACTACCCTCTTTTTATTATTACCCTTCTAATTACCCCTCCCTTTTCTTTACATTTCAGCCCCACTATATTCCTTCATATGTCTATCTTTTAACCTTTTATCATACTTATACTATTTATAATTACAATTAAGCAAAATCTAGTCAACAAGGACCCCACAGTCCTCCTTTTTCAATGGTCAAAGAAGACCACATTATTACCCCCTCTTTACATAATTATGTCTTGTCCTCCACTATATTATTTTAATAATACATTCATCTAGTTGACAAAGCACTTAAATTAAACAATTGTCCTAATTTTAAATTCCCAAAAATTACTCCGAAATTACTAAAAATTACTATTCTACCCCTACCAGCTATAACCAATTCATCTAAATCAATTAACCAAAATATAGCAACTACAACCAATTTTTAAGCAAATTCATTCAACAAAATTCAAATTATATGATGAACAACAAAGAACCAACTAAAATTATTTTAATTAAACAACATTTTTAACAACAAACATACTTTAAGATTCAAGAACAATAACAAACGATTAAATTCAAATCACTAAACTCAGATTCAAATTAAATTTAACACAACAATAAAACAAATTCAACGCAGTAAACTTAATCATCAATTGAAATTCAAATTAAATCTAAAAACATTACAATCAAGATAAGAAAATTCAAGTGATTAAACTAAAACATTTCTATATTAAAATTAAACTAGAACAAATGAATCAAAACAAACTCAAGAAATAATCAAGAAATGATAAACAACGAACAAGAACAGAATCAACATATACTGATCTCGGATCCGAGAATGTCAAACAAAATCCAGAAAAAAATAAAACTTAAACCAACTAATCGTATAGGAACAACGACGAACTCGAACGGAAATGGAACGTGGGGCTGGTTGAAAAGACGACGCGGAGGGAGGTTGTTTGGACGTAACAGTGGTACGTCATACTGGTTTGTTCGACGGACGTGAACGGAGGGAATTCGAATGGGAGGAGGCCGACTGCTGGAATGCTGGTCAATGGAATGTGAGAAGCGAAAGTGGAGATGGGAAGTCCGGCGAGTAAAATGGTTGAAGACGAAGGGCAGCTGGTGAGTGTTCGAAGACGCAACAGGGGTGGCGTTTGGACTGGTTTCAAGCAACTGGAGAAGACGACCAGTCTGGGGGTCATTTCAGGTAGCAGGTTGTGGTTTTCCAGTGGCGTTCGCTGGGTGTGAAAGTGTGGGAACGATGAGACTGGTAGACTGATTTGGAGGTAGAGTGTGACAACGGGCTGGATGGGGTTACGTGAGGGAGGGGCTATTTGGCGAGATCGACGACATTAGGGTCGCTTGGTCGAGCTGTGACGACGGTGAAGGGGGCAGCCATGGTTGTAGGTGGAAGGGTTGTGGTTTTTGGGGTGTTTTAGGGTTTGGTGGTGTGTTTGGAGAAGATGAAGAGTAGGTGGTGGGGTGTAGGGTGTGACAGCTAAAGGAGAAGAGGTTGTGTTTAGGGTTTGGGTTGTTTGGTTGGGTGAAAAATATGAAAAATCAAGAGGGATGGGGTGGAAATGGGCCGGGTCAAGGGTTTTTTAGGTTGGGTAGAGGTGTTTTGGGCCTAGACTTAGAATTGAAGAAGTGGCCCCATTCCGATTTCTCTTCTATTTTTTGTTCTCTTTTCTTTTACTAATTAATAAAACTAAAATGCTAAGATTAAATTATAAAAATAAAATTATTTTAAAACACTATTTAAATCCCAATAATAATTATCATTTAAAATTAAATACAATTAAAACATAATCACGCAATTTGAAATTAAAGGCTAAAAATGCAAAAAGATGCCTATTTTTGTCATTTTTATTTTGTAAAACAAACTTGATTACTCCTAATTATAGAATTAAATCCTAAATGCAAATTCGATATATATTTTTTTATATTTTTTTATTTTAACGAATAAACAATGCAAATAATATCAGAAAAATAACATAAAATTCACAAAAGTTGCAAGCAAACTAAAACTTATTTTATCTAAATTTTTTAAAAATAATACATATATAAGGCAAAAATTACGTGCCTACAATTATTATTTTAAAAAGAAAAAGGTGAAAAACCTACCTGACTAATAAGAATAACGGGGCAAGCCAAAACCTATTGGCCAGATTTCATCAATTTCTTATCTTCATTTAAAACTCTTATTCATTTTCAGAAGAAAGAAAGAAAATACAAGGAATCATCATATTCTCTGCCAACAAAATTATTAGCTCACATTTTCATATATAGCTTGAAATAGGAATCTGTTTTGTCTTTTCCAAGGGACAATTTTAGTTGAGTTGAAATATATCGAATTCTTCTCTTCGTATCTACTTCCATGATGACAGCATGGAGATTGTCAATGGCGACCCACATTATTTTCTTTAGAAGAACTTCTTCAAAGTCTTTACAACTATAGAACAAAAGTTGTGGAGAAAAAAAAATAGACTGTATTTTATACAATTAATTATATACTAATAAGCAACATATTTATAATCTATCTACAATTTTCATATATGCTAACATATAACTAATTATACATTATACACTTATTTAAAACTAATTTACAACTTATTCAAAACTTTTATACATTATTTTTACCGTCTAAAATACATCTACAACATCACACAACTTAAATATAATTTTCATAAAAAAAAAATTTATACAATGTCTTTAGTATATGCATCTGATTTGTATATATTTTGTATGTGGTGTATGCTTCTTACTCTCTAAAATTCCAATCAAAACATCTCTCTTAATACTATTTTGACACATATCAATAACTTTATGTAAAAAGATAAGGTTGTATTGTGGTTCGGGCCCGGGCCAAATGGGCGCGCCTAAACGAGCAGGGCAAACAAGCTTGGACTTAGGTGGGCCAGGCTTTAGTGGTCCTGGGCCTAACGGTCCCGGGATTTACGGTCCCAAAGTGTAAAACCGCCTCGCGGTGGTCCTAAGCCAGATGGTCCCGGGTTAAATGGGTCGGGCCCGCATGCCTAAATGGGCCTAATGGTCTTTTTCGTTCAGGACTATTTTTTTATCAAAGACACCTTCTTGTAAACTATATGCATAAAAATTAATATAAATTGCTTATATATATATATATATACATATATATATATCTATATATATATACGATATATATATATATATACATATATATATATATATATACATATATATATATACATATATATATATATATATACATATATATGCTATAGATATAGTTCAAATTAAAGTTCAATACATTCAACATAATACTTCAAATTAATCTAACAAACTAAAACATTAAGCATAATACGTCTAGTAATTTTAAATAACACATTGTCTCATGCCAACTTAAAATGTTAAATACAAATGTCGGAAGAATGCGCAAGACTACACTTTATATGCCTCAAAGAGCCTGTGCCCTCCTTTCAACGACGAGTGTAAACTCGTCCCAGTTCTTGCACTCTATTATGTTAATTTCTTCATTTTCTTCTACCACAATAAAGTGTTCGAAAAAAAATGGCTTCAATGTAGAATCACCGGGTATGAATTGACTTTAATTAAGAATTTAAGTTTGAGAAATGAGATATGAGTGAAGACTTGAATACTTCAATTTGAGTTTGAAAAATGAGAGAGATTGATGAATTTAAAAGTAAAAATAAAAGAATGGTGGGGGGAAGGGTATTTATTGTTGAGAATTGGGATAAAGTATAATTATAAAAAATTTGGGGTTAAGACAAAGTTTGGGGGCCAAATGACTATTTTTTATTAAGTGGCCAACGGATAAATTTTGAAGGCCAACGGCTAGATTTTCAAAATCCGACCGTTGGTCTTTTCTTAATTTGTTTTTTAAATTTTACCGCTGGAGCCCGTTTGGACCGTCGGGCTAGGTTGAACAAGCCAGGCCCGTCTGCCAGTCCCATGCGGTCCCGGGCTCACGGGATTTTTTCGTTGGACCGACCCACCGCGGCTTTAGCACCACTATTGCCCAGGCCGCCCTGGACCGGCCAGTTTGGATCGCAGGCCCAGGCTGGTCTTGGGCATGGCCTGGACCACAGTATAGCCTTATAAAAAGATAGTATTGATAACTTAAATATAAATTTTATACAACGATTCATACATTATATTACTTTCATACAATATTCAAATAATATATATATATATATATACACTACAACATAATACATACATACTAAAACATAGTACAGTTTACATATAATTATAATACAACCTTACTACAATTTCATAAGTATATTGTATATCATATATTGGAATCCAGTCAAAATCAAGTCTAACCCTCATAAAAAACGCACCTTAAAATTGAGATATAAATTTCAAATAATATTCTCAATTATTTACAACAACACCCAATCCAAACAAATAATGGTTTTTGAAAACTCAAATTCGAATTCAAAACTTCAAAGCTTTTTAATGGCAATCAACGGTGGAGAGTCAAATACCTTCAAAATATATTGGTTGTCAATTTTAATTTGAACACCAATTGTGCAACATGAATGTGTGTGTTTGTGTGTCTGAGAGAGAGAGATAGAGATAGAGAGAGAGAGAACAACGTTGAGAAATAACTGATTCCTTATTCAGTTACTAATTTAAAAGGGATACTTATTTAAATCTAATTTGTATATAATTGGAAAATTATATATGGCCATGTAATTAAGTTAACCTTGATTAGAGAGGGTAATAAAGTTTCATATATAGTATATAAATGTAAAAATCTATTTCTTAAAAATCCAATTTTTTGAAGAGATTTATAATTTTACCATGAGATTTCTAGAAATAGAATACAAGATATCCTTGAAAGGTCAATTTCTTCTACTAATTTCCGGGTATGTATTTTAGGTGTGTACCTTCTATCAACACGTATTTAAGAAAATCACATAAATATTGTATGAAAGAGAGTGTTTGAGTTATAAATGAAAAATAAAAAAATAATAATATAAGTTCATGAAAGTGATGATATTTAATCGCATTTAACTAGTTCCGGACAAAAGAGCTAATAACAAATAGTTACTGAGAATACTTTTTGGAATCCCTTTTTTTTTGTATGCTTCATTTTTATATAAAATTTATATTTTAATCAATTTGACTCTCTTCGCTTTGTTTTAAAATTTCTTGCACCATTCACCATTACAAACCCTAAGCAAAAACTACCAATGTGCAGCGGACAGGGCTGCTTTCTCCTTAATCAGAAAAGTTGTATTTGACTAAAAAATAATATCTTGGTCAAAGTTAGAATTTAGGATGAAAAATCGGGTTACTAATAATCAAGAGACCAAAAAAGAATAATAAGCTTTATAAGAATAAGAATAAAGCAATAAAGAATTTGTATTTCAATATGATATCAGTGAGTTTTTTCGTGTCCCTACAAATGATGAGACTTCTTCCTATTATAGTCGACTCTAGGTAAAGGAATAAAACCTCAGCTTTAATGAGACAATTATGAGTAATAAATGACATTAAATAGGCCGTTACATAATCATTCCCATTAAATACCAATTTCCAACGTATCAGGTATTTAATACTGAATTTGGACTCCTTTTTGTCTTCTGATTCATATCTTCAATGCATTTTGATTTGTTGGCTTTAAATGACTTGAATTGGTACGAGACTCGTGTCTAAATTCCTTCTCATTCCTATTTAACTTTCTCTTCTCGTATCTGTCATATCTCGTGCCTTTTGCTCAATTGTTATGCTTTAACTATTTGACCAATCCATGTGGCATGCCACGACATCTTTAATTTAAACTCAGTTTTTTCCCAATACAGATAGTTCCTCCAATTTTTATTTATTTACAATTAAATAATTGGGAAGTGGATCTTCGTAAAAAAAGGGAATTTTTCCCATAATCAATGCGTATGACAATATTGACGTCTCAGTTGTCTTTTTCATTTAATGTTCTGTCCATGTATCACCTTTTGATTGATTCTGCTATTTTGCACCCTTTTTCAAGTCTTCTTCACTCCCACTATTCACGAAGTGATAGTTGCCTTTATTAATGGATTTCCATCGTTACACTTCTAAGTTTGATGGTTTCTATTATATACATACTTAACCTTTTCTTCCTTTGTCTTCTTCTTCACAAATCACTAGCAGGCACTCTCTTCCTCACTTTTGCTCTCTTTTGATTCAAACTTTCTCAATAATAGCATCTCCAAACCCTAACCCTAAAAGAGTTCCAATTTTATACAAATTCCCCAATGCCCCTATTAGATATGGAAGAGGCAGAGGAGGTAGGATTCGTACAGGGTTAGAATCTACTCGAGACGGCTCTTCTGGTTCTTCTTCTAGGATTTCTATCCCACAAACTCTTTCTTCTAAAGGTAAAGAAATTCCTGATTCTTCTCGAGAACATTTAGTTGATGAAATCGTACCCAGTGATTGTCTTTTGTGAGTGATAGATAATCTCTTCAAAAGCAAGTTGCAGGTTTAGAAAAGCTGATACTTATCCTACATTAGTGACCGAACTTACAATTCCTACCATCAGGAGATATTGTAACTGGAAAAATAATCTTCGAATGTCAATTCCTTCCCCCAAATCAAAGAATTTCCTCTTTTTGGATTGGGTAATATTCTGTTTATACTTACCCTTTTACTTTGGGTTTTAATCCTCTGATTGACCTAGTCATTCTCAATTTTTTCCATTTCTTTAAAATTTGTTTTGCCCAAGTTGGTCCTCTAGTATGGAGAGCAATGGCTTGCTTGAGATATCTATCTACCAAGGCCAATGCGAACTTTACCTTCTCCTACCTTTTTACATATTAATTACCTTTTCCTTAATATTGATTGTTCATCCTTCTTTTAATCAGGATTTGGTGTTAAAGGAATGGCAGCTGATGTAGCTTTGGCCATTCGCATGTCTGGTAATGCTGCACTCGATTTGGACAAGGATCGAGCCTTGCTTCCAAAAAGGAAAGCTATAGGAGAAGGTTCCGAGAATGAGGAAGAGGAAGGTACCTCTTTAATAGCCAAGCCAAGAGTTAGGAGACAAGTCATTAATTATGATGAAATTGAAGATACTCCTACTCAAACCTCGACCACCGAGCCTGTTTTAATTCCTTGCGACGAGGACACTGTGCCAAGAGGTACAAATGAATCAACTCAGCGTCTCTTTGATAGTGGTTTTTGGAGTGGCGAGCTCGGACCTGCTATTGATGAAGCTCCTCTTTCTTCATTCGTTCCTACTTCCTCCATTCCTTTGCCAACCGTAAGTATTTCCTTGCCATCATTAATTGCTTCTGTTCCTTCACCGGTTTTGACTGCTTCTACTTCTTTTCATGTGTTAATTTCAGCATCCACTCCTTCCATTCATGCTTCAACTCTTACGAATCTTGTGGTGTTTACCTTTTCTACTACTCCCCCTTTCGTTTCGTTGTTCCATCTTCATATGTCCTACCTATAGAGGTAAGTTCCAACAATAGAGGCATGACTATGAGGAGTGTCACACTCAAAGTCTCTGCCAATCAAAGCCTCTTAAGAAAATCTAGGGGAGCTGATACTTGACTCGAATCTCTTATTGGATAGATCGAGAAGAACAAGATACAGAGCCATAGTTGTTACACTTTGATGAATGACATAATTCATTCAACTTCAAAGGTAATTTTCTTGGCCTTGAATGATTTCCTTCTTTTTCCTTATAAGTTCTCACTTCTGTGCTCTATAACCATATGCTAATCTTATTGGGACTGAGCTGATAGGGCGAGTCTCTCCGTTGGAGAAAAAGGAGCGAGAATCTACCAAGGCTATTTATGAAGCTAGGAAAATAGCTGAGGATGCCATACTCGAGGCAGCAAACTGAATGGAACAATTTGAGAGTTCCCAAGAGATTATAGAGGAGTTGTAGGAGAGAAATGCTCACTTGGAGCAACAAAATCGTGGCTTATCTTCTGATTGGGAATTTCCAATGCTTCTTGGGGCCAGCTTAAAAAGGACAAAGAGCTTTTGGAATGCTCTCTATCTAAAGCAAACGATGAGATTAAAGAGCTTAAGGCACTTTTTCATGACCCTAGTTTACCAATCGTGAACCTGTCATGACGGCACCAAGTCTTCGCGACTAGGTAAGCCTAACACATTGCGGGAAATCAACAACCTTTACGAAAACGAAAAACAATTACAATATAACATAAGAAAATGTATAGAGTGCCGCCTGGCACATAAATTTCAACTCAAAATAATGTAACAACTTCCAACACCCGAAAATCCACGGGCCACACAGGTTAAGAGTAAAATCGTAACATACGGCTCTAATATCCAAGAGTGTCTACAACAACTGAATACATGGATGAAACTACTAACTAAAAGGTAGAATAGAAGGAGACTCTTTGGATTTGCAGACGTGCCAGATGCATACCTCAAGTCTCCAAGTGAAATGCTCCCTGGCAGTGACTGGCGGTATGCCTGCTCAGATGTACCTGGATCTGCACAACAAAAGTGTGCAAAAGAGTAGCATGAGTACACCACAGCGGTACTCAGTAAGTGCCAAGCCAAACCTCGATGGTGTAGTGACGAGGAAGGTCGAGGCCCTACTGAGTTAAACAAAATAATAATATAAAATGAATAGATAGAACGAAATAATGTAAAGCTCGAGTATCTAACAAAAACAGTAAGTAAAACGAAACAGGCTACAAATGCAAATCTACAATACAAGAACAATCACTATAGGCTAATTATCATCGGGGATCTCCTGGTATCCCGAGGATCTCCTGGTACCCTCATTATATACACAAGGGATCTCCAAGTATCCCGAGGATCTCCTAGTATCCTCATCATATATACAAGGGATTTCCAAGTATCTTGAGGATCTTTTAGTATCCACTAGTTAATCGGTTCTGTGCTGGGGATCTCTTAGTATCTACCAGTTAATCAATCCTGTGCCGGGGATCTCTTGGTATCCTGCACTTCAAAATTTTGAAACAAAGTACGAATAGGGGAAGCTCCCGGGATGTCGTCCCGTAGTCCCAATAGTAAACACACCACAACAAACCAATATTTAACAGAAATAAGCTAAGTGCGGCCAACAAGTAAAATCTAAAGTCCAGAATACTTCACAAGAAAGACAGATATTACAATTTAGTCAAGTAGAGAAATTAAGTTACTAACATGCTTTCCCCTAAACTAAAAAAAGTGTAATCGGATTATTAACAGTTAAATACGTGAAGAAAACACAGTTTAAATAAGCCAAGTAGGGTGAATTTCAACAACTACAACAAGTACACGCCCGTCCCATCTCGCACAAGGAATTTAAACAACAACAAAGATATCCGAGGGGGAAAGGTCTACCACACAAAGTTAGGCAAGCCACTTATCTCGAACCGGTACAAAACCGCTAAGAAACAATGCCCTTTCCACGAGTATCCGACTCTGAGTGGCCCAAATATATCAAAAAAATTACATATTGTAAATAGATTCACAAGTAACTAACTACAATGTTAACATGAAAGCTAAGGCGCGAAAATAGGTGAAATGACCAAAATGCCCCTTAGGCCAACGTATCATAATCGAATAATTTTCATATTTTCAGAAACCTCGTACTCTCATGAGTCCAACCATATAAAAATCTCCCAAATCGTAGTTCAAATTTCCCTTCAAATCATCAAAGTTAGTCTAAGAACTTTACCCTAATTTTTCATTCAAAATCCGAAATTAAAGCTTGAATTTGAGATTAGAATAGTGGGTTCTAGTCATAAAAGAGAAAGTAATCATTACCCGGTATTTGCTTCTGAAAATTTCTTGAAAAATCTCCCAAAATCGAGCTCTCTAGCTTGAGTTTTTGTAAAAGTGGAAGCAGGCTTCGTTTTTTGAAATATTAATACTGCCCAAAACATTTGTACATCGCGATCGCAGAGATGGGCACGCGTTCGCGGATAGTAAAATTCAAGTAGCTAAAATGGCCTTCCCGATTTCGAAGGGTAGGCTGCAAAAGCGAAGAGCTGGGACCTGACACTACTCGAACGCGACACGTTTCACGCGATCGTGTACAAGGAAGAACAAGGGCGTTCAGAGATGGCCTACGCAAACGCGTTGGCAGATACGTGAACGTGGAAGAGGTAATGGCTGGGCTTCGTGATCGCGGGGTAAAGGATGTGATCGCGATGAAGGGGAAGGGAGAAGCTTCCCGAACGGGAAGAAGGAATCACTGACCTGCAATTTTTCTGCTGCAATTTCAAACTCTAATTTCTCCGTTGAGCATCCGAAACACACTCGAGGCTCCCATGACCTCAACCAAACATACGGACATATCCCATAACATCATTAAACTTTTAAAAATCATTAAACCACCTAAAATAATGCCAGAAACACAAATTAATCAGTGATTTGAACTTAAAAACTTCAAAACTTAACCAAACTCGCTTTCGATTCAAAACCTAACCAAAACACGTCTGATTGGCCTAAAATTTTGCATGCACGACCCAAATGAGACGACGGTGCTACAGAAACTTCTGGAATCCCGTTCCGACCTTCGGATCAAAAATTCACTATCGGACTGGAGACTTCAAAATTCTAACTTTTGGCATTTCTAGCCTAAATGAGCCACGGACATCCCAAATACATTCCGAACACGCTCCCAACCCCGAAATCACCTAACGGAGCTAACGGAACCATCAGATTTTCATTTCGAGGTCGTCTTCACAGTGTTCTGATTATGGACCATTTTCCAACAGTTAAGCTCTTATTTAGGGACTAAGAGTCCCAAAACACTCAGAATTATATTACCTAAGATCCCGGCAACACAAAATAGCAGAAATGAACTTAGGGGAAGGAGTTAATAGGGGAACGGGGCATAAATTCCATAGACGACCGGTCGGGTCGTCACAACCTCCTACACTTAACATTCATTCGTCCTCGAACGAGCATAGAGAACATACTTGAAGTAGCAAGAAGATGAGGGTATCAGCTGCGCATATCCCGCTCGGTCTCCCAGTTCGCCTCCTTGGACGGCTGACCCCGCCAGTGAACCTTTACTGAAGTTATATCCTTTGACCTGAGCTTCTGGACCTACTTATCCAATATTTCTACTGGCTCCTCAACGTAGGACAAGTCATTGTCCAACTGCACTGAAGTGAACTCCAACACGTGTGACGGGTCACTGTGATACCTCTGAAGCATCAAAACTAGAAATGCCGGATGAACCTCGGCCAAACTGGGAGGTAAAGAAAGCTCATAAGCAACCATCCCAATCTGCCTCAAAATCTCAAATGGGCCAATGAACCTCGGGCTCAACTTCCCTTTCTTTCCAAACCTCATGACGCCTTCCATAGGCGAGATCCGAAGCAAAGCCCGCTCACCAACCATAAAGGGTACATCATGAAACTTTCGGTCAACATTACTCTTCTTCCTGGGCTGGGCCGCACAGAGTTTGTCCTGAATCACCTTAATCTTCTCAACCGCATCCTGAACCAAACCAGTGCCCAATAGCTTGCCCTTACACGGCACGAACCAACCCATAGGGGATCTGCTTCTCCTACCATATAAGGCCTCATAAGGCGCCATCTGAATACCGGACTGATAACTTTTGTTGTATGCAAATTCAGCCAATGGCAAGAACTGATCCCAAGACCCTCTAAACTAAATCTCACATGCACAGAGTATATCCTCAACAATCTAAATAGTGTGCTCGGACTATCCATCCGTCTGAGGGTGAAAAGTTGTACTAATGGTCATCCGGGTATCCAACTCGTGCTAGACGGCTCTCCAGAACTATGATGTAACCACTGAACCCTTGTCTGAGATAATAGAAACTGGAATGCCGTGCAGACGAACAATAACAACATTAACAACAACTACCCAGTATAGTCCCACAAAGTGGGGTCTAGGGAGGGTAATATGTAGACGATCCTTACCCCTACCCGAAAGGGCAGAGAGGCTGTATCCAATCGATCCTCGTCGCCGTGCAGACGAACAATCTCCCTGATATAAATCCCTGCTAACCGCTCCGCTGACTAAGAAGTACACACTGGAATGAAATGAGCGGACTTGGTCAACCGATCCACAAAATCCCAAATAGAATCAAATTTCCTCGTCGTCAAAGGGAGACCAGTCACAAAA
This sequence comes from Nicotiana benthamiana, assembly GCA_034376525.1. Classification (NCBI taxonomy): domain Eukaryota; kingdom Viridiplantae; phylum Streptophyta; class Magnoliopsida; order Solanales; family Solanaceae; genus Nicotiana; species Nicotiana benthamiana. The sequence goes on from CM067337.1 coordinate 30,845,407, forward strand.
TCCATAGTGATATTCTCCTATTTCCACTCCGGAATCTCCATATGCTGGAGTAATCCACCCGGTTTCTGGTGCTCAGCCTTTACCTGCTGACAATTGAGGCATCTAGCTACAAACTCCACTATGTCCTTCTTCATCCACCTCCACCAGTAATGCAGCCTCAGATCCTAATACATCTTCACGGCACCCAGATGGATGGAGTACACTATGGGCCTCGGTCAATATCAACTCCCAAATATCATCAACATCGAGTACACAATCTGACCATGCATCCTCAATACCCCGTCATCACCAACAGTCACATCCCTAGCATCGACATGCTGAACTGTGTCTCTAAGGAAAAGCTAATGAGGGTCATCATACTGTCGCTCCCTGATACGATCAAATCATGAAGGCCGAGAAACCACACAGGCTAGAACCCGACTGGGCTTCGAAATGTCCAATCTCACGAACTGACTGGCTAAGGCCTGAACATACATTGCCATGGGTCTCTCTGAATCTGGTCAATGTACCAAACTCCCCAAACACTCAGCCCGGTGACTCAAGGCATCGGCTACCACTTTGGGCTTGCCCGGGCGATAAAGAATAGTAATATCATAATCCTTCAGTAGCTCTAACCATCTCCCCTTGGCAAGTTCAGATCCTTCTACTTAAACAAGTGCTGCAAACTTCGATGATCCATATAAATCTCACAAGGCACACCGTACAAATAATGGCGCCAGATCTTTGAGGCATGAACAATTGCAGCTAACTCAAGGTCAAGGACAGGATAGTTCTTTTCATGTAACTTCAACTGTCTGGATGCGTAGGCGATCACCCTACCGTCCTGCATCAATACCACTCCAAGTCCAACTCGTGAGGCATCATAATAAATCGTATAGGACCCTAAACCAGTAGGAAAAATCAGAATAGGGGATGTAGTCAAAGCCGTCTTGAGCTTTTGGAAGCTCTCCTCACACTCATCTGACCACTTATAAGGAGCACCCTTCTGGCTAAATCTAGTCATAGGGGCTGCAATCAACGAGAACCAATTCACAAAACGACGGTAAGACCCCGCCAGGCCAAGGAAAATGCAGATCTCTGTAGCTGAGTAGGGCCTGGGCCAACTCTGTATGACCTCCACCTTCTTCGGATCCACCCGAATGCCCTCACCCGCTACCATGTGGCCTAAAAATCCCACAAAACTCAACCAAAACTCACATTTTGAGAACTTTGCATATAATTCTTTCTCTTAGGGTCTGAAGCACTATCCACAAGTGTTGCTCATGATCTTCCCGACTCCGGGAGTATACAAGAATATGATCTATGGAAACAATGTCAAAAGAGTCCAGATAGGGCCTGAATACACTGCGCATCAAATGCATAAAAGCTGATGGGGCGTTGGTCAGCCCAAATAACATGACAAGGAACTCGTAATGACCATACCAAGTCCGGAAAGCAGTCTTCGGGATATCCAGCTCCCGAATCTTTAGCTGGTGATAAACTGAGTGCAAATCAATCTTAGAAAATACATGTGCGCCCTGAAGCTGGTCAAATAGATCATCAATACGAGGCAAAGGATATCGGCTCTTTACTGTAACTTTGTTCAAATGATGATAATCGTACACATGCGCATAGAACCATCTTTTTTCTTTACGAAAAGACAGGAGCACCCCATGGTGAACACTGGGTCGAATTAAACCCTTATCAAGCAATTCTGGTACCTGATCCTTCAACTCCTTCAACTCAGGAGGAGCCATATCGTAGGGAGGAAAAGATACGGCCTAAGTGCCCGGCAACAAATCAATACCAAAATCAATGTCTTGATCAGGCGGCATGCTAGGAAGATTAGTTGGAATCACATTGGGGAAATCCTGTACTACTGGGACCGGGTCAACAGAAGGGATATCAGCACTAACATCTCTCACACAGGCCAAATACGCGGTGCACCCCTTCTCAACCATACGCTGAGCGTTAAGAAAGGATATAACTCTACTGAGAGTGTGATCAAAAGTACCACTCCACTCAATACACGGAATACCTGGCATAGCCAGCACCACGATCTTAGCGTGACAATCAAGAATAGCATACTGGGGTGACAACCAATCCATGCCCAAGATAATATCGAAATCAACCATATCAAGTAATAAAGGATCTTCTCTAGTCTCAAAACCACAAATAGTAACCAAACATGATCGATATACACGGTCCACAACAAGGGAATCTCCTACGGGAGTGGAAACATAAACAGGAGAGCTCAAAGTCTCTTGGGCTGTACCTAAATGCAGAGAAAAATAACATGACACATAAGAATAAGTAGAACATGAATCGAATAGAACTGATGCCTCTCTGTTACTAAATAATATAATACCTATGATAATAGAATCGGAGGCGACCGCCTCGGCACGATCAGGAATGGCATAAAATCTGGCCCTGCCCCTTATTCGAGGGTGACCTCTATCTCCCTGATCTTCACCCCTGGCTGGCTGGCCATGTGGGGTGGCAGCTGGAGATGGAACAATGGCCTGAGAATCCCACTGGGTACATTGCTGCTGAGACTGCTGTGGAGGTGTACGCCTCCCGAGCCTGGGGCAATACCTCACTACATGGCGGGTATCTCCGCACTCATAAAAAGCTTTAAGAGGGCGCGGTTGATATGAATGACTGGGCCCACCCCTGCTAGACTGACCTCTGGAGGTACCCCGTGTAGGAGGCGCACTAGAAATTGGAGGTGCATAATAAGGCCCATGAGACCTGGGAGGAGCTGGAGTATTGCTGGAATAAAGAATAGATGAGTGAATTGGCAATTTGTATAGCCCCTAACATGACGTCCTGCTCCTAAAGTACGGGCACCAGATAAATGACCAGGCTCTCGAGACCTCTTGGCCTCTCTCTCCTCTCGCTCTATGGCATGCATATCCTCTATCCTCCTAGCTATACTCACCACCTGCTAATAGGGTATATCCATCTCCAACTCTCGCGCCATGCCAAACCTGATGGAAGGAATAAGACCCTCGATAAACCTGCGAGGATCGCACGAACTATAGCCACCAAAGCAGGCGCATGCCTTGCCAACCTAGTATAACGGATGGCATACTCAGAGACAGTCATAGGGCCCTGGAGCAAGTGCTGAAACTCCGCGCACCATGCATCTCGGAGACTGTGGGGGACAAACTCTCTCTGAAATATGTCTAAAAACTCACTCCAAGTCAGGGAGGCAGCCTCGTCCGGACTGTCTAACTCAAAGTTGCGCCACCAGTCATAGGCGGCTCCCCGAAGCTGGAAAGTTGCAACGGCAACCCCACTCGAGGCAGTAATACCCATGGTGCGAAAGATGCGGTGACAATCCTCCAAAAACCCCCCAAGGCGTCATTTGTAGCTAGTCTGTTGAAAATAGGAGGGTCATAATTCTTGAAGCACTCCAATATACGCTTCTCATCCTCCAAAGCAGGTGCCCCATCGTCGGGCTGAACTGGCACTGTAGGCTGGACAGGAATAATATCCGAAATCGGTCCCATGTGCACCCTCTGCTCTAGAGTGCGGGCTGTGGGAGTCTAGGCTCCTCCCACCGCCTGAGACGTGCCTGCAAAAAGGGGAAGCAATCCCGCCTGTGACAGCATGGTATACATACTCATAAACTACGCCAATGCCTCCTGAATAGCTGGAGTAGTGGTGGCTGTGGGCATCTCTGGTGCCAGAGTCCTGGCTGGGTCTGCGGGTGGCACCTCGTCGGCTGCTTGCATAGATGCCTTGGCTTCACCCCGCGCGCGTCCATGACTCCTGCCCCGGCCCCTGCCTCTAGCGACTACAGGAGGTGTTACGGGTGCCTGATCATCCTGGGTCGTGCGAATCCTCACCATCTGTGAGAGAATAGAAGAGAGAAGTTTAGAATCGAGGTCAAAACATAGCACGACAAGACTTCAATAAAGTGAAGATTTTCCTAAACAGTTACATATCCTCATATAGAAAAGTACGGACGTCTCTGTACCGATCAGCGAGACTCTAAATAACTGGCATGTGCCACGTGACTCCTATGAACATAGGGCTCTGATACCAACTTGTCACGACCTAGTTCTACAATTGTAAACCTGTCATGATGGCACCCAGTGTTCACGATCAGGTAATCCTAACACATTGCAAAAATTCAACATCATTTATGAAAACGATAAACAATTACTGATAACATAAGAAAATGAATAGAGTGCCGCCTGGCATATACATTTCAACTCAAAATAATGTAACAACTTCCAAGACCCGGAAACCCACGGGCCACAAGGGCTAAGAATAAAAACATAACATACAGCTCTAATATCCGAAAGTGTCTACAACAACAGAACACATGGATAAAACTAGTAACTAAAAGGTAGAATAGAAGGAGACTCTTGGGATCTGCAGACGCGGCAGATGCATACCACAAGTCCCCAAGTGAAATTCTCCCTGCAAGCTACTAGCGGTATGCCTGCTCAGATGTACCTGGATCTCCACAGCAAAAGTGTCCAAAAGAGTAGCATGAGTAGACCACAGCGGTACTCAGTAAGTGCCAAACCTAACCTTGGTAGGTTAGTGACAAGGAAGGTCGAGGACCTACTAAGGTAAACAAAAGAATAATATAAAATGAATAGACAGAAGGACTACAGCAAAGCTCAAGTATCTAACAAAAATAGTAAGTAAAACTAAACAAGCTACAAATGCAAATCTACAATACAAGAACGATCACTACATGCTACTTATCATCGGGGATCTCCTGGTATCCCAAGGATCTCCTGGTATCCTCATTATATACACAAGAGATCTCCAAGTATCCCGAGGATCTCCTAGTATCTTCATCATATACACAATGGATCTCCAAGTATCCCAATGATCTCTTAGTATCCTCTAGTTAATCGGTTCTACAGTGGGGACCTCTTAGTATCCGCCAGTTAATAAATCTTGTGTCGGGGACCTCTTAGTATCCGCCAGTTAATAAATCTTGTGTCGGGGATCTCTTGGTATCTCGCACTTCCAAATCTCGAAACAAAGTATGAACAGGGGAAGCTCCCGGGAGGCCGTCCTGTAGTCCCAATAGTAAACACACCACAACAAACCAATATTTAACAGAAAGAAGCTAAGTGCGGCCAACAAGTAAAATCTAAAGTCTAGCATACTTCACAAGAAAGACAAATATTGCAATTTATTCAAGTAGAGCAATTAAGTTACTAACATGCTTTCCCATTAGCTAAAACAAGTCAAATTGCATGTTTAGCAGCTAAATACGTGAATATAACACAGTCTAAATAAGCCAAGTAGGGTGAATTTCAACAACTAGCAAAAGTACATCCTCGTCACCTTGCGCACAAGGCATTTGAACAACAGCAAAGATATCCTAAGGGGAGAGGTCCCCCACACAAAGTTAGGCAAGCCACTTACCTCGAACCGGTACAAAACCGCTAAGAACCAATGCACTTGCCACGAGTATACGCCTCAGAGTGGCCCAAATCTCTTCAAACCAATTACATATGGTAAATAACATCACAAGTAAGTAGTTACATTGTTCAAAATTAAAGCTAAGGCACAAAAATAGGTGAAATGACCAAAATGACCCTCAAGCCATCATATCAGAAACGAATAATTTTCACATTTTCAGAAACCTCGTACTCTCACGAGTCCAACCATATAAAAATCTCCCAAATCGAAGGTCAAATGCCCCTTCAAATAATCAAAGTTAGGTCTAAGAACTTTACACCAATTTTATACTCAAAATCCAAAATTAAAGCTTGAATTTGAGATAAGATTAGTGGGTTTTAGTCATAGAGGAGTAACGAATCATTACCCAGTATTTGCCTCTAAAAATCTCCCAAAATTGAGCTCTCTAGCTTGAGTGTTTGTAAAAATAGAAGAAGGATTCGTTTTTGAAATATTAATACTGCCTAGAATAGTTGTACAACGCGATCGTGAAGATGGGCAGGCGTTCACGGAGAGTAAAATTCAAGTGGCTGAAAAATGGCCTTCGTGATCGCCAAGAGTAGGTTGCGAACGCAAAGAGCTGGGATAGGACACTACGCGAACGTGGCACGTTTCACGTGATTGCATAGAAGGAAGAACAAAGGTGATCAGAAATGGCCTACGCGAACATGTTGGCAGGGGCGCGAACGCAGAAGAGGTACTGGCTGGGCTTCGTGGTCGCGGGATAAGGGACATGATTGCAATGAAGGGGAAAGGAGAAGCTTCACGAACGCGGGGGCTTCTTCGCGAACACGAAGAAGGAATCACTAACCGGCAATTTTTCTGCTCCAATTTCTCCGTTGAGCATCCGAAACACACCCGAAACCACCGGGATCTCAACCAAATGTACGGACATATCCCATAACATCATTTAAACTTGTACCAATACTTAAACCACCTAAAATAACACCGGAAACACAAATTAATCAATGATTTGAACTAAAAAACTTAACCAAACTCACTTAGATTCAAAACCTAACCAAAACACATCCGATTGACTTGAAATTTTGCATGCACGTATCACATGACACGGTGGTTCTACAGCAACTTCCAGAATCCCGTTATGACTCTCGGATCAAAAATTCACTATCGGACCTGTTTGGATTATTTGATTAGGCTCTCAATGACAACAAATTGACTTGGAGCAATAATCAAACCGGCCAACGCGGAAATTTCAAAATTCTAACTTTTGGCATTTCTAGCCTAAATGAGCTACGGACATCCAAAATACATTTCGAACACGCTCCCAACCCCAAAATCAGCTAGCAGAGCTAACGAAACCATCGAATTTCTATTCTGAGGTCATCTTCATATTGTTGTGATTACGGACCATTTTCTAACGCTTATGCTCTCATTTAGGGACTAAGTATCCCAAAACACTCTGAATTCTATTACCGAACATCCCGATAACCCAAAATAGCAAAAGTGAACTTAGGGGAAGCAGTTAATAGGGGGAATGGGGCATAAATTCCAATGACGACCGGCCGGTTCGTCATACACTTATGAAGAAGTAAGGAGAATATGCAATGGAGTTAGTTCAAAACTTAACTCAAGCTCAAAATGACTTAAGTATTTCTTCTGATAAAATTCATGCCTTGGAAAGTTCCCATCCTCTGTTGAAGCTTCCTTGGATTCTCACCTAGCTGAGCACCAAATAGCAAAAAATGACCTTGTTATGTAGGAAAAGGAATATAAGGATTTGGAGAAGGAATAAAATGCTCTTGAAGAAAATTTGTAACATAAAGGTGAGTTGGGCTTTTCTAAATTCTCGATGTGTTGCTTTGATGGAGGCTACCCAAGAAAACTTCGACTTGCAATCTGTATCGGCCAAAGTCATGGACACTATCGAGAAAATTCAACAACCTGTTGATACTCTTTCTCATGCACTTTGAACTATTTATACTCTTTCTCCAGCACTCGAAGCTCTTGGAACGGAAGAGTTATTGAACTCTGAAGCGTTACTGGGGTAATTGAAGTTGTGATTCCGACTTCCGAGGGTGAAATTTCTATGACATAGTCTACGGGAATTGAAGATCCTGTGACTACTGCTTCCCTCGTTGATGTTATCACTTGAAGCTCAGTTGAAACCGCTCCTTCTGCTGCTCCTTCAGAAGTTGTCACCGCGCTTGTTGTTGTCTCTGAAAGTGATGTTACAACTTCTGAAGCTCCAACTACTTCAGTGACCAGTTAGATATGTTTGAGTTTTTATTGTTTTCTTTAGTGATTTTTAATGTCATCCCTTGGCAATTTTTAAGGGATTTTTTTATGAAGTCCCCAGTTACCATAATAGGGAATTTGTAAAACAAACACTTTAATGACTAAGTTTTCCCTTAGTCTTTTATGTTAAGAAGTTTTATGAGTATTTCTTTATATTCTATTCTTGCCTATTTACTTATTTAGGAATTATAAAATAGCTTTGCATTTTTATCCTTTGAAAATATTTTATGATTCTTCTCGTGGAACATGAGGTTTATAAAAGAGTGCCCTTTTATTTAATAGACACTAAATGAAGAAGACGTCTCAACTTCATAATGGTTTTATAATACGATGAAAGTAATAAGAATACACATATTTCTTTGAACAACTTTGATAAGTTTTAATTTATGAACTTTAACAAGTTTTTTAACTATTGCATGTGTCAAAATACATTTATAACTTTCTCGTAATTGTTTTCCTTGTAACATATTTTTACATGATAAAAATAGATAAGGTTTTTCTTCATAACCTGTTTCAATACATAGTCATAACCCTATATCTACATATTTAGGGAGGATTTGAGAAGTGACTTTGTTTGTGATTTTGAGAGATAACTCTTGTCATCTTCAGGAGAAAAAACATTATGATGAATGTTTTGTGCTTGAATGCTGAAGACTTCGTAACTTCCTCTCAACGTTTGTCTTTTTGTAGCTGAATATTGCCAAAACTTTGTCCAGCTTTTGTTTGATATTCATATCTTTGTATATTATGTAGTCCGCCAAGTGTTTGAGTGGTGAAGAATGAAGCCCCGAGCACTTGTTTGTTTCTCACAATTTGGTCCTTTTCCTGAAACAGAAAAATATATGGGACTCGGAGGTGCGATTATAGATGAAGACTGCCTAACTCGTGTGTGTTTCAATCAGATTAATGTAACCCTAGGCTCGGAATTCATTTTTCCGTGAAGGTCATGACTCATCATTTGGCATGAGTTAGGGTTTTTCCTAGCATCTAAAATTATTAGTAAAATTTTAACAATTCAAAGAAACAAAATTAACATGGGGGTACCTGACCGTGACCACTCCCTTAGAAGTAGTATCTCTTTGGATGTAAAGCATTCCAATGTGAAGGTAAAACCTTGCCATCCATTGTCTCCAACTCGTCTGCTCCTTTCCCTGCATTGTCACATATTCGGTAGGGTCCTTCCTACGTTGAACTTAGCTTTCTAGAGTTAGCAGCCTTCGTAGATTGGAACACTTTTTTTAGCACAAATTCCCCAATTTTGAAGAATCTGAGACGTGCTTTCCTGTTACAGTATCATTCAATGACTTGCTTTTGAGGTGCCATCCTTAATGCCGCTTCTCTTCTTCCTTCGAACAAATCGAGGTTCACCCATAACTCTTCATTGTCTGAGTCATCCGTTTCTTGAACGTATCTTGTGCTTGGTTCCCCTATTTCAACTGGTATCAAGGCCTCCGTTCCATAAACCATTGAAAATGGTGTTTCTCCTGTACTTGCTTTCGTCGTTGTTCGATACGCCCATTGTACCGCAGGTAACACTTCAGGCCAATTACCTTTTGAATCTTGTAATTTTTTTAAATTATTGATTATGACCTTGTTTGTGGACTCCGCTTCTCCATTGCCTACCGGATGGTATGGTGTTGATGTTACCCTTTTAATTTGCCAACTTTGAAAAGCTCCTGACCTTTTGCTTGTGGTATGGACCTACGATGTCCATTCCCCATTTCATGAAGGGCCACGAAGATATAATAGGGTGTAATAATTCAGCTGGTCTATGTATATTGTTACCGTATCTTTAACATCTGTCACATTTAGACACGAAATCATTTGCTTCCTCTTCCATCCTAGCCCAATAGTATCCTGCTCGAATCAATGTCTTTTCTAGTGACGTGCCTCCTGCATGATTTCCACTATGTCCCTCATGTATTTCTCTCATCACTTACTCCGTTTGGAAAGGTCTGAAACACCTTGCTAATGGTCCACCAAACATCTTTCGGTAAAGGTTTCCTTGATATAGGCAATAACGAGCAGCTTTTTTCCGAAGTGCATGAGCCTTTGTTTTATCGTTAGGAACGGTTCCATGCTGCAAAAAAGCAACTATTTCGTTTTCCAATCCCAAGTTAAGTGATTATAATTTACCTCATTTTTGCCAGGTTTGAGAATGGAATTGAATAAATGTATGATTGAAGCATTTGCATCATTTTTTATGTCCACCACAGATCCAAGATTAGCTAAAGCATCTGCCTCTACATTTTTTTTCTTGGGATTTGTAATACCCTCCAAGTTTGAAACTTTCTTATCAGTTCCCGTACCTTTTCGAGATATTGTTGAATTCGTATTTCCCTGACTACATATGTCCCTAGCATTTGATTGATTGCAAGTTGGGAATCACTTTTCATTATGATTTGGGTGATGCCAAGTTTCCGTGCCAATTCTAAACCTGCAATTACAGCTTCATACTATCTTTGATTGTTAGTTACGGGGTGAAATTTAATAGCATGTCTAATGGCTTCACCCGTAGGTGGTATAAGAACAATTCCGAAACATGCTCCATTTACATTACATGAACCATCAGTAAATAAAATCCAAGTCCCCGGGCTTGCACTGTTAAAAACTTGTAATTCCTTTTCTGCTTCTAAATGCATCCCTTACTAAAATTCGCTACGAAATCAGCGAGAACTTGGGATTTATAGCAGTCCTAGGTTGATAAATGATTTCATATTCACTCAGTTCTATAGCCCATTTTGCTAATCTTCCTGACAATTCATGTTTATGCAAAATATTTCGTAATGGAAAAGAAGTAACTACGACAATTGAATGACATTGAAAATAAGGTCTTAATTTCCTAGATGCCATGATTAAAGCTAGTGCCAATTTTTCTAGTTTTGGATATCACTTCTCAGCATCTAATAAAGATTTGCTTACATAATAAATAGGGGATTGCATACCTTGGTCTTCTCGTACCAAAACAGCACTTACCGTAACTTCTGATACTGCTACGTAAGCTTTCAATCTACTAAGGTCTTGTTGACAATCTTCGTTCCATTCAAAATGATCTTGTTTTTATACAGATGAGAAGAACATAAAATATCTTTTTGAAGATTTAGAAATAAACCTCCCCAGGGCTTCAACACTTCCCACCATTCTTTGAACGTCCTTCTTATTGGTAAGGATATCAGGAATTTCTTCTATTGATTTAATCTGAGAAGGATTTACCTCAATACCACGGTTAGAAACAAGAAAACCCAAAAATTTACCTGAACCAACTCTGAATGCACACTTTTCTGGGTTGAGTTTCATGTAATAGATAAATGAGAAATATGATCGTGAGAATGCTGGGTTTTGACGAGCATATCGTCTATATGTACCTCCATAGTTTTACCTAAATGTTCATGAAACATTTTGGTGACCAACCTTTGATAGGTTGCTCCAGCATTTTTGAGACCAAAGGGCATTACTTTATAGCAGTAGGTCCCCCTATCTGTGATGAAAGAAGTTTTTTCTTATTCACCGGGATCCATTTTAATTTGATTATATCCCGAATATGCATCTAAAAAGCATAAAAGTTCATGACCTACAGTAGCGTCAATTAATTGGTCTACATGCGGTAAAGGGAAAAAGTCCTTTGGGCAATGTTTAGGTCAGTATAATCCACACAAACACAACACTTACCATTTTTCTTAGGTACGACCACCGTGTTAGCTAACGAATTAGGATACTTTACCTTGCGGATCGAACTAATCTTTAATAATATTTGGACCTCATCTTGAATTACCCGATTCTTGAAACCTCCTTGCTTTCTTTTCTTTTGTTTTACTGGTGTGAAAGATGGGTCCTCGTTGAGTTTATGAGTCAACACATCAGGTGGTATCCCTATCATAAAAGTTTGGGACCAAGCAAAACAATCTATGTTAGTTTTTAAAAATTCAATTAACATACGTCGCATGTCGGGATTTAGATTGGCTCCTAAATAAACCATTCTTTCAGGTCATTGCTCAAATAGCACCACACCCTCGAGCTCCTATATTATTGTTTTAATGTTCTCATTTTCTTGAGGTTCTTGAATTACATCAGGTCTCGAGTCTAAATCCATTTTTTCTCGTTCATTTGAAGTTTGGTTGATGACATCCCCAACAGTTTCCTATAATTGCTATTTCTTTTTACTTACGGTGCTCATATCTGTTAGGGCATTGATATTGCTGGCTGTTTGTTGATCCCCTAAAATTTGACATACTCCCCACGGTGACGGAAACTTAACAAGTTGATGCAAAGTTAATGGAACAGCATCCATATCATGGATCCACGGTCTCCCCATGATTATATTGTTCGCCATTTCCATATCTGCTACCTGGAATTTAATTTCTTTAGTAACACCTGCAGCAAAATTTATTAGAATTACCTCAACTTTTGTTACCACGCTCTAATTGTCGAAGCCTGACAAAGTATGCTCCTTGGGTATCATTTTATCTTTAGCTTGCATTTCTCGTAGCACCCTTAGTAGGATGATATTTGCAGAACTCCCTGGGTGAATCAAAACTCATTTTACATTAGTGTTATGTATAAGTAATGATATTACCAGTGCATCATTGTGAGAACTAATCAATCCTTCTGTATTTGCATCATCAAAGTTTATGCTTTCGTGCTCTAGGATTTGTCATACTCTCTTCCTGTGCATGATCATCATTTTGGAAACCTTATTTGAAGTTGTATACGTTACTCCATAGATATCTGCTCCTCCATTGATGGCGTTCATAGTTTACTTTGGTGATGGTGGTTTTGGTGGCTCTTGCCTATTTTTCATGTATGCCTGTTTTCCCTTTTCACTAAACAACTCAGTGAGATATCCTTGCTTTATTAGATGGTCCACTTCACTTAGTAAGAATCTGCATTCTGATGTTTTATGCTCGTGGTCATTGTGGTATTAGCACCATTGTCCAGATTGCGCTGTTTGGATTTGATCGCATCTCTTTTAGCCACCGTACCATATATCCCATACCCCTCAGAACAGCTACGAGATCAGAATCAGATACGTTGAAATTATAACCACCGGATCGTGCCATTAAATTCCTATCATCGTCTCGTGGCTCTTGATTGCTTTGATCGTCTCTGAACATGGATGAAGATCCGGTTTCCCTATTTCTTATCCTTTTGATCATACCGTTGGTTATCCTGCTTCGATCATGTATCCTTTAATGTAGGTCCCATAAATGGATCGTATCTATTTTTACCTGATCTTTTTTCAGATTCTGACCTCCTGGGCCCATTCCTCTCTTCACGATGGTACTGAGGTACAGTATCCTCTTCAATTATGAGCTTTGTACTATACCTGTTATAAACATCATTCCAATTGGTTGCAGGGAATTCACGAAGACTTTCTTTGAACCTTCTCGTGGCTTCTGAACTTTTGTCATTCAAATTGCTTGCAAAAGATATCGCTACCAAGTTATCTAATACACGGGGTAGAGTCATTCTTTCACGTTGGAATCTATCAAAAAAATCTCTGAGCAGTTCAGAGTTCCCTTGCTTGATTTTGAAGATACCCTCTATTATTTTCTTGACCTTTTGAGCTCCCGAGTGTGCTTTAATAAAAGAATCCATAAGCTCAGCAAAAGAATTTATAGAATTTTCAGGTAAAAGAGATACCATGTTAGTGCACCCTTGGTGAGTGTTTCCCCAAATTTTTTGACCAACACTGATTCAATTTCTTGTTTGGTCAAATTATTGCCTTTCACTCCTATTGTAAATGCAGATACGTGGTCACGTGGGTCTGTTGTACCATCATATATTGGTATGCCAGGCATTTAGAACTTTTTTGGAATTGGGAGGGGAGCAGCACTTGGCTTCCATGGTTGTTGTGAGTATTTATCCACGTTTACTCCTTTTATTACAGGTGGAACTCCAGGGATTTGATCGATACGCTCATTTTGCTCCTTGAGCTGTTTCTGCAAGGTTAGTACTAAATTTTGAAGATGATAATTATCTTAATTAGTTGGTTCTCCTTCTTGTGAATCACTGGGGGTTGCTCCATTACCAGAATTAACTAAACCAGAACGAGGGTTTTCCAACGTGTTATTATTAGGCGTTGTTGGTGCAGCAGGCAATCGACTAACTAAAGCTTCCAAAGCTTTGTCAATTTGTGCATCAATTATTTTTTGTAGAAGTTAATCTCTTGTTTCAACTCCTCCATCAGCATGTTCAAACATATCATTAGGAGTTCCCTCTTGAGACCCACGTGGTGAAGCTTGAGGAATAACATCATTGAGTTCATCTCCCACTGCTTGATGGATCTGATTTTCTTGATTGTCGTTGTAGTTTTTTTTTGACGTGATATTAACAATGGGTAAAGTGTAACTTTAGAAAGAATATATTATCAGATTCCTCGCAACGAAACTAATTTGTTTAACCAAAAACTAATATTTTTGTCAAAGTTAGAATTTAGGATGAAAAATCGGGTCATTGATAATTAAGAGACCAAAAAATAATAATAATCTTTATGAGAATAAGAATAAAGAAATAAAGAATAAATAATAAAGAATTTGTATTTCAATATGATATCAACTAGTTTTTCCGTGTCCCTACAAATGATGAGACTTCTTCCTTTTATAGTATATTCGAGGTAAAGGAATGAAACATCAGCTTTTATGAGACAATTATGAGTAATAAATGACATTAAATAGGTTGTTACATAATCATTCCCATTAAATACCAATTTTCCAACGTATCATGTATTTAATACTAAATTTGGACTCCTTTTTGTTTTTTGATCCATATCTTCAATGCCTTTTGATCTGTTGGCTTTAAATGACTTGAATTGGTACTCGTGTCTTAACTCCTTCTCGTGCCTAATTAACTTTGTCTTCCTGTATCTTTCATCTCTCGTGCCTTTTGCTCAATTATTACGCTTTGACTACTTGACCAATCCACGTGTGCCACGTCATCTTTAATTTAAATTCAGTTTTTTTCCAATACAATTTGGATTCAATTTTTGTGTCACGACATGGATTTACCCACCATCGGGAGTCGTGATGGCGCCTAATGTCTGAGCTAGTCAAGCAAACCTTTATAATCAATTCCACAACTAAAATATAAAACAAGTTAAATACTGAAATAATTACTTAAAACATATGGAAGTCTTTTAATAACAATAACGAGAACAAGATGCGTAAGTCTAACAACATGAATCTACCCAGTATCTGGTGTCAGTGCTCACGGACTACTAAAAAAGTACTAAAAATAACAGTTTGAACGAAAATATATAAAATGTCTATTTGGTGCAATTAAACAAACTAAAAGAAATAGATAGAGGAGACTCGGGGCCCGCGAACGCCTGCGAACTACCTCAAAGCCTCTAGACTGAAGGATCACTCTCGGTCTAAAGCTGCGGTCCGTAGACTGGGTCTTGACCTATGCACAAAAAGGCACAGAAGTGTAGTATCAGCACAACCGACCCTATGTGCTGGTAAGTGTCCGGCCTAACCTCGGAGAGGTAGTGATGAGGCTAACCGGACCTACCATAAACAACCTGTACGGATATATACAACAACAGAAAGAGAACAAGAATTTAAACAATAAAAGGGGAGGGACATGCTGGGGGAAATAGCAGTTCGATTATAACTTCTACAATTGAGAGATGGAACTGAATAGAAAGAATTTAAATAAGAGAAAACATTAAACCAACAACTGATAAAGGAAAACGGTATAAGGAACACCAAAAAGATAAGGCCAATATAACCACGTTGCATGGCACTACCCATCATGCTTTTACTCTCGTCCTCACCCAATCAATAGCACCACTCCATCTTATGGAGGAAATCAATAAGTACCACTCCATCTTACGAAGGAAACCGATAAATACCACTCCATCTTGTGGAGGAAATCAATAAATACCACTCCATCTTGTGGAGGAAATCAATAAATACCACTCCATCTTGTGGAGGAAATCAATAAATACCGCTCCATCTTGTGGAGGAAATCAATAAATACCGCTCCATCTTGTGGAGGAAATTAATATATACCACTCCATCTTGTGGAGGAAATGAATAAGTACACGGCATCATCCATCGTGCTTTATCGCTCATCCTTATCCAAACAATGATCACAATTAATGGGAAAGGAATAAACAACAAGATTAACCATCCTGACAAGGGAGAATAATGCAATAACAAGTCCCGGCAAGGGAAACAATTTAACAACTAGTCCCGGCAAGGGAAACAGTTTAACAACAAGTCCCGGCAAGGGAAAAATTACCAACAACTCATCTTTAGTTCATTCACTTCTCATCTTTCACTTCATAACAAGATTTTATCCCGATTGTTCACTTCTTTCGCAATTTTAATAACAAAAATTACAACACGGTTATGCTTGACTCAGGCGCATAGGTAACCGTCACCATACCTATACACCGACTCCACATAGCACATAGCAGTTACCAACCTAATCATATTCCCTCAATCTAAAGTTATATCAAAAACTAACCTCGAAGCCGAAAATAGCAACTCAAAACTCAACAATCACCTTTCCTCTAGAATTCTACCCCAAACCAACGAGGTTATGCTTGACTCAGGCGCATAGGTAACCGTCACCATACCTATACACCGACTCCACATAGCACATAGCAGTTACCAACCTAATCATATTCCCTCAAGCTAAAGTTATATCAAAAACTAACCTCGAAGCAGAAAATAGCAACTCAAAACTCAACAATTGCCTTTCCTCTAGAATTCGACCCCAAACCAACGATATCTAATTATCAATAAGAATCCAAAAACACAATCCCAAAGCCTAGAAATACATTTTCTAGCTTACTTTCAAAAATACTAAAATCTAGCACCGGGCCCACGTGGTTCAAACTCGAGGCTCGGACCAAACCCAATCCCCCATAACCCCATGAGTTCAAATATATGATTAGATATTAAATTCGACCTCAAATTGAGGTTGAAATACCCAAAATCCCATAAACCCTAACTAAACCTAAAACCCCTAAATTCTACTTTGATTTCATGTATTAGAGCTAGGATTTCAACGGCTATTGATGGAAAAAGGAATAAATTAGTTAGAATTACTAACCCACGAAGTCTAGGTGAAATGGGTCTTCAATGGATGCTTCGGAGCCTTGGAGAAGAGAAGTTCGAGTGAATATTATGAAATACTCCCGTGCACACTGTTCTGGAATTAAACAATTTGCTGGGCAAAAATAGCCTACGCGATCGCAGAAATAGGAACGCGATCGCATAGAGATAAGGGATTCTGGCTAATGCGATCGCAGGGATTGAGATGTGTTCGCATAGAGGAAAACTAGGTCTGGCCTTGGTGGAATGCCATCACTACGCGATCGTGATTCATTGAGTGCGACCGCACTGAAATGAATGGCCAAGCAATGCTATCGCAGGCCAGGCTATGCGATCGCATAGAGGAAATTTCTAATCACCTGAAGCTGCCCCATGCGATTGCGAATGAAGTGATGCGATCGCAGAGAAGGAAATATTTGTGCAAACATTGCAGAAAATCTGTCAAGTTTTCAAGAACCAAAACACCCTGAAATCACTCCTGAGCCCTCGGGGCTCCCAACCAAACACACACACTAACTCAATATCATCCTACGAACTTGCTCGAGCGATCAAATCGTAGATTTAACATCAAAATAACAAAATCAAACCCTAAAACTCATGATTTTCATTTCTAAGTTCAAAACTTTAAAATTTATCACTTTTAATCTGAAACACGTCAAACGACATCCGTTTT
Organism: Nicotiana benthamiana; assembly: GCA_034376525.1. NCBI lineage: Eukaryota > Viridiplantae > Streptophyta > Magnoliopsida > Solanales > Solanaceae > Nicotiana > Nicotiana benthamiana. The sequence goes on from CM067337.1 coordinate 30,862,819, forward strand.
CAGCCAAACTATTTAAGACTTATACCGGGCGTCGGAACCAAAATACGAGCCCGATACCATTATTTTTTATCAATTTCCGTTTTAATTTTTTCCTTAAGCATATTCATAAGATAATTTCACAGAAAAGCTCCGAACTCGAGCCTGGGACCTCGGATTTCGATTCCTAGAATACGCTCGGGTCCCACATTTCATTACGGACCCTCCGAGATCGTCGCATCATGGGTCCGGGTTCGTTTACCCAAAACATTGAACAAATTCAACCATAGAAGTATTGGTATAATAGTTTTTAACACAGAATTCAAAAAATTTCACATAAAAAATTTTTCGGCTTCGCTCCTGGACTGCGCACACAAATCTAGGCAACCAAATAAAAGGTTTTCGAGGCCTCAGAAGTGCAAGGAAAGGGAGAATTATAGTGATGACCCTTTGGGTTGTCACATCCTCCACCTCTAAAATAATTGTTCATCTTCGTACGAACATAAGAAAGAAGTACCTGAGTCGGGGAATAGATGGGGATAACGGCCCCGCATATCAGACTCGGACTCCGAGGTTGATGCCTCAGGAGGCTGACCTCTCCACTGAACACGCACTGATAGAAAACTCCACGACCTCAATTGTCGAACATGCCGGTCAAAAATAGCCACCGGCTCCTCTTCATACAACAGATCCTTGTCCAATTAGACAGTACTGAAATCTAACACATAGGTGGGATCACCATGATACTTCCGAAGCATGGATACATGGAAAACCGGATGCACGACTGACAAGCTAGTCGGCAATGCAAGTCCATAAGCCACATTCCCCCAAGGTCCTGAATCTCAAATGGGCCAATATACCTAGGGCTAAGCTTTCCCTTCTTCCCAAACCTCATCACGCCCTTCATAGGCGATACATGAAGCAATACTCTCTCATAAACCATGAATGCAACATCCCTGACCTTACGGTCTGCACCACTCTTTGGCCTGGACTGAGCTGACCGAAATCTGTCCTGAATGATCTTGACCTTATCCAAGGCCTCCTGTACCAAATATATACCCAATAACCGAGCCTCTCCCGGATCAAACCATCCGACTGGGGATCGACACCGCTACAATACAACGCCTCATACGGGCCATTTGAATACAGGAAACTGCTGTTGTAGGCAAACTCCGCTAAAGGCAAGAACTGGTTCCACGAGCCTCCAAAATCAAACAGACTCGGAGCATATCCTCAAAAATTTGAATGGTCCTCTCGGACAGACCATCCGTCTAGGGGTTAAATGATGTACTCAACTGGACCTGGGTACCCAACTCATGCTGCACTGCTCTCAAGAAATACGATGTAAACTGCGGATCCCGAATGAAATAATAGATATGGTCACCCCGTGAAGGCGAACAATCTCCCTGATATAAATCTCTGCATACCTCTCGGATGAACAGGTGGTGGCAACTGGGATGAAATCCGCTGACTTAGTCAACCTATCAACAATAACCCATATGGCATCAAACTTTTTCCGAGTCATCGGAAGGCCAGTAACAAAATCCATAGTGATCCTCTCCCACTTCCACTCGGGAAGCTCAATCCTCTGAAATAACCCACCAGGCCTCTGATGCTCATACTTAACATGTTGAAAATTTAGACAACGATCCATATATGCAACTATGTCTTTCTTCATTCTACGCCACCAATAATGTTGTCTCAAATCTTGATACATCTTTGCGGTTCCCGGATGAATAGAATACCAAGAAATGTGGGCCTCCACGAGGATCGAGTCTTGAATACCATCAACATTGGGCACACAAACTCGACCCTACAACCTCAATATGCCATCCTCTCCCAAAGTCATCTCCTTGGCACCTCCTCTCTGCAACGTGTCTCTCAGGACACACAAATATGGATCATCAAACTGCCGCTCCCGGATACGCTCCATCAATGACGAGCGAGCAAGTGTGCAAGCTAACACCCTGCTGGGCTCAGAAATATCCAATCTCACCAATCTATTGGCCAAGGCCTAAACATCCAAGGCAAGCGGTCTCTGACTGACCGGAATATTTGCAAGACTACCCATGCTGGCGGACTATTTACTCAACGCATCGGCCACCACATTGTCCTTACTTAGGTTGTATAAAATATAAATATCATAATCTTTTAGCGACTCAAACAACCTTCGCTGTCTCAAGTTCAACTCTTTCTGCTTGAACAAGTACTGAAGGCTCTTGTGATCTGTGTACACCTCACATGTCACACCATACAAATAATGCCTCCAGATCTTCAAGGCATGAACAATGGCTACCAACTCTAAGTCATGAATATGATAATTCCTCTCATGGATCTTTAACTGCCTCGAAGCATATGCTATCACCTTACCGTTCTACATCAACACTATGCCAAGTCCGATGCGGGAAGCATCATAATATACAGTATAAGGCCCGCATCCCGTGGGCAAGACCAACACCGGTGCCGTAGTCAGGGCTGTCTTGAGTTTCTAGAAGCTCGCCTCGCACTCATCTGACCACCTGAACTGGCCACTCTTCTAAGTCAATCTAGTCATCAGGGCTGCGATTGATGAAAACCCCTCAACAAAACGTCTGTAATAACCAGCTAACCCCAAGAAGCTCCGAATATCTGTAGGTGAAGCTGGTCGAGGCCAGTTCTTCACTGCTTCTATCTTCTTTGGGTCTACCTGAATACCCTCTGCGGGTACAACATTACCCAGGAATGCTACCAAACTCAACCAAAATTTGCACTTTGAGAATTTGGCGTACAACTGGCTATCCTTCAGAGTCTGACGAACCACTCTGAGGTGCTGCTCACGCGCCCTCTGACTGCGGGACTATACCAAGATATCGTCAATGAATACGATCAAAAATAAATCCAAGTAAGGCCTGAACACTCGGTTCATCAACTCCATGAATGCTGCCGGGGCATTGGTCAACCCAAACAACATGACCAAAAACTCATAATGCCCATGCCGAGTACGAAAAGCTGTCTTAGGGATATCAAATGCCCTAATCCTTAGTTGATGAAAACCAGACCTCAAATCTATCTTCAAGAACACATTAGCACCCTGAAGTTGGTCAAGCAAATCATCAATCCTCGGCAGTGGATACTTTGTTCTTTATCGTCACCTTGTTCAACTGCCGGTAATCAATGCACATCCTCATCGACCCGTCCTTTTTCTTCACAAGCAACACTGGCGCACCCAAGGCGATACACTGGTCTAATGAAACCCTTATCAAGCAAATTCTGAAGCTGCTCTTTCAACTCTTTCGGCTCTGGCGGGCCCATGCGATACAACGGAATAGAGATTGGCTTAGTGTCTGGGGCCAGATCAATTCAAAAGTCAATATCCCTATCGGGCGGCATGCCCAACGAGTGTGAAGGAAAAACCTCGGGGAACTCCCGAACAATAGGAACAGAGTCGATGGATAGAACCTCTGCGCTAGAGTCGCGAACATACGCCAAATATGCTAACCACCCCTTCTTGACCATACGTCGAGCCTTGACATACAAAATAACTATACGAGTGGCATGACCTGGGGTCCCTCTCCACTCAAATCGGGGCAAACCAGGCAAGACCAAGGTCACGGTCTTGGCGTGACAATCCAAGATAGCATGATACGGGGACAACCAGTCCATCCCCAATATAACATCAAAGTCTGCCATGTCTAAAAGCAATAGGTCGACATGGGTCTCAAGACCCTCAAATACCACCACACAAGAATTATGTACTCGGTCAACCACTATAGAATCACCAACCGGTGTGGACACATATACGGGAATACCCAAAGCCTCACTAGGCATGATCAAATAAGGTGCAAAGTAGGATGGCACATAAGAATAAGTAGATCTTGGATCAAATAATACCGAAGCACCTCAATCATAGACCAAAATAGTACCTGTAATTAAGCATCAGATGACTCGCTCCGGCCTGGCTGGCAATGCATAACAACGGGGCTGGCCCACACCTCCCTGAACTGCGTCCCTGCGACGATCTGATGCGGGCTTACCCCTACCTTTGGCTATCCTAGCTCCACCTCTACGGTCTCCCCCTCCACCTCTATGATCCTTACCCCCGCCTCTAACCTGCTGGGCTGCCTGTGGATAACCTGCTACCTAAATCGTAGGGCTAGGAGCCTGCTGCTAAGAACTACTCGAGGCTCGAGGGAAATACCTAACAATAATATGACCTGGGTTACCACAACTACAACAAGCTCTCGGCTGCTAAATCTGCTGGCCCTATCGACCTGTATGTCCTCCCTTGACTCTCTAAAGTGGCGGTGCATAGATGGGGGCTGATGATGCGCTGAGAGACTGCTAATCTGAGTAATACTGCTGACGGCCACTACCGCATGGCGTACCATGATAAACCTGAAGTGCTGACTGGAAAGATCTCGAGGGATGGCCTCTGTCATGGATATCCCCAACTACAGATAAGGTACCAGTAAATCTTCCAGAATGTCGAGGCCGCTTGTTCGAACCCTGACTACCTCTTCGAGCCAATGCCATCTCTACTCGATGGGCCGCATTGGCCGCCTCCTGAAAAGTAGTATCACTGCCAACTCCCACATCCATCTTCAGGAGAATGGGCTGAATCAATCCACCAATGAACCTCCGGACCCTCTCCCAATCTGTAGGGAGTATCACTACTGCATGGCGTGCCAATTCTGTTAGAATATACGCTAAACGCTAGAGGGGGGGGTGAATAGCTTTTTAATAGAAATCAATATAAATTTGCGGAATTTAAATTGCAGGAATAAAGTAAGTGCAGTAATTGAAAGAGTAAGGAGAGAACACACCGAATTTTATTCTGGTTCACCACAACGTGTGGTTAGTCCAGTCCCCGAGAGACTCTCTCGAGGTTTACACTAACTTCGTTAAGCTTACGGGTGCCTAACAAACCGTTACACTTGCTCGTAGATATGCACTCCACAAGACTTCAACCTGCTCGAGGATACCGCACCTCAAGACTTCAAGCCAAGTAACTATCTTTCCTTCTTACAACAAGGGATTAGACTATCCCTTCAAGTGTGTACAAACACTTAGCACTCAAGACAAGACTCTCTTTATAGAGTAGATATGAGTAAAAACAATACGCTCAAGAACACAACAACTTAGTCAAGAGTTTGGCTCTCAAAAGGCTATGAAATAAATATAAAATGATTGATATGAGAGTATGTAAGCTAAACCAAGAATGTAATCAGCTGTTATACTTAAAAGAGTAATTTTGAGTGTATTTATTGTGCTCAAAGTCACCAAGACCCTTGCTTAATTGCCAATCACTAATTGCTGATTTTGTGCTTGCATAATCGATTATATGATATGCATAATCGATTATCTGCAGATCGTTCAAAAAATCATATGCGGATTTTAAGCAGAATAATCGATTATTCAAGTTGCATAATCGATTATCTGTTAACGTTAAAAAATCGAATGCAGATTCTGTGCAAGCATAATCGATTATTGCCTTGTGTATAACCGATTATATTTCATCGTTTTAAAAATACTTTGGCAACGGTCAGTGAATAATCGATTATGCTATCTCGTATAATCGATTATTTTGTTGTTTTGAAAATCCGGTTTTACACTGTCTTAACATAATCGATTACAAGTGAGACACAATCGATTATATTGCTGTCTTGAAAAATTTCGATTAACACTGTCTTAACATAATCGATTATAAGTAAGACATAATCGATTATTTATGCTGTCTTGAAAATTTTGGTTAACACTGTCTTAACATAATCGATTATAAGAAATACATAATCGATTATTTATGTCCAGATTTGAAAAACATGTTTGAAAATCATTTTGACTAAAATGAAAATGTTTAAAAATCATTTTGGTTTAACTCAACGATGCATGAAAATGACTTTACGAGAGAAGCCAAAACTTGAATAAGTTGTCGGATCAAGATCACAATATAAAGTGACTCATTTATAACTTTGTTGTTATTCTTGATCTTGCTCTTTGTTTCTCATGTTCTTGGACTTTGGCATATGTCAATGTTCCATGCGCGTTGGTTTGTCATTTATCAAAACCTACAGAAATGAACACACGTTTAGTTTTAGCGACTTGAGAACGTGTTTCAACAATTTCCCCCTGTTTGATAATGGCAAACCAATATCGGGATATGCATAAGATAAGTATAAGTTCCCCTATGAGTATAAGTTCCCCCTCAATATATGCCAATATGTATTAGTTTGCATAGCCCTTATTCAATTTATGAACTTTCATTAAAAATATTAAACATACATGAGAAATCAAGAAAAATAGACAGAACATAATTCAAACGAGACATAATAAAAAAAATTTATTACTCATTGTCATCATTAACATCCGGCTCGGCATCCGGCACTCCATCTGGAAGAACAATTTGGGCATATGGATAGTTGACATGATCAAAGTACCCATGAAGCTCATAAGTCGAACGAGTGACGTTTTGATCAATACGAGTCACTGAGGTTGACAAAGAAGCAAGTTGGTCCGAAATGGTTTGAAGAGTAGGAGCTTGAGGACGACGTATTTGAGTAGGAGGAGGAGGAGCATGTTCACCAATATTGGGAAATGAAGATTCTTGAATTTCCCAATGCTTTCTTGCCTTTTTGTGAGGACTGACGGAGGTCTCAATACCGGAGGCTTCAAAAATAGCCATTATGACAAAAGCATGGGAGTGGCTTATCGTCCCAATTGCATCATACATGTGAGTCATGACGAACTGGCACCAATTGATGCGAGCCCTGGTGATAATTGCATGCAAGAGTTTTGAATCCTCATGAGAGAGGGTGGTATGATTGAATTTGCGAGGTTTGAGAACTCGGGTGATGAAATAAATATTAGACGATATTCTGGGAGCATGTGCGTAATGGTTGGGCGACGATTCTCCGGACAGTGGCCAATACCAATTTGGTGGAAAAGAAGTTGTTCATCAAATAAAGCGCCTTCTTCTCTAGTGTAGAGAGAAATGTCTTCACCATTTCGTGGAAGGTTAGTGAGGAGTTGCAAGTTTTCCTCATTTACAAAAATTTGAACTCCATTAATGCTAGAGACAAGGTCACCATCTTCGTCCTTCTGTAGATTTGAATAGAAAGCACGGATTAGAGCAGGGTGAATGTAAGGAGTTTGAAGATATAGAAAGTCAATGAGTTGGCTTTGTATAAGAATATTTTCTATTGATGGGGGTGCGCTATTTCGAAGATATCGAGTAGTTGAGAAACGAGGCGGAAGGATTTCTCGATTCTCAAATTTTTCAATGAATCGAAGAAGTTCGGGTTGAGTATCAAAACGCAAATAAGAGCCGTCTTTATAGTGGAAAACGGGTGGAGGAGCGGCGGAAGAGGAGGCAATCTGTTTGCCGGAACGAGAGCGTTTAGAGTGCTTGCTTGCCATTAGTATGAAGAAATAGGAGCTGTTTCAAAAGTTTGAAGGCTTTGGAAGATTGTTTGGAACTAAGAGTGAAATTGAAGTGAGAAATTTGAAGGATGAAAACACCTATTTATAGAATTGAAGAAGTGAGGCATTTATGGAGCAAAAAGCTGCAGATTTTTTAAGCCAAACAGTCATGAACGGTAACAAAATTTGAATACTGGCCGTTAGTAATCGATTATGGAGGCTGAATAATCGATTATTTCCAATATTTTGAATTGTAGTCAGAGAAGAAATCGATTATGCGATAGGAGATAATCGATTATTTGAAGACAGAAGTTTTATGAGGGTCCGGGCTCGGGGAATAATCGATTTTGGTTAATATGATAATCGATTATTTCAGTCCAGTGATATGACGAAAAGCCGAGACGATAAAAGGTAATCGATTATGCAGTACTAAATAATCGATTATTATAAAACCTGTAACACTGAATCTCAACTTAATCGATTAGTAATATATGATAATCGATTATTGCCAAATTCCTGCAAACCGAGATGTTAGAAATAATCGATTGTTCTTAGTCAATAATCAATTATTTGTTACCAGTGCCCGAAAATTCCCCCTGTCTTTGGGGCGATACCTGCAAAAGAGAATTAGGCGCCTCCGACGCTCAAGTCAGTAATTATTTAAAGAACAATGCAATGCATGAATTAGATCATCGTGGAGTCAACAATTCCGAGTTCACTACGAATGCGGAAAAAGGACTCTTTCTCTAAAGGCTTTGTGAAGATGTCGGCTAATTGATTTTTGGTTTCAACAAATTCAATTTCGACATCGCCCTTGAGAACGTGATCTCTTATAAAGTGATGTCTAATTTCTATGTGTTTCGTTCTTGAGTGAAGAATAGGATTCTTCGTCAAGCTAATGGCGCTACTATTGTCACATCGAAGAGGAACATGATCAATACTAAGACCATAATCCGAGAGTTGTTGCTTCATCCAAAGAATTTGTGCACAACAACTCCCCGCGGCTATATATTCAGCCTCGGTTGTGGATAACGCAACACTAACTTGTTTCTTGCTAAACCAAGAAACTAAGGAGCTACCGAGCAAATGGCAAGTCCCACTAGTGCTCTTGCGATCCAATTTGCAACCCGCAAAATCGGAATCGGAATAGCCAACAAGTTGGCATGAAGAACCTTTGGGATACCACAGTCCCACATTTATTGTTCCAACAAGATACTTCATAATCCGTTTTACCGCAGTTAAGTGTGACTCCTTCGGACATGATTGATATCGAGCGCATAAACACACGCTAAACATGATGTCCGATCTACTAGATACTTCTTGGTGTCTACTTCCTTACCTTTCTCATCCTTGTCAATATGGTCGGATGTGTTCATTGGAGTGGCCATTGCTTTGGCGTTGCTCATTTCAAAGCGATTTAGCAACTCCTTGCAATATTTAGATTGACAAATGAAAGTTCCATCTTTCATTTGTTTCACTTGCAACCACAAGAAGAAATTTAGCTCACCCATCATTGACATTTCAAACTCGCTAATCATTAGCTTAGAGAATTCCTTGCACAAAAACTCATTAGTAGCACCAAAAATAATGTCATCTACATAAATTTGAACTAACAGGATGTCATTGTTTTTATTTTTGATAAAAAGTGTGGTGTCGACTTTCCCCCTTTCAAACTCATTGTCTAAAAGAAATTTACTTAGACGTTCATACCAAGCTCGAGGAGCTTGTTTAAGACCGTATAAAGCTTTCTTAAGCTTGAAGACATGGTCGGGAGATTTAAAATCGTCAAAGCCCGGGGGTTGTTTAACATATACTTCCTCTTGAATGAATCCATTTAGAAAGGCACTTTTGACATCCATTTGATATAGTTTAAAATTCATAGATGATGAAAAAGCAAGCAATAAACGAATAGCTTCTAGTCGTGCTACGGGTGCATAGGTTTCTTCATAATCAATTCCTTTTTCTTGATTATAACCCTTAGCAACTAGCCTAGCTTTGTTTCTAGTGATTATGCCATTTTCATCTAATTTATTTCCGAAAACCCATTTCGTACCAATTATGGTGTGATTATCGGGTCTTGGCACCAATTCCCAAACATCATTACGTTTGAATTGGTTAAGCTCCTCTTGCATTGCCAAGGTCCAATGCTCATCCTCAATTGCTTCGGAAATGGTTGAGGGTTCGATTTGAGAAACAAAAGCCATATGTCCTACAGTGTCATAAGAAGGTTTCGAGTACTTATCCCTTGTTCGATGTCGCCAATTACCTTATCGAGAGGATGGTCTTTAGATGTCCTCCAGGCCTTAGGCATTACCGATTCTTCCTCTTGTGATGGTGCTTCTTCCGATGGTTGTTCCAAGATTTCGTCTTGGGTTTCCTTTGGGTTTTCCTCTTGCACTTTGTCTTGGAGATGGATTTTGTTTAAAATATCTGCAAGATCATCACAAACATCCTTTCTCGCCAAGCGAGCATCATTTTCACAAAATACTATATGAGGAGATTCCTGAACAGTTTTGGTTCTATTATTGAAAACTCTATATGCTTTGCTACGCGATGAGTAACCAAGAAAAATTCCTTCATCATATTTTGCATCAAATTTTCCTAGGTTGTCTTTTCCATTGTTGTGAATAAAACATTTACAACCGAAGACTCTAAGATGAGAAAGATTTGGTTTCCTTCCCTTGTAGAGTTCATAGGGAGTTTTTATGAGTATCGGTCTTATGACAGCTCTGTTTAAAACATAGCATGCGGTACTCACGGCATCCGCCCAAAATTGTTTGGGAATCTTAGCCTCATCGAGCATGGTTCTCGCCATCTCTTTGAGACATCGATTTTTGTGTTCCACCACTCCATTTTGTTGTGGTGTACGTGGAGCCGAAAAGGTATGTTCATTGCCGAGTTCGTCACAAAAATCCGCGAAGAGATTGTGATCGAACTCTCCCCCATGATCACTTCTTATGGAAGTGACGGTTGTGTTCTTTTCATTTTGAACACGTTTAAGAAAACTTTTAAAAGCTTGAAAGGCATTACTTTTATGAGCAAGAAATAACGTCCATGTAAATCTAGAATAGTCATCAACAATAACAAAAGCATAAAGATTACCACCATGACTTTTAATTCTAGAAGGTCCGAAAAGGTCCATGTGTAGAAGTTGTAAAGGTCTAGTGGTTGAACAACATTTTTGATTTAAAAGAAGCCTTTGTTTGTTTGCCTTTTTGACATGAATCACAAATAGAGTCTTTTTCAAATTTTATGTTCGGAAGACCGATTACTAAGTCATGTGAAGCTAATTTGTTTAAAAGGTTCATGTTGACATGAGCTACTCTACGATGCCATAACTACATGTCGTATTCTTTACTCAAAAGGCAATTCACAAAACTTGATGAAGAATTTTTAAGATCAACCATATAGATATTATCAATTCTAATGCCGCGAAGAATGATTTTAAAATCACTACGACGGAAAACTAAACATTCTTCGGAATGAAACAATACAAGATTTCCCTTGTCGCATAATTGACTTATGCTCAAGAGATTATGTTTAAGACCTTTAACTAATAGGATATTTTTAATTGAGGAGGATTCGTCCTTACCGACGGAGCCGATACCGATTATTTTTCCTTTATTGTTGTCTCCGAATACAACGTTTCCTCCTTTCGTGGGTTTTAGTTGAAGGAACTTTGATGCATCCCCGGTCATGTGTTTGGAGCATCCGCTATCAAGGTACCATAGTATACTTGATCCCTTCAAACACACCTACACAACAAATTAATGAGATTTTGGTACCCAAGCTATTTTGGGTCCTTGTACGTTAGGTGCAACATAGTGGTGTGATTGATCTGTAGTGAAATGTCTATGTCTAGTGAAGCATGCGGGAGCAATATGTCCAATTTATTGCAATAATGACAAATGACATTCGGATTGTGCATTCTTCTAGGATGATAATAATTTGGGGGTCTTAATTTATTCACTCTATTTTTAGGAATATAATTTTGATGTAGTTTTCGAAAATCTTGTCTAGGTGGTCTATACATGCCAATATTTCTTCTAGCATTCACTCTATTTTTAGGAATATAGTTTTGATGTAGTTTTCAAAAATCTTGTCTAGGTTGTCTATACATGCCAATATTTCTTCTAGCGTTTGTTCTAGGATGAGTTGCAATTCTAGGATTAGAATTTCTAGGTTGAGTGTTGACATTTATTTTGTTTTGCCTAAGTTGAGTCTTAGATGGTTTAGGAATGGACTCAACTTTTTCTTTTGGCTCGTGTTTAAAGCCTATACCGTGCTTAGTGGATTTCAAATTTACAAGCACTTCATTGAGATTTTTGTGTGAAGAATTGAATTTGTGCAAAGTGCTTCTAAAGCTTTCTACTTCTTCCTTTAGAGATTTGCAAGAAGTACAATCCTTATTTGAGATTTCGGGTTTATCGGCGCTTCTTTTGCCATAAAACTTGTTTCCTCTTTTAATTTCTCATTTTCAAGAGTTAGTTTTTCAAAATCCTTTTCTTTTGAAGAAATGAGTTTTCCTAAATCTTTTATAGATTTAGAAGCGCTAATAAACTCTTTATACAACTCATCAAATGCATCTTGCATTTCTTCTAAAGTGAAATAGTTCTTAGAAGTAGTACATACCTCATTTTGAGTTTCTTCGTGTGCCATGAGACACAAGTTTGCGGTCTCGTTTCCTTCTCCAACACTTGATTCGTCTCCAGAGTCACCTCCCCAAGAGATGTATGCTCTTTGTTTCTTGACGGGTTTCTTCTCCTTTTTGATATTCGGACAATTTGATTTGATATGCCCGATTTCTCCGCATCCATAGCACTTTAATTGGTCTCCTTGTTGCTTACCTTTTCGTTCATACTTATTTTGCATGAACTTGTGAAATTTCTTAATAACGAGTCCAAGCTCGACATCTTCATCACTTGACTCCTCATCGTTTTGAGGTTGAGTAGTTGATGCTTTGAGCGCAATCCTTCTTTTCCTTTGATCATCCAAAGGAGAGTTAAGAATAGTTGATTCATAAGTTTTGAGATTACCTCGTAGTCCGTCGATGGTGACGTTTGTGATGCCAATTGATTCTTGGATAGCGTCGGCTTTAGAACGCCATTCCGAAGTGAGGCTTCGTAGAATTTTCCGGACAAGCTCCTTATCCGTGAATGTCTTTTTGAGGGCGTGAAGGTCATTAACGATTTTTGAAAATCGTTCGAACATGTCATCTATCTTCTCGTTTTCCTTCATGTGAAACAGTTCATATTCGTGAGTTAGGAAATCAATTTTAGCTTCCCTTACCTGGTCCGTACCTTCGTATGTGATTTCTAATTTGTCCCACATTTGCTTGGCAGTGGTGCAACATGATATTTTTTGATAGTCATCGGGGTTCACAGCACAATACATCATGTTGATTGCCTTTGCGTTGTTCTCTACTTTTCTGATATCATCCGCGTCATATTCATCTTCCGATTTTGGAACGAGTTCTTCTCCAACCTTTTTGGTGGGTTGTAGTTCTCCATTCTTGATAATTTTCCACAATTGGAAGTTGTTTGATTGGATGAAAATCCTCATTCTCTCCTTCCAGTACGTGTAGTTGGTGCCATCAAAAAGTGGTGGCCTTGTGAAGCATTGTCCTTCACCTAGTCCTGCATAAACACTACGAGTAGAAGCCATGGAAAGTTTCTCTCAAACTGTTAAGTCTTTCAGAGAGTATGGCTCTGATACCAATTGTTAGAATATACGCTAAACGCTAGAGGTGGGGTGAATAGCGTTTTAATAGAAATCAATATAAATTTGCGGAATTAAAATTGCAGGAATAAAGTAAGTGCACTAATTAAAATAGTAAGGAGAGAACACACCGAATTTTATCCTGGTTCACCACAACGTGCGGTTAGTCCAGTCTCCGAGAAACTCTCTCCAGTTTTACACTAACTTCGTTAAGCTTACGGGTGCCTAACAAACCGTTACACTTGCTCGTAGATATACACTCTACATGACTTCAACCTGCTCGAGGATACCGCACCTCAAGACTTCAAGCCAAGGAACTATCTTTCCTTCTTACAACAAGGGATTAGACTATCCCTTCAAGTGTGTACAAACATTTAGCACTCAAGACAAGACTCTCTTTATAGAGTAGATATGAGTAAAAACAATACGCTCAAGAACACAACAACTTAGCCAAGAGTTTGGCTCTCAAAAAGCTATGAAATGAATATAACATGATTGATATGAGAGTATGTAAGCTTAAGCAAGAATGTAATCAGTTGTTATACTTAAAAGAGTGATTTTGAGTGTATTTATAGTGCTCAAAGTCACCAAGACCGTTGCTTAATTGCCAATCACTAATTGCTGATTTTGTGCTTGCATAATCGATTATATGATCTGCATAATCGATTATCTGTAGATCGTTCAAAAAATCATATGCGGATTTTAAGCAGAATAATCGATTATTCAAGTTGCATAATCGATTATCTGTTAACGTTAAAAAATCGAATGCAGATTCTGTGCAAGCATAATCGATTATTGCCTTGTGTATAACCGATTATATTTCATCGTTTTAAAAATACTTTGGCAACGGTCAGTGAATAATCGATTATGCTATCTCGTATAATCGATTATTTTGTTGTTTTGAAAATCCGGTTTTACACTGTCTTAACATAATCGATTACAAGTGAGACATAATCGATTATATTGCTGTCTTGAAAAATTTCGATTAACACTGTCTAAACATAATCGATTATAAGAAAGACATAATCGATTATTTATGCTGTCTTGAAAATTTCGGTTAACACTGTCTTAACATAATCGATTATAAGAAATACATAATCGATTATTTATGTCCAGATTTGAAAAACATGTTTGAAAATCATTTTGACTAAAATGAAAATTTTTAAAAATCATTTCTGTTTAACTCAACGATGCATGAAAATGATTTTACGAGAGAAGCCAAAACTTGAATAAGTTGTCGGATCAAGATCACAATATAAAGTGACTCATTTATAACTTTGTTGTTATTCTTGATCTTGCTCTTTGTTTCTCATGTTCTTGGACTTTGGCATATGTCAATGTTCCATGCGCGTTGGTTTGTCATTTATCAAAACCTACAGAAATGAACACACGTTTAGTTTTAGCGACTTGAGAACGTGTTTCAACAAAGTCAACAAATCTGGTCTCATTCTGTGTAACTGTCATAGAGCCTTGATGAAGATGCTCAAACTATCTGCGAAGTGCCTCCCGCTGAGTAACGGGGAGAAACTTCTCCAAAAATAGCTCTACAAACTGATCCTATGTCAAAGCTGGGGACCCTGCTTGTCTAGACAGACAATAATCCCTCCACCAAGTCTTGGCAAAACCCACAAGCCTGAAAGTGAAAAAATCGACCACATTGGTCTCCACTATCCCCATAGTCTTGAGGATCTCATGACAACTGAACAGAAAATCATGGTGATCCTCCGATGAAGCACCAGTGAAAGTGGTAGTTAAAAGCTTGGAGAACCGATCAAGTCTCCACAAAGCATCCGAAGACATAGCCGACCCATCTCAAGCCTGAGCTGTAATACCTATCTGAGCTGCCACTACGGGCTGAACCAAGGGAACCTGAGTCTGGGGAGCCTTGCTCCGGAGTACGTGTAGCAGGAGTCTGGATCCCTCCTCTAGCCGGATAAGTGGCTGGTCCTACTGGCAGCAATCCTACTCTTGCCACATTGTCCATGAAGCCTGCTATGCGGATAAGAGCATCCTGAAGATCCGAAGAAATCATCACTCCTCCTAGGACCTGAGCTGGGCCCACTGGAGCTGGTGGAGCTGGAACCTCCTTGTCGAAGTCAATATGAGGTTCCATCTCTGGATTTGCTGCCTGGGCCTGAGCTTTGCCCCTACCACGACCTCGGACCCTACCCCTCGCGGGTGCTGTTGCTGGGGGCTCGGGCTGCTCCGCGGAAGAAGAAGATGCACGTGTTCTCGCCATCTGCAAAATAACATAGTAGAATGACAATCAATACTTGAGAAACAGAACCGCTAGACAAGAATGAACAAAGTGAAGCTTTTCCTAACTCTGTAGCCTCTGGAGATAAATACAAACGTCTCTGTACCGATCCTTCAAACTCTACCGAGCATGTCCAAATAGTTGTGAGACCCAAGTAACCTAGTGCTCTGATACCAACTTGTCACGATCCAAATTTACCCACCATCGGGAGTCGTGGGAGCGCCTACTGTCGGAGCTAGGCAAGCCAACCTTTATAATCAATTCCACAACTTAAATCTTAAACAAGTTAAATACTGAAATACTTACTTAAAACATGCTGAATTCTTTTAATAACAATAACGAGAACAAGATGTGTAAGTCTAACAACAAGACTCTACCCAGTATCTGGTATCATTGCTCACGGACTACTAACAGAGTACTAAAAATAACAGTCTGAACGAAAATACATAACATGTTTGTTTGTTGCAATTAAACAAACTAAAAGAAATAGATAGAAGAGACTCGGGGCCCGCGAATGCCTGCGAACTACCTCAGAGCCTCTGGACTAAAGGATCAGTCCCGGTCTAAAGCTGCGGTCCGTAGAGTGGGTCCTGACCTGTGCACAAAAAGGCACAGAAGCATAGTATTAGTATAACCGACCCCATGTGCTGGTAAGTGTCCAGCCTAACCTCGGCAAGGTAGTGACGAGGCTAACCGGACCTACCATAAACAACCTGTACGGATATATACAACAACAGAATAGAACAAGAATTTAAACAATAAAAGGGGAGGGGACATGCTGGGGGAAATAGCAGTTCAATTATAACTTCTACAATTGAGAGATGGAACTAAACAGAAACCATTTAAATAAGAGAAAGCAATGAACCAACAACTAATAAAGGAAAACGGTATAAGGAACACCAATAAGATAAGGCCAATATAACCACGTTGCACGGAACCACCCATCGTGATTTTACTCTCGTCCTCACCCAATCAATAGCACCACTCCATCTCGTGGAGGAAATCAATAAGTACCACTCCATCTTACGGCGGAAATCGATAAATACCACTCCATCTTGTGGAGGAAATCAATATATACCACTCCATCTTGTGGAGGAAATCAATAAATACCACTCCATCTTGTGGAGGAAATCAATAAATACCAATCCACCTTGTGGAGGAAATCAATATATACCACTCCATCTGTGAGCACGTGATATTTTCCCTATATATGAATAATTCCCAAAAAAATCCAAACAAATGATTTTCCTTTATTTTTGTGAATTTTGGTGTTATTTTGTGATAATTGTTTCCATTTTTATTTGTGCATGTCAAATTATGAAAATACAAAATATACATTGCATTTAGGATTTCATTTCTTATTTTTAGGATTAATTAGGGTTAATTTGTTTTGGTTCAAAATATGAAGAATCAAATATTAGTTCATTTAGCATTTTAATCATTCTATTTGGAAATTGTCACAAATTAGATTCTTATAATAATTTTATGAATTATCTAGTTAGTTTACATATATTAGAGTTTAGTTTAGTTGCAATTTCATAAAATTATTAAAAAAAATAGTTGTAATTTAAAATATAAAAAAAAAAGAAAAAGGGAAAATAAATAAAATGGGGAAATAAAAAGAGGGGGGGTTGCTCTTTAATTGGGCCGTTTTGAATCATATATTCCAGCCCAAACGCAAAAGATCTACCCCAGACCAAGTCGTCGACCCGGTCCATGTCCCCCCCCCCCCCCCCACAAAAGCCAAAACGACGTCGTTCAGCCAAGAGATCTTGTGATCTCAACCATACAGCCCTCAAAATCAATGGCCATAGATCTCTATGGTGTTTTACATATCTATGTAATAACACACGAGTAATTTAACCAAAAAAACCCACCCTCCTCATAAACTTCATCTTCATCAAAGCTCTCTCTGTTAATCCACCATCGAACCGTTGGAAATCGTATTCGCCGACGCCGGAGCTCCAGTCGCCCCCAAAATTATACCACATACTCTTCACCTCATCCTCATTCCATTCCTACTACCATTTTCTCACAAATCCCAGCCCAAAGCCCGGAATTTCAAATCTAAAATTTATTGAAAACCCTAATCCGCCCTCAAACCT
The DNA here is from genome assembly GCA_034376525.1 of Nicotiana benthamiana. NCBI lineage: Eukaryota > Viridiplantae > Streptophyta > Magnoliopsida > Solanales > Solanaceae > Nicotiana > Nicotiana benthamiana. The sequence goes on from CM067337.1 coordinate 30,880,270, forward strand.
CAAGGAATTAACACCAAACAATCCGACTTCCCTTCCCATTTTTCTTTGGCATATCAGCCCAAAAACTCTATTGAAGCTCAATAAATGGTGAGGCTGGCGGGTTCATCTGTTAGGGGTTCATTCGAAGGTCTTGAAGCTGAATCATCTTCTCGTTAGTGTTGTTGGTTTATTTTGAATTTAATAAATCAATAACATTAATCAGACTCCGATTCCGATGGGTCGTTCCAGTCAAATTCTTGAGTGAGTACTCTGTAATCTTTCTTTATTATTTGTCTTTGTTTGATTCATGCTTTCTTTTCTCGCTTTGTCATTAGTTAATTACCTCAAACGATTCCGCTTAATTCTCTAAGTTAGCATAAAAATTCTTTCTTAGGTCTCTACTTTTGTTTAATTGAGTTGCTTTTATTTTCGATTTCTGAATTCTAGTCTTGTGTTTAGTCTGTCCTTCTAATTCGTTTATTTTATTTTAATTCGTCTCGAATCTTACACGACTTCCCTGTGTGAGTTTAGTCTTAGGTTCAACTATGTGTTTGCTGAATTCCTATTTCTCTTCTCTTTTTCTTCTCATTTAAATTCTTTTCCATAATTTTTGAGTTAATTAATCTGCTAATAAATTTTAGTGTTAACTTCAGTTTTGGACAATTTAGTTAATTAGGTTTTATTAATGTTAGTTAGTTCTTTCTAAATAGTTTGAAATGGTGTTAATTGGAGAAGACTGGTTGTTAGTTTAACTGTGATTGAATCTTAACTAGGAGATAAAGGTTTAGGTTCAGATAGACTAGGTTGTACTTTTGGGGCTGTTAGAAGGGTAGTCTAGATATAGAAAATGGCAGAATCTTTTAAAATAGTAAAATATAAAACAAGGGGAGGGTAACTTAGGAATTACATAGCCAAAAGAGTATCCTAGAGGATTCTAGAGAGGGGAACAAGTACAGATTTCAGTTCTTAACAATACTTACTTGGTGAGCAAGTTAAAATTGAGGGACCAAGCTGTAAATAACTAGGGACTAATGATGCAATTTGAAAATCTGATTGTTGCCCTATTTTGTTTCTATAAAAAGGCACCTAATGCCTTGTGAAGGTGGGTCCTCTTCCTGGAGCCAAAAATTCCCTAGTAGACTGCTCATTTTTCTGATTTGGTGCTTAATTTCAAGTCAATAATTGTAGGTTCTAGTTCTCCTTAGATTCAAAAACCCAAAAACAAAAACAAAACTCTAAAAGCCCAAAAAGAGGGTCTCTCTTTTCAGCCCTAAAAAATATTCATATTCAGCTACTTCCTTCCATTTCCTCATGCATCGGAAGTTAGTTTTTTTAAAATTCAGAAAAACCAAAAATAGTAGAAAAATCTAATAGAAAACTCAAAACTATTACTATTCCATTAGATGATTTAAGTTGGTTTCCACATCAGTTGCTGATTTTTCCAGTTGTAGTTCAACAGTTGGGTTTTGTAACCTCAAAATGTTGCAAGTGTTGTTTCCCGCAGTTTTGGATTTGATTAAGCTGTTTTCTGGTTGAAATATGAGTTTGTTGAAGGTGTTGTGGTTATTATGGGTAGTTTCGAGTTAATATATGTTGCTTCAAGCTGATTTTGGGTTTGTTAGTTAATTTCTGTGTGGATTTAGCATTCTTGCATTTCCGGATTTCAACTTGAGTCACTTATTGATTCTAAATTGCTGGGTTGTTTGAATTCATACTGCTGCTGCTTGTTCTGTCTGCCTCAGTTGACTTTCATCCTCTTATTTCATCTCAAATCCAGGTACATTCACAACCTCATGTAGATTTTCAGTTGAGTTGAAATAAAAGAGGCACAATTTCAATGGAAGCTTCAGTCATCTTTATAGTTTTGTTTTAGTTTGTGTAAATGGAACTGGGCTAGAAACTGTTTAATTAAATTCCTTCTTGCTGATTCGAGGTGTTTAGATATGTATTAGGACAATATAAGGACTGCATATCCTCTCAGATTTGTGTAGACTGTTGATAGTTGAACACTAATCGAGTTATATTTTGTGTTCAATCAATAGTAGCTTTGTTAGTTTATGCATCTGAAACCGTCCATGAGTGTCTAGCTGAATCTGGCCCTTGAATATATGTCTGTTAAGTGTGTTGATCGATAGGAACTGAAGAAGAGTTCAAATATATAGGATGGAACAGTTTGTGACTAAGCTTTGGAAAAACAATTATAGTTTATTGGTCTCACATGCATAGTTCAGTCAATAAGTAGTAGCTTAATCTTTAATGCTTTTCATTAATTTTGATTCCATCAAGTTGTTAGGCAAATTGAACCAAGTATCAGCCTAAGTTGTCCATATGCACGGTCATAAGATATTCGGTAATTCACCAATAGCCACAAATAGAAGATAATCTGAATTGGGAATTGAAAATGCGAGTAATTAGTCTTTAATAAATTAGGATAAGCAACTATGTTTCCTGCGCTTGATTCAATTGTTAGTCTGATTGCATGAGTTTCGGCTTGACTGCATTAACAGGCAGCCCAGGTCTGGTTATATTAAGTACATGTTTGGGCCTGGGCTCAGGCTGGCGTTTAGCCTGCCCTTTGTATTAATTGGATATTGATTTCGCATATGGATTGTGTGCAAGGTCCAATATGTTAAGGATATCTTTATCTTTTAGAAACATGAAACAAATTAAAAAAATGTAATTGCTTTTAGGTTGGCCTTTTAATAAATAATGAGACGAGCCTCGCCAAACAAAAACAATTGCGGGGCCCTCATAAAGGTTTAAAATATTTGGAATTCGGGAGGGTCGTTTAGCGAATTCCATGACCTTCCCCAAAATAACAATATGCTAGAATCCACAGACGTGTTTTATTAAAATACTTTCATAAACTCGGGTGTGCATTGATGCAACCCAAATCGAAATCTCGACGAAGTCGAAATGTGTTGATAACCACGGGTTCCTTGATGGCGGCGGGGTTAGAAACACGTTTTCATGACGTCGTAAGTCTTATAAAACAAATAGTGATTGAAAAATGGTTCAAAAAAGGAGACGAGCCTCACCGAACAAGAATAAATGTGGGGCCCTCAATAATTGGTTGTTTAAAAAAGGATTAGAATTTGGAAGGGCGGTTTAGCGAATTTCAACGGCCTTTCCCAAAAAATATTACGCTAGAACCTTAAGCACGATTTAATTAAATTACTTTCTTAATCTTGGGTATGCATTAATGGGACCCAAATCCAAATCTCGACGAAGTCAAAACGTGTCGACGATCATGTGTACACTGGTGGTGACGTGATTAGAAATACGTTTTCATGATGTCGCAAGTATTTTAAAATAAATAATGGTAAAAGCAGTATATAAATAAAAGGGCGCATAGGCTAGCATGTATTAAAATTAGATAAAACCACATACAATAGTTAAGCGACCGTGCTAGAACCACGATACTCCGGAATGCCTAACACCTTCTCATGGGTTAACAGAATTCCTTATTCGAATTTCTGGCTCGCAGACTATAATAGAGTCATAATCTTTTCATCGACTCGGGATTATACCGATTACTTGGGACATCATAAATCTCCCAAGGGCCGAATATGAATAATTAATAAACTAAATCTCGTTTCGATTGTCCTTTAAGTGGAAAAACTCCTTTACGCTCCCTTTGCGGGGTTGTATAGCGAAAAAATGAGGTGTGAAAGCTCTGTCGACTCTGCTGGGGACAAGAACCCAAAATGTTTTGTTCAGGGTTCAGAATTCGAGCTTTGATAAATTGTTGTATTTTGTTATATCTGGTTTTCCTACATGCTTTGTGCTTAATGTGCTACTTGTTACCACTTTGATATTATCTGAACTGTATATAAACTGCACCGATGCCCTTCTCTCTATACCTCCGGGGATGTGCTTACTGGTTGAGACTCCCTATTCAATTAGTTTCATACCCTGAAATAAGAAAGAGGCGGGATAAGTTACTAAGCCGCCTGACCCCGCGGGTCACCGGTAAGTTGCCCCCTCCTCGATTCGATTTGTCCGCTCGGGTACACTGTCTAGAACACCGACCTAGGTTTTGAACATAGAATAACTTGACTTTATGTCGGATCCCTAGTAGGAATGCCTATTTGCATCATGCTGCATTTGACTTAGGGGGGTTGGGTTCGTCTAGGGCTAGCAACCTGAAATGAAAAAGACCATCTTGGTCCATCCTACTTGTTCTGTGCATTTATTTGTTCGAACCTGCATGTTGACCGGTTTTGAATCTTGGAATGTCGAAATTTGAGAAAAGTCAAAAAAATAGAAAATGAGAGAAATAGCAGCTAGGAAGCTAATGTTTGGATAAAATCTGATGCCCAAGTACTGCCGAAACTCGGCCGAAATTTTGAGTAAATGAGAAAAAAAAGGTTTTATTTCGTTTTATTTAAAAGGCAAAGAAAATAAAAAAAAGAGTCTTTTATTTTTGGAAATTTGTTTGTTGAAAAAGAAAAAGAAAGAGAGTCTTTTATTTTTGGAAAAAGAAAATAAAAAGTGTCTTTATTTTAGTTGGGAAAATAGGTCGTTTTATTGTTTGTTAAAAATAAAAAGAAAAAAAAGAGAGTCGCTATTTCGTCTTGTTTTCAAAAATAGAAAAAGAAAAATAGAGGATACAGAGGTAATCCTCATCGGGTCCAACCTTTCTTTTGCAAAAATAGCCAAAATGCGGCAAAATTTTCATTTTTGTGTCATAAAGATGTTAGGTGATACCGTTTTGCAAAATAGCCGAAAGTTCCCAAACGGAACGCCGGGAGGCTTACTTTGCATAAATAGCCACCGTTGGTCGTATTTTTATTTTTGGACCCTCACAGTCTCAAAAGAAACATCCCCGAGGCGATGAAAAGCCGTGTTTACGATGTCGGGTCCTTTATTATTAAATCTGAAAATGGAAAAGTCATATAAGTCGGAGGCCGTATTTTGGAAACCAAATTTTTCTTTTAATTTTGGGAAAAGAGTATAGATGTTTTGGTTTTTTTTTCTTTGAGTCGAATATATGTTTTTCTTCTTTTAATCGCCTTAATAAATATGCAGGACGAGCACAATGGAAAATGAACCTTTTTCAATATTAACAAAAGTCCCTTTTGAGTTGAAATTATGGTGGAATTACTTGGATGAAGAGGGGCAGGATGAGGTGAAGAAACATCTTAAAGGTCTCACGGATTTATTAGACATCAGTCCTCGAGGTGACATCATCAGAGCATTGGTTACTTTCTGGACCTGGCACATAATGTCTTTCACTTCTCGGATTTTGAGTTAACTCCAACGTTGGAAGAGATAGCTGGGTATATCGGACATGATGAGATTCCACTAAAAGAACAATATCTGATTGCTCCAAGAGCTATCAGAGTGCAACGGGTTTTAGATATGTTGAAAATACCCAGGACAGTCCACAATCAAGATTTAGCCAAGGGTTTCTGCACTCCCCGATTCCTATACGATAGATATGGCCATGTGGGAGGGTTTAACAACCCAGATATCCAACTATGCAGAAAGAATGACAAGCGGAAGTGGGATGAGCACAGGAGAGTGGCCTTCATGATAACCTTATTGGGCGTCTTAGTGTTCCCAATGAAAGATAGGAATATTGATACAAATGTGGCCGGGATTGTTAGCTTTGCTTAGCAAAGGTGGGAGTACTTTTGCACCTATGATTGTGTCCAACATATTCAGAGCTCTTACTACTTGCAAAGCCGGTGCACGTCTTTTGAAGGGTGTAATATGTTGTAACAAATGTGGATGATCGAGCATATGTGACACCCTTCCTAGTTTTTGAGCTATGGTTCGCCCAGTAAAACTTGTATTAGGGAGTTTTACTCCAGAGTCAACGTGGTCAGTTTGGCTGAAGGTGTAAAAGCATGGGTATCATACTTCCGGACGCTCAAGGCCAATCAGATACTGTGGACTTTGGGATGGTTTCCCGTAGGAGAGATCATATACATGTCAACTGCTGGATTGCATTTCCTTCTGATGGGGTTGCATAGCATCCAGACTTATGCTCCTTCTCGGGTTCTGAGACAACTCGGGAGATACCAAATAATTCCACCCAAGGAGGATTTGAGCACCCTAGTGATTGGTATTAGCCGGGATGGACAATTTCTTGAAGCAAAAGTTTGCCTGTTATGGAACAAAAGTCAATGCTTACAAGCAAATACTTGTGTGCCAGATAGGGTCAGGGGTGAAGTTGCACCAAATTACCTCATGTGGTACAAGAAAGAGCTTGAACATCAGAGACCAGCCAAAAGACCTCACGTCCAAGATTTTGTTGAAATATATCGAAAGCAGTGGTTAGAAAAAGAAGAGAGTTACCACGCTAAGATTGGGGAGTTAAAGCAGCAAGTAGAAGGTTTGAAATTCGGAAACAGCGTGCAAGTCGCTACGGACCAAGGGGAAAAGAATAAGTTAGTTCAAGAAAACGAGATTCTCAAAGCCCAAATCCAATAAATGAAGGTAGCCGCCAAGAATCAACAGAGGAGTGTATTAGATGAAAGACTCATAAAAGGTTTGAAAAACGAGATCAATTACTGTCGAGGCGAGTTGGAAAGGTCGGAGAACATCAGGGCGGAACTCAAGGCACAATAGGCTAAAAATCCGAAGAGCGGCGTCAATAGCTCCAACAACTGAAAAAGTATCATGAAAAAGTTGTAGCTAACTTATAGGGAGAAAGAGTGGCCCCTGAAAATAAAGTGGTAAAACAGGCTAAAAGCTTTGAGAATGAGAGTGGGCATTGTTATGACTTGCTAGCCCAAATGGAAGTAGAGGTGCAACAGTTACAACATCAACACCTCCAAGACTCCCAGGCAGTGAAAACATGCAATGACCAGATAAAGCGTCTGATTATGGAGAAAAGGAAAATGAGGAATAGGATAAGGGCCATTGGTCACGCCATTTGTAGGAGATTCCAGGCATGCAAAGATATGACCCTGTCTACTTTCGTCCAAGCAATGATGAAATATGTAAAAAGAACTATGGATGATTTGGAACAACTAGAAAGGGACTTGGCACCTAAAAAAGATATGCCTAGTTAGTATTTGTATTTTCCTATTTTTGAGTCTGTTTGTCCATCGTTTCTTTTATTAAGTTTGTAGTTTTGGAGTTTGTAGTTGTTCTTAGTAGGCGTCATTCCTTTTGCAAAGTGTTAGTGGTTTGTGTTATTAATGAAATATTGAAAACTCCCAAAATTTATTTTCATTTTACTTTCGCATTTATTTCACGAACTACGCTTGGTCTGATTCATGCGGGGTCATGATACGTAGGCAATCTCCATAGGATTTGACCGTAAAGAAAAAAAGATGGAAGGAAAAGAAAGGAAGAAAAAAGAGTGGAAAAACAAAGGCGAGAATACAAGAAAAGAAAGAAAAGAAGAAGCGGAAAAACAAAGGTACGAATAAGAGTGGGAAAAGAACAAGAGCGGAACAACAAAGTTGAGAATAAGAAAAAGAAAGAAAAGAGCGGGATAGATTGAAAAATGAAACAAAAATGCCAGGATGATACATGTGGTCGAGCAAATACATAATAGAAATGATTAACTGTATAGGTGCATTCATGCCAACGTGCGGTTATCAAATCTGTTAAAACTAATCATTAACCAAGTGGTTGCTTAAATGTGTGAAGTTTAGGCCAGTGGTGAGTTGATTGGCAAATCTGGAAACTCACCCGTACAACACCCGGTCAAAGATAAGATGACAGGACAGGAATCTGACTCCAGTATTGTAGACCCTACAAAAGAGGTCGAGGCGAATGATCTGGTTGCCATGAAACAAGAGATGAGGAATTTGAAAGCACAAATGGCTAAAATGTACCAAGCTTGGTCTCAAGGGCACCCGGCACCTTTTGTACCAACCAACTCGTCCTATATCACACCTTTAGTGCAAGCTCAGGAGCCCCCTAGTCCTAACACATCTCCATCCTTCCCATATCACACCCAGGGCTATGTTACCACTTCATACACTCCTCCAGCTCCACTAACCAAACACAACCCTCCTCCACATTTGGCTCCAATATTTGTGGCACCCCCTCCAGCCACATTACAAAGATCATCTAGTTAGCCAATATTCCAAGCCAACGACGCTCAATATTACCCTCCTGAACCCACTTTTAAAACTCTTGAGCAGTACACCCATATCCCTCATTTTGAGATCCCCGAAGATGTTGAGAAACCAGCTAAGAATGCAGAACAAGAGGAAGTAATCGTAAACTCAAAAGCCTGGAGCAATACTTCATGAACATGCATGGCTTAGGCAGCCAAGTCAGCGTGGCATACAAAGACATATGTCCATTTCCCGATGTTTAGTTGCATGCGGGGTTTAAAATGACAAAGTTTGACTTGTATGAGGGGCACGGTGACCCAGTAGCCCATCTGTATAGTTTTTGTAGTAAGATGAGAGGTGTCGGAGGAAAAGATGAATTGTTGATAGCCTACTTAGGGCAGAGCTTGAACGGGTCTGCAATAGAATGGTACACCATACAGGACCCTAGCTGATGGTACACTTGGGATGACTTGGCACAGGCGTTCATTGGCCACTTTCAATATAACCTCGAGATAGTCCCTGATCGGCTGTCATTAATGAAGTTTGAGAAGAAGCAAGGAGAAAGTTTTAGAGATTTTGGTTTTCGATGGAGAGAGCAAGCTGCAAGAGTGGATCCCCCAATGAGAGAAACGAGATGGTAGATTATTTTCTGCAAATGTTGGAGCCGACATACTTCGGCCACTTAGTGACTTCTCTGGGTAAATCATTCAATGACGTAGTGAAGATGGGTGCAATAATTGAAGAGGGTTTAAAGTCTTACAAAATTTTGAGTTATTCAGTGCAAAAAGAAACCACGCATGCCATACAAAGTGGTACTGGTGGTGTGATAGGTAAGAAGAAGAATGAAGAAGTGGCCACAGTGGAAGCTAGCACCTGGTCCAAGCCCAGCAATCCTCCACCCAACTATAGCCAGCCAAGACCCCACCACCCAAACTACCCATACACCTCTTACGGCCCACCACAACACTATTACCCACCACCAGATCCCCACTTCTCCGTCCACCATGCCAAGACATACATGTTGCCCCGGCACATCCACAATGGCGTGCGCCAGCTCACCAAACCACATATACACCCCCACAAAACACCCATCCGGATCCGTGGGCTAACAAGCCAGGACCTGGCTTCCGCGCGAACCAAAACTTTCGGAATAAGAAGGCCACAAACAAAAGAAATTTTACCCCATTGGGAGAATCTTACACCACTTTATTCCAAAGGCTGAAACAGTTGGTAATGTTAACCCCAATCGAGCCAAAACTACCAAACCCACCTCCCAGAAACCTGGACAAATCGTTCAGCTGCGAGTATTGCTCGGAATTCCTGCGCATGAGACTGAAAAATGTTAGAAGTTGAAGAATGCAGTACAAGAGCTTATTGACAGCAGCCGTATAGAGGTACAGGCCTCTGAGGCACCAAACATCAATCAGAACCCACTGCCAGCACATCACAAGAGCAACATGATTGAGTTGGTACACAAGGATGGGGAGGTGAAGAAACCCTCACAAACTGTGATGATGATTCGCGTTGTTGAGACCAGCTCAAGAGAAAAGCCGACAGGGGAACAGAGAGGGATGAAGTTGAAAGGTACAAGTGACAAGCCAGTGGTAGTGATGGGGAAAGAATTATCGTTTGTTGCAAAGAAACCGGAACCAGTTAAGTTGGTGGTACCAGGGGCGTCACTCACGCCCGTGGTTGTTGTGAAGGGTGCTTACATAGAGACAGTGATCATCAAGCCAGTAGTCTAGCTACCCATGGTTGACAGTAAAGTTGTGCCATGAAAATATGAGAAGGTGATAGTAACGTACAAAGGAAAAGAGATTGAGGAGGAGATATGTGAGGCACAAGGGTTGACTCGATCGGGGCGTTGCTTCGCTCCCGAGGAGTTAAGATAGACTAGGGCTACTAAAGACAGTCCAGCCTCGGTCAAAAAGGCTATTACAGAGGAGGAAGCAGAGGAATTGCTAAAAATGATGAACATACATGACTATTCTATTGTCGAGCAGCTAAGGAAAATGCCGCCCCAGATTTTGATGTTGTCATTATTGATGCACTCCAATGAACATCACCGAGCTTTGATGAAAATACTAAATGAAGCCCATGTACCTGATAAGATTTCAGTGAACCACTTGGAAACAATTGCTAATAGGATATTCGAGGTAAACAGGATAACGTTCTCGGATGATGAGTTGCCTGTAGAAGGAACCAAGCACAATAAAGCTCTTTACTTAACAGTTAAATGTGAAGACTCAGTGGTGACCAGAGCATTGCTAGATAATGGGTATAGTTCCATCATTTTCCCAATGTCGACACTGAACAAGTTAAAGATTGATAATGACAGAATCTGCAGAAATAGTGTATGTGTTTGGGGTTTTGACGGGGGCAGAACCGACACGGTGGGGGACATTATCCTCCAGTTAATCATTGGCCCAGTTGAGTTCACCATAGGGTTTCAGGTCTAGGATGCGGCAGTGTCATAGAATCTTTTGTTGGGAAAGCCATGGATCAATGCAGCTAAAGCAGTTCCTTCTTCATTGCATCAAATGGTCAAATTTTAATGGGATAGGCAAGAGGTGGTGCTCATTGAAAATACCCCACGAACACTGCAAGTGGTGATATTGTGCCCTTTGTAGAATCTGATGACGATAAAGGGCCATGGGTCTATCAGGTTTTTGACATGATCATTATGAACAAGGTACCAGAGGGGGAAAGTATCCCACGTCCCCAAGTAGCAGTCGCAACTGTCATGGTGGTTTCACAATTAATGGGTTATGGGTTTGTCCTGGGAAAAGGTCTAGGTTCCAAGCTTCAGGGCATTGTTCAACCCGTATCCTTGCCCAAGAATTTAGATACCTTCGTGTTGGGGTTTAAGCCAACAACAACAGATATCAGAAGGGCCCGCAAGTTGAAAAAGAAAGCTTGCATTCTGCCTAAACCAATTTCGCGTCTATCCAAGTCCTTTGTCAGGACGAGGGTCAAAAATCAGTTAGCAACACAGGCTATGGGTTCATTGATAGGAGAAGAGGGAAATTTTTATGAATCATTTGATAGGGTATTTGCATAAGTAAACATGGTTCAGGCTGGTGAAGGTTCCAGTAATGCAAACATTCAGTACGTTGGGCCACATGCTAGGATCAATAATTCGGAAGCCAGTCCTCTGCCCGTTCGGAGGGAGGCCCGGTAATGGGATTTGTTTTTCTTTTTGTTTTAACCTGGGTTATTCCAGGGTTTGTAATCCTTGTGACTATATTTCGTCCGTTTGGATGAGCTATGCCCTTTTATCTTTACATTTTAATGAAATGCAATTTCCTTCTTCTTTTTTTCCTATTTTCGTTTCTATTTTTTTCTTTTCTGTACAGTTCTTTGTGTGCTCATATCAATGACATGACACGCATGAGGACTTCTCGATCCGGTCTTATAAGCCAACCTAACTTAGAAATCATAATACAAGAAATTGAATGTGATGATGAAGAGGAATATGATGATGAAGCATATGAGCAAATTAGTAAGGAATTAAAACACATTGAGGAAAAACCCAAACCGAACTTAAATGATTCAGAAGAAGTTAACCTAGGGGATCAAGATAATGTTCGGGAAACAAAAAGAAGTGTTCATCTAGAGCTGCAACTCAAGGAAGAAATAATCGCGGCGTTGTTAGAATATAAAGACGTTTTTTCTTGGTCCTATGATGATATGCTGGGTTTGAGTACCGATCTGGTTTCCAAATAATTGCCTACCGATCCATCACTCCCACCTGTTAAGCAGAAATTGAGAAATTTCAAAACAGACATAAGTGAGAAGATCCAAGAAGAAATCACTGAACAGTTCGATGCAAAGGTCATTCGGGTCACACGGTATCCCACCTAGTTAGCTAATGTTGTGCCTGTACCAAAGAATGATGGATAAACCAGGGTGTGCATTGATTATCGAGACCTCGACAAGGCAAGCCAAAAAGACAACTTTCCATTGCCCAACATCCACATATTGATTGACTATTGTGCCAAACATGAGATTAATTCTTTTGTGGATTGTTATGCGGGTTACGATCAGATCTTAATAGACAAAGAGGATGCAGAAAAGACGGAGCCGTGGCGAACATACTGCTATCAGGTCATGCCATTTGGTTTGAAGAATGCTGGGGAAACTTACATGAGGGCTATGACAACGTTCTTCGATGATATGATACATAAAGAGATTGAGGTGTACGTAGATGATGTGATTGTCAACAGGCCGACCATGTCAGGGATTTGAGGAAATTCTTTCAATGGCTAGGCAGGTAAAATCTCAAGCTTAGTCTTGCGAAGTGTGCTTTTGGTGTTCCATCGAGAAAGTTGTTGGGGTTTATAGTCAGTCGCCGGGGTATTGGATTGGATCCATCGAAGATTAAGGCCATTCAGGAATTTCCTCCTCCAAGAAACAAAACTGATGTGATGAGTTTGTTAGGAAGATTGAACTACATTAGCAGGTTCATTGCTTAGCTCACAACTACTTGTAAACCCATTTTCAAACTGTTGAAGATGCTGCGGCTAAATGCACGGATGAATGTCAGAAAGCTTTTGATAAGATAAAGGAATATTTGTCAAATCCGCCCGTGTTGGTCCCACCAGAGCCAGGGAGGCCTTTGATTCTATATTTGACGGTCTTGGATAATTCATTTGGCTTTGTATCGGGGCAGCATGATGTCACGGGCAAAAAAGAGTAGGTAATCTACTATCTTAGTAAGAAGTTTACATCTTACGAGGTTAAGTATACTCATCTGGAAAGGACATGTTGCGCCCTAACTTGGGTGGCACAAACGTTGAAGCATTATTTTTTGTCCTACACTACCTACCTTATATCTTGGTTGGATCCACTGAAGTATATTTTCCATAAGCCTATACCCACGGGAAGGCTTGCAAAGTGGCAGATTCTGCTCACAGCGTTTGATATCATCTACGTGACCCGGACTGCAATGAAAGCACAAGCCTTAGCCGATCATTTAGCTGAGAAACCAGTTGATGATGATTATGAGCCTTTGAAGACTTATTTCCCTGATGAAGAGGTGATGCATATTGATGAGTTGGATCAAGCAGAGAAATCAGGATGGAAATTGTTCTTTGACGGAGCAGCAAATATGAAAGGCGTGGGAATAGGAGTCGTACTCATTTTTGAAATAGGTCAGCACTATCATGTTACGGCTCAACTTTGTTTCTATTGTACAAACAACACTGCGGAATATGAAGCATGCATTATGGGGTTTAGATTACCAGTGGATATGGGTGTCCGGGAAGTCTTTGTCATGGGTGACTCGGGCCTACTGGTACACCAAATTTAAGGAGACTGGGAAACACGAGATTTGAAACGGATACCATATAGTCAGTGCTTGCATGAGCTTTGTCAACGGTTTCAGCCAATAGAGTTCAGACACATCCCAAGGATTCATAATGAGTTCGCCGACGCTTTGGCTACTTTGGAGTCAATGTTGCATCATCCAAATAAGGCTTACGTAGATCCATTGCAGATTCAGGTCTACGATCAAAATGCTTATTGTAATGTGATAGAATAGAAACTTGATGGTGAACCGTGGTTCCATGACATCATGGAGTATATCAAGATGGGAGTATACCCGCCACAGGCCACTGGTGATTAGAAAAGGGCTTTCTGTCGATTGGCAAGCAGATTTTTCTTGAGTGGAGGAGTGATGTACAAAAGAACACCAGACCTCAGACTTTTGAGGTGCACGGATGCGAGGCAAGCCACCACTATCATGACTGAGGTACATTCTGGAGTCTGTGGTCCGCACATAAGAGGATATGTTTTGGCAAAAATGATTTTACGGGCAGGATATTATTGGCTCATAATGGAACAGGATTTTATCATCTTTGTATGCATATATCATCAGTGCCAAGTGCATGGAGATTTGATTCATTCTCCACCGTCAAAATTGCATATGATATCCGCGCCATGGCCTTTTGTTGCTTGGGGCATGGACGTTATTGGGACAATTGATCCGGCAGTATCAAATGGGCACAGGTTTATCGAGGTAGCAATAGATTATTTTACCAAGTGGGTGGAAGCGAAGACATCCAAGTATGTGACTAAGAAAGTTGTAGTGGATTTTGTGCCTGCAAACATTATTTGTCGGTTTGGTATACCAAAGGTTATTATCACGGACAATGGGGCTAATCATAATAGTTATTTGATGAAGGAGACATGTGAGCAGTTCAAGATTACTCGCCGTCATTCTACCCCGTACCGCCCTAAAGCAAATGGAGCGATTGAAGCGGCTAACAAGAACATAAAGAAAATACTGCGGAAAATGGTTGAAGGGTCTAGACAGTGGCATGATAAACTGCATTTTGCATTGTTGGGATATCGCACCACCGTGCGTACTTCGGTGGGGGCGACTGCTTATTCTTTGGTGTATGGAACTGAGGCCGTAATACCCGCAGAAGTGGAGATCCCATCGCTTTGAATCATCGCGGAGGCTGAGATCGACGATGATGAATGGGTAAAGACCCGTCTGGAACAGTTGAGTTTAATCAATGAGAAAAGGTTGGCATCACTGTGCCATAGTCAACTGTACCAACAAAGGATGGCAAGAGTGAATAACAAGAAAGTGCGTCCGAGGAAATTCAAGGTCGGACAGTTGGTGTTGAGGCGTATTTTGCCTCATTGGGCCTAAGCAAAAGGAAAGTTCACCCCGAATTGGCAAGGGCCATTTGTAGTAACCAGGGTGTTGTCTAATGGTGCATTATATTTGACAGATGTAGAAGGAAAATGTGTAGAAATGGCCATCAATTATGATGCTGTCAAGAGATATTATGTATGATTCCTTTATTCTGAATGTACTTGCTTGTATTTGGCATATTTTAAAGATTGAAATGAAGAAGGCATTTTGTTCGGCTATCCAAACACTTTTATCCTTTGTTGCCCCTTTGAGACTTAATTATTTTCATTCATACCCCTCTTTCGGAATCAACGGCACAATTAAGCAACACAAGTGCCGAGCATAAAGTAAAGGAAAAGAAAAACGAAAAGGAATGAATGAAAGAAAAAGAAAAAAGAAAAGAAATGAAAATGAAAATGAAAAGATGAAAAGAAAAAAAAGGAAAATAAAAAGATGAAAAGAGAAGAAAACGAAAAAAATGAAAAGAAAGAAAAATGAAGAAGGAAAAGAAAGTAAAACAGAAGGAAAAGAGAAAAAATTCACACTAGAAGTAATTATGATATAGTGAACTACGTTTGACTTGATCCTGAAAAGGTATGTAGGCAGCCTTACTCTGAGGTTCAGTCATACCAAAATAAAATTTCAAAAGTTCCCATGCAAATAACTGGGGCAGAAGTTTTGATTGTTGAAAGAAATAGGATTCTGGAAGTGGTAATTTTAACTCATTTAGAAATTATTTTGTAGCCGTTTATACCCTTCTTTATAATCCATCCAAAAGCCTACATTACGGTCCTAATAAAGACCTTCTGATCAAATTTGAGAAATGCCAAGTCGAGTAGGGAAATGTGATTTGCAACAAGGAGAACACTCTAGTCCAAGACGGAATATGAAAAAAGGAAAATGAGAGAATCTTATTGGTGAAAACTCTCACCGGAACCGTAAGGCAACGGGAGGTGAGAGAAAAAACAAATAAGAGAGTCCTAGTGGTGAAAACCCTCACGAGTACCCTAGGGCAAAAGTGAGTTTAGGAAATGGCAAGAGAAAGTCTGTTGGTGAAAATGTGTCGTGGCATCACAGGTTCAATGAGTGGAAGGTTTGGGTAAAGTAATCAAGTGATGGAAGTTCTTGGAAATGAAGTACAACAATTGAAAAGTTGGTTAGTTGGATCGGTTGGGCTGGTTAGTTCAAAATGCATGTCATGATCATCGGTGCTAGCTGTTCCGGTAAAATAAGTTTCTTTTCTTTTTCTTTTCCTTTTCAATAGTAATTTGGTTTTGGATTCTTCGTATCCTTAATTCATAAAATTATTGCAATTAATTCTCTTCTGGGGGTTTGTTTGTCTAAAATGTTTCAATATCAGTTTGGTTCAATAAAAAGGGGAAAGGGATTTCAAAGCCCACTACCGGCTTTCGAAAATGGTAAAGCATAGAGTGGCAAGAGCACGTCAGCAACAATGGGATGTAAAGTGAGATAGAGGAAATCGCCAGAAGTTTCATCGGTAGAATACTTGAAAATGAGGAAATACAGGCAAAAGAATCTGAAAGGTGAAACAACTGGGGGAGGTATAAAAGCATTCAGGTTGTCAGAATTGGGGAATATGAATGTTGGTCAGAAAGTCAGGTAGTTCAGAGGGAGTCAGGCAAAAAAAATCAAGGCAATGGAAGGATGATGCAGCGAAGAATACCATCAACTAACCACCATTTTTAAACTAACAAAACTTTCGGTGATTGAAACGGGGGCAGAAAAATTTTTTGCCAGGAGGAATTCGCCGTGAAAAGAAAGCAGGCAGTCGTCAAGTTTAATCGCAAGTGTGGCATGGGAACAATGCAAGAAAATGAGGAAGTAACACGAAGACGTGTGGAAGTCAAGCGCCCGGCTGAAAAACAGAGGAGTACATTTCAGTATTTAAAATATTAAGCATTACGTTTCAGTTTCATCGTAACTCAAGTTTTAGTTTCAAGTCAAGTTTTAGGTTCATCGCAATTCAAGTTTAAGTACGCGGTAACAAGCCCCAGCTTTCCCAAACAGGGGCAGAAAATTTTCTTTGTTTTGTTTATTTTTGTGAAATCAGGAGTCCGCCTGGAGAACAGAGACGTACATTTTGAATTTTAGTAGTCAGGAGTCCGCCTGGAGAACAGAGACATATATTTGAATTTCAGTAGTCAGGAGCCCGCCTGAAGAACAGAGGCATGCAGCCAAATTTCAGTCGTCAGGAGTCCGCCTGGAGAAGAGAGACGTACATTTTGAATTTCAGTAGTCAGGAGTCCGACTGGAGAATGGAGACACACAATTTAAGTTTGGAGTCATCCCGCCTGAAAAATAGAGGTGATATAATTCCAATTTTAGTTTTCGATCAGTTTTCTTGTGTATTTTGAAGTCAGGAGTCCGCCTGGAGAACAGAGAAATGCAATGCAAATTTTAGAAATCAGAAGCCCGTCTGGAGAACAAAGGTCCACATTTCAAAATTCAGTAGTCAAGAGTCCGCCTGGAGAATGGAGACACACAATTCAAGTTTGGAGTCATCCCGCCTGAAAAAATAGAGGTGATATAATTCCAGTTTTAGTTTTCGATCAATTTTCTCGTTTATTTTGAAATCAGGAGTTCGCCTAGAGAACAGAGACATACAATTCAAATCTTAGCATTCTGGAGCATGCCTGCAGAATGGAGGTGTTAAATTTCAAGTTGCAGTTAAAGTCAGGATCCCGCCTGAAGAGCAGAGGTATACAATTCAAAGCTTTGAAGTCAGGAGCCCGCCTGTATAACAGAGGTATTTCGAGTCAAGTTTGAGTCAACATTTTTATTGAGATCTGGTAACAGCGCCAAGTTTCCAAACTGGGGAAGAAAGTTTTCTTTGTTTTGTCTATTTCAGCAATTAGGAGCATGCCTGGATAACACAGGAATACAGTCAAGTTCAAGTTTATTCAAGTTCAGCAATTAGGAGCCCGCCTGGAGAACAGAGGAATATATTCCAGTTCAAGTTTATTCAAGTTCAGCAACATGGAGAGAAGGAACAACATCGCAATGCACGATTTGAAGTAACAACAAGAGAAAGTACAAGACAACAAGACAACAAGGAAGTACAACAGCAAGTTCGAAGAATTTAGATAGGATTTTTTGTAATTCATAGTTCATAGCTTAGATTAGCTTCTTTTATTTTTGACATGGTGTATAAGGAAGGTCACCAAGCAGTAGCAGCAGCAGCAATCGCAGTGAAATCATAGCTCCTGGTAATACCCAGGTACCAGACACTCACGAACTACACTGACCTGATCATGTTTAGCCCAGGATATGTAGGCAACCTCTGAAGCAGGGTACGGTCACACTTGTCAAAAATGCTTCGCAACGGAATTTTCAAACGGGCAAAAATCGCTCTTATTTGCTCATTTATCTTTGCCTGAAAACATTTCATGTTTCCAAGAAAAGAGGGGCAGCTATGAGCAGGTGATTTTTCCCTATATATGAATAATTCTCAAAAAAATCCAAACAAATTATTTTCCTATATTTTTTGTGCATTTTGGTGTCATTTTGTGATAATTGTTTGCATTTTTATTTGTGGATGTCAAATTATGAAAATACAAAATATGCATTGCATTTAGGATTTAACTGCATATTCTTAGGATTAATTAGGGGTAAATTTGTTTTGGTTCAAAATATGAAGAATCAATAATTAGTTTATTTTGCATTTTAATCATTTTATTTTGAAATTGTCACTAATTAGATTTTTATAATAATTTTTGGAATTATGTAGTTAGTTTACATATATTAGAGTTTAGTTTAGTTGCACTTTTATAAAATTAGAAAAAAATAAAAATAGTTATAATTTAAAATACAAAAAAAAGGGAAAATGGAAAATAAATAAAAGGGGGAAATTGAAATAGGGGGGCTGCTCTTGAATTGGGCCGTTCTGAACCATATAATCCCAGCCCAATCACAAAATATCCACCGCAGGCCAAGTCATCGACCTGGTCCAAGTTTCCCCTACAAAAGCCAAAACGACGTTGTTCAGCCAAGAGATCTTGTGATCTCAACCGTTCAGCCCTCAAAATCAACGGCCATGGATATCTAGAGTGTTTTACATATATATGTAATAACAAATGAGTAATTTAACAAACAAAACCCACCCTCCTCGTACCCTTCGTCTTCATCAAAGCTCCCTCTGTTAATCCGCCATCGAACCGCCGTCGAAAATCGTCTCCGCCGGCGGCGGAGCTCCAATCGCCCCCAAAATTATACCACATACACCTCACCTCATCCTCTCCATTCCTACTACAATTTTCTCACAAATCCCAGCCAAAAGACCAGAATTTCAAATCTGAAATTGATTGAAAACCCTAATCTGCCCTCAAACCTCATGGAATTAACACCAAACAATCCCATACTTCCCTTCCCATTTTTCATTGGCATATCAGCCCCAAAACTCTGTTGAAGATCAATAAATGGTGAGGCTGGGGGGTTCATCTGTTAGGGGTTCATTCGAAGATCTTGAAGCCGAATCGTCTTCTCATTAGTGTTGTTGGTTTATTTTGAATTTAATAAATCAATAACATTAATCGGACTCCGATTCCGGTGGGTCGTTCCAGTCAAAAGTCTTGAGTGAGTACTCTGTAATCTTTCTTTATTATTTGTCTTTGTTTGATTCATGCTTTCTTTTCTCGCTTTGTCATTAGTTAATTACCTCAAACGATTCCGCTTAATTCTCTAAGTTAGCATGTTAATTCTTTCTTAGGTCTCTACTTCTGTTTGTTGGAAACACGTTCTCAAGGCATTATACTAAACGTGTGTTCATATTTGTAGGTTTTGATGCATGACAAACTATGCGCAAATTGACAAATGACGAGGTCCAAGCACAAGCGCAAAATTGATATATAACGAGATTCAAGCACAAGACAAAGATCGAGATTAAGTTTTATATGAGTCGGTATTTAATTGTGATCTTGATCCGACAACTTAAACTCAAGACTTGGCTTCTCTCGTAAAAATATTTTTAACAAATCATGCATATTTAATTTAGAGCAAAATGATTTTAAATAATGCATATTTACTTTAGTCAAAATGATTTTTAAACATGCCTCTAAAATCTGGACTAAGATAATCGATTATGTACTTATGATAATCGATTATGTTTAAGTCAGCTGCTCGACAATCGATTGTGAACTTATGACAATCGATTGTGTTAAGGCAGTGAGCATCAGATTTTTCAAATCTGCATGACAATCGATTGTGAACCTTATGACAATCGATTGTGATGAGGCAGTGTCCATAAAAGTTTTTCAAAGCTCAAAATAATCGATTGTGAAGCTAATGACAATCGATTGTGAAGAGACAGTGTCCATCAGATTTTTCAAAGTCACAAAATAATCGATTGTGAACTTATGACAATCGATTGTGTTGAGGCAGTGTCTTCCAGACTTTTTCAAAGTTATTAAATAATCAATTGTGAACCTATAACAATCGATTGTCAAGAGGCAGTGTCTAAATTGATTTTTCAAGACTGATTATAATCGATTGTTAACTTAATATAATCGATTGTATAACTGACCGTTGCCAAAATGTTTTCAAATACCGTCAGGTAATCGATTATTGATTTCCTATAATCGATTGTTTTAATTAAATTCTAGAAAGGATTTTTTGAACGTTGCTGAGTAATCGATTATTGATTTCTTATAATCGATTGGTTTAATTAAAATCTGGAAAGGATTTTTTGAACGTTGCTGAGTAATCGATTGTAGATTGCTGACAATCGATTGTTTTACGTAATATCTGGAAATGATTTTTTGAACGTTGCCAGTAATCGATTATTGATCTTAGATAATCGATTGTTAAGCGTAAAATCTGGGAATGATTTTTGGAACGATTGGCAAACAATCGATTGTGGCATTTTGACAATCGATTGTCACTGAGTAAAATCAGCAATTCTTAATTGGCAATTAGGCAACGGTAATACAAAATTTTTCAGCTATAAATACAGCTTCAATTCAGTCTTTTAAGAACAACAATACACAACAACTGATCATACAATTGCTAAAGCTTGCATACTTTATTGCTTATCATTTTATATTCATTACATAAGCTTTTGAGAGCCAAATTCTTGTCGAAAGTTGTTGCGATCTTGAGCGTATTCTTTCTACTCATATCTACTCTTAAAGGAGTGTCTTGTTTGAGTGCTAAGTGTTATTGTACACTTGAAGGGAAGTGTTAGTCCCTTGTGTTGTAAGAAGGAACTTGTGTTTCCTTGGTAGAAGTCTTGGAGTGTTGTATCTCCGAGCAAAGGTTGTTGAGGCTTGTGTCCTCAAGTTGTAACGGTTTGTTGAGCACCCGTAAGCTTAACAAGTTAGTGGAAATCTCGAGAGAGTCTCTCGGGGACTGGACTAGCCACGGGTTGTGGTGAACCAGGATACATCGGTGCGTTTGTTCTAATTTATTTACTTATCGCACTTATTTATTTCCTGCAATTTTTAAATTTCGCAAGTTTACGCTAATTTTTATTATAACGCTATTCACCCCCCCCCCCCCTCTAGCGTTAAGCGTATTATCTAACAATTGGTATCAGAGCGCAACTCTCTGAAGACTTAACTGTTTGAGAGAAACATCCATGGCTTCTACTCGTGATTCTTTTGCAGGAATAGGTGAAGGACAATGCTCCACCCGACCACCGCTATTCGATGGTACAAATCATACATACTGGAAGGAGAGGATGAGAATATTTGTACAATCAAATAGTTTTCATCTTTGGAAGGTCATAATGAATGGAGAACAAATTCCAACCAAGAAGGTTGAAAATGAATGGGTCCCAAAGTCCGAAGATGAATACGATGTGGATGATATCCGAAAGGTGCAAAATAATACTAAAGCT
Organism: Nicotiana benthamiana; assembly: GCA_034376525.1. Classification (NCBI taxonomy): domain Eukaryota; kingdom Viridiplantae; phylum Streptophyta; class Magnoliopsida; order Solanales; family Solanaceae; genus Nicotiana; species Nicotiana benthamiana. The sequence goes on from CM067337.1 coordinate 30,901,775, forward strand.
ATTAATTTATTATATTGTGTTGTAAATGTTGATGATTACAGGAAGATATCTTGTTACACAACGGCGAAGCAAATGTGGGACAAGCTGGAAATTACGTACGAAGGTACGGACCAGGTAAGGGAAGCCAAAATTGATTTCCTAACCCATGCATATGAATTGTTTCACATGAAGGAAGGTGAAAAGGTCGATGAGATGTTTGAACGATTTTCAAAAATCGTAAATGATTTACATGCTCTTAAGAAGACCTTCACGGATAAGGAACTTGTCCGAAAAATTCTCCGAAGTCTCACTCCGGAATGGCGATCCAAGGCCGACGCGATTCAAGAATCCATTGGCATTTCAAATGTCACCATCGACGCATTAAGAGGTAATCATAAAACTTATGAATCTACTATACTTAACCCTCATGTTGATGATCAAAGGAAGCAAAGAATCGCTCTTAAGGCAAGCACAAGCCAACCTCAAAATGATGAGGACGGAGACAACGAGTTCGGACTCGTTATCAAAAGATTTCAAAAGTTCATGCGAAAAGAGTATGAACGAAAGGGCAAAAAGCAAGGAGATCAAATAAAGTGCTATGCGTGCGGAGAAACCGGGCACATTAAATCAAATTGCCCAAATGCTAAAAAGGAGAAGAAACCCTTCAAGAAGCAACGAGCATACATATCTTGGGGAGGCGACTCCGGTGACGAGTCAAGTGAGACGAAGCCGCAAATCTTTGTCTTATGGCACAAGAAGACAACAAAGAAGAGGTATGTCAAATTTCTTCCAAAAATTTCTTTTCCCTTGAAGAAATGCAAAATGCTTTTGATGAGTTGTATAGCAAATTTATTAAAGCTTCAAAAACTGTTAAGAGTATAAAAGAAAATGCTTCTTTAAAAGAAAAAGATTTTCAAAAACAACTCTCTTTTAAGGAAAAGGAATTGGAAAAACTGATTTTAGAAAATGAGAAGTTGAAAAAGGAAAACAAATTTTTTGGCAAGAGAAGCGCCGACAAGCCCGAGAGTTCTAGAAATTGCACTTCTTGCATGCATCTCAAAAATGAAGTAGAAAGGCTTAAGGGCACCTTAGATAAGTTTAACTCTTCTCATAAAAATTTGAATGAAGTGCTTGTTAATTTGAAGTCGACCAAGCATGGCATAGGTTTTAGAAACGAGCCTAAAGAGAAAGTTGAAGCCAACCCCCAACCACCTAAGGCTCAACCTAGGATAAATAAAACAAATGTTCATCCTAGATACAACAAACCTAGAAATGGTTTTCATCAATCGCAACCTAGAAATAATCATGCTAGAAATAATGCACATTCTAGGCCAAACACTAGAAGGAATTTTGAACCTTTTAGAACACCTAGAAATGACTTCCAATCTAGAAACAACTATTCTAGAAATGATGCATATCCTAGAACAAATGGTAGGAGAAATGATCTTCATGATTTGCGCAATAGTTATATTGTCAAGAATAGAGTAAATGATTTTCGCCCGTCCAATTACTATCAACCTAGAAGGATGCATAATCCTAACGTGACTTGTCATTATTGTAGACGAATTGGACATATTGCTCCTGCTTGTTTTACACGACATAGACATAACACTCAATCACATCACTATGATTTGCCTAGCCCCCAGGGACCCAAAATGGCATGGGTACCTAATACTCATTAATCTGTTTTGTAGGTATGTTTGAAGGGATCAAGTGTACTATGGTACCTTGATAGTGGATGCTCCAAGCACATAACAGGAGACGAATCCAAATTCCTTCAACTAGAACACAAGGAAGGGGGAAGTGTTATTTTTGGTGATAACAACAAAGGAAAGATTATTGGCATCGGATCGGTCGGTAAGGATGAAATTTCTTCCATTAAGCATATATTACTTGTGAAAGGTTTAAAACATAATCTCTTGAGCATAATTCAATTATGTGACAAGGGAAATCTTGTTTTATTTGATTCGGATGAATGCTTAGTTTTTAGACGTAGCGATTTTAAAATTATCCTTCGTGGTTTTAGAATGGATAACATTTATATGGTTGATCTTGCAAATTCTTCACCCGAATATGTGAATTGTTTAATGAGCAAAGAGGATGATTCTTGGTTATGGCATCGTAGAATAGCTCACATCAACATGCATCTTTTGAACAAATTGGTTTCACACAATTTAGTTGTTGGTCTTCCAAAGTTGAAATTTTAAAATGACTCTATTTGTGATTCTTGTCAAAAAGGGAAGCAAACAAAAGCATCTTTTAAATCGAAAAATATTGTTTCAACTACTAGACCATTGCAATTGCTTCACATGGATTTATTTGGACCATCTCGCATTGAAAGTCTAGGTAGAAATCGTTATGCTTTTGTTATTGTTGATGATTATTCCAGATTTACTTGGACTCTATTTCTTGCCCATAAAAGTGATGTTTTTCAGAATTTTAAATATTTCCTTAAACGTGTTCAAAACGAAAAGGAAACAACCGTCACTTCAATTAGAAGTGATCATGGGGGAGAGTTTGATCACAATCTCTTTGTGGACTTTTGTGACGAACTCGGTATCGAGCATACCTTTTCCGCTCCACGAACACCACAACAAAATGGGGTGGTGGAAAGGAAAAATAGGTGTCTCGAAGAGATGGCTAGAATCATGCTCGAAGAGGCTATAATTCCCAAACATTTTTGGGCGGATGCCGTGAGTACCGCATGCTACGTTTTAAATAGAGTAGTCATAAGGCCAATACTCATGAAAACCCCTTATGAACTCTACAAGGGAAGGAAACCAAATATCTCCCATTTTAGAGTATTCGGTTGTAAATGTTTTATTCATAACAATAGAAAAGATCAATTGGGAAAATTTGATGCCAAATCCGATGAGGGAATTTTTATTGGGTATTCTTCACGTAGCAAAGCATATAGGGTATTTAATAATAGAACCCAAACTGTGGAGGAATCCCCTCATATTGCGTTTTTCGAAAATAATGCTCGCTTGGCGAGAAAGGATTCTTGTTCTGATCTTGCAGATATTTTAAATAGTTTAAAAGACAAAGTACAAGAGGAAACTCCTAAGGAAATTCAAGATGAAATCTTGGAACAATCAACGGAGGAAACGCCACAATTGGAGAAAGAAACGAAAATGCCTAACGAGTGGAGGACAATCAAAGATCACCCTCTCGAACAGGTAATTGGCGACGTCGGAGAAAAGGTAAGTACCCGAAACTCCCTTAAGAACACCTTAGGACATACTGCTTTTGTTTCTCAAATTGAACCAACAACCATCTCCGAAGCAATTGGGGATGAATTTTGGACCTTGGCAATGCAAGAGGAGCTTAACCAATTCAAACGGAATGACGTTTGGGATTTGGTGCCAAGACCCGAAAATCATACCATAATTGGTACGAAATGGGTTTTTCGAAACAAACTAGATGAAAATGGTGTAATCACTAGAAACAAAGCTAGGCCTGTAGCAAAAGGCTATAATCAAGAAGAGGGCATTGACTATGAAGAAACATATGCTCCCGTAGCTAGATTAGAAGCTATTCGTTTATTGCTTGCTTTTGCCTCTTCTATGAATTTCAATTTATATCAAATGGATGTGAAAAGTGCTTTTCTAAATGGTGTTATTCAAGAAGAAGTTTATGTTGAACAACCCCCCGGTTTTGAAGATTTTAAATCTCCCGATCATGTTTTCAAACTCAAAAAGGCTCTTTATGGTTTAAAACAAGCTCCCCGAGCTTGGTATGAAAGATTGAGTAAATTTCTATTGGAAAACGATTTCATTAGGGGGAAAGTTGACACTACTCTTTTTGTTAAGCATAACAGTGATATTTTATTAGTTCAAATCTATGTGGATGATATTATATTTGGTGCTACTAACAATGTTTTGTGCAAGGAATTTTCCGATTTAATGACATGCGAATTTGAGATGTCTATGATGGGTGAGTTAACATTCTTTTTGGGATTACAAGTAAAGCAAATGAAAGAAGGTACGTTCATTTGCCAAGCGAAATATTGCAAAGAATTGCTGAAACGATTTGAAATGACCAATGCAAAAGCAATGGCAACCCCCATGAGCACATCCGATCATCTAGACAAAGATGAGAAAGGTAAGGAAGTCGACATTAAAAAGTATCGAGGTATGATTGGCTCTCTCCTTTATCTTACTGCTAGTCGTCCGGACATCATGTTTAGCGTGTGCTTATGCGCTCGTTATCAATCGTGTCCGAAGGAGTCTCACCTAACTGCGGTGAAACGGATATTGAAGTATCTTATTGGTACTGTAAATGTGGGTCTATGGTACCCCAAAGGTTCTTCATGCCAACTTGTTGGCTATTCCGATTCCGATTTTGCTGGATGCAAATTGGACCGCAAGAGCACTAGTGGCACTTGCCATTTGCTCGGTAGCTCTCTCGTTTCTTGGTTTAGCAAGAAACAAGTAAGTGTTGCGTTGTCCACAACCGAGGCTGAATATGTAGCCGCGGGAAGTTGTTGCGCTCAAATCCTTTGGATGAAACAACAACTCTTGGACTATGGCCTAAGTCTTGATCATATCCCTCTTAGATGTGATAATACTAGTGCCATATGCTTGACGAAGGACCCCGTTCTTCATTCGCGAACAAAACACATTGAAATTAGACATCATTCTATAAGAGATCACGTTCTCAAGGGCGATGTCAAAACTGAATTTGTTGAAACCAAAGATCAATTGGCCGACATCTTTACAAAGCCTTTAGAGAAAGAGTCCTTCTTCCGAATTCGTAGTGAACTCGGGATCCTTGACTCCACGTTGATCTAAGTCATGCATTACATCTTTCCTTTCACATGTTTTCTAACTTGAGCGTCGGAGACGTCTAACGTATCTTTGCAGGTATCGCCCTAAAGGCAGGGGGAATTATAAAGCTTGACGCATAGAACAATCGATTTCTCTTTTATATAATCGATTATCCAGTATCAATAATCGATTGTCTTGACATTATTTGCGTTATTATGTCTGAAATTGCAGATTTAATAAATAAACAAGTTTTTTATTATTCTATATTTTTTGCTAATGGCAAAAGGGGGAAGATAACGGGTATGCACTCTCAATACTTATCGGCATAAATTGAGGGGGAATTCATATATTGAGGGGGAACAAATTGCATATCTATATACTTGTTGCGTATCTTTACTTGTCTTGAATCGTCATTATAAATTGCCTAATATGCATATCCCGCTTAAAGTTTGCCATTATCAAAAAGGGGGAAATTGTTGGAAACACGTGCTCAAGGCATTATACTAAACGTGTGTTCATATTTGTAGGTTTTGATGAGTGACAAACTATGCGCAAATTGACAAATGACGAGGTCCAAGCACAAGCGCAAAATTGATATATAACGAGATTCAAGCACAAGACAAAGATCGAGATTAAGTTTTATATGAGTCGGTATTTAATTGTGATCTTGATCCGACAACTTAAACTCAAGACTTGGCTTCTCTCGTAAAATATATTTTTAACAAATCATGCATATTTAATTTAGAGCAAAATGATTTTAAATAATGCATATTTACTTTAGTCAAAATGATTTTTAAACATGCCTTTAAAATCTGGACTAAGATAATCGATTATGTACTTATGATAATCGATTATGTTTAAGTCAGCTGCTTGACAATCGATTGTGAACTTATGACAATCGATTGTGTTAAGGCAGTGAGCATCAGATTTTTCAAATCTGCATGACAATCGATTGTGAACCTTATGACAATCGATTGTGATGAGGCATTGTCCATCAAAGTTTTTCAAAGCTCAAAATAATCGATTGTGAAGCTAATGACAATCGATTGTGAAGAGACAGTGTCCATCAGATTTTTCAAAGTCACAAAATAATCGATAGTGAACTTATGACAATCGATTGTGTTGAGGCAGTGTCTTCCAGACTTTTTCAAAGTTATTAAATAATCGATTGTGAACCTATAACAATCGATTGTCAAGAGGCAGTGTCTAAATTGATTTTTCAAGACTGATATATAATCGATTGTTAACTTAATATAATCGATTGTATAACTGACCGTTGCCAAAATGTTTTCAAATACCGTCAGGTAATCGATTATTGATTTCCTATAATCGATTGTTTTAATTAAAATCTGGAAAGGATTTTTTGAACGTTGCTGAGTAATCGATTATTGATTTCTTATAATCGATTGGTTTAATTAAAATCTGGAAAGGATTTTTTGAACGTTGCTGAGTAATCGATTGTAGATTTCTGACAATCGATTGTTTTACGTAATATCTGGAAATGGTTTTTTGAACGTTGCCAGTAATCGATTATTGATCTTAGATAATCGATTGTTAAGCGTAAAATCTGGGAATGATTTTTGGAACGATTGGCAAACAATCGATTGTGGCATTTTGACAATCAATTGTCACTGAGTAAAATCAGCAATTCTTAATTGGCAATTAGGCAACGGTAATACAAAGTTTTTCAGCTATAAATATAGCTTCAATTCAGTCTTTTAAGAACAACAATACACAACAACTGATCATACAATTGCTAAAGCTTGCATACTTTATTGCTTATCATTTTATATTCATTACATAAGATTTTGAGAGCCAAATTCTTGTCGAAAGTTGTTGCGATCTTGAGCGTATTCTTTTTACTCATATCTACTCTTAAAGGAGTGTCTTGTTTGAGTGCTAAGTGTTTTTGTACACTTGAAGGGAAGTGTTAGTCCCTTGTGTTGTAAGAAGGAACTTGTGTTTTCTTGGTTGAAGTCTTGGAATGTTGTATCTCCGAGCAAAGGTTGTTGAGGCTTGTGTCCTCAAGTTGTAACGGTTTGTTGAGCACCCGTAAGCTTAACAAGTTAGTGGAAATCTCGAGAGAGTCTCTCGGGGACTGGACTAGCCACGGGTTGTGGTGAACTAGGATACATCGGTGCGTTTGTTCTAATTTATTTACTTATCGCACTTATTTATTTCCTGCAATTTTTAAATTCCATAAATTTACGCTAATTTTTATTATAACACTATTCCCCCCCCCCCCCCCTCTAGCGTTAAGCGTATTATCTAACACTGTTTAATTGAATTGCTTTTAGTTTCGATTTCTGAATTCTAGTCTTTTGTTTAGTCTGTATTTCTAATTCGTTTATTCGATTTTGATTCGTCTTGAATCTTAGACGACTTCCCTGTGTGAGTTTAGTCTTAGGTTCAATTATGTGTTTGCTGAATTCCTATTTCTCTTCTCTTTTTCTTCTCATTTAAATTCTTTTCCATAATTTTTGAGTTAATTAATCTGCTAATAAATTTTAGCGTTAACTTCAGTTTTGGACAATTTAGTTAATTAGGTTTTATTAATATTAGTTAGTTTTTCATAAATAGTTTGAAATGGTGTTAATTGGAGAAGACTGGTTGTTAGTTTAACTAGGTTTGAATCTTAACTAGGAGATAAAGGGTTAGGTTCAGATAGACTAGGCTGTAATTTTGGGGCTGTTAGAAGGTTAGTTTAGACACAGAAAATCGCAAAATCTCTTAAAATAATTTAAAACAAGGGGAGGGTAACGTAGGAATTACGTAGCCAAAAGAGTATCCTAGAGGCTTCTAGAGAGGAGAACAAGTACAGATTTCAGTTCTTAACAATACATACTTGGTGAGCAAGTTAAAATTGAGGGGTCAAGCTATAAATAACTACGGACTAACGATGCAATATGAAAATCTAATTGTTACCCTATTTTGTTTCTATAAAAAGGCACTTAATTCCTTGTGAAAGGGGGTCTTGTTCCTGGAGCCAAAAATTCCCTAGTAGAATGCTTATTTTTCAGATTTGAAGCTTAATTTCAATTCAGAAATTGTAGGTTCTAGTTCTCCTGAGATTCAAAAATTCAAAAACAATAACTCTAAAAAATCCAATAAAAGGGTCTCTCTTTTCAGCCCTAAAAAATATTCATATTCAACGATTTCCTTCCATTTCCTCATGCATCAGTAGTTAATTTTTTTTTAAAATTCAGAAAAACCAAAAAGAGTAGAAAAATCTAATTGAAAACTCAAAAGTATTACTGTTCCATTAAATAATTTAAGTTGGTTTCCACATCAGTTGCTGATTTTTTTAGTTGTAGTTCAACAGTTGGGTTTTGAAACCTCAAAGTGTTGCTAGTGTTGTTTCCTACAGTTTTGGATTTGTTTAAGCTGTTTTCTGGTTGAAATATGAGTTTGCTAAAGGTGTTGTGGTGATTCTGGGTAGTTTCGCGTAAATATAAGTTGCTTCAAGCTGATTTCGGGTTTGCTGGTTCATATATGTGTGGATTTGGCATTCTTGCATTTCCGTATTTCAACTTGAGTCACTTGTTGATTCTAAATTGCTGGGTTGTTTGAATTCATACTGCTGCTGCTTGTTCTGTCTGCCTCAACTAACTTTCATCCTCTTATTTCATCTCAATTCCAGGTATATATCCTGAATCACAACCTCATATAGACATTCAGTTGAGTTGAAATAAAAGAGGCACAATGCTAATGGAAGCTTCAGTCTCCTTTATAGTTTTGTTTTAGTTTGTGTAAATGGAACTGGGCTAGAAACTGTTTAATCAAATTCCTTCTTGTGTATTCGACGTGTTTAGATCTGTATTAGGACAATATAAGGACAGTCTATCCTCTCAGATTTTTGTAGAGTGTTAATAGTTGAACACTAATCGAGTTGTATTTCGTGTTCAATCAACAGTAGCTTTGTTAGTTTATGCATCTGAAAGTGTCCATGAGTGTCAAGCTGAATCTGGCCCTTGAATACATGTCTGTTGAGTATGCTGATCGATAGGAACTGAAGATGAGTTCAAATTTATAGTATGGCACAGTTTGTGATTAAGCTTTTGAATAACAATTATAGTTTATTGGTCTCACATGCATAGTTCAGTCAATAGGTAGTAGCTTAATCTTGAATGCTTTTCATTAATTTTGTTTCCATTAAGCTGTTAGGAAAATTGAACCAAGTATCAGCCTAAGTTGTCCATATGCACGGTCATAATAAATAATGAGACGAGCCCCGCCAAACAAAAACAATTGTAACGCCCTTATAAAGGATAAAAATATTTAGAATTCGGGAGGGCCATTTAGCAAATTCCATGGCCTTCCCCAAAATAACAATATGCTAGAATCTTTAGACACGTTTAATTAAAATACTTTCTTAAACTCGGGTGTGTATTGATGCAACCCAAATCCAAATCACGACGAAGTCGAAATGTGTTGATAACCACGGGTTCCTTGATGGCGGCGGGGTTAGAAACACGTTCTCATGACGTTGTAAGTCTTATAAAACAAATAGTGATTGAAAAATGATTCAAAAACGGAGACGAGCCTCACCGAACAAGAATAAATGTAGGGCCCTCAATAATTGGTGTTTAGCAAAGGATTAGAATTTGGAAAGGCCGTTTAGCGAATTTCAACGGCCTTTCCCAAACAATATTATGCTAGAACCTTAAGCGCGATTTAACTAATTACTTTCTTAAACTCGGGTGTGCATTGATGCGACCCAAATCCAAATGTCGACGAAGTCGAAACGTGATGACAATCACGTGTACAGTGGTGGTGACGTGATTAGAAATACATTTTCACGATGTCGCAAGTCTTTTAAAATAAATAATGGTAAAAGCGGTATATAAATAAAAGGGCGCATAAGATAGCATGTATTAAAATCAGATAAAACCAAATACAACAGTTAAACGACCGTGCTAGAATCACGAAATCGGGAATGCCTAACACCTTCTCCCGGATTAACAGAATTCCTTATCCGACTTTCAGGTTCGCAGATTGTAACAGAGTCATAATCTTTTCCTCGGCTCGGGATTAAACCGGTGACTTGGGACACCACAAATCTCCCAATTGGCGACTCTGAATAATTAATAAATTAAATCACGTTCCGATTATCCTTTAAGCGGAACAACTCTGTTATGCTCCCTTTACGGGGGTGTATAGCGAAAAAGGAGGTGTGACACCATCTTGTGGAGGAAATCAATAAGTACACGGCATCACCCATCATACTTTATCGCTCCTCCTCACCCAAAAAAACAACAACAACCCATTATAATCCCACTTAGTGGGGTCTGGGGAGGGTTGTGTGTACGCAGACCTTACCCCTACCCTTGAGTAGAGAGGTTGTTTCAAAATAGACCCCCGGCATCCTTCCCTCCAAGAACTTGCCACCTTGCTCTTGGGGAGACTCGAACTCACAACCTCTCGGTTGGAAGTGGGGGTTGCTTACCGTCAGAGCAACCCCTCTTGTCTCTCCTCACCCAAACAATGATCACAATTAATGAGAAAGGAGTAAACAACAAGATTAACCATCCCAACAAGGGAGAACAATGCAATAACAAGTCAAGGCAAGGGAAACAGTTTAACAACAAGTCCCGGCAAGGGAAACAGTTTAACAACAAGTCCTGGCAAGGGAAAAATTACCAAAAACTCATATTTAGTTCATTTACTTCTCATCTTTCACTTCATAGCTCTTTTAACAAGAATTTATCCCGATTGTTCACTTCTTTAGCAATTTTAATAACACAAATGACAACACGGTCATGCTTGACTTGGGCGCATAGGTGACCGTCACCATACCTGTACGCCGACTCCACATAGCACATAGCAATTAACAACATAATCATATTCCCTCAAGCCAAAGTTAGATCAAACACTTACGTTGAAGCCGAAAATAGCAACACAAAGATCAACAATCGCCTTTCCTCTAGAATTCAACCCGAACCAATGATATCTAACATAAATTGATTCAATATTATCAATAACAATCCACAAACACAATCCCATAACCTAGAAATGCATTTCCTAGCTTACTTTCATAAATACTAAAATCTGACACCGGGCCTACGTGGTCCAAACTCGAGGCTCGGACCAAAACCCAATCTCACATAACCCCACGAGTTCAAATATATGATTAGATTTTAAATTCTACCTCAAATTGAGGTTGAAATATCCAAAATCCCACAAACCCTAACTAATCCCAAAACCCCTACATTCTACTTTGATTTCATGTTTTAGAGCTAGGATTTCAACGGTTATTGATGGAAAATGGAAGAAATTTGTTAGAATTTACTAACCCACGAAGTCTAGGTGAAATGGGGCTTCAATGGACGCTTGGACCTTGGAGAAGAATCAGTTCGAGTGAAAATTATGAATACCCCCGTGCACACTGTTCTGGAATTAAACAATACGCAGGGCAAAAATAGCCTACGCGATCATAGAAACAGGGACGCAATTGCATATAGATGAGAGATTCTGGCTAATGCGATCATAGGAATTGAGACGCGTTCGCATAGAGGAAAACTAGGTCTGGCCTAGGTGGAAAGCTATCACTACGCGATCGTGATGCATGGAGTGCGATCGCACTGAAATGAATGGCCAAGCTATGCGATCGCAGGACAGGTTATGCGATCGCAGGCCAGGCTACGCGATCGCATAGAGGAAATTTCTAATCACCTGAAGCTGCCCTATGCGATCGCGAATGAAGTGATGCGATCGCAGAGAAGGAAATATCTGTGCAAAAATTGCAGAAAATCTGCCAAGTTTTCAAGAACCAAAACACCCCGAAATCACCCTCGAGCCCTCGGGGCTCCAAACCAAGCACACACACTAACTCAATATCATCCTACGAACTTGCTCGAGTGATCAAATTGCCAAAATAACATCAAAATCACCAAATCAATCCCCAAAACTCATGATTTTCATTTCTAAGTTCAAAACTTTCAAATTTTCCACTGTTAGTTCGAAACACGTCAAACGACGTCCGTTTTCAATCAAACTTTATAGATAGTGCTTAACGCCCATTTAAGACTTGCACCGGGTGAAGGAACCAAAATACGAGTCCGATACCATTATTTTTGATCAATTTCTATTTTCATTTTTCCTTAAGCATTTCATAAGACAATTTCACATAAAGGCTCTGAACTCGGGCCTGGGACCTCGGATTTCGATTCCAGGAATACGCCCGTGTCCAAAATTTCATTACGGACCCTCCATGACTGTCGCATCATGGGTCCGGATCCGTTTGCCCAAAACGTTGTCCAAAGACAACCATAGCAATATTGGTATCAAAATTCATAGTTTTTAACACAGAATTCAAATATTTTCATATAAAAAATTTTCCGACTTCGTGCCCGGGTTGTGCCTGCAAATTGAGGCAACCAAATAAGAGGTTTTCGAGGCCTCATAAGAGCAAGGAAAGGGAGAATTACAGTGATGACCCTTTGGGTCGTCATATTTTGTATATGGAAAAATTCTTGGTAGGAAGCGCTTCCCCTCAAACGAGACCCTACATGGTGTGAATACGGATATAGTCGAGTTCAAATACGAATTCTGAATGTCGAGTGAGAAACCAAAAAAAAAACCTAAGTAATCTACGCCTACCTTTATTTATTTTCCTTATATCTTCTAGTTTAAATAAATCATTCTCGCACAGTCGCACTCATAAATCTATCAATTACTGTGGAGTTTATGATCAGAGCCAAAGCTCACGTATTAAGTTCGCTTCATATATGACAATAGCTTGGTGGATGCTGGATAAGAAGATGAACATTATTATGGAGTCCTTTCTTTTTTTATTATTTATAATGTCATTTTTCTATCCGAACAATATTATATATTTGAGATACTCCTATTTATTCAGTTAGAGCTCGTGATTTTGTACTACTTAGTTCTGGAGAGCTATATTAATTATTGCTATTTTGGCTTGTATAAGCTTTATTTCCGTATTTATATTAAACTCTGATTTATTCTATCATTATTTACTGATTTAATGTTAATATAAGTGATTGGCTTACCTAGTTTTAGAGACTAGATGTCATCACGACCCTTATAGTGGGTGTTTAACGTAAAATTTTCATTTAATTTAGAAGCATAAAACAATCAAAATAAATGGAGGGCCAATCATATCATATCGTAATAAATCCAAAGATCAAAAGAATAAAATACAAGAGACAACAGTTATAGATTAAAGGGAGGAGGATGAAGATCTTTTATTAATGATGTTGGTTTGGTCTGCCTCTCCATGGAGAGGTTCAGAGCCTTACAATGATGTATTCTCTCTTCGTTTAGAATGAGATATGAAGAAGAAGAAGAAAAAGAAGAAGAAGAAGAAGCACCCCTTTTAGGGTTCTTTCTCTTAGTATTTATAGCTAGGAGATCTGCCAGCTGGCGCCAGGGAGTTGAAACAACATAGAGGAGACGTCCTCGTGAGGACGGCCATGCCGTGGCCTTAGTTGTTAAATCTGATAACTACTCGATAATCATGTGAATAAATGGCCATACCATTTATTAGTCATAAATAGGCCTTAATAAATGCATCGATCTCATTCATTATCATGAGGTCAAGTTTTGACCGATACAGATAGTCCCTACGCTTATTTAGGTCGGGCTTAGGTCGAGCTCGAGGAGCGGATTCTGCCTATAACTGAAGCCATTTATGCATTGCGGCCGATCGTATCCCCTTATTCTTCGGAGGTGGCCGTAGCCACTTATATCTTTAGAGATGACCTTAGCGTTTTGTTCTTTGGAGAGAACCGCAACCACTTTCGCTTTTAGAGATGGTCGTAGTCATTTTTTCTTTAGAGATGGCCTTAGCCATTTTTACTTTGGAGATGGTCGTAGCCATTTTTACTTAGGAGATGGTCGTAGCCATTTTTACTTTACAGATGGCTATAGCCATTTTTACTTTGGAGATGGACGTAGCCATTTTTACTTTGGAGATGGTCATAGTCATTTTTATTTTACAGATGGCCATAGCCACTTTTACTTTAGAGATGACCGTAGCCGTTGTTACTCTAGAGATGGCCGTAACCATTTTTAATTTAGAGATGGCCGTAGCATTTATCTTTTGGAAATGGCCGTAGCCATTTTTACTTTACAGATGGTCGTAGCCACTTTTACTTTAGAGATGTCTGTAGCCTTTTATGCATGCCTGGAGTGAATACGATCACGCTTCCCGCGTATAAGGGGGACATCTTATGCATTGTGACTCATGGGGCGTGCCCATGGTATCTCGAGGTCGTCACATCCGTTTCATGGGGGATGCGCCGATTGATGGTTGAATTACCGTTCAATGGTATCTGTCATAATGGTGCCCGTTACTGTAGGCCTGAACCGTTTTGCAGTTGGTCAGGTAAATAATGGTGGCCTTTGGGATTCGTGAAGGTCATTTATGCTTTGTCTATAAATAGGGGGTTGCATCGTTCAGTTCTCACATTTCTGATATTTGTCTATGTGGAATTCTGAGAGAGATAGCCCTTCTTGTTTTCAGATTATCTAGTCTTTTACTCCTAGTTAATTCATTCTCCGTCATTTTTGTTGGATCTTCGTATTATGTTGTTTTTTCGGTGAATTCTGCCATTTTTCTCTTGTTATACTGATAATGGCGAGCAGTTCTCTTCTAATATAGCTCCGGTGGTGGTTGCGGCAGCTGAGGGCCCATCTACGGTGGTGGGAACCACCGATTCGCCGAATGTTGACCAGTTCCAATCGGCAATGCACATTCTTTCCCTGCACGGTAGTCCGGCGACCGATTTTACCGACCCCGTGGGAGAAGATCAAGTGGATGAAGCTCCAACGATGGGGGAAGTTGGGATTGCTCAGCTGGAGGAGCAATGTGATATTCCTCGCTTCGCTGATATCGTCCTGGCCAAGAGCGGCGACAGGGTACACGTCGATCACCGAGGGTACTACATTTTTTACGCCTACCCTTTCAAGCTAGGATTTAGGCTTCCTCTCCCCATGTTGGTGGTGAATTGTTGTCGGTACTACAGGGTGTGCCCTAGACAACTCGTCCCTTCTTGCTACAAATTATTGGGGATACTGATCAAATATGTGGAGCTAGCACGGAGGGAGATTACACTTGGGCACATGCTAACTCTGTACTCCCCTCTGAGGGTGCGCGGCACCATGAGACGGTTGGTCCCTCGTGGGACGGACAGCTTAACGGTGGAGCTCAATGATGAGGTCGCTACCCGTCCCTACGTGCATGTCTTCTACATCAGGACCGAGCACCTGGTGGCTTGCGCTACTGACTTCCCAGAGGAGTGGAACCATGTACGTAAGTTTCTCTTATGCTGGCTTTGATTTCTTTTGGCTAAATGTTTTTCTTTGTGTTCGTACGTAATGATCTTATTTCTATGCCGTAGCGGGAGGTACGCCATCGGTGCCATTTTCTGGCATCTGCGAGTGGGTCGAGGTCGTGCTCCCTGTTATAATGGGGATTCGCACGTGGGCGTCTTTCTGGGAGGTCCATGGCCGTAGGCCGGATGCTTGTAAGAATCTGGTTTGCTGTTTATTGTTCTCTTTTCATAGTACTTAATTTCTTTGGCCTAACCCTTTCTCTTTGGCTGGTCAGAACGACCACGGCACATGAGGACTCCTTAGCTTGCTTTCCGCAGGCCGGGAGCGACTGCCCAAATGATTACAATGTTGGCGCCTCATCCGATTCTGCGGGCGACATTAGTGGAGTCTTTGGCTGCACACTCTCCGGTACGGCCCATGCCCCGATTTGAGGAGTCTCCAGGGGTTGTGCGCTCCAGGGTGGAGAGATCACCAAATGAAGATGAGGAAGAAGATAGGAGGCCGATGGTTCGGCGCAGAGTGGCGTTTACCCCGGCTCTTCCGGTGGTGATTAGTTTAGACTCTTCACCATCGGCGAAGGAGGAGGGTACAGCAGACCTTGCCCTAGAGGGTGATCACTCAGTGGGGGTTGCCCCGGTTGGCTTAGGATAAGGTGACACAATCACTTTGGCAATTCAAGTTTCTGTTCCTGTTGCAGAGAGGGAAGGTAGTTCCTCGGCAACAGTTTTGGTGGAGAATGTAGGCGCTAACATTTTGGCGAATGCGGGCACTTCGACGTCTTGGACGGTGGAGGCCTCGACTTCCAGGGCGGTGGAAGGAAGGGGTGTCTCAGGAGAGGGGGACAATTCGGAGTATGATATGGATCCCGAGGACGTCCGTATTTTTCAGGAGGGTTATAACCGCCCATCGGTGCAGGCTGAAGGGGATTACCGTTATTTGGAGATCCTTAACGACCTGAACCTACTTATCGAGGAGGAGAACTTGGTGACGTTGTTCGGGGTCCCATGTTCAGAAGCGAAGAGCACATCCCTGAGGAGTATCTCAGACGTCGGGTTGATGGGCGAGGTGCCCGCCCTGAGTGTAAAGGTATGTATAAAACTTTGGTTTGTTTTATTTTTTAGCATGTCTTCTTATATTAACTGTCACTTTGTTCATTGTTGACATTTTTGCTGGAGGTGGAGAGCATCAAGCGGTCTAACGATCGCTCGGCGGTTTTTGTGCGGTTGTTGGAGAAGTACCGCCGCTACCATGACCGGTGCCACGGCTTGCGTGAACGCATAGGATTGATCCGCAGAATCGAGAGCTGGTAGAAGAGCTGGCGTGGAGGGAGCTTCATATGCAACAGACCCTCAGCAGGGCAACTGCTTTTGAGGGGCAGCTTCGCCAAGCGAACAACGGGATGGATGCTGAGAGAAGGGCGGCTGCTGAGAGGGCGCGCCAAAATCTGGCTGCTGCAGCAGAGACCGCTGAAGCTTTTACTAGGAAAGTGGCTGCCTTAGAGATTGAGTCCGCCACTTCGAGGAAGGAGGCAGAGGATGATCTTGCGAGGTTTGAAACACTGGAGGTGACCAACTGTGCCCAAGAAAGGGAGCGTGGATTAGAGAGTGCCGCCGCTACCTCTCGAGAGCGATCGTTGAAGGGCCATATTGCCGTCTGTAAGTGGGAGGCCCGTGCTGCACCGGATCGGATTGCGGCCTCTGAGGCCGAGAACCAGCGCCTGAGGGACAAGGCCGCCTCTTTCGGTCCGGCTCCTGAGCTTTAGACATATGCCGAGGCCCAGCTCGATGTGTACAGGCGGTTGTGGGAAGTCGGCGTCGTGTTTGAGGCCACTTATAAGGAGGCACACCACAAGGCTCTTAAATCCCACCTCGACTCTGGTTTTGACCTGTCTACGCCCGGGGATGATGATGGCGCCGACGGCACTGATAATGCTGAGGGGGGCGCCGAGT
This sequence comes from Nicotiana benthamiana, assembly GCA_034376525.1. Taxonomy (NCBI): domain Eukaryota; kingdom Viridiplantae; phylum Streptophyta; class Magnoliopsida; order Solanales; family Solanaceae; genus Nicotiana; species Nicotiana benthamiana. The sequence goes on from CM067337.1 coordinate 30,918,771, forward strand.
GAATAAATGGAAAAAGTTGTAATGTTTGTTTAGTTTTTGTTCTCTTTTTCTTGACCGGCCTCTGGCCAATGTAATTGGGAGTAACCCCGTGTAAATATTGTGAATATATGGGGTTTTCTTCTTTTCTGTTTGTTTTATGTCGAATACATTATATATTTTTTGTGCCCGTTTGCAAGGGCTTTGCTGTAGAGTTTTTCTAGTGAGCATGTTAATCGTCTCAACCAGTTAGGTGATTTCGACCATTGTCGAATTGATTCCTTGCCTTAAGGAAAGTTGGTGTAGATGGCCTTGGCCATTGATAGACATTTTTGGTCGTCACCTTCCTCCACTTGTTGGGAGTGGGTTGTAGCCGCATTCGGGCAATGTCGGCGCATAGCGTTAGTCCCAGTTCGGGCTTAGTCGAACTACTGGTCGTGATAATGAAAAGCACAGCCTTGTAGTTTGACTTGGTCCGAACTTTGCGTGGGTCAATACTTTAGTTTGAGTTAGTCGTACTTACTTGAACGGCGGGGCGCTTGGCCCGACCTGGGGTTCATCCGTGGTTGGACATTTGGGGACGCTCGTTCTCGTCTGATTGTGGCCCGGCTAATAGCCTTGGGGATGTGTGTCCTTGGATTTGATTCGTCCATGGTTGAGTTTTCGGCTTTTGCAACAGGTGCGTTTAGCCTGAGTTCTAGTGAAGGCACATAGCCTAAGCTGTTGTTCAATCGTAGTTGAACCTTTGTAGTTTTTGAACGCCAGTAACCTGAGTCCCAGTTCAATTGTAGTTGAACATTTGGGTAAAGGAATGTAGTCTGAGCTGACGTTCAACCGTAGTTGAACATATGTAATTTTTGAAGGCGCATAGCCTGAGTCCAAGTTCAACCGAAGTTGAACTTCTGGGTGAAGACACGTAGCCTGAGCTGACGTTCAACAGTAGTCGAACTTATGTAATTTTTAAAGGCGATAGCCTGAGTCCCAGTTCGATCGTATTTGAGATTTTGGGTGAAGGCACGTAGGTTGAGCTGACATTCAACCGTAGTCAAACATATGTAATTTTGAAGGCACATAGCCTGAGTCCCAGTTCGACCGTAGTTGAACTTTTGGGTGAAGGCACGTAGCCTGAGCTGACGTTTAACCGTAGTCAAACATAAGTAATATTTGAAGGCACATAGCCTGAACTGCCGTTCAATCGTAATTGAACTATTGTAATATTTGAAGGCGCGTAGCATGAGTCGAAGACACATAGCCTGAAATGAAGGCACATAGCATGAACCGAAGGCGCATAGCCTGAATTGCCGTTCAACTGTAGTTGAACCATTGTAATATTTGAAGGCGCGTAGCTTGAGTGGAAGGCGCATAGCTTGAACTGAAGGCGCATAGCCTGAACTGCCGTTCAACCGTAGTTGAACTATTGTAATAGTTGAAGGCGCGTAGCCTGAGTCGAAGGCGCGTAGCCTGAGTCGAAGGCGCGTAGCCTGAGTCGAAGGCGCGTAGCCTGAGTCGAAGGTGCAACTGGTTTTAGATCTTGCCCAACTTGGGCTTGTGGTCTTTTTGACTGGCTCGCGTGGGTCAACCCATTAGAGATCTAGGTTAGAGAGATGCTTTAGTTCTGTCCTCCCTTTTGGTAAGATCCCGTGTGGAAAGGGGGTGAGGTACCTTAGGCCTATTTTCCTCATAGAGATAGGGGATCTGCTTCTTCTTCTCTTTGCTAGGAGACGCGTGGATGTGGAAGCAAGCTCATCTTGAGGTTTCTGACTTCCTACGATCTGCTATGCCGCTTGGGCTTGTTCGAGCTGGGTTGTTCATTTTCCTTTTTTGTTCTAAGGATAAACTACGCGATTCTGCTATGAAATCCCGACAGACGGCGCAAATTGTTTAGCTCAAAGTTTTCATTTACTTTAGAAGCATAAATAATCAAAATAAATGGAGAGCCAATCATAGCAGATCGTAATGAATCCAAAGATCAAAGGAATAAAATACAAGAGAGAACAGTTGTAGATTAAAGGGAGGAGGATGAAGATCTTTTATTAATGATGTTGGTTTGGTCTGTCTCTCCATGGAGAGGTTCAGAGCCTTATAATGATGTATTCTCTCTTCTTTTAGAAGGAGATATAAAGAAGAAGAAGAAGAAGAAGAAGAAGAAGAAGAAGCCCCCTCCCCCTCCCTTTCAAGGTTCTTTCTCTTAGTATTCATAGCTAGGAGATCTGCCAGCAGGCGCCAAGGAGTTGGGACCACATAGAGAGACGTCCTCGTGAGGACGGCCAGGCTGTGGCCTTAGTTGTCAAATTGGATAACTACCCGATAATCTTGTGAAGAAATGGTCATACCATTTATTAGCCATAAATAGCCTTATTAAATGTGTCGATCTCATTCATTATCATGAGGTCAGGTTTTGACCCATACAGTGGGATTTGGATCGTGACACTAACCACTTTCAATACACCTCATCAACCTATTATCATGTTCAGGTGTATACTTCATATTCTTAGTCCTCAGCCGTACAAGAATTAATATAATTAGCACACAATAATTTTAAAAATTACATTCAAATTAAATGAACCTATTAGAGGTGTTGCAAACACATTCATACAAGTTGTTACGTGTTAAATGATGTTAGCTCAGGAAGAAAATAAAATGTCAATCAATTTGCACCAACAAATCACATCCAAAGCTGCATGACTGACTCCCCGCATAATATGAAAATTATGTTTCTATTTTCTCTATTATGACTGTTGATGTTGCTCAACGTTTCATCAGCTCTTGGAGTCGACCACACGGCATTAATGCTTTGAGAATCTCGACTTTGAGACAACACTAACAATAATGATACTGGTGATGAGTCTAACGCATATATACGTATATAAATGAAAATAAATATAAAGGATAAATACGTACGAATCTTTGTCTCTCTTAGACAAGGATTGCCATTTATCTTTTTTCTCTCTTTTTTTTGGCATCATTCTAATACTCTCTCTATATATATAGTTTCTTTCTTTTATCGCAGCTTATTTTATGAAATTATGAGTCTGCAGAAGTTTAATTATTAACCCACTGCGTCGCCAATTGAAATGATGCTAAATATACCAAGAATATCATCCATCCCCTCTATTTCCCTAGCTTAGAATTTTTCCTTCAATTGTTGGGAATTCTTTCCCGGTCATAGTTTTTCATTATTCGTTGCCTTGGCCTGAGCTCCATCTGCAGCTTTTGGCTCATTGCCTGCGACAATTATAAGATGTAAGAGACCAAACTCACGTTTTTTTTTCCTTTAAAGGATGATTAACTCAACAAGACAGAATTCACATCATGATATACACTAACAGGTCAACTAATAATAGGTGTCCTCGACTGGTTTTTTCATCGGTTATATACACAGAGGGTACAATTCCAGCTTTACCTCCCTTGATACTTCGCTTGGAAATTTGATATTGTTGCATGATTTGCTCCAATTCTTGTTCGGCTTCTTGGAGGGATCTTAAACTGCGTCGCTCCATATCCAGCTTTCTTTGTTTCAGCCAGTCAAAATGACTTTTATAAATAGATTTAAGCGATACCTCCAGAACTTATCAACTAAACAAACAAAAGAAGTAATAAATATAAGTCCTAGGGTTAAACGTAATAGAGACAAGCAGTCCTAGGGTTAAACGTAATATGTATTACTTCGGTGCAATACACGGTAATTATTCTCACACGAGATATTAGCGCACAGGTCATCATATCCATATTCTACCCTTCCCGCCACGTAGAGGTTATTTTAAACGTATGTATTGGTCACGAGTGCTTAGCGCGTGCTATTACACGTCCCATACTATAGGTCCTAGAGGGTGTTTAAGGACCACTATTTCTATAAGGCGAGGACTAAGCTGGACCCTTAGGTTTAAAGACAAAATACTAAGCGACATACAAAAGCAAGTAGGACTTCATATAAGGGATCACGTAAAAAATATGTAAATGGCTCAAGTACCCTTTCACAAATATACATACAGTTAGCAATCACACTTAAGGTCTAAGAAAGAGAGTTTTAAAAAATCTAAATGTGGAAAGCTGAAAGTCTGGGTAGGATTAGGCAGGAGAAGTTGGAAAAAACTGAAGATAAATCTGTAAAAATACGTGTCACTTAGGAATAGGGAAAAATTATTCTTTCAAACACAATTACAGCCATATATGTATGCAGTATCCTGCTATTAGAAACAGCAGTTTAGTGCTGGACTGAAAATAGCATATGGTGGAGATGCAGAAGTTACTTTTTAGAATTACAGAAAAACAAGAAGAATACGGCCCTTAAAAAATTACAGAGATCGTTATGAATATTAGGAAAAACAGTAGCCAGTCTTGGACTGGAAAAGCAACTTGGTTAAAAACATATAGGTGAAAAAATAAGACAGGAACTTAGTAGTAAAACCAAACAGACTTCAGGGAGGCGGAGTTTGGGCGACTTAAAGAGGTCGAATGGCTTAGACTTAAGGCAATTAAACCGTTTTATCCGGCCTAAGGCTTGCGTAAGCATTATGAAAGAAAGCAGACATGCACGTCGTTCTTCAGTTTTAGAAAATCAGTTTAAGCGGTTGAATAATTAATAGGATGGCTAAAACATTGCAAATGGACTCCTAATTGCATGATATCTAATGCATGTGATGGTCCTAAAAAATAGGATATCTAAATGCACGTGATGGTCCTAAAAACAGGATATCTAAATGCAGTAGTAGAATTTTAATTTTTAACTGGTTATGGTCATGAGAGACATCAGATTGAAAGTAAAGGATCCTAGGAGCATGATTTCTATATGTAGAGTGCATACTTTAACATGATTTCTATTGCATGAATATATAAATGAAATCGTATAGGCATGTTCTCTACCCTTGATAAACATGCATAACCCCCCCCCCCCCCCAATTTAACTATAAAACCCCATAGTTCTTTACAAGTTATTACAGATTAAGTAATTAAATTACAATAGTGAAGAGTAAAACAAAAAGATATTCTATAGGGAGCCTTCAGCCAGGCCCAGACCTCCAGCCTCACTTCTTTCGAGCTTCACAGTCTTCACCATGAGCTTGGGTGTGGCAAAGTTCCCTAGCGGACTCTTGAGACCCCGGCCAATACCAAACACCCAAAACAAATCATCAATGATAAGTGCAAGTATAGAATTGCCAACCCTGTACATCAGAGTCAAGTGGGTACTCAAGGTACCCAAAGCAATGCATACACGAGGGGACAGAACCTAATTCTAAGAGTAGTGTGATTGTGATAGAATTTGAAGGAGTTGAGTTGAAAAAGGTCTTACATGAAGGACAGTTTGAGAAAATCAGTAGAAGAGTGAAATTTTTAACTAAGTTTGAAAATAGTTACTTTGAGGCTAGTTTTTGAAAGTGACAGTCACACAGACAAAGGTGAAGGTAAAGGGAACAAACAGCTCACAAACAAGACAATCAGTCACACACATTAAAGGAGAGTCCATGCTTCAAACAGGAGTCCAGTTCTTACAGCACCAGACACTAAACCAATAATCCTCAAAAGAGGTTTTGAGGCTATGGACTAGCCAAGAGGATGCCAGTAGTATTCAGAAGCAAGGGGAAACATGCATTGGGGTAGGCAAAGGGGTAATGAACATGCTAGGCTTACTAATTAGTACAGATACATGCTAGTTGCAACGGGGACAACAGAACCACAAGTAGAAACACACAAGGAACAAAAGAAAGTGCAGCACCAACAGAAACATATTGTTTTTGAGGCAATAGCTTAATAGGATACATACCAGTTGAAAATAACGTAAACACAGAGCAGTAGTGAGCAATATTGTGCAGAGAAGTGAGCAATTGTGTGCAGAGAGAAGCAGAGAGTAGGGCAGCAGTATGCAAGAAGTGAGCAGCAGGCAGACCCAAAAGCAAGTAACACAGTAGAAGCCAGCAGAGTGATAAAAGTGACCAGGATCACTCAATCTCAGCCAATTGAGTGATTAACATTCAACAGGAAAGTGAAAGAAATTATGTAGAAATAAAGAGCACATAGATGTTTGTGTGAAAGAGAGAGAGTTCAAAACTCTAAGTGTATTCGTGTCTGTGTGTGTCAAGTGATATGCGATGTGTTGGTGTTTGCAAAAGAGAATGGGGGAGGGTACTTGTAGTACTGAATACGAGTAAACAAACAAGGCAGCAATCCCTAATTAAGGAACTGGCATCAATCATAATCAAATCAGTATAAAGACTCCCTTTTAATTAAGGAATCAAAGTCAAACGGTAATAAGCAACTGTTTAAAGGAAAGAAAACCACAAGGTATGATCACATAAGGAACAAAATAGCATAAAGTATGCAATAAGGACTAGGTACATGATAGTCTAATTAGGGAAACAGGTCAGACAAATCAATAAACATACTCAGACACACATATAGGGCGGGATACTGCTCCAATTTTGGACAATAATCCCCAAAAAATAAGGAACAAGATTGAACACTTAGGAGACCAATATTAATTGAGGAAAGTATCCCACGGATTGAGGAAGAAATTTGAAATTAAGCCCAAACTATAAGGACAATACGCGGAATCTAATTTTAAGGCAAGTATCGCAATTTCAAAAAGAGGCTTATAAGAATCAATATAAAGTTATCATGCAAACAGTCAGAGAAACTTTAAATGGAACGCACAGAATGGTAGGAGAATGAAACACTGGTAACCAAAATTAAAGCAAAGAACACGGGACTTAGAGAAGAGCCAGAAGAACATACAAATAAGCAAATAATACAAACATAAACGTATAAGGCTAGGATTTCATCAGACTTAAGCAAAATGTTTAGAAGAATCACGAATAGTACTCAAAAATCAAAAAGTAAAATAATTTCAAAAGGGGGTCAGAAACCCTAGTTTCAAAAGGGAGAAAAATTGATTAAAACCGGAGTAATCGTAAAGATCGAGTAAAAAATAGCACAAAGCATAAAGGTACGAGTTAAAATTTGTTAAAAATCAGAGATTTGAGAGGTTTGGGTCAAGATTAGGGTTTTATAAGAAAGCAGTGAGAGAAGTAAGAGAAATCTGGCAGTGAAACTCAAGGGTAATGGAGTTTAAAACACCATCAGACCAAACCCATCGGAGAAAGACTGGCAACGGACCCCGGCAAGGCTTCAGTGACCATCTTTCATGGTGGAAGCTTCTGGGGCTTCAAACCCTGGACAGAAGCAACGATACAGGATTTCATGATGACTAGAGGTCGAAAGAAGTGAGGACGAAGCATGGCCGGAAAGGCGATGAAACTCTTCGGAGAAGAAGGAGAGAACCAGAAGGTTATAGAAAGAAGGGAGAGCAAGCGTTAGAGAGAGAGCGAGAGAGAGAGACCGAAATCTTATGAAATGAGGGGTTGGGGGTAGGTTAGAATTTAATTTAGGTAACTTAATCGGGACCTTTTATCTCATTTGATCAACGGTCCAGATTGAATCAATACTAGGTCGGGCTAAAGGGTCAGGTCCAAATTGGAATGTGGGTTGGCTGAATTGGGTTTAAAATTGGGAGTGGATTGAGGCTAAAATTGAAATAAAAAAGGCGAGTTCTTAAATAGCTATTTTTCCCTTTTTAATTAATAAAAATAGTAAAAAATAATTTAAAAATAAATTAAAAATACCGAACTAGTTAATAATATATAAATATTAATCTAAAAATATTGGGAATAATTTTACCATCACAAAATATAATTAATTACAAAATGAGCTACAATTGCAATTATATACAATTTAACTTTAGAAATGCCAAATAAATTTGTAAAAATATGGAAAAATTATATTAATTATATTTTGATGCAAATATGAGGATAAAATAGGTTATTCACCAAAAGATAATGTTTTGGGAATAATTTTGATAATTTTTTGTGATATTAAAATAGGCGATAAATTAGTTTAAAAATCATTAAAATACAAAAACTCATGAGTGTGTTCATATATGCACATATACGCTATTTTGGAAGTATATTGGTATAAAAAAATACATGGAAAAAAATTGGGTATCAACACCCTATAAATAAGGGAAGGGTTTAACCTGATACAAATTTTGATCAATTGTAAGGAACATTCCCTTTTCTCAAGAAACGTCTTCTTTCTCCGGCGCTTTTCCGTTGGTTGGAAATTTTCCTCTCCTCCATTGTTGCCACGCACACTTCCCTATTGAACAGAAGCCATGCCTAAATCTTGGCAAAATAACACTAGAGTTACTGAGAATACTACATCGAATATGTCGCCTCCCCCTGGCGGCGGTAAGAGTGAGGAAGAAGAAACCTTGTTGCAGAAATACTTTCTATCTCTGAGTGATTTCAACAAAGACTCTCCTGTGTAACCTCTAGAACTCTCCGAGTTGCTACAAGATCATTTAGATGATCTCTGCGTGACATACGACATATTTGCTCACATGGAATTCGTTCCAGCAGGGACAACTCATGTAGTCGTTCATAGACCGGGATATTGCACCTTCTACGAATATCCATTCTTGATTGGCTATGGTCTTCCCATTTTCCCTTTGGTAGAGGAGCTCTGTTGTTTTTATAATGTATGCCCGTCTCAGCTTACGCCACATACCCTAAAAGTATATCGGTTGTTGTACAAATATGCGGTGCTGGTCGGGTGCGAGATCTTTGTCCACCATCGTTTGCAGTTATTCAGTGTCAGCTACCTGAGAGGCACCATGTGACGACACCCCATTTTTTTCCAAAAAGAGCAAAATTGGGTTTTATGACATTATGGGAAAAACAACTCTATTTCCCGTTTGGGAATTGGGTTATGGAATTGGAAGAGCCGCCACCTAATGATCATAGTGCATTAGGACACTTAAGATAGGTTATTTTGAAAAGAAAACCAGAGTTCGGGTAAGGGCTTGAGATTATCTCGAGGGGAAGGTGTTAGGCACCCCTCAAGATCCACTAGTATGGTTCCCGGCCGTGCTAATCGTGACTTTATAAAAAAGATGAAACGATTAAACAAGTAAGTTCACAAATATAGCATTCATACAACTTGAAAAGCTTTAAAGAAAAGGAAGGACGTAAAGTTAAAATAAAAGAGAGGATTTATTTGGAAAAGCATCACTATAAAACAACAAATAAAGCAAGCAAAAGAGAGAAAGGTGGTAGGTTTAACTACAATATGGATCATTCGATGCAATATCTCGCACATATTCCCAAAGAGGGGTCGCGTTATGATATTATCGCATCGTCATCATCTCCATATTCTACCCTTCCCACCCCGTAGAGGTTATTTAAGCGTGTGAATCGGTCACGAATACTTATTTCATGCTATTACCCGTCCCATCCTATAGATCCTAGAGGGCATTTAGGATCGCTACTCTTGTGAGGTAAGAACTAGGTGAAACCCTTAAGTTTAAAGGTTAAAATACTAGGCGACATACAAAAACAAATAGGAATTGCATAATCAAATAGAACATATAAAAGGCTCAAACAACCCCCTATAAGAGAATACGTAATTAGCACGTCTCAAACACATGAAAGGTCTAGGGGAGAGAGTTTTGAAATCTGACGTGTTGACAACTATATTTACGACAGCATCTGAAAAAGTTTTAAAAAACAGAATTCGCATAAAAGAGTTGGATGAAAGCTTTTGGGACTTGAGAAAGGAAAATGGATGTGTGACAGTTTAGAAATCGAAGGAAAAACCTTTTAAACATGCTTGAAGATACATAAAACATATGATAAACTAGTTTTCGGACAGGGGAGGTAGAAAAGAGATGCAAAACTATTCAGAAATGTTAAAGAGCGTGTAAGCGTATTAGTTTTGAACCATAGTTTTTTTTTAAATTGCAGAAGATACAGAATCCGTACAAGTTTTAGAAAATAGTGACCCAATTCAGGACTAGGAAGGAAAGCAACTTAGTAAAATATTTGCATAGAAGTGATTGAAAATAAGGCAGAAGTTAGTGTAAAAAACCAGCGGACTTGTAGAGAGGTAAACAAATTCAGATGATTTAAAGAAGGTGAATAGCTTAAGCATCATTTAAGGCGATTAATCAATTTTATCTAACCTAAGGTTTTTCTAGGCGTTGTTTAACCATAAGAGAAAGGTAGACATATATGTTTGTTTCCCAATTTTAAAAGGAACAGGCTAACCAGTTTTACTTTTTGTTTAGCAAAATTAGTGAGGCATTCAACAGTTGCAAAAGAAGGACCTTAAGTACATGATTTCTAATGCATATAAAGGCCCTAAGACATGGTATCTAAATGTACGGCAGTAATTTGATTATTAACTGATTGTGATTACTAAAATAACAAGCTGGAAGTAAAATCCCTAAGAACAGGATTTCTATATGTGAGATGTATGTCCTATACATGGTTTCTATTACGCAAATAGGTAAGTAAAGTCCTATAAACATGTTTTCTACCCATTCCTTTAATAATCATGCATAACCCTCCCCAATTTCACTATAATCCCCCGTGTTCTTTACAAATTATTACAGCCAAGTAATTTAAAAATACAACAGCGATAAAAGAAAATAAGAAGTTACTCCATAGAGAGACTTCAGCCAGGCCCAAGCATCTCTAACCTCACTCCTTTCGAGTTTCACAACCATTACCAAGGCTTGGGTACGGCAAAGTTCCCTAAGGGTTCGACCCCTGGCCAATACCAAGCACCCAAAATGTCCCAATTAGACAAGTGCAAACATGGAAGTGCCAGCCTTTTGCATCAGAGTTCCATGGGTGCTCAAGGCTCCAAAGGAAGTGCTTACACTAAGGGGGCAGACCCTAAAGCTCTAAGAATGAGATTGTGATTAGAATTGGATAGTTGAAAATAGTTGAGGGATAGTTTAATAAAACAGTTGAAAGAATTGAGAGAGTTAAGAAGAGAGTTGGAAAAGCTGAGACAGTTTAAGAAAATAGTTGAAAGAGTTGAAAAAATTGAGACAGTTTAAGAAAAATAGTTGAAAGAGCTGAAAAAAGATTGAGACAATTTAAGAAAAATAGTTGAAAGAGTTGAAACAAGTTTTTCTAAAATCATTTGGACTGGCCAGTTTTTAGAAGAGCAGGGCATCACACAAACAGGGGGGGAAAGGGAAAAGGGGACAAATAAGTAATGTGAACTACTCACACACAAACAACATATAAAAATAATCAGACATGTTTGCGAGACAGGGGTTAAGTTTTTACTGCACCAAACCCCAATATAATCAACCCCAAGGAGAGGTTTTAGGGTTGTTTAAGTAGCCAAGCAAGCCTGAATACATGCTAGTAGTGCACATGGAAGAGGAAAAACATAGAAGGAAAAGGGGTAGGGGAAAATATGCTAAGTTAAACTAGTAGATTAACTACTACATGCTAGTAGCAATAAAAGCAATTAAACCATAGGTAAAAGCACACAAGAAATAGTATGAAGTGTAAAACTAATAGGAGCATGTTGTTTTGGAGGCTATATCTTAAATAGGTGACATACCAGTCGCAGGTAATAGGATACAATAGCAATGCAATAGTGCAAAAAGGGAGAGCAAAGTGTGCAAAGAATGAGAGGAGCAATATGAGTAACAAAAATATGAGAATAGCAACAGCAATATAAGAATAGCAGCAGCAATGTGGGAATAGCAGCAGCAATATGAGAATAGCAGCAACAACAGACCCAAGTAGACAAACAATAAGACCCAATAGTGTAAAGTAATCAACCCAGGCTACTCACTCTTGGCTTTAAGCCAATTGAGTGTTCAAATAAGAATGATAAAGTAGAGTAATAGCAGAGAAAGAGTGAATTCAGAGAGTCTGAGATTGTGAGAGCAGTGTGTGTTGGTGTGTTCAAAGAGAAAGGTGGGGAGTATTTATAGTACTATAAACGAGTAAACAAATAAGGTATCATTCCTTATTTAAGGAACTGAGTATCAATCATAATCAAATAAGTATATGGACTTCCCTTTAATTAAGGAATGAATAGTCAAACGGTAATAAGCAATCATTTTTGAAAGGAAAGGAATCACAAAGTATGGCATGGTCACATAAGGAAACAAAAATAGTATAAGGTATACAATGAAGACTAGGTGCATAATACTTAACCAGGGAAATATGTCAAGCAAATAAATCAGCATATTTGTGCACACATATAGGAAAACACCACTTTAATTCTGAAAAATAATTTTCGAGATTGAAAACTTAGGAGATCAGCTATTAATTAAGGAATGTATCCCACTGATTGATGAAGAAAATTCGAAATCAATACCAAAATTGTAAGGAGAACACACAAAATCACAATTTAAGGCCAGTACTCACAGTCTTAAAGAGATTTTAAGAATCGGTATAAAATCACCATGTAAACAGCCAGAAAACGCTTAAGAGAAGAACACAGCATGGCATGGTAATGAAACACTAGTAACAAAAATCAAAGTAAAGAGCACGGAACTCATAGAAGAACCCAGAAGAACATGTGAACAAGCAGATACAGATACAAACATGTAGGGTTAGGGGTTTTATCTGATTTTTTAACAAAATGCTTAGAAGTAGTACTGAGAGTTATGGATTAGTACTCAAAATCAGAAAAGTAAAGTGTTTTCGAAAGGGGTTAAGAAACCCTAGCAATAGAAATTACAGTATGGAACCAGGGTTAACAAGGAAGCGAACAAACAAGTGAAACACACAAACACAAATGAATATATAATACTAAGAAAGAGTAGAAGAAACGATTTTGAAGAAGGGGTCAGAAACCCTAGTTTGAAAGAGTGGTAATTATCCGAAAATTTTGAAATAACCAGAAACTCTAAGTAAAAGATAGAGTAGAAAACAAAAAAAAATCAAACTAAGAGTTGTTTTAAAATAGTAGAGATTAAAGAGGAAAAATTAGGGTTTTCAAACAAATTAGGGAAAACGAAGAACATGGCCGTGAAACTCGTATACAATGCCATAGAAGGCATCATCGTACAAAGACCACCGGAGAAAAGCCGGTGAAGGACCCAGGTGAAGCTTCAGTGATCGTATTTAAAGGCGGAAGCTGATAGGCTTCAAACTTTAGAGAGAAAACAACGATACAAAGACATCATGGCTGCTAGAGGTCGAGAGATGTGAGGGTGGAGGTGGCCGGAACGGCGATGAAGCCATGAGAGAATCAGATGGTTCTTCAAAGATGAAGGGTTAGAGAGCATTTGGGAGTGAAAGGGGATACAAGGGCGGCAGATTTAGAAAATGATTTAGGGTATATGGGGTTAGGAGTTTAATTATGGTAAGATAATCGTGGACCGTTGATCAAAAGGATCAACAGCCACGATTTAAAATGGGGGTCCGGGTGGGTTGGTTCGAATAGGCTTGGGTCAGGTGATTATTGTAATTGGGTCGTGATTTGGGGGGTGAATTTGGGGTTGAAATGTGGCCAAAATTTAAAGACTAGACGGCTATAATTTAAAAGCCCAATTTTCCCCCTAATTTAATTTTATAAAATAGTAAATATCACTATAAAAATCTGATTAAAATACAAAGTTAATAAAAATACATATAAGTGTAGATTAAAATTATTGTGAATAATTTTGTAGTTAAAAATACGTGCCAAATTGATAAATGGGCTAAAATTACAATTTAATGTTATTTCAATTCAGAAATACCTAATGCATTTGTAAAATTTTGAAAAGATTATGTAAAAATATTTTTTTATATAAATAAGAAAATAAAATAGATTACTTATCAAAATAACGAGATTTGGACTAAATATTAGATTTTATAGTACAAAATAAGTCTTAAATTAAATTTTAAATGCTCGAAAAAATGTAGAAAAATACCAAACCTTTGTGGATGCTTATATATGCATCCATATGCTATTTTGAAAGTATTTTGAGTGCAAAAAATATATAGCAAAAAATTGGGTATCAACAGCTGCCCCTCTTTACCCGAAGAGGATGAAAGAGTTGTCGGGTAAAGATAAGATGGCCAATTTTGACCGGAATTGGCGATAATAAAAGAATTTTGACCGCGCTCTGGCATATGAGCTACCTATATATCCCTGGTTTTATAGGAATCAGTCCGTATATAGTTCAGGAGCCATTGGCGGAATATGCCAATGAAAATTTTGGAAGAGGCGGACGCAACGGAGTTTGAAATGTGTCAAGGGTTTGGAGATCGGACGGGCTGCGAAGAACTGCAGTGGGATCGCTCTTGCTGAGGTAGCTGTGCCGGCCGGTGTACCTGAAAATGAACAGTGTCTAGATATTTTGCATAATTTAAACGTGATGCAAGTTCCTATTTGACCAGGAATGCTGTCTTCGGACGATTAAGATGGCGTCCTCAGACTATGACGTCCTGGGCTATGAAGAGCATAAAAGTAAACATTCGCAGGCCATGAAATGGTATTCTCGAGATATGCAGATGGTGCCTCCGAACTATGACGCCTTTGAATAAGTTAGCGATATTTCAGCCCATGAAAAGGTGGCAATCTTCCAGTCGAATGGATACAGGGGTGGCGATGTTTCAGCCAAAGTGAGAATTTAAAAATGCAAGGCGGCGATATTTCAGCCAAATGAAATAAGGTGGCAATTTTTCAGCCAAATGCAAAATAAAGGAGGTGGAGCTTACACTCGAAAGGCGCAGAATATCCTTATGCAATGCAGGACATAGACAGAGTTTAGTCTCGGAAGGCAGAAGATGGCCTTATGCAGGATGGAGGTAGAGCTTAACCTCGGAAGGCAGAGAACAGCCTTATGCAATGCAAAAATGCAGATGGAGACAGAGCTTAGTCTTGAATGGCAGAAGATAGCCTTATGCAAGATAGAGGCAGAGCTTAGCCTCGAAAGACAGAAGATAGCCTTATGAAAGATGGAGGTAGAGCTTAACCTTGGAAGGCATAAGTAGCCTTATGCAATGCAAAAATGCAGATGGAGACAGAGATTAGTCTCAAATGGCATAGAATAGCCTTATGCGGGATGGAGGCAGAGCTTAGCCTCGGAAGGCAGAGAGTAGCCATATGCAATGCAAAAATGCAGATGGAGACAGAGCTTAGTCTCGAAAGGGAGAGAATAGCCTTATGCAGGATGGAGGCAGAGCTTAGCCACGGAAGGCTGAGAGTAGCCTTATGCAATGCAAAAATACAGATGGAGACAGAGTTTAGTCTCGAAAGGCAGAGATATAAAGGAGAGGGTGATGGTGATTTTTTTAGCTGGTAGATGATTGCGCAATCAATGACTGCTGAAGAAGTATTGAATGTGGATAGTAAGCCTTTGTGAGGTAAGTAGTGGCTTCGGGACTTCGGCTTTTGTGAAGCTCCTGCATCGCCTATTTGTACCCTAGATTCCTGCATCCAAAGAGAGATCTTAAGTTCTGTAAGGGGGAGGTTAGTTCGCATCCCTCGACTCGTGACGTCTTGTACCATTTGGGGTAGCATTGCTGAACAATAGTGATCCAAATGATTTAACGCAAAATTTGACAAATATGATGCAAATTTATGTATAAGAGAAGCAAAAGATAGTTTTTGTTTTAGGATGAACCACAACCGCAACGTGGTTCAAGGCACGGCAACCTCGCTGGCTCCGGAATTTTGAGGGTCCTCCTCAAAATTCTGCCCCAGTTTACGTAGCTAGCGCTGTTGACGGCAATACTGAATGACTGAAAGCGGATTGGCCTTAGAATTTTGAGGGTCCTCCTCAAAATTCTGCCCCAGTTTACTGGGTCGATGCTGATGCGAATATTGACAAGATGACTTCGGAATTTAGAGGGTCCTCCTCAAAATTGTGCCCCAGTTCCAAATACAGGGAAAATGGAATTTTATTAGAGATGTGACTGAACCCATAGGGCTGCCTACGTATCCCCTTTTAAACGGGAATCAGGTCGGACGTAGTTCAAATTACATCATCAAGAAAAAGCATACTGATTAAATGTAGTATCTTTTCACTGCATCTGAGTTGATCGGTCTTGGCCAAACTTCTCCATCCATTTCTGCAAGAATAAGGGCTTCTCCAGTTAGAACCCGGTGAACCATGTACGGACCCTACCAGTTGGGAGAGAACTTCTCTTTAGTTTCATCTTGATATGGGAATATTTTCTTTAACACCAGTTGTCCTGGTGTGAACTTCCTTGGTCGAACTCTCTTGCTGAAGGCTATGGACATTCTGTTCTGATATAACTGACCATGACAGACAGTGTTCATTCTCTTTTCGTCTATATGGGCTAACTGCTCGTAGCGAACCTTGACCCACTCTGCGCCCTCCAGCTCAGCTTCTTGTATGATTCTCAGGGATGGGATTTCTACCTCGACGAGAATTACCGCTTCTATACCGTAAACCAGCATGTAGGGAGTTGTCGCGGTTGATGTGCGAACTGTATTATGATAACCCAATAAAACGAAGAACAACTTCTCATGCCACTGCTTATGCCTTTCAATCATTTTCCTTAATATTTTCTTGATGTTCTTGTTGGCTGCTTCTACGGCTCCATTCATCTGAGGTCTATAAGCTATAGAATTTATGTGCCTGATTTTGAAAGCTTCACACATCGCTTTCATTAAGTCGCTGTTGATATTTGAACCATTATCAGTGATGATCAGTTCCGGAACACCGAACTAACAGACGATGCAATCTCAAACAAAGTCTGTCACGACTTTCTTGGTTACTGCTTTGTATGATGCTGCTTCGACACCTTTAGTAAAGTAATCAATTGCCACTAAGATGAACCTGTGTCTGTTTGATGTGGCAGGCTCGATTGGTCCAATAACATCCATTCCCCAAGCGGCGAACAGCCATGGTGAGCTTGTTGCAGTGAATTCGTTCGGAGGTACCTTTATCATATCCGCATGTATCTGACAGCGCTGAACTTTCGGACAAACTGAATGCAATCTATTTCCATTGTCATCAAGAAATATCCTGCCCTGAGTATCTTCTTTCCTAGAACAAAACCGTTCGTTTGCGGTCCAAAAGTCCCTAAGTGCACTTCCTCAAATAACTTGGTTGATTCTGTCGCATCAACACACCTTAATAGTCCCAATTCGGGAATCCTCCTATACAGGATTCCTCCGTTGTGAAAGAAATTGTTGGACAACCTTCGGAGGGTGCGCTTCTAAGTAGCATTAGCAAGCTCTGGATATTCGCATGTTGTCATGTACTCTTTAATTTTGTGGTACCAGGGTTTTCCGTCGGCTTCTTCCTCAACATGTGCACAATATGTCGGTTGGTCGTGAATCTTGACCTGGATAGGGTCGATGAAATTTCTATCTGGATGCTGAATCATGGATGATAAAGAGGCTAGCGCATCAACGAACTCATTCTGTATTCGTGGAACATGCTGGAATTCCATTTTTCTGAACCTCTTTCTCAACTCCTGTATGTGGTGAAGATAAGGGAGTAACTTGGAATTCTTAGTTGCCCATTCTTCTCGAACCTGGTGTATGAGTAGGTCTGAATCCCCAATCACTAGCAGCTCCTGAATGTTCATATCAATGGCCAGTTTAAGACCCAAGATGCAAGCTTCATACTCGGCCATGTTATAGGTGCACGGGAACCTGAGCTTGGCGGGTACCGGGTAATGCTGACCAGTTTCTGATACCACGACCGCTCCTATGTCAACTCCTTTGAAATTCGCGGCTCCGTCGAAAAACATCCTCCA
Organism: Nicotiana benthamiana; assembly: GCA_034376525.1. Classification (NCBI taxonomy): domain Eukaryota; kingdom Viridiplantae; phylum Streptophyta; class Magnoliopsida; order Solanales; family Solanaceae; genus Nicotiana; species Nicotiana benthamiana. The sequence continues at coordinate 30,936,281 of CM067337.1, forward strand.
ACCGTCATAGGATTCTGCAATATCCTCTCCTATGAAAGCTACTTCCTCGTCGGGAAAATATGTTTTTAATGGTTCGAACTCCCCTTCCACAGGATTTTCTGCGAGATGATCTGCCAAAGCCTGTCCCAAAGCCTGTCCTTTAACTGCCTTCTGGGTGACATAGACAATGTCGAGTTCACTCAACAAAATTTGCCACTTGGCAAGCTTGCCAATGGGAAAGGGCTTCTGAAAAATATACTTTAGCGGATCCATTCTTGATATAAGGTAAGTAATGTAAGCACAGAAATAATGCCTCAACTTCTGAGCTATCCAAGTCAAAGCACAACAGGTGCGTTCCCACAAAAAATACCAAGCCTCGTATGGGGTAAATCTCTTGCTGAGGTAGTAAATTGCCTGATCCTTTCTCCCTGTCTCATCATTTTGTCCCAACACACAACCAAATGCTCCGTCCAAAACTGCGAGATAGAGCAATAAGGGCCTCCCAGGCTCAGGTGGAACCAGGACTGAAGGCGTAGACAAGTATTCCTTGATCATGTCAAAAGCCTTTTGACATTCATCGGTCCATTTGGTGTCGGCATCCTTCCTCAGCATCTTGAATATAGGTTCATAGATGACGGTAGACTGAGCAATGAATTGGCTGATATAGTTGAGCCTCCCCAGGAAACTGATTACCTCTTTCTTTCTCTTCGGCGGTGGAAATTCCTGAATGTATTTGACCTTTGATGGATGCAACTCTATTCCTCGGCGACTTACGATGAAACCCAATAACTTTCACGCAGGGACCCCAAATGCACACTTGGCGGGATTCAGTTTCAAGTTATACCTTCTTAGTCTGTTGAAAAACTTTCTGAGGTCCTCCATGTGATCTACAACCTTCTTGCACTTAATGATGATGTCGTCCACGTATATCTCAATCTCCTTATGTATAATGTCATGAAAGAGGGTAGTCATGGCCCTCATGTAAGTAGCTCCCACATTCTTCAATCCGAACGGCATCATTCTGTAGCAATACATTCACTAAGGCATGATAAACGTCGTTTTCTCTACATCCTCTTTGTCCATCCATATCTGATAGTATCCCGCAAAACAATCAACGAATGACTGCAACTCATGCTTGGAGCAGTTGTCGATCAGAATGTGTATGTTTGGCAAGGGGAAATTGTCTTTGGGACTCTAACTTTCCCATCCTTCTTTGGTACCGGCACAATGTTAGCTAATCAAGTTGTATACTCTACCACTTGATGAACTCTGGCTTTGACCTGCTTGGTGAACGCTTCTTTGATTTTTAATCTCATATCTGGCTTGAATTTTCTGAGCTTCTGTTTTACCGGCGGACATGCAGGACCTGTCGGCAACTTGTGAGCGATGATGGATGTGCTGAGACCATTCATATTGTGGTAAGACCATGCAAATATATCCTCATATTCCTTTAAGAACTCTGTATATTTCTCTTTTTCTGTTGTGATAAATTCACGCTGATGCGCATCTTTTGGACATTCTCTGTATCTCCCAAAGTGACGACTTCGGTTTCATCCAAGTTGGACTTAGGTCTATTTTCAAAATTCTCGGCCTCCCTGACAACTTCTTCTGGTATGTCATCCTCCTCTGTGTTTATGTCCATTTGTTGCATAGCCTCGTTGCAAGTTATAGTTGTTCGTTCATTGTCAAGATACGTAATAGTAATGATGTGTGAAATAAAGTAAATAGCAGAGAAAGTAATGAATAGTGAGATATTTGATAAACTGAAAATGCTTTTGATTAAATTCATAAATGTTCAAAATATCTGAGCTCTTTTGGAAAGTAAATACAAATGCGAAAAATAAAGAAAACAACAAAAACAAAGATGCATGATGCTTGTTCAGCCTTGCTACCCCGAAGCTTTCCGGGCAATGGTGGTCCTGATCGACAAGTTGGTGAGGCGCTCCCCTCGGTTTACATCCTGAATGGAAGGGCCTTCCTTCACTTCCTCTTCAAAGATCACACAACAGTCCATGTCCTCTAGAAACAGGTTTTTCATTGCCGCAAGAGCCTCGTCTTCTTCTGACCCGTAGAGAGTGTGTGTTGGTTGAAATGTCTGCTCCAACTGAGGTATGGGGCGTTCCAATGGGTAATATGGGTCACGCCATGATGGTGATCAGTTTATGAATTCTGGCCAAGTATACTCGTACCCCAGTCCGAAGGTAGTACCGTGTTTCTTCAACTAGATAGGTTTGGTGATACCTTGAAGATTCTTAACAAGTCCTTTCCCTGGTTCATACCCACTCCAATTAAGAATTCTCTCAACCTTGTTACTCCACCATCTATCCTTGTCCACTGTGTTGACCCGATCAATATGATGATATGTTTCTCCGCCTATTCTTCTTCTGCCTCCGATCATTGGAATGGTTTGGCGACTGTAAATGGGGTTGCTACCATTGCCGTGGATGATTACTTCCTGATGGTTCAATTCGAACTTTACAGCCTGATGTAAGGTCATGCCACAGCCCCAGCGGCATGGATCCAGGGTCGTCCCAACAGTAAGTAGTAAGATGCTGGTACGTCGATGACTTGGAAATCAACAGCAAGCCAAGTGGGTCCCATTTGCAAATACAGGTTACTCTTCCCGAGAGTGGACTTCTGAGAACCGTCAAAAGCCTTAATATTAAAAACCCATCCTTTATCTCGTGCAATCCTTTGCCCAACTTCTTGAGGGTGATCAATGGACAAATGTTGAGACTAGAACCTCCATCGACTAGGATCCAGGTAATGAAATGATCTTCACATTGCACGGTGATGTGTAGTGCTTTGTTATGACTGAGCCCTTCAGGTGGCAACTCATCCTCGTGGAAAGTGATTTTGTGACTTTCCAATACCTTCCCTATCATGTTTTCCATTTCTCCTCCTGTTATGTGAGACATAAGCCTCGCTCAATATCTTTATCAAGGCATTCTTATGCACCTCGGAACTTTGCAGCAATGCTAATATGGAAATTTGCACCGGAGTCTTGTTTAGATGTTCGACAACTGAATATTCCTTCGATTGTATCTTTCTCCAGAGATCATCAGGTCCAGTTTCAACAGGACGTTCCAGAGGCCTCACTTGCTGGACTCAGCTAGGTGCTCCGGTGTGTATACCCTACCTGTTCTAGTCATACCTTGCGTGGCGATTGCTTTACCTGTGCGCGCTTTTCCTTTCCTTCTTGCCTTGGCTCTGTAGTCCCAGGGTATGGAATTTGACTGAAATGGGGCTATGTCTGACATGGTGACCGGAATGGGCACCCTTGGAGGCAGTGTAGTAACTTCAATTGGTGCAGGTGCCTTTGGAGTCCCGAACTCCTCCTCAATTGGTTTTGGCACTTTTGCAGGAGGTGCCTCGAACTCAAATGGTACAGATATATTCACCACGTTGCCCTCAGATGGCTGGATTTGCATAATAATAGGATTAAGAGTGATCCCCGTTTCTTGGGCTCATCTCCTTCGGATATCAGACTAATTGACCCTTCGGGGTCCCAGTCGTCCTCAACCTCAATCATGTGGATGCCTCCACCTTTGTGGTATGGTAGAGGGTTGATACAAACATTAGGAGCAGGCTCCTTAGCTACGATGATCTGGTTGTCAATTATGGTCTGAATTTTGTCCTTCAATGAGCAGCACTCGTTGATGGTTTAGCCATTCATCGTCGAATGGTATCTGCAGGTTTTATTTGGGTTGATCCATTGGGAGGGGTTTTCTGGGTTATGGCTGGGATGGCTGCAACATATCCAGCGGCTTTGAGCTTCTCATTCAATTGGTCAATGGGTTCAGCAATAGCAGTGTACTATCTGGGCGGTTTGCGGTCAAAGTTTGGTCTTGGTCGTGGGAAGTTTTGGTGGGTAGGAGATGATAGATAGTGAGGAGGTTGGGAGTTGTAATCCTTGTATACGGGTGCGGGTTGGGAATACCCTAACGAGGTGGGCTGATATGCTGGTGATGGAGGTGTTTGGTAGACGGGATGTGGGTTGTGATAGGTAGGTGAAGGTGCTTGGTAATTTACGGAAGGTTGGTAAGTGAGTGGAGTTGGAGGGTAGGGTTAGTATTTCATGGGAGAGTGGTTTCTTTACGAAGCCATTACGGAGTTTACATCCTTTTTCTTCGACGTACCACCAGATTGCAAGGCTTTGTTGGTGGCCAGCAGTGCCTCAAGGTTAGTAACCATACCATTTTTGATTTCCTCTTCAATTCTTTCTCCCGGTTTGATGATATCAGCGAACTTCTGCCCCTCTATCAGCATCAATTGCTCGTAATACTGTGGGTCCTGAGCACGAATGAAAAATCTGTTAATTTGTTCTTCTTCCAAAGCCAGCCTAACCTTGGCCGCTTACGACCTCCAACGAGTAGCATACTCACGAAAGGTTTCAGTGGGCTTCTTCTTCAAATTATGGATGTAGAACACATTCGGTGCATTCTCAGTGTTGAACCTAAAACGGTCAAAGAAATCAGACGCCATGTTTACCCAACTCGTACACTTCTTCGCGCTAATATACCAAGATAAAGCATCACCTTTCAAGCTCCTCATAAACAGATTCATGCGGATCTTTTCATCTCTACCAACTCCCACTAACTTGTCACAATACATCATAAGGTGAACCCTCGGATCACTCGTACCATCAAACATCTCGAACTTAGGAGGTTTGTACCCCTCTGGGTGTTCGACATCAGGTTGAACAAAGGTCTTCATAATTTAGACCCTCTACACCTTTGTTACCTTCCACGCCTTGAACCCTGCTAGTGAGATTCTTAAGTTCAGCAGCCAAGTTTTGAATGAGTGAGTCGATTCTGATATGGGTTGTGCATAGTATGGCACAGTATCCACAAAGATATGGGTATCTTGATGATTTGGAGCATTCTGGGGCTCTGGGATGAGCGGTGGAGCATTGTTGCGAGCTTGGGTTGTGATCTTCTGTGGAGGTGCAGGGACCTGGTTGTTGACATCTGCAGCTGCAAGGGAGATGGACAAGCTTGCCGAACTCCGGACCTGGTCCAGTTCCTCTCGAAACCTTAGCAAAGTTTGCTCAAAGTGAGCAGCAGTTTCATTGGTGATTGGGGTACCTTGGGAGGTTCCTTCAATTTCCTTCTTTTCTTCATTATCTCCCATCTTTCCCTTTTTCCTATTTCTGGGAGGACTCGGAGGAGGAGGAGGAGGAGGACCCTTTGATCTTGTTGAGTATGCTGATGGTTCTAGAATGCACGAACTAACCTTTGGGGAGGGGAATAAAAAATAAAAGAAAAAACAAAAAGGTAAAAAGATAGTGCGGATTTTGAGAAACAAAATATTGCGGTATTTAAACACGTTGTTACAAGAATATAAGTCGTTTCCTATTTGGGTGCCTCGTTGTGCCCGAGGTAGGCCTAGAAACAAATATGATTTGGAGAACTCGTAATACCAAACGCCTCATTTTATTGATAGAAAATAGAACGAGTCAAAACAAACTGAAGAAAAATTGTCACTAATATAAAAGGGCCTTATTACATCAAGAAAGCAGTAAAATCCTAACTACTTGGTCCCAGAAGGACCTTCCCCAGATTCGGCACCTTTGCCTCCCTCGTACAGTTTCATCAGCTCGCGCAGTCCCAACAACAAGTAAACCCGAGCCAACTGCCCACCTTCGTTACCTTCAGCTTCCTGACAGTCGCTGATCCTTTTGAGAAACTTGCCTTCCAGCTCCACTAGACCCCGTTCCAAGTATCCCTAAACGGTTGTTTGCGGGGACAGCCATGTCCTTCCATTCATTGATTACCTTCTCTTGAGCCTCTTGCATTTCCCGATGTTCACTTTCACACTTTCGCATCCTTTTGCGTAGCTGATTATACTTGACCTTCGGCGTAGTCTCCTCATCAATAACCTTGTGACCATGGACAAAACCCGTTTTTCCCAAGCCGATATGATCATCTTCTAACCACCCTGGAAAAAGCGGCATATGCCCCGCCTGATACCTGTCTGGCTCCATAGATTCCTTTTCCAAAATGATTTTTGAGTGCCACATATGCTGAGCCCGACACCTGTGTGGGCTATCGTCATCTTGGAAGTCAGCCCTGTAGTGACTCATCTTTTCCACCCTTGGTATAATCTGCTTCCTTCCCGCTTGCCTCATGAATCGGAGAGGGACACAAGGGTAAGTTACTCTTAAGCCGATGAGTATAAGGAATGGTGCATCCCTAGACCGAATGATAAACTCTTCAGTTGGAAACCACTCATACATCCATTGTACCTGCTCTTCTCTCAGATTCTGTAACAGTTCTACCCATCCACTGGCATCTTCCGGGTGAGCAAACATATCCGGCATGAAGTGCATTCGCTTTGGATGATCGAAAGCGATAGGGTCATCCCAATATCGTCGTATGATCTCTTTTCTGTAGTCTCCCATCTGAAGATGCTCAATGTGCCAGAGTTTCAGTAGCAAATTGCACCCTTAAAAGTGAGGTGCCCCTTGTTGTCATTTTTCTAAGGCTCGGTACATTTCGGCGAGGATCGTCGGTGCTATGCTGAATGTCTTCCTGTCGATACCCTCCATACCGCTTTGGTTACCATGGCTAGTCTTGAATAGATCCTAGCCTTCTTCATCGGAAAACATATCATGCCCAGGAAACAGAACATGAATACAAAGGCTCTCCTATGTATGTGCCCCAAAGAGATGAGGGTGAACTCGTCCATGTGGGTGCGGTATGATTCTCTATGTCCGAACCTTTCATACATGAAGTCGAAGAATATGTAGAAGTCCTTCAGAGTGGTCAGATTAGGATTCTTCTTGAGACCCATCACATTCAGGAACCCTCTACCTTTGCAGTTTTCTAGCATAAGCAACCCGGGCTATCCCAAAGAATTCCGGCTAGACCCCCAATTTCTTCCAATAGCAGCGTCATTTCAATACCCCTAAAGCAGAAGACGGACCGTTCACTATCCCAAAACATAGTAGCAGCTTCCACAATCTTGTTATCTGGCCTAACTTCCAGGAGTAAAAGAAGATTTCCTAAGTGCTTGCGGACAAGAACCCGATCACTACCATGCAAATCATCCCACCAGCTTAGAAACTTTGGATGAATGTTTGACACCATACCAAATCTGGGGACAGTGCCTCATTTTCCTACAAAATAGAGAGTTAGGCCCTTAACCCCACCGGACTCTACTATTTAAATCAATAATTAGAAAAAGGCATTTAATTCTCCAAATCTATGCACATAACGTGAATGTCCGTTTAGGCTGTCCTAATGAGTCATTATGCGGACAACATAACTAACTCGTCTAAGTTAGACCATGATGCGAACATTTAAATAGAGTAAGGCTTCTATTTGAAGTGATAGACAAGGTACCTTTGAGCGTACAACTCAAGAGGGAAAGGCACGGAACCGTCGACTACACCGTTGATCGACTGGTTTTACCGCAAATATGCATTTGCAAATCTAGGGGGGTTCGTAATAATGGAAGGGCGTAACCACTCACTATAAGCTTTGCAATAGAATTTGTTTGGCACGAGTGGAAAATGATGTTAAAGGATGCAATTACAACAATGGAATAAATACATGTATATTCACGTTCATACAATAATGATTACAATAAATGCTCGAAATTTAAAACGAAATTGAAGTAAAGTGAGGTAATAAAGCAGTAAAACAGTTAAAGAAAAGAAAGGCACGAAAAAACAAGTTAGTAATTGTAGAGAAATCATTAAAGCAATAAAGGTAATAAAGAGAGCAATAAAGCCACGAAATACGTAATGGTAAAACCTAAAAAAGAACTCCCCAGTGGAGTCGCCATGCTGTCGATACCCTCTTTTTCCCTAAAAAGTGCGATATCGGGTTTTACGACATTATGGGCAAAATAACTCTATTTCCCATTTGCGAATTGGATTATGGAATTGGAAGAGTCGCCACCTAATGATTATAATGCATTAGGACACTTAAGAGGGATTATTTTGAAAAGAAAACCAGAGCTCGGGTAAGGGCTTGAGATTATCTCGAGCGGAAGGTGTTAGGCACCCCTCAAGATCCACTAGTGTGGTTCCCGGCCGTGTTAATCGTGACTTTATAAAAAAGATAAAACAATTAAACAAGTAAGGTTTACAAATATAGCATTCATACAACTTGAAAAGCTTTAAAGAAAAGGAAGGACCTAAAGTTAAAATAAAAGAGAGAATTGATTTGGAAAAGCGTCACTATAGAAGAACAAATAAAGCAAGAAAAAGAGAGAAGGGTCCTAGGTTTAACTACAATATGGATCATTCGATGCAATATCCCACACATATTCCCAAAGAGGGGTCACTTTATGATATTATCTCATCGTCATCATCTCCATATTTTACCCTTCCCACCCCATAGAGGTTATTTAAGCGCGTGAATCGTTCATGAATGCTTATTGTGTGATATTACCCATCGCATCCTATAGATCCTAGAGGGAATTTAGGATCGCTACTCTTGTGAGGTAGGAACTAGGTGAAACCCTAAAGTTTAAAGGTTAAAATACTAGGCGACATACAAAAACAAATAGGACTTGCATATAAAGGAATCATATAGAACATATAAAAGGCTCAAACAACCCTCTATAAGAGAACACGTAATTAGCACGTCTCAAATACATGCAAGGTCTAAGGAAGAGAGAGTTTTAAAAGTTGGAGTGTTGACTAATATATCTAAGACAGCAACTAAAAAAGTTTTAGAAAACAGAATTCGCCTAAAAGAGTTGGATGAAAGCTTTGGGACTTGAGAAAGGCAAATTGATGTGTGACAGTTTAGAAATCGGAGGGAAAACCTATTAAACACACTTGAAGATACATAACACATATGATAAACCAGTTTTCGGACATGAGAGGTAGAAAACATATGAAAAACTATTCAGAAATGTTAAAGAATGTGTGAGCGTATTAGTTTTGAACCATAGTTTTCTATAAAAAATTGCAGAAGATATAGTATCCGGACAAGTTTTTTGAAAATAGTGACCCAGTTCGGGACTAGGAAGAAGAGTAACTTAGTAAAATATTTGCACAGAAGAGATTGAAAATAAGGTAGAAGTTAGTGTAAAAAAATCAGCGGTCTGGTAGAGAGGCAAACAAATTCAGACGATTTAAAGAGGGCGAATAGCTTAAGCATGATTTAAGGCGATTAATCAATATTATCTAACCTAAGGTTTTCCTAGCCGTTGTTTAACCATAAGATAAAGGTGGACATATATGTTTGTTTTCGAGTTTTAAAAGGAACAGGTTAACCAGTTTACATTTTGTTTAGCAAAATTAGTGAGGCATTCAACAGTTGCAAAAGAAGGACCCTAGGTACATGACTTCTAATGCATATAAAGGCCCTAAGACATAGTATCTAAATGCAAGGCAGTAATTTGATTATTAACTGATTGTGATTACAAAAATAACAAGCTGAAAGTAAAAGCCCTAAGTACAGGATTTCTATATGTGAGATCCATGTCCTATACATGGTTTCTATTACGCAAATAGGTAAGTAAAGCCCTATAAACATGTTTTCTACCCATTCCCTTAATAATCATGCATAACCCTCCCAATTTCACTATAATCCCCATTGTTCTTTACAAATTATTACATCCATGTAATTTAAAAATACAAGAGTGATAAAAGAAAATAAGAAGTTACTCTATGGAGAGCCTGAAGCCAGGCCGAAGCATCTCCAACCTCACTCTTTTCGAGTTTCACAGCCATTACCAAGGCTTGGGTGCAGCAAAATTCCCTAAGGGTTCGTTTAAACCTCTGGCCAATACTAAGCACCCAAAATGTCCCAATTAGACAAGGGGAAACATGGAAGTGCCAGCCTTGTGCATCAGAGTTCCATGGGTGCTCAAGGCTCCCAAGACAAAGGTAATTAGGTCGTGATTTGGAAGGTGAATTTGGGTTGAAATGTGGTCAAAATTGAAAGACAAAAGGGCTATAATTTAAATGCCCAATTTTCCCCCTAATTTAATTTTATAAAATAGCAAATGTTAATATAAAAATTCGATAAAAATACTGAGTTAATAAAAATATATATAAGTGTTGATTAAAACTATTGTGAATGATTTTGTAGTTAAAAATACTCTCCAAATTGATAAATGGACTAAAATTGCAATTTAATGCGATTTCAATTTAGAAATACCTAATGCATTTGTAAAATTTTGCAAAAATTATGTAAAAATATATTTTAATATAAATAAGAAAATAAAATAGATTACTTATCTAAATTTTGAAATACCTAATGCATTTGTAAAATTTTACAAAAAATATGTAATAATATATCTTTATATAAATAAGAAAATAAAATAGATTACTTATCAAAATAACGAGATTTGGGACTAAATATTGGATTTTATAATACAAAATAAGTCGTAAATTAATTTTAAAATGCTTGAAAAAATGTAGAAAAATACCAAACCTTCGTGGATGCTTATATATGCATCCATATGCTATTTTGAAAGTATTTTGAGTGCAAATATTATATAGGAAAAAATTAGATATCAACACCATGCTACTCTTGAGGAGCCATGGTGCAAGGGGGCTGGTGGTCAAGATAGATGACCAACCTAGTCACAGATTTTTTTGCAGGTATTTTTACGTTAGGATCGAACACCTAGTTTCTAACCCTATCGGGTTCTCGAAGAAGTGAAATTCAAAACATAAGTGTCTCTATTTGCTTAATCCCTCGTTACTTGTGACTGCTATGGTTCTAACTTTTTCCATTACAGCCATAGCTCACACACCCCGGCTCATCGCCGGCATCAGGAAATGGGTTGCTGATATGTTGCCGTATGCGGAAAGGACTCCCACATGGCCTGATTTTCTCCAGCATTATGGCCCTGCAGCCCCTTCAGGTAGAGTTTTGACTTTTTTTAACAGGTTTTGCAAATTTTACTAACTGGTTTATTTTCATGGCGACAGGACGAATCCCTCCTAGGAAAAGGGCGGTAGTGCCTACTTCTGCATGGTCCAACGCTGCTTTGTATACTCATGAGATATTCAGCACGTCCATCCGAGGAGGCATCCCTATAGTCCCTTTGCAGGGATTCGCATCGGTGATGACAGTTGTGAGAGAGTCTACCTCGTCTGTACCGGCTCCGCAGCCTGTAGATGAGTCTCCTAAAGGTAAAGAACCGATGGAGAGGAAAAGGCGGAGACTTGCGACAGGCATGGGGTGGCTACATAAGATGAAAGGAGTGGCACGCCCCAGCAAATGCCTAGACCGATATTCATGGCGGATGCCATCCATTCCATAAGGTCGGCCCATCAGGGTGCAGCGTTGCTGGTACTAGTTCAGCATGTGCCGTTGAGGGTGGCTCAACAACCCACGTCGATGGAGTTGGCGGGGAAGTTGAGGAATCTGACTCTGAGATTACCCAGGAGAATGTGGATGAGCTTGTGAAGGGCCTCACGCATGTGGAGATGATGACGGATGGGTCCGATCGTCAAATTGTGATTCTGGGGCATACAATTTATTGTTGAACAGCGAACAGGCCGCTTCGGAGCTTACTTTGCTATGCGTCGCCCCTGTAAGTAAGATGCTCAGAACCGTAAATGATGCAGAATCGTCACGAAGGGTCGCCAGCATGACTCTACAGGTGACCATTTTGTTTTTGTTATTTACATGTTGCAAGGTTGGCTTGATGCGTGCTAATTCCTGCCTTTCATCTCAGACCCTCCTATTGGAGTTGGAGCCGAGACGTCGTGAACAGAAAAAGGTGACTATCTTGTACAATATGGTAAAAAGGTATCAGTGGTACCCCTCTAAACATGAAGCGGTAGTGGACCTTTTCTAGTAGGATCCCGAGTTTTTGGTATTCTGGGAGGGTCTCAAGCAGAAGGCGGCCCAGTTAGAACGTGTGGGGGCTGAATTGGATAAGACAGACGACGAGCTAGTAAGGGTCGTGGCCCGTAATATTGAAGTGGAAGCGGCTTCTTAAGGTAAAGGATGAAGAGCTCGAGCTTAGTTGGGGGTGGCGGTGGAGAATGTCGATCTCCAGCGTAGGGTAGTGGACTTGACCACTAAACTTGAAGGCAGGGTGGAAGAGATTAATGCTCTTAGACGGAGTGCCCCCCTCCCCCCAAGGTCGTAGGACATGGTTTGCCCTTCACCATCTTCCTCATCTCGTCCCCCGTCTGATCACAGTGCACACCGTAACGCCCATGAGATATGGAATTATGCGGAGGCCAAACTCGACGTTTATAGAGAGCTTCATGATGAGGGTCGAGCAATAGAGGAAGAGGTCCAGGAATGGCGGCACGAGGCTCGTACCGCCTGTGAATCCAGTGGGTATTGTTCTGACTCCCCTGATCGGGAGGGCTTCACTTTTCAGGATGTCGATCATTAAGACTATGGATCCTAGTATAATGAGGTTTATTTCCCAGGAGGTGATGTGCAGGGTGGCGAGGAGCCTTGATTTTGTACATATTATGTTGCTCTTTATTTTTTGGAATGTAATGCGGCCCTTTCGCAGTGTTGAATGTAGATACATTTTTGTTGTGATATATAAACTTTATTTTTTGTCGTTTTTCTTCTCTAATTGTTTTGTCAATAGCCTTAGCCCATAGGATGTTCGACTGTTGTTGAAGTGTTACCCGTCTTAGTTGAACTAGGTCGAACCTTGATGTCGATGGCCTTAGCTAGTAGGATGTTACTTCGACTGTCATCGAAATGTTATCCATCGTGGTCGAGCTGGGTCAAACCTTGATGTCGATGGCCTTGGCCAATAGGATGTTACTTCGACTATCGTCGAAGTGTTATCCGTCGTGGTCGAACTGGGTCGAACCTTGATGTCGATGGCCTTGGCCAATAGGATGTTACTTTGACTGTTGTCAAAGTGTTATCTGTCGTGGTCAAACCTTGATGTTGATGTCCTTGGCCAATAAGATGTTACTTCTATTGTCGTCGAAGTGTTATCCGTCGTGGTCGAACTGGGTCGAACCTTGATGTCTATAGCCTTGGCCAATAGAATGTTACTTTGACTGTAACCAAAGTGTTATCCGTGGTGGTCAAACTGGGTCGAACCTTGATGTTGATGGACTTGGCCAATAGGATATAACTTCGACTGTCGTCGAAGTGTTAACCGTCGTGGTTAAACTAGGTCGAACCTTGATGTCGATGGCCTTAACAGTTTATATAATGGAGAAACTTCTATTCAATGGAGAATTGTCAATAAAATGTAGAGTTTTGCTTATACAATGGATATTTAGACTACGGCAAACATACCCAAGTGTATCTGCCAAAATCATCCACAATTGTAAGAAAATAGTGTTTCCTATCATATGTAGGCATCTTATGAGGACCCCAGACATCAAGATGAATAAGCTGAAAAATACACTCAGTCTTACTGCTATTGAGAGGAAACTTTAATCTACTTTGTTTAGCTAAAGGGCATATTTCACAGTTGTGCTGTAAACTATCTACAACTTTATTCTTCAAGGCAGGAATATGCTTCATTTCCATTATTGATAGATGTCCCAATTTATATGCCAAATACTGCATTCATCGATGTCTTTAGTGACCAATGCTGCTACTGGTTTGTCTCTCCACTTCAGAATATAAAATCCACAGTTCTCTCTACCAATCCACATCACCCTCCCATTGTAAAGGCCCTGCAATACACAAAAATCAGGGAAGAATAGAGCACAGGATAGAAGCTCCTTGGTAAGTTTGGAAACTGACAATAAATTGAATTTAAAATCTAGAACATGCAACACATCTTTTAGTTCATATCCCTTCAGAATTGAAGTTTTTCCTTTGTGTGTTACTGAACATTTGCTACCAGTTGGAACCTGTACTTTATGATTCCTTTGTTGCTCAATGTTCTCTATATTAAATAGGATTTCTTTATCACATGTAATATGGTGAGATGCTCCTGTATCAACTACCCATTCACATAAAGATGCATCAGACAACAAGGTGGTTATACCTGCCATTAGTGTATGACAATCACCTGCAGGTGTTTTGTTCAGAAGCTCCAGTATCTTCTTGCATTGACCTTCAATGAACAATTGCCCCATCTGTTGGCCTTGAGAAGAGCTAGTAGTTTCCTCTTGCACCATATTAGCATAGGTTCTGTTTCCCTGTTGTTTCTTCTTGCTTTTAAAGTCAGGAGGATATCCAATAATCTTGTAACCGTTTTCCTTGAGGTGTCCATTGTACCCACAGTGTTCACAAATAATCCCAATTTCTTACCCTTATATCCTTGATTCTGTCCTGCCATCATAGTTAAGGGTTCCCTACTTATCTCAAGCATACCTAGTTCTCGCTGACTTTCTTCTTGAATGACCAAAGCATAGGCTTGATTTATAGTTAATACTGGTGTCTTAAGCGATATTTGACTTCTCACCTGACTATAGCTTTCATTAAGTCCTACCAGAGACTGTAATAAACGCATATTTTTAAATTGATCAGTGAAAGGTCTAGTTTCTTCACAATCACAACCAGATCCTGGAACTAATAGGTCAATCTCATCTCAAAGATCTTTCGTTTTCGTGTAATATGATGTTACAGAGTCAGTGCCTTGATTTAATGATCCAATTTGGATCCATAGAAGGTACCAACGAGTGAGATTAGATTTATCAAACCTCTCTTTGAATTCCTTCCATATTGTTTTTGCAATTGCAGCATAAATGATGCTTGGCTGTAATTATGATGATAATGTACGTCCTATCCATGAAATAACAACGGTATTAAACCTCTCCCACTGATTCACCAGTTCTCCTCTGTAAGAGCTTTTCAAGAAAGTTCCTTCAATGAAACCTAGCTTGTTCTTCACCAAAATGTTATTCGCATCGATCTACTCCATAAACAAAAATTTTCAGGTACAGTGAGCTTAATATCGTGCAAATCTACTTCAGGTGTATTTGTGGCTACAAAAATCAAAGGGTGATTGTGATCAATTGGGAGATCTCCTGGTTCTGCCATGGTTGATGAATTGAAGCTTCTAAACACTGTTCGATGTTTAGATCTTGTAGAAGTTCAACTCGATTTCAGTAACCTGCTCTGATACCATAATAGAATTGAAGATGCATGTAAGATTAAGCCCTAGATTCTAGAGAATTCAGAGAAGAATAGAACGAAGAAGGAGGAGGAAGAAAGAGTTCATTTTATTATGATAAGCTCTGTTACAAAATGAGCAGTATTTAATTACAATAACTGACCTGCACATGCCTCTAAAATGTGTGTGTAATGACTAATATACCTCGCTTTACTATCTTAAATCACAATAAAATATATAATAAAGAATTATTTCAAAGAATATTCTGCTAAAATATCCTTATTTTATTTTAAAAAGTGAAAGGTATATCCACAACTTTAAATGTGTAAGTATGTGCGAAGGTGCCGACAAAGTAATCACTTTTTCTTCATTTATATAGAATTAATTTTTGTATACAGATACATGAAAATACCTTTCTATGTTATGTCAATTGATTTACTTAAAAGTTTTTATTTTATAATTATGCTATTTGTCACTGCGCTTCATTGTATCTGTTTAAAAAAAGTGTTAAATTTGGGTTCATGTGTTTTGGTAATATAATGTAGTTGATTTGTCTATAATGGGGGATAAATGCAATTGAGGCAAATTGATGCCATCTTCAATAGAAATATAGCAGTGCCAATTTGCCATTTGTGAATCTACTGTATGTACCAATAAGGGTTGTGATGGAGTGGTAAGTACTCCTTCATCCTTTACCAAAGGTCTCGAGTTTGAGCCCATGTGTGACAACCCGACCCGTCGCCACGTGAGTTACCGCCTTGTTTTCCCTGTTTTATGTTTCTTCATGTGTTAGTATATGTGTTTGGTGAGTTTGAAGTGTTTCGGATTGAATTTGGATAGAAATGAGACAAATAGTCTCTTTACGAAAAGTTTAAGTTGGAAAAGTCAAACGAACGTTGACTTGTGAGTTATAAGGCTCGAAATGGATTTCCGACAATTTGTCTAGTTTCGGGAGGTGATATATGACTTGGGAGTAAAATTGAAATTGAATTTGGAGTTCCGGTGTAGAATTAGGCTTGAATTGACGAAGTTTGAATTTTGGCAGATTCCGGTTGAGAGGTGAGATTTTGATCCGAGGATCGAAATAGAATTCCGAGAGTTGCAAAAGCTTTGTTAGGAGATTTTGGATTTGTCTGCAAATTTTCAGGTCATTCAGACGTCGTTTGATTGGGTTTTTGATTGTATGCGCATTTCGGAAGTTCTTAAGAAATGTTAGCTTGGATTGGAGATTAATTCATGATTTTAGCGTTTTTTGATGTGATTTGAGGCCTCGAGCAAGTCCGTAATGTGTTTTGGGATTGGTTGGTGTGATTGGTCGGGGTCCCGGGGGCCTCAGGTGTGTTTCCGGTTGTGATTCCGCTCTTGTTCAATATTTCAATGCTGCTTCTTTGAACATAACAGGGTACCATAATACGAAAATGAGCTCCAAATTCAATTATGATTGAACCATTAGATTGGTATCAAAATTTCAGAGCCACAGGAAAAAGAATTGTCAAATTTGGTCATCGTATGAGGAAGTTATGCTCGTTTTCGTGCCGAGAAAGTGCTGGTGCTGTCAAAACCGCTGAAGCGGAAATTGACCGCGGAAGCGGAAAAATGACCAAAAAAGTGGTCCCAGATAGACCAAAAATGGGCGAATAAGACAAAAAGTACGCGGAAGCGGAAAAAGTTCCGCATAAGCTGCCTGGTCAGTTCTAGAGCTCCGATTGAGGTAATTTTTGCGGCGTTGTTCTTGTCTCATCAAGGGGGTAAATATCGACCTTTATTTTGATGTTTATCTATGATTGTTTCTGTTGGTTTCAATTTTTTATCCGTGTTTGGAGGTTAGAAATTGAGGATTTAGGCCTAGGGATTTGAAAATAAGATTTAATAATTTGAGGGGTCAAATGAACTCCGATTTTGGTAAATTTTAAATTTACGGACTCGTGGAGAGACGAGGAATCTGGTGATGTGATGTTCGTAATTTTTCAAGAACTGGGCCCGGGGCTCGGGTTTTTCTAGTTTCGAGGTTCTTGCTATAATTCGATTATTTTCGATTGGGTATTGTCCCATTTGCATATTGTGATGTATTCGCTCTATTTTTGGCTAGATTCGACGTGCGTGGAGGCCGATTTGAGGGGCAAAGGCGTCGCGAGCTTGAGATTTCGCCGGTTCGAGGCGAGTAATACTTGGGAATGATACCGTGAGGGTTTGAAACCCCGGATTTGCACATATTAGTGATGTATTGTGGTGACTTGCACGCTGGACCTGAGCGTGAGGTAGAGCACTGTTGGGATTGTGACTTGGTCCGTCTCGGTTGTTGGTTTTTACCGCTAAATTGTAATTGTTTTGTTGTTATCATTATGACTTGGTCTCATTGCCATACTTGGGGCTTATTGCCGATTATTTGAAACCTTATTGAGTTCTCATCACTATTTTTCGTAAATATTAGAAATATCATTGAAGTCAGTCCATGTGATTTACACTGTTTTATGAACTCAGCTATATTTTTACTCAAACTTGGATTTTTAAACGATATTTAAACTATCATTTGAGCTGAGTGTAATTGTTTACGGATGCCCGAGGGGCTTTTGACTATTTCGGATCGATTGAGGCTGAGGCCATGTGTCAGGGCAAGGAGATGATGTAAGGAGGCTTGCAAGCCTCGAGTGTTATGTGTGCATGTGCATATACATGCATGGATCAGACTGCACGCTGCAGTAGCATATTGCATGGTGCATGCCACAGTACCATATTGCATGGATCGGGCTGCACGCCACAACGGTGTAATATTGATATTGCTTTTGGGCTGTAGGAACCCCCACAGTGAGCGTGGTTACCCAAATGGATCGAGTTGCACGACCCTTAACGGTCATATGCATTTTATTGCATTGCATTCACGCATTTACTATTGTTTGTACTACGTGGCATGACAATTAGCACTCATATATTATTGGCATACATACTGTTACTTGCCTTTTTTACTAGATACCCTGGTGTTATATGTTGAGGAGTATTAAGCCGAGAGGCTGATGATGGATATTGTGAGTTGGGAGTGAGCCCGCGGGGCTGGTATTGTACTGAAAGATTGATATTGAGCCCGAGGGGCAGGTTTCTTATTATTTCCTACTTGCTGAAATTACCATTGAAATTGTAGAAAAAGCATATTTTCAAAAGAGATTTTTGAACTGAACTTGGGATTTTCTAAAGGTATTTTTGACAGTATTTTGATTTTTCTCAAAAGGGTTGTTCTGTCTTTTATAGTAGTTTGGTGTGCTCATACGTTTTTTCTTATTGCTCAGATATTATTCCTTTTTATTACCACTGAGTTGGCATAACTCACTTTACTCTCTGCACCTTGCATGCAGTTGTAGGTATTGTCCACCCGGTAGCGGGTTATCACCAGGACCGAAGGTCTTATTGTGGTAGTTGAGCAAGGAGACCGCCAGTGTTCGCGGCATTGCACCCCATCTTTGTATCCCGATTTTATCTTGTACATATATACATTGTTAGTCCAGTAGTAGTGCCCTACTCATTAGATGCTCGTGACTTGTAAATCCCCGGTCGGGTTATATTGGAATTACACTTCATAATTAAATGCCATAAAGTAGTATTTCTATTCTTTTATGTTTAATAACTGCTTAAAAGGAATTGAGTGGTTGTTGGTTGTCCTTGTGTTCATGAGAGGCACCATCACGACCGGGTATGGAATTTGGGTCATGACAAGTTGGTATCAGAGCCTAGGTTACTAGGTCTCACGAGTCATGAGCAGGGTTAGTAGAGTGTCGTGGATCAGTATGGAGACATCTGTATTTATCCTCGAGAGGCTGAATAACCTATAGGAAAACTTCCCATTCTTGGAACTCTTATCGTGCGTACTTGATTCAGTTTGAGATAACTCTTGAAAATTCATTATACACGTCTGTATACGTACGTGAGCGCTCAGTAGTATATGTGCCTTGATGGCTTGTGATTCCCTGATCAAGGGGTGACAGGTAATCTCTTTGAGTTCATGTTGGGCCAGTCTGAAGGACTTGAGGCCGGATATTTGCCTATGGCTTGAGCACCGAGGTGCTGATGGTGTGAACAAGTATTTTGAACTTCTATGTTCAGTGTTATTCTTTTTAGTCGGAATGGAGGCTGGATATTCATGTGAGGAGTATGTTAGTACTGCGAGGTGTATCTATGTAATATTGGCAGTGACGAAGAAGTCTGGTGGATAATAGATGAGTTTTTAAGTGTTTGTTTCCTATTGCGTTCTATTGTGTAGCTCGAGGCATGGGCACGTGAAGAATATTTTCGTATCCCCTAGTTGGCTAAAGAACCTTCCACATGGCGGTATGAGTTCAGACTCAGAAAGACAATGGTTGTGTATTACCAATATGATGGTGGAAGGTATGTGGAAATAGTGAAATGAGGTGAAGCAGGTGGGTTATCTCCTGCGGAGGGTTTTGAGCAGTATGATCCTTATGTGTATGTAAAATATCTCATGCATAATTGAAGGGTATGTGTTGTATTTTGAATAATTGGGACACTTAAGAAAGTGGACTCGGCTGATGTGGAATGAATGCGAGGTTTGCAGAGAATCTCAGTGCTAGATAATCTGCGCGTTCACAAAACTTGTAAATGATTTGAGTTTGATCTCATTGTGACATCATGAGAATAAAAGTGTTATGAGTTGTTAAGAGTGCCTTAATATATGGCTTCGAGCCAAGTTGGGAGGTTGATGTTGGTCAGGTAATTGCATGGTTATGTGCTATGTTGGTTCTGTTTTGAGGTATGATGGCGGACCAGTTCTGGTTACAAGAATTGAGCCGAGGACGGCACGTGTGAAGGAAAATTTCTACAAAGGTTATATGGTGCTTTCGTAAATGTGAGAAAATACTAGGATGTTTTGAGCTGTTGTTAATAAAGAATGCTCGGTGCAAAAAGAAGGAAAATGGTTGTTTCTATCTGTATGAAATCATGTTCTGCGGTGTCAGCGTGCTAATGAGGCACGAGTGGTTCCGTTCGTGTAGAGCGGGTGAATTGAAGCTGAATAAGAGTGGACGACTCTCGAGAATGGTTTTACTATGTTCAAGATTTTGCATGTAACAATCAGGTGTCTTAAGTTTGTGAATGTGGCTAGAGATTGTGTTTACATTAAAAAAGATCAAGACTTGTGGTATTTTATGTTAATCATGGGAATTTATGTATCCGTATTTGGAAGATAGTGGTAACGAATTCAGATTCACAGGAAGTTCTTCAAGGTAAAGTATTCTGGAATATTGTATTTCTAAGAAACATTCGAGAGGGTATTCAGTGGCCTATGGGTCTTAGATAGTGTGGTCTTATGTGGGAGTCTCGTTTGGTAACCTGAATTGAGGTATTGTGGTGCTACAGCGGGGGAGAATAACGATGAATCATGAAGGAAATTGGATAAATGGAATAGCTTGATAGTGCACCGAATCGGTATAGTAAGGATATGATTAATTACTGTATGTGTCGAGGTAATGATCCTTACAGGTATGGTGTAGCAAAAATTTTAAGTGCTAGCAGTTTGCTTAACTTGGCTTAGGTAGAAGGATTCAGTCCTAGTAGTTTAGCTTGTGCAATGGAATTGGGAGAAAGGGCTCTTGAAGTGTTTTACCGTGGTTTGAAAATGAGTATGCTTCCTATGGGTATGTTAAGCATGGAGTGTGTAATGATTTTTCTCCTATATGGGATCCTGAAAGTTCTTGACTAGTTTAGTGCGCCAATGTCTGCGGCACATGATAGAGACACAAGTCCTCGTATTATCCTAGTGTGGTATGGTCTATGTGATATGATATGGAGAATTGAGATTTGTGTGTGCAAGGTTTTGGTTCAGTGCATAATGGGAAATTATTAAATTCTTGCGTAGCACGAACACCTACAGCTGAGTGAAGAATCGATCTTCAGATGATTAAGGTGATGTAAATTTATGATATGTCAGTAGTATTGCGACATTTTCTTATTGGATCGACTGCGGATATTTGAGTTTGTTGACGGCATAGGAAATTTGAAATATCTTTCGTGGTATGAATTGATACTTGATGTGTGTTATGTAATCGTACGGCAGAGTGTGGGATCGGGAATAGTGATTCACGCGTTATATGTGTTGGAGGCTAGAAGTTCTCGCGATCCGACCATGCGATGGTTGTGGGTCGTATGTATCCACATCGTCTTGCAGTTGCTGGAAACTGGAGGTCAAAGTGGATTTTCTTTGCTTGATATGCTAAATTTGGTTATGATGTTAGATTGCAAACTGGTTATTCCAATGTCAGATATTCTAGACTAATATGTTATGGACTGTGTCGGAAAAAGGGTCCACAGGTTGCGTAGTAAAGTACATCGAACTATTGTAGTTATATTCCAAGGGCCAGCGGACGGCTGGCAAGCATTCCTTATTAATTGGGCCTTCGTGGCGGATGTCAGTGCAGAGATTTCTACCATTGATTCAGTTCCGGTATTACGGGACTATTCGGATGCGTTTCTTGCGGCCGGGTATGAGGCTATATGTGTTTATTGTAATGAGAAGATTTGGTTCGATGTGCATCTCCTTTTGTGAGATATGTGCAAGATCGGGTGGCACGCCGCCACGGGTATATTATTTGGATCGGGTGGCACGCCGCCACGGGTATGGTATCTTGATCGGGTGGCACGCCACCACGGGTATGTTATCTGGACCGGGTTGCGCGCCAAAATAGTGTGATGTGGAGAATAGTTTTCCTATATGTTACTTTGTATGCCTTGTTTCCTGGTTTATAAGGAAAATCTGTATTGGGTGTTGCTCGGCGAATAGCGCATTGGTTGTGTCCTTTCAGGATTGAATTGTGTATAATACTTGCTTCACCGTGGGTGTGATGGATTTCTTGGTTTCAGACCTCAATCTGTGCGTGGTTTTCTGTGTTGAGCATGACTTGAGGTGCTTCATGGGTAATAGTATTTGGATAGAATTTCGCGTTGTGGCAAGGCCACGTGATGTTATGACCTTTCGAGGAGGATTCAGGTACTCTATTTCTATGATGTGAGATGGGATCTCAGTTCTGTGTTGTGATCGTATGGAGGAATTTGAATTACAGCTCTTTCGTTTGGGTCAGTTGTCATGATTTGAGTGTGTTCAGATCGTTTCTTATTGGTGCCTGTGATGAGAACGTTGTGTCTTACGCTGGTGTTGAGGTGTCATATCACCAGAGTGGCGTGTTGTAGTAGAGATGATCGTAAGAGTCATTGCTGAGTACGAGCATATTTGATTTCAGCCTGTTAGGAAGGTAATATCGAGGTTTGGCTCCGAAAATCCGTTATAGTATCAGTCAAGAGGGAAATGGATTCATGAATGGTTGATCTGAGAGATGGATTCGGTTTATCATGTGTTCCAGTTACCGTTGGCATCATATGAAGGTATAAAAATGAGACACTATCTAAAAAGAGATTTTCTATCGATATTGGTTGTTGTGGGATATCATATGATTGCAGCCGAGGTTGCAGGTATGGATTATTACAGTTGATTTGTTCTGATATAGATGTGGGGGTTCTGATCTGGTGCGTGATTTTGGGAAGTTCAATGTGGTTTATGGCTTAGATGGACTGTGAAATTCCGATTATGTTGTGTTATCGAACCTGTGTGAAATAGGGTGACGTGGGATCACCCTGAGTATATGCTTGGTAAGGTCATCCAGCCATTGGGTTGCTTGTAGTACAACTCTGGGTACGCTCGAGTACTAGCGTTTGTTTAACTTGGGGAGGATCTGACGACCCGAACCGTCGTCTTATGTGTTACTGATCCATTTTCCCCTTATTGTGTTGCTTCATGTTTCAATATCAGTATTAGAGTCGATCGGGTGTAATTGAATTTGTTTTGGTCGAAAATAAGGCACATGGCCTCTTAGAAGGAAGCTTATTTTGGAAAAAGTTAACAGGAAGTTGACTTGTGTGTTAGATGGCTCGGATGTGATTTCCAATGATTCGGTTAGCTTTGGGAGATGGTTTGTGACTTGGGATAGCAATCGGAATTGAATTTGGAGGTCCGGTGTAGAATTAGGCTTGGATTGGCAAAGTTTGAATCTTGGCGGATTCCGGTTGATAGGTGAGATTTTGATCCAAGGGTCAGATTGGAATTCTAAGAGTTGCAATAGCTTAGTTAGGTGATTTTGGATATGTCTGCAAATTTTCAGGTCATTCGGACGTCGTTTGGTTGGGTATTTTATTGTATGCGCATTTTGGAAGTTCTTAAGAAATTTAGGTTTGGATTTGAGGAATTTGGTGATTTTTGATGTTAATGATAGTGTTCTTATGGCTCTAGCAAGTTTGAATAATATAATAAGTCATGTTTGTGCTTTTGGTTGAGGTCCCGGAGGCCTCGAGGTGATTTCGGATTGTTGAACGGGGGTTGTAGGAGTTTATGCATGTTTTTGTATTGCTTCTTCTGCTATTTTCGCGTCTGTGGAAAAGAAGTCGCCAAAGCGGTCCCGTAGATGTGGCTGAAGGACCAGGCCAAGGGTGAATGGCTGGGACCGCATGAGCGTTTTGGAAACCGCGGAAGCGGTCAACGCGGAAGTAGACAAGGACCGCAGAACTGGTCGATGGGATTTTAAGTTGGACCGCAGAAGCAGTCAAATTGACGCGTTAGCAGAGGTCGCAGGAACGGTCAGTTGACCGCGTATGCGGAAGTCGAGTTGGGCAGAAGGGATTAAGTTATCTTTTTTCATTCGCGAGTTTAAGTCATCTTTCTACCATTGTTGAGGATTTTGAGAGCTTTTGGGAGCACGGTTTCGAAGGGAATCAAAGGGAGGTAAGTTCCTCGGCCTAATTATTCAAGTTTAAGGAAGAGTTAACATGAAAACTTGGTTGAATTCATTAAAAAGGGGCTAAAGTTAGGGCATGAGTTTTGATATTTCAAATTGGAATTTGATAGGTCATTTGAGCTCGGCTTTGTGAGTTCTTGGTATGTATGAACTCGTGGAGAGACGAGGATTCCGGAAATGTAAGTTTTGTAATTTTTCGAGAAGCGGGTCTGGGGCTCGGGTTTTGCTAGTTTCGAGATTCTTGCTATTTCTCGATTGTTTTCGATTGGGTATTGTCCCATTTGCATATTGTGATGTATTCACTCTGTTTTTGGATAGATTCGACGTGCCTGGATGTTGATCTAAGGGGCAAAGGCATCGCGAGCTTGAGATTTCGCCAGTTCGAGGTGAGTAATACTTGGGAATGATATCTTGAGGGTTTGAAACCTCGGATCTGCACATCCTAGTGTTGTATTGTGGTGACTTGCACACTGGACCTAAGCGTGGAGTAGAGCACCATTGGGATTGTGAGTTGGTCTGTCCCGGTTGTTGGTTTTTACCGTGTATTTGCAAACAATTTGTTGTTATCATCATAAATTGGGCTCATTGCCATACTTGGGGCTTTATTACCGATTGTTTGAACTCATTGTGAGCTATCATCACTTTCCTCACTATTTGAAATACTATTTGAACTCATCCCATGTGATTTACACTGTTTTATGAACTCACCTATATTTTACTCAAACTTGTAGTTTTAAATGATATTTGAATTATCATTTGAGTTGTGTATATTTGTTTTACAGATGCCCGGGGGCTTTTTGACTATTTTAGACTGATTGAGACTGAGGTCCATATGTGAGGGAATGAATATGATGTAAGGAGGCTTGCAAGCCTTGAGTGATGTGTGTACATGTGCATATACATGCATGGATCGGACTGCACGCCGCAGTAGAATATTGCATGGATCGGGCTGCACGCCGCAGCGGTGTGATATTTATATTGCGCTTGGGCTGTAAGAGCCCCTCCGGAGTCTGAACCCCCACAGTGAGCGCGGGTACCCAAATGGATCGGGCTGCAAAACCCGCAGCGGTCATATGCATTTCATAGCATTGCATTCATGCATTTACTAATGTTTGTACTACGTGGCATGACATTTAGCACTCATATATCATTGACATACATATTGTTACTTGTCTTGTTGACCAGATACCCTGATGTTATATGTTGAGGAGTGTTGAGCCTGAGACGCTGATGATGGTTATTGTGAGTTGGGAGTGAGCCCGCGGGGCTGGTACTGTAGTGAAAGGTTGATATTGAGCCCGAGGGGCAGGTTTCTGATTATTTCCTACTTGCTGAAATTACCTTTGCAATTGTAGAAAAAAGAATATTTTCAAAGACATTTTTGAACTGAACTTAGGATTTTCTAAAGGGATTTTTCACAATATTTCGGTTTTTCTCATAAGGGTTGTTCTGTCTTTTATAGCAGTTTTGTGTGCTCATACGTGTTTTCTTATCGCTCAGATATTATTCTTTTTAATTACCACTAAATTGGAAGTACTCACTTAACTCCCTGAACCTTGCGTGCAGTTGTAGGTATTGTCCATCCGGTAGCGGGTTATTAGCAGGACCGAAGGCCTTATTGTGGTAGTTGAGCAAGGTGACCGCCAGCGTTCGCGGCACCGCACCCCATCATTGAATCCCGGTTTTATCTTGTACATATATACATTGTTAGTCCAGTAGTAGTGTCCCTACTCATTAGATGCTCGTGACTTGTGACACCCCGTTCGGGTTGTATTGGAATGACACTTCATAGTTAAATTCCATTAAGTAGTATTTCTAATCTTTTATGTTTAATAACTGCTTAAAAAGGAATTGAGTGGTTGTTGGTTGGCCTTGTCTTCACGAGAGGCGCCATCACGACCGGGTATGGAATTTGGGTCGTGACACGCTCGAGGACAAGCATTTGTTTAAGTTGGGGAGGATGTGACGACCCGAACCGTCATCACGTGAGCTACTGCCCTGTTTTCTCCACTTCTTCATGTGTTATTGTACGTGTTTGGTGAGTTTGAAGTGTTTCGGATTGAATTTGGATAGAAAAGAGACAAATAGTCTCTTTAAGGAAAGTTTAAGTTGGAAAAATCAACCTGACGTTGACTTGTGAGTTATAAGGCTCGAAATTGATTTTCGAAAATTTGGCTAGATTCAGGAGGTGTTTTATGACTTGGGAGTGAAATCGGAATTGAATTTGGAGGTCCGGAGTAGAATTAGGCTTGAATTGGCGAAGTTTGAATTTTGGCAGATTCCGGTTGAGAGGTGAGATTTTGATCCGGGGGCCGGACTGGAATTCCGAGAGTTGCAGTAGCTCTGTTAGGAGATTTTGGATTTGTCTGCAAATTTTCAGGTCATTCAGACGTCGTTTGATTGGGTTTTTTATTGTATGCGCATTTCGGAAGTTCTTAAGAAATTTTAGCTTGGATTGGAGATTAATTCATGATTTTAGCGTTGTTTGATGTGATTTGAGGCCTCGAGCAAGTCTGTAATGTGTTTTGGGACTGGTTGGTGTGATTGGTCGGGGTCCCGGGGGCCTCAGGTGTGTTTCGGGTTGTGATTCCGCTCTTATTCAATATTTCAATGTTTCTTCCTTGAACATAATGGGATACCATAATAAGAAATGATCTCCAAATTCAATTATGATTGAACCATTAGATCCGTATCAAAATTTCGGAGCCATAGGAAAAAGAATCGTCGAATTTGGACATCGTATGAGGAAGTTATGCTCGTTTTCATGCCGAGAAAAGTGCTTGTGTTGTCAAAACCGCTGAAGCGGAAATTGACCGCGGAAGCGGAAAATTGACCGCAAAAGCGGTCCCAGATAGGCCAAAAATGACCAAATAAGACAAAAATTCCGCGGAAGCGGAAAAGGTCAGCATAAGCGTCCTGGTCAGTGTATAAACCGAGAAGTTTAGTATTTTGGGCATATCTTGAGATCTAGAGCTCCGATTGAGGTGATTTTTCGCGACGTTGTTCTCTTCTCCTCAAGGGGGTAAATATCTTACCTTTATTTTGATGTTTATTCATGATTATTTCTGTTGGTTTCAATTTTTTATCCGTGTTTGGAGGTTAGAAATTGAGGATTTATGCCTAGGGATTTAAAAATAAGATTTGGTGATTTGAGGGGTCAAATGAACTCCGATTTTTGTAAATTTAAATGTACGCACTCGGGGAGAGACAAGAAATCCGGTGATGTGACTTTCGTAATTTTTTGATAAGTGGGCCCGGGGCTCGGGTTTTGCAAGTTTCGAGGTTCTTGCTTTAATTCAATTATTTTCGATTGGGTATTGTCCCATTTGCATATTGTGATTTATTCGCTCTATTTTTGCTAGATTCGACGCGCGTGGAGGCCGATTTGAGGGGCAAAGGCGTCGTGAGCTAGAGATTTTGCCGGTTCGAGGTGAGTAATACTTGGGAATGATATCCTGAGGGTTTGAAACCCCGGATTTGCACATCTTACCGTTGTATTGTGGTGACTTGCACGCTGGACCTGAGCGTGGGGTAGAGCACCATTGGAATTGTGACTTGGTCCATCCCGGTTGTTGGTTTTTACCGCTAAATTGTAAATGTTTTGTTGTTATCATTATGACTTGGTCTCATCGCCATACTCGGGACTTATTGCCGATTATTTAAACCCTTGTTGAGCTCTCATCACTATTTTTCCTCACTATTTGAAATATCATTGAACTCAGTCCATGTGATTTACACTGTTTTATGAACTCAGTTATAGTTTTACTCAAACTTGGAGTTTGAAACGATAATTAAACTATCATTTGAGCTGAGTGTAATTTTTTACTGATGCCCGATGGACTTTTAACTATTTTAGACTGATTGAGGTTGAGGGCCATGTGTGAAGGCAAGGAGATAATGTAAGAAGGCTTGCAAGCCTCGAGTGTTATGTGAATGTGCATATACATGCATGGATCGGACTGCATTTTTGCGCTTGGGCTGTAGAAGCCCCTTCAGAGTCTGTACACACCCCAGTGAGCGCATGGTACCCATGGATCCGGCTACGCGCTGTACTGGTCATGTGTATTGCATTGCATTCACGCATTCACTCATGTCTGTACTACGTGGCACGACATTTAGCACTCATATATCATTGCCATACATACTGTTACTTGCCTTGTTGACCAGATACCCTGGTGTTATTTGTTAAGGAGTGCTGAGCCCGAGAGGCTAATGTTGTATGTTGTAAGTTAAAAGTGAGCCCGCGGGGCTGATACTGTACTGAGAAGTTGATACTGAGCCCGAGGGGCAGGTTTTTGATTACTTCCTACTTGTTGAAATTATCTTTGCAACTGTCGAAAAAGCATACTTTCAAAAGAGATTTTGAAACTGATTTCGAGATTTTCTAAAGGGATTTTTCACAATATTTCGATTTTTCTCAAAAAGGGTTGTTTTGTCTTTTATAGCCGTTTGGTGTACTCATACATGTTTTCTTATCGCTAGGATATTATTCTCTCTTATTACCACTGAGTTGGAAGTACTCACTTTACTCCATGCACCTTGCGTGCAGTTGCAGGTATTGTTCACCCGGTAGCAGGTTATTAGCAGGACCGAAAGCCATATTTTGGTAGTTGAGCAAGGTGACCGCCAGCGTTAGCGGTATCGCATTCTGACTTTGAGTTCCAGTTTTACCTTGTATATATATTTTTCTGGCCCAATAGTAGTGTCCCTATTCATTAGATGCTCGTGACTTGTGACACCCCGGTCGGGTTGTATTGGAATGAAATTTCATAGTTAAATGCCATTAAGTAGTATTTCTATACATTTACATTTAATAGCTGCTTAAAGAGGATTTGGGGTTGTTGGCTGGCCTTGTCTTCACGAGAGGCGCCATCACGACCGGATATGGAATTTGGGGTCGTGACACCCTGGGTATGGATTCATCTTTGTTAGGAGCGCTTTACCCCCGATGTGGGACTTCCAACGCGAATCTGAATTTAGTCGAGCCCCAATGTGGATACCAGACACTGAGGAGGAAACCAAAAAAATAAATCTACCGCGTGTACCTACGATATTAAAACACAGTCTTTATAAAATAAAACATTACACTAAAACATGCAAAATGAGATTATAACGTATCTTACATGAAGAGTTCATAGGAATAGGGATGGGCATAGTTTGGGCAAACACGAAATCCAAACTGAAATTTGATTTTTTTATATTTTTGGTTTGGCTTTTCGGATTACTAAGTGGATTTTGGATTTAATTTTTAAATTTTTTGAATTTCGGATTGGATGTTTGATTTGGTACTTTGGATTTTTGGATATCCGAAAATCCAAAAATTTTATACTTTATATTTCGTACGTCAACTATATTCCAATAATAATTAGTTAAATACCCTATCCATTAGATATTATTTCATATATGCATATTAATTACTAAGATATTGTTAGAATACATTCTATTTAGACATGGTTTTACTATTACTACTTCTTGTTAACTATATTGATGTCTCTGTTGCATTTTCTTGATAATAATTTCATTACTTGAATACTTTATTTGAATGATTGCGGTGAGAATGAGTAACTTTTCAAGCAATTTAATATGAGTACTTCATTTGGATATTAACTTTTGTAAAAAGAAGAAATATGTGAACTTATAAGCTCAAAAAAGAAAATCCAAAATATCCAACCCGATTAATCCAAAATCGAACTTAAAAATTCGGTCCAATACGATCTTATTTGAATTGGATTTGGATTGTTATTTCTTCAATCCAAAAATCGAAATTCAAACCAAAATTCTATATTTAATCTAAACTGCCCGAACGACCACACTACTAGAATTCGGTGAAAAAGCGACCAAAAAATGGCAACCAAATTTGGTCTGTCAAAAAAAGCGACCAAAGTTGGTTGCCAAACTTACGAAAATAATAAAAAAAACATTTGAAATACATTAGCGACCATAATTGGTCGCTATTTGGACGCACATTTAGTCAAACTCTTGACTGCACTGGTCAGACTAGCTTGGTCAAAGATATTCTGAGGTTAGCGACCAATATTGGTCGCAAAAGTGGGACCTAGAAAATTTGTTAATAATTTTGTTATTATTATACAGAACTTATAAAATAAAAATGTATATAATTTAAAACTTGCGACCAAAGTTGGTCGCTAACTGAATGATAAGAAGTTAGCGACCAAGCTTGGTCACTAAAGTGGGACCCAGTTAGAATATTTTAATAAATATATATATATTTAAAAATTATGAAATATAAATAAATATAATTCAAACTTTAGCGACCAAAGTTGGTCGCTTAAGGAAATAGAGACCAACGTTGGTCGCCACTGTGGGACCCAGCTCTAACGTTTAACAATTTTTATTTTATTAATATTACATAAAATATAAGTAAATCTGATTACATTTCAGTGACCAAATATGGTCTCTAAATTAAATTCATATATAGTTTGTGACCAACGTTGGTCGCTAAATTAAATTAATTTAAAGTTAGTGACCAAAGTTGGTCTCTATATGGTCAAAATTAAAAATCACTTATATATACTTATATGTACTTATACTTATTCAATGCAATATATATATATATATATATATACTATTCACTAAGTATAATTGTATTAGGTAATACCGTATCGAATACAGCTTATATATATAATAAATAAATGTACTTATACTCATACTATGCACTAAGTATAAGTGTATATGAGGTAATAGCATATCGAATACAGCTTATATATATATATATATATATATAGTATATGTACTTATACTTATACTATGCACTAAGTATAAGTGTATTGGGTAATACCGTATCGAATATAACATATATATATATATATATATATGTACTTACGCTATACTATGCACTAAGTATAAGTGTATATGAGGTAATACCGTATCGGATACAATATATATATATACATATATATATATATATATATATATATATATATATATATATATATATATATATATATATATATATATATATATATATATATATATATATATATATATAGTATATATACTTACGCTATACAATGCACTAAGTATAAGTGTATTAGGTAATACCGTATCGAATACAGCTTATATATGTATGTAAGATATGTACTTATACTTATACTATGCACAAAGTAATATATGTACTTACGATATACTATGCACTAAGTATAAGTGTATATGAGGTATTACCGTATCGAATACAGCTTAGATATATAGTATATATACTTACATTATACTATGCACTAAGTATAAGTGTATATGAGGTAATACCGTATCGAATACAGCTTATATATATAGTATATGTACTTACGCTATACTATGCACTAAGTATAAGTGTAAGTACATATATTATATATATAAAATGTATTCGATACGGTATTATCTAATACACTTATACTTAGTGCATAGTATAGCGTAAGTATATATATCATATATATATATATATATATATATATATATATATATATATATATATATATATATATAAAAGCTGTATTCGATACGTTATTACCTAATACACTTATACTTAGTGCATAGTATAAGTATAAATATATATATATTATAAATATAAGTTGTATTCGATACGGTATTACTTAATCCACTTATACTTAGTGCATAGAATAGCATAATATATATATATATATATATGTATATGTATATATATATATATATGTATATATATATATATATATATATGTATATATATATATATATGTATATATATATATATATTTATATATAAGCTGTATTCGATACAGTATTGCCTCTTATACACTTATACTTAGTGCATAGTATAGCGTAAGTACATACCGTATCGAATATGGTACGGTATGCACCGTATCGAATATAGCTTATATATATAGTATATGTACTTACGTTATACTATGCACTAAGTATAAGAGTATTAGGTAATACCGTATCGAATACAACTTATATATGTATGTAATATATGTACTTAGACATATACTATGCACAAAGTATAATATGTACTTACGCTATACTATGCACTAAGTATAAGTGTATATGAGGTATTACCGTTTCGAATACAGCGTAGATATATAGTATATATACTTACATTATACTATGCACTAAGTATAAGTGTATATGAGGTAATACCGTATCGAATACAGCTTATATATATAGTATATGTACTTACGCTATACTATGCACTAAGCATAAGTGTAAGTACATATATTATATATATAAGATGTATTCGATACGGTATTATCTAATACACTTATTATTAGTGCATAGTATAGCGTGAGTATATATATATATATATATATATATATATATATATATATATATATATATATATATATATATATATATATATATATATATATATATAAGCTGTATTCGATACGTTATTACCTAATACACATATACTTAGTGCATAGTATAAGTATAAATATATATTTTATACATATAAGTTGTATTCGATATGGTATTACTTAATCCACTTATACTTAGTGCATAGAATAGCATAAGTTTATATACTATATATATATATATATATATATATATATATATATATATATAAGCTGTATTCGATACGGTATTACCTCTTATACACTTATACTTAGTGCATAGTATAGCGTAAGTACATACCGTATCAAATATGGTACAGTATGCACCGTATCGAATACAGCTTATATATATAGTATATGTACTTACGCTATACTATGCACTAAGTATAAGTGTATATGAGGTAATACCGTATCGAATAAATCTTATATATATAGTATATGCACTTATGCTATACTATGCACTAAGTATAAGAGTATTAGGTAATACCGTATCGAATACAGCTTATATATATAAAATATATGTACTTATATTAATACTATGCATTAAGTATAAGTGTATTAGGTAATACCGTATCGAATACAGGTTATATATATAATGTATGTACTTACGCTATACTATGCACTAAGTTTAAATGTATATGAGGTAATACCGTATCGAATACAGATTATATATATATATAGTATATGTACTTACGCTATACTATGCACCAAGTATAAGTGTAAGTACACATATTATATATATATATATATATATATATATATATATATATATATATATATATATATAAAAGTTGTATTCGATATGGTATTACCTAATACACTTACACTTAGTGGATAGTATAGCGTATGTCCACACACCACTTTGTGGGACTATACTGGGTAGTTGTTGTATAGTATAGCGTAAGTACATATATCATATATATATATATATATATATATATATATATATATATATATATATATATATATATATATATATAAGGTGTATTCGATGCGGTATTACCTAATACACTTATACTTAGTGCATAGTATAAGTATAAGTACATATATTTTCTATATAAGCAGTATTTGATGCGGTATTACCTCATATACACTTATACTTAGTGCATAGTATAAGTATAAGTACATATATATATATATATATATATATATATAAAAGTTGTATTCGATTCTGTATTACTTATTAACTTATACTTAGTGCATGGTATAGCATAAGTACATGTACTATATATATATATATATATAAGAGCTGTATTTGATACGATATTACCTCATATACACTTATGCTTAGTGCATAGTACAGCCTAAGTACGTATATTTTATATATATATATATATATATATATATGAACTATATTCGATATGCTATTACCTATACACTTATACTTAGTGCATAATATATGTATAAGTACATATATTATATATATATAAGTTGTATTCGATACGGTATTACCTCATAAACACTTATACTTAGTGCATACTATAGTGTAAGTACATATACTATATATAGTATATGTACTTACGCTATACTATGCACTAAGTATAAGTCTATTAGGATTTTAATTCAATATAAGCTATATATAGATATATAGATATATATATATATCTCTATATATATATATATATATATATATATATATATATATATATATATATATATATATACATATATATATATATATATAGAGAGAGAGAGAGAGCTAATATTGACTGTTTGACCAAATTAGCGACCACCGTTGGTTGCTTTTTTTTACTGTTTCACCAAAATGCGACAAATTTTGTCGCTTTTGTAGTATGTAATGCATATATATATATATATATATATATATATATATATATATATATATATATATATATATATATATATATATATATATATATATATATATATATATATATATATATAATTTCATTTTTTGTTTTGAAATATAGCGACCAAAGTTGGTCGCTTGTTTGGTCAAACGGTCAAACATGGCGACCAAGTTTGGTCAAAGAGTCAATACTTATATAGCTACCAAATTAACGACCAAAGTTGGTCTCTTTTTTTAATACCAGATCTCAAAATTGGGTTTCCCCTCCCAAATCTTATTTTCATTTCCAAATTTCCCCAAACTCTCTCTACTCCCCTTCTCTATTTCCCTCACACAAATCAATCCCCACACCCAGCGCCACCATTGTGACCTCGTGCCACCACCGCCGGAACCGTCGCTGTTGAAGTTCTCCCTCTACGATTCGCCGCTGTTGAAATCGTTGTTCCACGACCGTCGCTGCCACTGTCTGCCAGAGAACCATTTGAAAAGCTTTTTAATTCTATTTTTCATCTATCAAGGTTCGTAATCTACCTTATTAGCTTTTTAATTTATAATTTTTGATATACAATTTTATGTAATTGGTTAATGTTTTTGTCTATTTAGTATTAGGATTTTGTATAAATTATGAACTTAAGGTAGAAATTAGGAACTACCTTAAATTATGAATTTATGGTTCTTAATAGAACTCAAATTAATGTATTAAACTTTTTGGATATGAATTGAAGTTTTAGTTACTGAATTGAATTTTTAAGATATGAATTAACTAATTTAATTTGTTATTGAAATATTTAAATAGATGGAACATCGTTCTTGGATGTACAATAGGAGTTATCCTAATCGGCGGGAATTGCGGGAGGATTTTGTAGAAAGGGTTGAGGACTTTATCGGACATGCAATGTCACTTCCTCCATACATAAACGAAAGAGTAATTAGGTGCCCTTGTGTTAAGTGCGACTGTATGAAGTTTGGAAAACCAGAGGAAGTTAAGGTTCATCTTTTATAGGAAGGGGTTTATTGCGAATTTCTTTGTGTGGACTAATCATGGAGAGATAGATGGTAGCGCTGGGATATTTCACAACATGGTTGTTGGTGAAAGTAGTAGGTCGAGGGAGAATAGAAATAGTGATTCCAGAATTCATGATATGGTTGTGAATGCTTTTGGAATGCACTTTGGGGGTGAGCCCAACGAAAATGTTGAACAAACTCCTAATGATGAAGCAAGACATTTTTATGAACAGTTAGAGGAAGCTAGTCGTCCACTACGTAAAAGTTGTCCTAACTATAAGTTGTCTGTTGTAATTAGATTACTAAGCATCAAATCTAATTGGAATATTTCTCAAGAAGCCATGGATTCTTTCATTGACCTTATGCATGAACTAGTTGACGAGGAAATCGAATTACCTGGTGATTTCTATAAGGCAAAGAGATTAGTTTCTAAGTTAGGACTTTTGTCAATGAGAATTGATTGTTGTGAAGATGGTTGCATGATATATTATAAAGATGATGCAAATTTAAGTTGTTGTAAATTTTGCGGAAAGCCTCGTTTCAAGAGTCTTTCCAGCGGAAAGATGGTCGCTATCAAGGCGATGCATTATTTACCTCTTATACCTAGGCTAAAGAGGTTATATGCTTCGATGAGTTCTGCTTCTCATATGAGATGGCACTTTGAAAATAGAAGACCACCTGGTGTTATGTGCCATCCTTCAGATGGAGAAACTTGGAAGCACTTTGATAGGACATATCCAGATTTTGCTAGTGAACCAAGGAACATTCGGTTAGGTCTATGTGTGGATGCCTTCACGCCTTTTTCTGTATCTGCGACACCGTATTCATGTTGGCTTGTATTTCTTACACCTTATAAATTACCACCCGAGTTGTGCATGACTAGTTCATATATATTCTTAAATTGTATTATCTCCGGTCCATGTAATCCGAAAAGTTTGATAGATGTATATTTGCAACGTTTGATTGATGAGCTAAAATAATTGTGCTACGATGGTGTTGAAACATATGACATATTAACCAAGCAGAATTTCAATTTGCGTGCTAATCTAATGTGGACCATTAATGATTTTCCTGCGTATGGAATGTTGTCTGGGTGGATGACTGCTGGGAAGCTAGCTTGTCCTTAATGCATGGAAAATAGTAAAGCGTTCACTTTGAAACATGGCCGAAAGCAATCATGGTTTGATTGTCATCGTCAATTCTTGCCTGAGGATCATGAGTTTAGAAGGATGAAAAAATGCTTTCAAAAAGAATAAACTGGAATATTATTATCCACCTCCGATACGTTCAGGTGAGGAAATTTGGGAGAGGGTCCAGAACTACAGTAAGGTTACTGAAGTTTCACCGCATAGATTCCCCGGATACGGTGTTACTCATAATTGGACCAAACAGAGTATATTTTGGGAGTTGCCTTATTGGAAGAATAATCTTCTCTGTCACAACCTTGATGTCATGCATATTGAGAAGAACTATTTTGACAATTTTTTCAACACAAAGATGGATGTTAAAGGTAAGACAACGGATAACCCGAAGGGTAGACTGGACTTACAAGAATATTGCAGGCTGCCTGAATTACACTTGCAGACAGCAAACAATGGTAAGTATTTCAAGCCCAAAGCAAGTTACACATTCACTTTGGAGGAAAGGCAGCAGATTTGTGATTGGGTAACGAAATTGAATATGCCTGAGGGTTATGCGTCGAATTTTGAGAAAAACGTTGATATGGAGGTAGGGAAGTTGAGCCATTTGAAAAGTCATGACTGTCATATTTTCATGGAGGCCCTAGTGCCTATTACGTTTTTTGGTTTGCCTGAAAGAATCTGGAAACCCATCACTAAGATCAGTTTGTTTTTTAAAGACTTGTGTTCTTCCACATTAAGGGAAGAAAACCTACGCCGGATGGATCAGAACATTCGTGTAACTTCGAGTAAGATGGAAAAGATATTTCCATGTGGGGTTTTTTATGTGATGGAACACCTTCCAATCCACATTGTACACGAGGCACGACTTGGAAGGCATATTCAATGCAAATGGATGTATCCCTTTGAGAGGAAATATTATAGTCCATATATAATTTTCTGTTTTATTTGAATGTTCTTGGCTAACCCAAAATTATACAGGACAATTGTCAAATGCAAACAATTTGTTAAGGAGATGAATAGAATTGAAGGATCAATATGCAAAGCTTATCTTGCAAAGGAAACTTCTTATTTTTGTTCTTATTATTTTGAGAGCAACATGCCATGTGCTAGGAATAGGCCAACAGGCACACAGTCGACCTTACGAATGATCCATTATATCCGCCTATGTCCATACTCAATCAACCAGGCTGATGTTCTAAGGATGGTAGAAAGAGAAGTTTGAGTGATATGGAGTTCAAGTCAGCTACACTTCATGTGTTGCTAAATTGTCTCAAAGTAGTACCGTTTCTCAAGTAAGTATTGATTTAATAGTTATCAAAATATAAAATTTACTGTGATTACATCTTAATGCAACTACTAAAAATATTTGATGTGTCACAGTCACTTCGTGGGTCAATTTGGCCAAGATGATGTATATACGGTATTTCCTAGGTGGTTCAAACAATTTGTAAGTATATCCTTAAAATATTCTAACACTATGTAGGTAAACAATGTTTGAAAGTTATGCTAACTTATGAATTTTGTTAACAATATGTAGGCAAATGATCCAAATAATGGTGTAAATCAATTTATCAAAGATATATCTTGGGGACCTGGGGTTGGGGTCATAACATATTCCAAGTACGTTGTGAATGGTTATAAGTTTCATACAGAGGGTTGCTCTAAAAATAAAAAAAGCAACAACAGTGGGGTGTGGGTTCAAGGTGGTGATGGAAACCAAGTTGGAGATATTAATTATTATGGTGTGCTCAAAGAAATAATAGAACTAGAATATTCAGGTAGGCCATTTAAGAAAATTATTCTCTTTAGATGCAAGTGGTTTGACCCAAATCCAACAAGAGGTACGAGAGTTCACAATCAATACAACATAATTGAGGTTAATCATACGAGGGAGTATGATCGATACGATCCTTTCAAAATTGCACATAATGTTAGGCAAGTGTATTATGCTCCTTATCCATTTCGGAGGAATAAGTCTGATTGGTGGGTTGTAATCAAAACAAAGGTTGTAGGTAGGGTCGAAATCTAGAATGTGTTGGATGTTGCATATCAAAACGATATCTCCAGTGTTCACGAAATAGTGGACGAACTATTAGAAAATAATTTGGAACATCCTGAACACATATTGGAAGAAGTTGATATAAATGAAGTAAGAATTATACAAAACGAGGAAGAATAATCAACTGATGAAGCTCAAACTAGTGAGGAAGAAGAATTCTCTAACGAGGAAGAAGAATTCTTTGACGAGGAAGAATACGTCGATGAGCTTTAAAAAGTTGGTTTCTTCAGTACCTCTCGTTTATAGATAGTTTCCTTATATGTCTCAATCTAAATTATGTATTATCTTATGCAGATGACAGGAAAAGGTCTAGGTAACAATGAAGGTAGTAGTTCTCGGGGAAAAGAAAAGGCTAGGAAGCAAAAGAGGAGGGTAGAAGATGGTACTTATCAATCTTTTCCACACTCTTCTTATTTTCCTATCACTATACCACAGCCTCTACCCCATGGCCATACTGAGCTCCCACAGCATCATCAGCCCTACACCTTTATGCAGACCCCTGGTGTTTCTTCAAAGGGCCATAGGACTGTGCGTCTGACATACAGTCCACCTGCCTCACAGCCACGTGTATCCCACCCAGTAGCATCACATGGATCACATCGATCCATTTCACAGCCACGGGGATCAAATCCATCAGTCTCACAGGCAGTCGGGTCATAGCCACTCGGGGCACAGCAGTCAGTATCACAGCCACTTGTGATCTGTGCATCTATGTCGCAGTCACAGGGATCACATCTATCATCATCAGCAACTCCACCTATTGGAGGCCTTCGCTTGCAGGATAGTAGCTCTGACCCCCCTACTCCGTCCACACATGCCTCTGATACACATGTTTCGGATGATGATGATGTTGATGCTGCTGGTGCTGGTGAGGAGGTGAATCATGATCAGTATGGCAGGATCATCATAGTCCATGAGGGTGATGGGTAAGAGTTATTTGTTATTTTTATGTTTATTATTTTGTACAATTTTTACTAAGATATTAATTTGTTTTATTTATTAAATTGCAGGTTCCTCCCGAGTAATATTACTACGAGGATAATCACCAAAGCAACTAGAAAGCTTTATGATGCCCCTTATGCGTCTTGGCGTGAATTCTCATTCTCACTGAAGGAGGCAATTTTCAATGAATTTAAGGTATAAATGTTCTTTTAAGCAGTATAATTATTTAAATTTAGGATATTTCCGTATAATATTTAACTTTTGAAATACAGAGCAAGTGTGCATGGGAACGCCAGTATAGCGCGGATGTGGCTGTAAATTTTAATCTCAAAGCTCGCAAGCGGTTGTCGCATGCTTTTCTCCATAGCTAGACAGCTAAACCAGAAGCATGGCCGGTTGCTTCAGGAGTATTGGGATGATTTGCAAAGGCAATGGCTTACTGAAGAGTTCGTACAGAAGAGCGAAAAGGGGAAGAAAGCTCGGGCATCTGAGAAGGGAGGATCCTTGCACACCGGAGGTGCGGTCAGCCATGGGACAATAAAAAGAAGAATGGTACGTAATTGCCTAATATATTTTAATTTTCAAAGTATATCTATTCTATTTATTAATTAAAATTTATGAGTTTCAGGAAAAGAAGTTGGGTCGTCCGATGAACCAAGATGAGATATTCAAGAAGACTCATATTGTGAAGAAGAAGAAAGAGACGGATGACGAAAGGTGGGTTGATGGACGTGCCTCGAATGTACATGTAAGTTTTCACTTTTCATTAAATATTTTCATTTACTTTTATATAAATTTTGAAATACTAATTCAATTTACTTTTTCTTATAGGATCGCTTTAGTGTTGAAGCTGAGGAATTCATACGCAGCCATCCACCTAGTGAGTCGAGCGAGCCATTCCAACTTTCGGCCGAGGATATTGAAAAACTATGGACGCGGCTGCAGGCAGTCCAAAATGCGGGAAGGTATACGGCCTTCCTACTAAGACATTCCATCGCTATAGGTGTGGAGCAAGGAATAGGGACTCCTCGCAAGCCGAGCAACTTGATGGGGAGAGCCTCTCCTCTATGCGGGAGACTATGTCAAAGCTCACATCCGAGCTAGAAGAGTCCAAGAAAAGAGAAAAGCTTAGAGATGCTCAGTATGTTGGCGTGGTCACTCAGTGCCAGAACATGCAAGAGCATTTAAAAAATCTCCTAGCTGGATCTTTTTCGATTCCCTAGTCTCAGCCATCATCGCCAGAGGCTGCCTGTCCTCGTGCTTGTTCGTCCCGTCCTCCAAGTGGTCGTTCCTCCCGTCCTCCCCGTGGTCATTCTTCCCGTCATCGACAAGTAGACCCTTCTCAATACCGTGATGATGATGATGAAAGTTCATCAGACAGTGATGATATTGATGTACCAAACAATGAATGAATTGTAGATTATTTTAACTAGACAAATACAATTTATTTTCCATTGTGTTGTAATAAGAGTTAACATAATAGCTTGGTAGTTTGAATGTTTTCCATTGGTAGTTCAATTGAAATTAGCACTTTATTGGTTTTAATGTAGCTTTTAATGTTCTTTTTGTGTTGTTATTGGGTTATTGTTTGGTATTATTATTGCAATCTTTGTTTGAATTGTTGTTGTTGTTGCTTGTTAGGGTTTTGGTATGACTGACAGGTGGTGTAGCTGCCAAAACAGGCAGTTTCTGCCAAAATAATACACAGAAAAGCGACCAAAGTTGGTTTCTATTTGGTCGCTTTTCAGGTTAAAAAAATTTCTGGAAATAGGGACCAACGTTGGTCGTTATTTTCCCAGATTTCTTCAAAAAGCAACCAACTTTGGTCGCTATCTCATTAAAAAAAATCTGCCACTATAGCGACCAAAGTTGGTCGCTATTTTTTAAAAATTAAATTAAATTCATGTATTTAGGTACCAAAGGTGCTCGCTAAATTAATAAAATAAATAAATAATTGAATAAAATAGTGGCCAATTGGTCTTTAGTTTCTATATTTTAAAATATAATTTTTTTATTAGAGACCACAGTTGGTCGCTTTTTAATGATTAATAATAAATAAATAAATAATATTTTTTTATTTAAAGACCAACTTTGATCGCAAAATTTATATTATTAAATTAATATAGCGACTAAATTTCGTCTCTATAGTCAACATCCAGAAAAATGGGTTCATTTAGAGTAGAGACCAAAGTTGGTCGCTAATGGGTCCATTTAGAGTAGAGAATTAGCGACCAACTTTGGTCCCCAAATAAAAGGGACCATCAATATAGCTACCAGGCCACTTTGCTCGTTTTTTTTTTGTCGTTTTTTTTGCCAAAAAGCGACCAAAATTAGTAGATTTTTGCGATCGCTTTTTCCGTCTAGTAGTGCCACCTCTACATAGGAATATGAAGATTTGGTTATTGTTATGTTTCTTCATTTATGAAGTTAGCTAGAGTGCCTTAAGAATGAAGTTCACACGGCAAGGTGTTTTAAAAAACTAGTAGAGAAGAAGGAAAAAAAAAAGCTGTATTAAGTTCGACTAAAATTTACTATAAGGCTCTAATAAGTACAATAAATCCCGACTTATAAATCCAAATTTATAATGTGACTCGCTAATACTTGCTAGTTTTTTACTTATTTATTTATGAGCCGGGAAAATCAAGAAAAGAAGCAAAAACTTAAACTACTGTTGCTTCAATTTTATTTTATATAAGGTTTATTAACAGAAAATATTAGGCAGTGGTTGAAGTGAGTATCATATCAAACTCAAAAAATTGAATACTAAGAAGCAATTACAACAACAACAACTACCCAGTATACTCCCACCAGGTGGGGTCTGGGGAAGGTAATATGTAGACAGTCTTACCCCTACCCAAAAGGGCAGAGAGGCTGCTTCCAAGCGACCCTCGGCGCATAGGACAGAATGGAGAGCTGCATTGGAAAACAAAGATAAAGTTAGGAACCAAGACAAGACAAAACACAATAACAAAACAAAGCATAAGTAATCCTGCAGAAATAACGTAAATGATCATGTAAACATAAGAAACATAAATACCGTCGCATGCGACAATAACAAGCGACAACTATCATATTACCAACCAAGAGGGGACCTACGCTAAAACACTAGTCATCTACGGGTAACCCTACTATCCCACACCCAACCCCGGGTGGGGCGAACGAAGGACTCTAAGAGCCCCTAGCCTGCAACCCTGATTCTAGACCTCCAGACTCCCCTATCAAGGGTCAAGTCCTCGGTAACCTGCATACTAGTCATGTCCTGCCTAATCACCTCTCCCCAATGCTTCCTAGGCCTCCCTCTACCCCGCCGACCACCAACAATCTCCAGCCGCTCGCAGCTCCTCACCGGGACATCGGGACCCCTCCTCCGTACATGCCCGAACCACCTCAGCCTCGCTTCCCGCATCTTCTCGTCCACCGGGGCCACCTCTACCTTCTGTCGAATAACTTCATTCTTAATCTTATCTAGCCTGGTGTGCCCACACATCCACCTAAGCATCCTCATCTCAGCAACCTTCATTCTCTGAACATGGGAGTTTTTCACGGGCCAGCACTCTGCCCCATACAACATCGCAGGTCTAACCACGGCTCTGTAGAATTTCCCCTTGAGTTTGTGTGGGATTTTCTTGTCACACAGGACCCCAGAAGCAAGCCTCCACTTCGACCACCCTGCTCCTATCCGATGGGTGACGTCCCCGTCAATCTCTCCGTTCCCCTGAATCACAGACCCAAGATATCGGACACTGTCCCTCTTGGCGATGGCCTGAGAACCAAGCATCACATCCCTGCCCACCCCACTCGGCTCGTCGCTGAACTTGCACTCCAGATATTCTGTCTTAGATCTGCTTATTTTGAAACCTTTAGACTCGAGGGTCTGTCTCCATACCTCTAACCTTTCACTAACACCGGCGCTCGTCTCGTCTATCAATATTATATCATCAGCAAAGAGCATACACCAAGGCACATCCCCTTGGATATGACGGGTTAGAGCATCTATCACTAAGGCGAACAACAGGGGGCTCAGCGCCGATCCTTGATGGAGCCCCATTACCACAGGAAAATGGCCTGAATCGCCACCCACCGTCCTCACCCTAGTCTTAGCCCCATCGTACATGTCCTTGATAACTCTGATATAGGCTTCTGGCACACTCTTCGCCTCCAAGCACCTCCATAGCACCTCCCTCGGGACCTTGTCATACGCCTTCTCCAAGTCGATAAGCACCATATGCAGGTCCTTCTTCTTATCCCTGAATTGTTCTGCCAGCCGCCTGACTAGGTGAATAGCCTCAGTGGTGGAGCGGCCCGGCATGAAACCGAACTGGTTCCCAGATATATTCGTCGCCTCCCTCATTCGCGCCTCAATCACCCTCTCCCAAACCTTCATCGTGTGGCTCATTAGTTTAATACCCCTATAGTTGTTGCAGCACTGGATGTCCCCTTTGTTCTTGTACAAGGGCACCACTGTACTCCACCGCCACTCATCCGGATGCACTTCCAAAACTCCACCGGGATCTCGTCAGGCCCGGTCGCTCGACCCCTACTCATCCTACGCAACGCCCCTAAGACCTCCTCCACCCTAATGCGCCTGCAGTACCCAAGGTCTCTATGACGCTCTGAATGCCCAACTCCCCTAGCTCTATGCTCCGATCCCCCTCCTCATTAAGAAGTTCCCGGAAGTACGCCTGCCACCTCTGTCTGATTTGCGATTCCCCCATCAGAACTCTACCATCCTCGTCCTTGATACACCTGACCTGGTCTAGGTCACGAGCTTTCCTTTCCCTTGCTTTAGCCAGCCGGAATAACTTCTTATCCCCACCTCTCTCCCCTAGTTCCTCATACATGCGACCGGACGCCGCGTTTTTAGCTTCCGTGACTGCCATCTTAGCTTCTCTTCTCGCCTCCCTGTAGAACAACCTGTTCACTCTCCGCTCCTCCTAGCTTGTGCTCCCTGCCAACCTAGCGAACGCCGCCTTCTTCACCTCCACTTTTCCTTTGACTACCTCGTTCCACCACCAATCACCCTGATGACCACCTGAATATCCCTTAGAAACCCCGAGCACGTCCCGTGCTACCCCCCTAACCAAGTTTGCAGTCGCTGACCACATAGCGTCCGCTTCCCCATAACTTCTCCAAGCTCCGCCCTCCACTAACCTCCTTTCCAACTCCTGAGCTTTCTCCTTAGACAAAGCTCCCCATGTAATCCTCGGTTGACCCCGGGCGCCCCTCCTCTTCTTCTTCACCCAGAGATCAACATCCATCACTAGGAGCCTATGAAGAGTTGAAAGAGACTCTCCCGGAATAACCTTGCAATCCTTGCACAAACCCCTGTCGCTCCTTCTGATGAGGATGTAATCAATTTGAGTCCTCGCCGCCGCACTCTTGAAGGTGACCAAATGCTCCTCCCTCTTCCGGAATGACGAGTTCGCAATCAGGAGCTCGGAAGCCCTGGCGAAATCAAGCAGCGAAGTGCCTCCTCCTTTCCTGGCCCCGAAGCCAAAGCCCCCGTGCACCTCATCGTAGCCACCAGCCTCAGCCCCAATATGACCATTGAAGTCCCCTCCAATAACTAACTTCTCCGACTGGGGAATACTCCCCACCAGATCGTCCAAGTCCTCCCAAAAGCGCCTTTTAACCTCCTCGGCTAAGCCTGCGTGCGGCGCGTAGGCGCTGACAACATTGAGGACCCCACCCCCAATAACCAGCTTAATAGACATTAACCTATCGTTCACTCGCCTAACCTCGACCACAGACTCCCTTAGGTCCCTATCAACCAAGATG
The DNA here is from genome assembly GCA_034376525.1 of Nicotiana benthamiana. Taxonomy (NCBI): domain Eukaryota; kingdom Viridiplantae; phylum Streptophyta; class Magnoliopsida; order Solanales; family Solanaceae; genus Nicotiana; species Nicotiana benthamiana. The sequence continues at coordinate 30,981,064 of CM067337.1, forward strand.
CCCACTCCATTCTTACCCCTCTCGAGCCCAGAGTACCACAGCTTAAACCCATCAACGTCCCGCGCCCTAGTCCCTTTCCACCTAGTCTCCTGGAGGCACGCTATGTTAACCCTTCTCTGTTGGAGAACCTTCACTAACTCGATGGACTTACCCGTCAGAGTGCCTATGTTCCAAGACCCAATCCTTAATCTATGGGCGACCGCCGCCCTCTTCCCACCCTTACCTCCTGCCCTACCCGAAATTCCACCCCCTGCACCCCTACACACCCCCGCTATCACCCCCCCTCCTGAGGACATGACCTTACGATATCATCACTCGCCGCGGCCACTATCCAGTGGCACACACGCACTAAAGCTAAAAAAGCAGATGTAGCAAACTAGATAACAACAGAATAGACCACACTCGGAATGCTAGTTAAAATACGTCACGAATGTGCACAAAATAAGCAAGAGAGCGGGAGGTACCAACTCCCGGTGGAAAAACCTGGAAGTGTGCTTTGCTGCGCCCGAGTTCTCCTGAATCTGAGCAAAGTGCGCGGCTCAATTGCGTCCTGCCGTGAGTCTGAATGCGAGTTTGGACGGTAGTTGTCGGAGATCCTCGCCGTTGAAATAGGTACCTGTCCAAGAAAATAGAACACACCCACAAAAAGCAGGGGATAGAATAAAAGGAAAAGAGTAGGAGTTGCCGTAAAATTTCCGGCGAAAAGCAAGGTGGCTAAATGAACAATAAAGGATGAAAGTGACCAGTGAAAAATTCCGAAAGTACCAAGTGGGTCGGAAATATGGGGGGAGAAAACTGTCCAAAAGAAGCCGGTGGAAAAAGTGTCGGGAAGTGGGCCCACGCGCGCGGCGCGTGGAGGGCAGGGGCGGCGCGTGGCGCCGCGTGCGGCTGTTTCCGGCAACGAAATTTGCAGGAAATGTGCGCCTTACACTGTGTGTCACGATGGTGTGGGAGGTGAGTCAAAGAAACCCCCGAGGGATGTCGAAACACTGTCGGAACAGTGTTCCAGGCAGTGGGGTAAGGGGGGCGAAGGTGGGGTAGGGGTACTTACCTGGTGGTTACCTGGAGGTTCCGGCGACTCGCCAGATGGTGGTGTTGGAGCTGATGGTGTGTGCTTGGGGAAGGGATCGAAGAGAGAGAGAAGAGAAGAGAGAGAGAATCTAAGAAGCAATTAAATATATGAAAATTATGAATTTTTTTAATCCAAATAAGTAATATAAAAGAAAACTATGTATATATAGTAAAATTGAATTCGCGGCAGTTCGTAAGACGAGCCTAAAATTATATTATGCGTCAGTATCGCCCCTTTCGTAGATCTCTCTAGAACCCCAAAAACCCTAGGTATCTTTAACCCTTTTAATACCTCCGTTTCCACTGAGCTAAACACGAATCATCTCGCTCCCAATGGCTGCTGTATCTAGGCTTCAGAAGACCTCACTCCAAAACCTCATTCACCGTCATCTCCTCCTCCCCGTACCCACTTCTTTTGAGGCGACCGCCACTATCCAGCCGCTTAACATTTCCCCTGAATCTCAACCCTCACAGTGTTTTGATTTACATAATTTAAAGTCGATTTTGGCTGAACATTTTTCTGATAAGAACAAGTTGATCTCAAATGCTACTGAATTTGTTCTGAATTGTAATTTTCCCATTGGTATATCTGCTTTGCCTTCATTTGATTTGTCTCTGATGGAGCTACGTGGCAGCCGTTCGACCAGTAATAAGAACAGTCGTGATCTGGAGGAAGATGTGGAAGACGATGACGAAGATGATTTTGATGATGAAAATAGTGATGCGCCTATGGACTTTGATGATATGGATGACGAGTTTGGAAGCGAAAGTGATTCGGGTGATGATGACGAAGACTATGGCCGCGGCGGCCGTGGTGGTGGTTCTCGCGGTGGTGCTGTTTATACAGCGTGAAATTTGGACCAAGTCCGCTTCGCTTTGTCCTTCTGATATGCTAATTTCACCTTAATTTTGTTTTTCTGAGCAATGAAATTATTTGGTCTTACCTGTGAAGCTTTTTGTAATCGTTTTATAGTGGAAAACATATTCAATCACTTTGTTTTTCGGTATCTCTGTTCTATAGTATTTCACCTAATTACTCTCTCATAATCAAACCGTCTCGGTTGTAAAAATATCATTTGTTCAACGTGCTGATTGGAAAATTAGGATGTCAAATATTACATGTAACTCATCCAACCCTGCCAAAAATTGCCAGGTTGGAGTCGAAAATAATCCAATCATGGACCAATTTGAGCATTAACTCAAATTAGCTTATTTTAAAATCTTGACCAATTTTGGCTGTGTAAACTGTTCAAATTATCTAGTAGGAGCAACTTTTGTGAAAAAAAGTACTAGAAGGTTTCTAGGCTTGTAGCAGACCATGTATAACAACAACAACAATTAGCCAGTATAGTCCCACAAAGTAGGGTCTGGGGAGGGTAATATGTAGACGGGCCTTACCCCTACCCGAAAGGGCAGAGAGGCTGTTTCCAATCGACCCTCGGCTCAGTGAAGGAAAGGAACAACAAAAATAAAAACAAAAACAAAAATAGAAGAGCATTAGTAACTTCAGCAGACATAGCGTAAATAATTATCTAAACATAAGAACCACAAATAAAATATCAGACAGTAACTACCATAAATAACTATCATAAGGGGAATACAATTCAATACACAAATCATCTATGGATATCCCTGCCAAGCCTCACCCAACCCCTGGTGAGGAGTACGAAAAACTCTAGAGGCCCTTATCCTACAACCCTGATACTAGACCTCCAGACTTTCCTATCAAGGGTCATGTCCTCAAAAACCCGCATTTTAGCCATGTCTTGCCTAATCACCTCTCCCCAATACCTCTTAGGCCTCCCTCTGCCTCGTCGTACGCCGACCATCGCCAGCCGCTCACAACTCTTCACCGGGGCATCAGGACTTCTCCTCCGCACATGTCCGAACTACCTCAGCCTCGCTTCTCTCATCTTCTCATCCACCGGGTCCAACCCCACTTTCTATCAAATAACTTCATTCTTAATCTTATCTAACCTGGTGAACCCGCACATCCACCTCAGCATCCTCATCTCCGCAACCTTCATTCTCTGAACATGAGAGTTCTTCACTGACCAACACTCCGCCCCATACAACATGGCAGGTCTAACCACAACTCTATAAAATTTCCCCTTGAGTTTCTGTGGAACTTTCTTGTCACACAGGATTCTTGATGCAAGCCTCCACTTTGACCACCCTGCTCCTATACGAAGAGTGACGTCCCCGTCAATCTCTCCGTCCCCCTGAATCACCGACCCAAGATATCTGACACTATCCCTCTTGGCGATGACCTGAGATCCAATCATCACGTCTCCGCCTACTTCGCTCGGTTCGGCGCTAAACTTGCACTCCAGGTATTCTGTCGTAGATCTGCTTATTTTGAAACCCTTAGACTCGAGAGTCTGTTTCCATACCTCTAACCTCTCATTAACACCGACCCTCGTCTCGTCTATCAAAACTATGTCATCAGCAAATAGCATACACCAAGGCACATTCCCTTGAATATGACGGGTTAGAGCATCCATCACCAAGGCAAACAAGAGAGGGCTAAGCGCCGATCCTTGATGGAGCCCCATAACCACTGGAAAATGGTCTGAATCGCCACCTACCGTCCTAACCCTAGTCTTAGCTCCATCGTACATGTCCTTGATTACTCTCATGTAGGCTTCTGACACGCTCTTCGCCTCCAAGCACCTCCATCGGGACCTTGTCATACGCTTTCTCCAAGTCGATAAGCACCATGTGCAGGTCCTTCTTCTTATCCCTGAACTGCTCCATGTATATTTTGATTATATATGTATAGAAGATGAGGGCAAGTCCGTTGTAGTGCTGTATTTTGTCCTAGGCCTAAATGGGCTTCGCAATCCCGGGCTTTGTAGTACCTGGGCTCTGGCGATCACGGGCTTCGTGGGCTCAATAGGTGAGACCAGCTCGTGACGGGTCTAAGCCTATGTGGTTCTGGGCTTAGCGGGCCGGGCTTGGTGGCCTGGCGGGCTCTTTTTTTGTAATTTTTTTTTGTTTAAGGCAATATCTTGCATAGTAGTTATTAGTATAGTATATAATATACTAGTATATAATATATTTATATAGTATACTAGTTATTAGTATAGTATATATAATATATATTTCATTATATTTTGTATTGTAGTAATTAGTATATATTGTATGTTATGTATATATATATATTTTCTTGTAGTATATTGTATGTCATGTATATATATTCTCTTATATATTTTCTTGTAGTATATATATTGTATCTTATGTATATATATTATAACTTATATAGTTATATATTTTGTTGTAGTATATATATTGTATCTCTTATGTATATATATTCTCTTATATATTGTATCTTATGTATATATGTTATTACTTAATATTTTCCTGTAGTTTAGATTGTATGTTATGTATATATATTCTCGTATATATTTTCTTGTAGTATATATTGTATGGTTATAAATATTCGAAGAAGAGACAAAGAAATATCGAGAAAAAAGATATTCAAGGGTATGTCTTATAATTTTTATTACCCAAAATGGCATATCTTTCTTAGTCTTCCTTCCCCCAATGGAATGAGCAGAACAAAGTACTAATACCACCATTAAAAGAAAAAAAACTAAAAGAAGATGTGCCCAAGTACATGTTACATCATAATCTACATTGTATCTCTAACAAATCTCATAAATCTGTCAAGGTTGGGAGGAGGTTGTGTTGGTGGTCGTGGAAAAGAAACTTGTACATCACCACTTCCGGGCGAAGCCGAATCCTCCGCAATTTCCGCTATCATTTCTTTATAAGTTTCATCTATCGCCGGTTGTGATTATGCAATTTCAAAGTTTCTTCTTTCCGCGCGGATCCAATCTCTAAAAAGTACCGATTTTTCCAAGCTATACCGCATCGACGCTCTATGATCACCAATTTGCAGTCTTGCTTGACTGAAAGCGCTCTCCGATGCAACAGTTGAAGCTTGAATTGCTAAAATATCCCGAGCCATCCTTTCAAGAACCGGAAAATATTTTTTCCTTGACTTCCACCATTCCAAAAGATCAAAAGAGCCGTCTGGATTCTCCTTTTCAAGTCTCTGAGACAAATAAACTTGAAGCTCATTTAGATGTGAAGTTTCATCATAATTATCACCTTAAGAACCCCGGAACTCCGTCCAAGATATAAGAGTTGTTAAGCCCGTAGCTCTTTTAGACGATTGTGAGTTAGACGAAGTAGGGGTTGAAATATTTGGCCTAGCATGCTCTAAGGCAAGTTGATAAGCATTATAAATTGTTTGAGCATTAATTTTAATTGATGTTTTTGCATCTGCAAGTGTAGCAACTTCCTCGTTTGAAAGATCTAAAGCCATATAAATATTTGAATACCAAAAATGAAGACCTCCCATTTTCATTGTAGGATTTAACATTGCAGCAACACCAAAAATAGGAGGGATAGGAAAAAAATATTTTTTTAATTTTTATTTCATTTCATTTATAGCAAGTTCATAAATATCCCCACCATCGCCAAATTCAACAAACAAATCAGCTAGTGCGGCAATATAAACTAAACAGTTTGAAATAATAGGATAATATTGCCCAAAAAATGTATTTGTAGCAATTTGAAAATGTTCTAAAAAATCTAAAAGATTTAACATTCGTCCAATCTTGGTAGTAAGAATTTCATCATCATCCTCACCACCTACCCGAGAATTAAACGGTGCATTAATTGGGTTTCTATATTCATATGCAACTACTAAACTTTCGTACATACAATTCTATCTAGTCGGGTAAGGTATAGGAACCTTTCTTTCTCTAAGGCCATATTCATCACATTTTTTAAAATACTCTCTAAGTTTAGTTCTATGGTTTGAATAAAAAAGCCAATTAAGACCCTTCGAACCTTTTCAATTTATATGTTTAAAATTCGCATACCATCACCGACAATTAAATGATAAATATGACAAATACATCTAAAATGAAAAATATTAGTAAATGCAGGATTTAATGTTTTTGTAAGCATGCCTACAGCACTAGTGTTACTAGAAGCATTATCCATAGAAATTGTCATTATTTTATCACTAAAGCAAAAATATCTAAAAATATCTGAAACAGTGTTAGCTATAAACTTACCTGTGTGACGTCAATTAATTATTTTGTACGCAATTATACGTTTTTGCATTGTCCAGTCCTCATCTATCCAATGACTTGTAACAGTTAGATAATCACAATCATTACCACTTCTACCAATATCAGTAGTAATAGAAATCCGATAGGTATATGAGTAAATAAATAGCGCAAATATTGTTCATATTTATGTTTGAATTTATAAATATCGGCCTTAACTGTTGCGCGAGGCCAACCTTTATAAGTAGGATTAAAAACTCTTCTAATATAATGAACTCAATTAGGATTAGAAGTAAAAGTATAAGGTAAGCACATAACAGTAATCATCTTTGCTAATTCTTCATGATCTCTATTTGGATCGTACTATAAAATACCTCCGGTGACAGTGTTAATTCCTGGTTGAACTAGATTTAAACCTGTACTACGGTTAATTGCAGAATCTACACTTGTCCCCTCTTGATGCGCTTGCATTTGAAAATCTAGCCTTATCTCTAGGGTGTTTTTTTATGTGCCTAGTCAAACTACCCGTGCCGCTACGGCCTCTAGTAAATTTATGAATCAGTAATTTCCCACAAGTTTTACACTTAGCCTTATTTAGTTCTCTTAGTTGAGTAAAAAAATTCCAAACAAATGATGTTTCTTGACGTTTAGCAGGTTGTCTATTAAAAGTTGGAGTTTCTATAGGTGGGTCGGCCGGTGCATTACTTGAGTTATGAACAGGACTAGTAGGTGTATCATCTAAATCTGGTGCTTGGGTTTCATCATCATCATCCTCATTTTTCTCTAAGATAAGTTCATTAAGATAAAGAGCATTCATAAGTTCATCATCTAATCTATCACCTACTGCAACATCATGTAGAAATTCACTATCGGTAAATTGAAAACAAGGGTGATCACTATCAAGCATTACGGGTGGAGGAGGAGGACATCTAGGTTGGCGACTACTTTCAACTTGCTTATCTTTTGTACGTCGGGGAACCGGGGAAGGGTAGTATTATGGCCACTACTTTCACCAGTTTTACCTTTTCCTTTACCAAACATTTTTTTCAAAGAAAATGCTATATTAATTATAATTATGCAAACTAAACCACACAAAAGTATATTATTAAAACGTAAGAATTGAAACGAGTTTACCGGATTGCCGACCAACTTCTTGAAAATTGAAAATCGTTGAACACTTGAAAACTTCAATTCAACAACTTCACAATTTTTCACGAATTTTCAACAATAAATAAAGCAATTGTTGTAGAAAGATTGAGAGAGATTGAGAGATATTGATGAATTGGTGAATAAAAATGAAAGAATGAGGGGGTATTTATAGTTGAGAAATGGAAAAAAGTATAATTATATAAAGTTTGGGGTTAAATTAAAGTTTGGGGGCCAAATGGCCATTTTGTAAACTTCCAAACGGCCATATTTTCAGCACAAACGGCTATATTTTAAATATGGCCGTTGTTGATTTTTAAAACAAAAAAATTAAAAAAAAAGTCGTTGGACCCGTTTAGGCCCGCCAGGCTCGGTTGACGGTCCCGGGCTCATAGGCTACTGAACACGGACCGGCCCGTCACGGACCTAAAGGTAACACCTGGCCCAGGACCACCAGAACCGGCCCACCAAACCCGTTAGGCCCGTCAAGACCGTGGGTCCGATCCGATTCAGGCCCAGGCCACAATGCACCATTAGTCCATTGTTATAAGTCAGTTTTAAAAAGAATAGAAGGCTGTGGTAAATTAGTCATTGAAAGAAAAAGCTTTAATACTGTATACATAAATTAGCTCTGGGATTGGTCTGTACAATGCTCTAGTGTGCGCCAATGTTGTACTTTCATAAAGATGTTGGATGAATTCATAGGTTATAATCTTAACAAACCAACGTATAATGTTGTATTGATTCAAATAGGAAGGTCGGGTACAGTTTCCTTTCAATTTCTCCCTTGTAGCCCTTACCCAAATTTGCACGTGTCCCCTATACCTCCCCCCTCCCCAAAAAAAGAGGAAAAGAACCTAAAATGCTTTTGGTACAATAATGTTCTTCATCCTATTGAATATGTCCTTCTAAAGCAATTTTTCTAAAAAAAAATTTACTAAAAACTGAAGAAAAAAAAGGATTTTTTTTTCTTCATTTTTTACAAAAAATAGATTTTTTTACTAAAATAATGTTTTTCAAAAAACAAAAATAAAATCTAAAAATCAATTTTCTAAAGTAATATTTTTTGAAAAACAGGAAAAAATAGATGTTCTTTGCTAAAAACTGAAAAAAATTAGAAAAATTCAGTTTTTAGAAAAATATCTTTAAAAAACTGGGAAAAAAAATCCAGTTTTTTGCTAAAACTACTAATAGAAATATGCTATACACCCTAAAAATGTATTTAATTAAATCATAAAGTAGGGACATTTCATACGACTCTGGACATCATATATTTACCCCTAGCAAAAGAATATAGTACAATTTAATGATTTTTTCCACAACTTTTTATCAATTCAACTTCGATTACTCGTTTTTGTTTGTTTAGATTCTTAGTCAATATTTAAAAAGCATATGTTCGTACTAGCGATTTATAAAAATTAATTTTAAAAACTGGACTATAACAGATTTGAGATTCTTGAAAGAGTAGAAAGAAGACAATTAATCTGGATTTTTAAAAACTGGATTTTTTTTCAGTTTTTTAAAGAAATATTTTTCTAAAAACTAAATTTTTTTTTATTTTTTCAGTTTTTAGCAAAATACATCTACTTTTTTTTTAAGTTTTCACAAAAATATTGCTTTAGAAAATTGCTTTTTAGATTTTATTTTTGTTTTTACAAAAAAATTATTTTAGTAAAAAAATCTACTTTTTTGTAAAAACTGGAAAAAAAATCCATTTTTTTCTTCAATTTTTAGTAAAAAAAAAAATTTAGAAAAATTATTTTTCGGGTATGAATAATGGGTCTTTTAAATTAATTAAGAAATATTTAGAATGTGCCAATAGGATAATGACACGTGTCCCTCCGTTAACTCAAATGACATTTATGAGCCAAAAACATTAACGAAAGGATATATTTGGCCAATAGGTGGATGAGGGAATTATTATATCAAAACAAATAGTTCAGGGGTATTTTAGACCCTTTTCCGGAAAGAAATTACTATTTGACAAGGAATCCTTTCTCACCAACAAGCACAACCCATACACACACCTAGGAGCAACCCTTCCCGGGATAGTGCCATAGTCAAAACCGAACGTTATTGATTTAAATATGATGGATTCAAAGCTTAAAAATGGTTGAATATTTTTTTGTTATTACATCCCACACTCTTACTACTGAAGGATTTCGTATAGGTGTTCGTAACACGCAGCTGAAGAAAATAACAATCCTAAGCAGATCTTTTCGTGTTTAAAATTTATTTACATGTCAAAGATCGGATCTCAGACGTACCTGGTGAAGAGAATCTTGTTTCTAAAATTTCTTCGATATGACGAAGGCTCTATGCGTATCCACACCAAGACCGATCCTTGCTATCAACTCTTTGATCAATGAAACCGCGAACAAATTGAATGAAAATATTTTGTCGAAATTTTTCTCAAACACTTCAACTAAAATAAAAATAACAAGAAACTATATTTTCTTGTCAAGAATATTCTTGGTTTTTGGATTCTTAAAATATATATATCTATCATATATCTCTCTTCGGTGAAGTACGATATATGTATATATATACTCATGCAACAAATTGTTAAGTTGGTTGCTAAGAAACACGTGAAGACAAAGTAGCCAACAAGTACAGACTTTGAAATTTCTTTCTAATTGACTATTATAAAGATTTTTCAAATGAAAAACTTATATTCCATTTCTAATGGGATTCACGTGTATATGTCGTAGTCCTTTGTGGACTTTATATGTGAAAATCCAATTCTAAATTGGATTTGATTCATAAGTCTTTCATTAATATTTTATATATATACTTTGTATAAATAAATATTAGCTATATATATATCACACACACATATATTAACCAAGAGATTTAATTTAATTTTCTATTCCAAATAGAAAACTTTAATTTGTTCACAATATTAAATCATATCCTTTGTGCTAGCAAAGAATATAATAATATTTCATTTGCACTAATAACTAAATTTATTTGACTAATTAAATTCTTTAATTTAATTATCAAATAATAAGTTAATTAATCATTTAGCTAAGATCAGAACACTCGTTAGTGTGCGACCCCATAAGTTCAATACTAAACCAGTAGTGAATTGATCATATCAATATACTAATCAAGGGTGACGTCTAGCAACACTCCTTAACGATCGGATATCATGAAGTATACAATTTACTCTCAAGAACCAGTAGAAGAATAATGTAGTAATTCCTTATGTCCTTATAGCTCTACATCATACTAGGATATGGTTCAACTGTCAAATCCTAATAGGCGACCAACTATGTATTCATGTCAAATATAATCGACCATTGAATAACTTAAGAAACTCATTTCTTCTATCATTCAATTGCCCTAGCCAAGGTCTTAATTTGGTCGTTTTATAATTCATGACAACATGGAGCTTAAACTTATTACCAAGAGATGTAGATTCCATCTTGATCCATTATTAATTCTACAAGTATTTAATCGTACCCAATATCCTTTCAACTATTGCTCTAGGGTCATACGTGTCTGGTATCAAAGGACAATAAATAACATGTCAATTACTATGATGATCTCAGGTCAAAGAAAATTCGTACATCACATTCTTCAAGAGAATATTCTATTGACAGTTTATGGTAATTCTAACCATTAGGAATTATCCGATGAGTTAGTTCAATGATCATATCTCTATATGCATCATCTATCTATGTGATTTAGTTAATGAGATCAACTAATCTTTATCCGATAATGATGATCATGTTATGAAATAATATAAGAACAAGAACAATAATACAAGAACAAGAACAATATAGAGAGAATAGGTAGACGAGTCTTCTTATTGATACTTTGAGATTGTTAGGGATTAATTACAATGGTAGAAGACCCCTTTATTTATAGGGAGGTAGTGACTTAGCTACCAAGAATAAAACTCTAGAATCTCTCTAATTATAGACATTCACCTTAAATAGAAGTCTATTTATAACACTCCCCCTTGAATGTCTATTCAACAATGTGCCTCGTTAAAACCTTAAAACCAAAACCCAATGGGAAAAATTAAAGAGAAGGAAAAAGAGTACACATGTTTGAATATGCGCCTATTGGTTGCCTCGTTAAAAACCTTGCAAGGAAAACCCAGTGGGACAAAACCTTGTAAGGGAAAAAGAGTGCAACGCGCATTAACTCCCCCTGAATAGAGCATCAATTCACATCCTTGAGCATTTGCATTCCAATCTTGTGCACCATCTTGAAATTATCATTCTTGATAGATATGAACATCTTCATATAATGTCGTGGAATAACTATTCAATATCTCCATAGATGCATTCTCAATGCCATCATGCTTATAGTTATAGCAAGATACATATGTACACAAATTGTATCAAGGATGTGGTACTTCAGGACCAAGAATTGCATATGCTTCAAGCAACTTAAATCTTTCAAGTTAAGTCATATAAGCCATATAATAGACTTTAGATGCATATCAAGTTTTCCATTTCATGCTAGACAAATAAGATATCGAAAACTGATTATACATACCTTTGACTTTATACTTTCAAGCATTTGAACTATAGGATCAAAACTACATGTTTTTCATATGGAATCAATTCTTCTTGAATTGTATCTCTTCCATTTAGTTACTTTCTTTGGGTCAGCAAATGCGTATAGCATGCTTTGCAATATGTTGCAATTGAATTATCCCTTTTATGAACTTCAGGTTCATATCATGATATTCGGGGATATACATATACAAATGATAATTCATCCCATGTAACCTTTTCTCAAGTGTTTATCATGTCTCCCCCTCATGTTAGAAAAGCTAACTTGTTTCCTCAACTTTGGGAAATCATCTTTGTGCATTATCATGTCAATATACACGGCACATTAATAATAAGATGAAATTATTTGGTTCCTGACCCTAAACCACTTGTGAGGGGAGAATATAATATACTCTCGTATACAACGTATATCAAACTGATATATATAACTTTGTTCTCATAAGAAACAGTTTAGCTATTAAGTGGAAGCACTCAATAATTATCTTGCTAAACCAACTTTGATATAAACCAACTTATCAACTTATCACCGCACTGTCACACCACCTTTTTCACTATAACCCCCCGCAAAGGAAGCGTAAAGGAGTTTTTCCAATTAAAGGACAATAGGAACGGGATTTTATTATTATTTATTCAGAGTCGCCACTTGAGAGATTAATGGTGTCCCAAGTCACCGGTCAAATCCCGAACCGAGGAAAATAATGACTCTGTTCACAGTCTGCGAACCAGAAATCTGGATAAGGAATTCTGTTAACCCGGGAGAAGGTGTTCGGCATTCCGGGTTCCGTATTTCTAGACGGTCGCTCAATTGTTGTATTTAACTTTTATCTGATTTTATATATATATTTGAGAAAGTGAACGTCGTTTAAAGTGTGTTTCGGATTGCGCCGCACCAAATGAACCCGCAATCCTAGTCACACTCTATTCAATATTTTAGGATTTGAATTTGGGGCGCATAAAATGCCCACCCGTATTTAGGAATGTAGTTTATTAAATTCGCGCCTAATAGAGTCTAACGCTTTGTAATCTTTTGGGAGGGCCGTGAAATTCGCTAAACAACCCTTCCTGATTTTCTAAATATTTTTAAACCTTTACTGAGGGCCCCGCAATTTTGTATTTTATTGGGCGAGGCTTATCTCATTTTTATTTTAAAGGATAAACCTAAAAGATGTCTATATTTTCTATTTTTGTTTTTGTCTCTAAAAGAAAAGAAAAATCCTAATTAATTACATTTAAAATCCAAGCATTAAGTTCAAGTCCGGATCCAAATAAATGGACGAATCTTTTAGTTTAAAACCTGCTACCTAACTCAAAACCCGAATTCCAAATACCATTTTAATTATTTGAAAGAAAACCCGGATTGGGCCCAAGCGGCTGAGCCAATGAGCCCAATGGAATTGCCTCGATTGAGGGATTACGTAAGTGCAGGGATCTGGGTTCGAATCCATGCACATACCAAAGCTCAAACTCAAGTTTGCTTCCAGGCATATGCTTATTCAAGTGATACTTCGCGGTGCTGGGCCAAAGTGAGCCCAGAAATGTAGCTCAACTTGAAACAATACTGATTAAACAACGAAATTGAATTCAATTGCCATAAGGCCACGATTATTCTGTAACGTCTGACTAATATATACAGCCCATTTCTTTAACCAACACCGTTCAGGAATGCCAAACCCTATACGATGCATCCTTTTAATAAATAAACGGTCAATCTCAGAATCTCATTGTCATTTGGACATTATTTTTGCCTATATGCAAATCATCAGCTTAAAGTCACCAAATTAAAATCACCTGCTTAATTATTAATCGCAAGCAATCCACTGGAAGCAATTGTGAAAGTAAGTGATGTTTAGATAACAGGACATCAAGTTGATTACCAATTTCCAATAGAGATATGCCTAGTAAGCCACAAAATGAATGTTTTATAGCTTACTTCAAACTTCTTAACACTTACAAATGCAACAGACCATAAGAGAAGAACAGCAACGACATTAACCCTTATAGAAAATGAATCAATTATAACCTTATCACATACAATGAAGCTATGTTGTTTGAACAACTTTTACTACACAGAAATCAGACATGGAAACAAACTAATCCAAAACAAACGGTACAACACTTGCACATTCCAAAATTGAACTTCTTCATTACATTCAAAGAGCATCTATAAGTGTCAAGGAATACCTGGAAATCAAAAATAGGAAAGAAATGAGGAGGTCAATGATGAGCGACAGCGGGAATACAACCAGTGCAATATTGAAGCAACAGTAGAGTTCAACAGCAACCACGCATCCCAGATTTAGTGAATGAAACCAGAATATTGAATTAAAACCCAATGGAATAGTAGCTTCAACACAGTCCGATCAAAACCTTCCAAATAATATCAAATCAACTCGAATCCTATTTACTGAATTCATCAAAAATCATTGAAACTCAATTGTGTTTCAGAACTCCTATACTATCATAGAATGTTGTTTCTATATCTGCTTTTTCCTTTTCTACATATGCAATGTCCAGCCCCAAAACCCAAATTAAAACCCCTTCCAAAGCAGTCCAGATCACACTATATCTAATCTATTTCCACTTCAGGCTACTCAGAGAATTGTTTCAAAGATGAAAGCACTCAGGAATCAGAAAGAAACTCGATCAAACAGTCTTGAGTTTTCCTTAGCTCAATGAAACAGTAGACAACTCCCTTTGGATTTGAAATCATGTGTTACTCTCTTCAACTCAATCAAACAGTAAAATTCTGTTTTCAGCTCATAGGCTAAGTATTTTATCCGTTTTTTTGAATTTTTCTTTTTAAGCTAAGATTTAGAAAGGCTTTCTTTTTGAGTTTACAATTTCATATCTGACCTCCCCCCTTGAAAGGAAAGTTTAACGTGCCTTTATAGGCAAGTTCAATAGGGCAACAATAAACAAAAGGATTTACACCTTCAGCCCTCTTTCTATTTTACTTTTTGCTCAGCCATCCTTAGGTAAAATATAAAAATCACACTAAATCCCCCACCCATCTTCCTAGAAGCTTCCTAATTTAGTTAGAGAAAAGATTCCCTACCCAAAATACCTAGGTTACCCTCATACACTCATGTTATTACTCTTCAAAAACCAAGCAGAATAATTCTGACCCACAGCCTTTGGGCTTTCAAACGGAGTCGATTTCTTAGTAACCCCAAAATCTAACCTACCATAAGCCTTAAACCCAAACGACAATCAATCCAATAGCAAATCAAACCGGAACTTACTAAAGCCCAAAAACTAACATCTAATCCAAACCAAAAGAATCCAAACTCAGGCGAGACTATATTCTACTAAAGACCCAACCCTAACTACACGACTTTCACAAGCTAAAACCATTAATTCTCATTAAACTAAAACGACAAGGAAATATGAAAAACCAAAACAAGTGTTATGAAATATATTAAAAGACAAGAACAATAACTCAAGAACAAGAGCAAATAGAGAGAAGAGTAGAGAGAGTTCTTCTTATTGATACTTAGAGAATGTTAGGAGTGATTTACAATGGTAGAGAGCACCTCTATTTATAGGGAGGAGGATGATTTATCTACCAAGAATAGAACTCTAGAATCTCTCTAATTAAAGACATTCACCTTAAATAGAAGTGTATTTATAACACTCCCCCTTGAATGTCTATTCAATGATGTGCCTCGTTAAAACCTTAAAACAAAACCCAATGGGAAAAATTAAAGTAAGGAAAAAGAGTACACATGTTTGAATATGCGCCTATTGGTTGCCTCGTTAAAAACCTTGCAAGGAAAACCCAGTGGGACAAAACCTTGTAAGGGAAAAAGAGTGCAACGCGCATTAACTCCCCCTGATAAGAACATCAATTTATGTCCTTAAGTCTTCGCATCCCGATCTTGTGAACTAGCTTCTTGAAGGTTGACTTTGGTAGAGATTTTCTAAACAAATCAGCCATATTATCGCTTGAACGAATCTGTTGAACATTGATATCACCATTCTTTTGAAGATCATGTGTGAAGAATAACTTTGGTGAAATATGCTTCGTTCTATCTCCTTTTATGAATCCTCCCTTCAATTGAGCTATACATGCTGCATTGTCTTCATACAAAGTTGTGGGTAGTTTATCACACTTCAAACCACATTTGTCTTGGATATGATGTATTATCGACCTTAACCACACACACTCCCGACTTGCTTCATGAATAGCAATTATCTCGGCATGATTAGATGAAGTAGCCACAATTGATTGCTTAGTCGATCGCCAAGATATGGCGGTTTCTCCACAGGTAAACACATAACCCGTTTGAGATCGAGCCTTGTGTGGGTCGGACAAATATCCAGCATCAGCATAACCAACAAGATCCGGGCTGCAATTCTTGCCATAAAATAAGCCCATATCGGTAGTTCCCTTTAGGTACCGCAATATGTGTTTGATCCCATTCCAATGTCTCCTCGTAGGAGCCGAGCTAAATCTTGCTAAGACATTAACTGAAAAGAATATGTCAGGTCTTGTAGTATTTGCAAGAGACATTAGTGCGCCAATTGCGCTAAGATATGGTACTTCAGGACCAAGTAGCTCTTCATTCCTTTCTTGTGGTCGGAATGGATCTTTGTTCACATCAAGTGATCGAACAACCATCAGTGTACTTAAAGGATGTGCTTCATCCATGTAAAACCGTTTCAGTACCTTTTCTGTATAGGTAGATTGATGAACAAAAATTCCGTTTGCCAAATATTCAATTTGCAAACCAAGACATAGTTTAGTCTTTCCGAGATCTTTCATCTCGAATTCATCCTTTAGATAATCAATTGCCTTTTGGAGTTCTATAGGGGTTCCAATAAGGTTTATGTCATCAACATATACGGCAAGTACAACAAATTCCGATGTTGTTTTCTTTATAAAAACACACGGGCAAATGGCGTCATTTATATAGCCTTCTTTTAACAAGTACTCACTAAGACGATTATACCAGATTCGTCCAGATTGCTTTAGACCATACAAGGATCTTTGCATTTTAATTGAGAACATTTCCCGAGATTTTGAGTTGTGCGCGTTTGGCACCTTGAGTCCATCGGGAATTTTCATGTATATCTCATTATCAAGTGAGCCATAAAGATAGGCAGTAACCACATCCATTAAGTGCATGTCAAGCTTTTCATGGACAGCAAAACTTATGAGATAACGAAAGGTTATCGCATCCATTACAGGCGAATATGTCTCTTCATAATCGACACCAGGCCTTTGAGAAAAACCTTGTGCAACAAGGCGTGCCTTATATCTTTGTACCTCGTTTTTCTCATTCCTTTTGCGTACAAAGACCCATTTATAGTCGACAGGCTTAACACCATTAGGTGTTTCAACTATAGGGCCAAAAACTTCACGTTTTGCCAGCGAATTCAATTCTGATTGAATTGCTTCTTGCCACTTTGGCCAATCCTGTCTTTTTCGACATTCTTCAACAGATTGAGGTTCGAGATCCTCACATTCTTGCATAATGCTAGATGCTACATTATAAGCAAAGGCATTATCCACCACAATATCCACTCGATTAATATTTGCCTCAATATTAATTGGATTTAGGGATAGTTCCGTATTTTCCAGAGTCTCGGGCTCAATGGATTCTTCATGAATCTCAGAATTTGTTAAATCATGAATTTCCTCATAAGAGTCTTTCGTAGTGTCATTTTGATCGTTCTTTTTCCTCTTTCTAGGATTTCGATCTTTGGAACCTAATGGTCTGCCACGCTTCAGGCGTGCATTCGACTCATTGGATATGACACTAGATGATTGTCCAACAGGGACATCAATACGGATTGGAACATTTTCCGCGGGAATGTGGGATTTCGTTATTCTTTTCAAGTCCGTAAATGCGTCAGGCATTTGATTTGCTATTCTTTGCAAATGGATAATCTTTTGTACCTCTCTTTCACAAATAGAGGTATGTGGATCAAGATGAGATAATGATGCATTTTTCCACAAAATTTCCCGTTTGGTTTCACCAACTTCTCCCCCTAATTTTGGGAAAAGTGTCTCATCAAATCGACAGTCTGCAAATCGTGCAGTAAACAAGTCGCCTGTCAATGTTTCGAGGTAGGAATGATGGAGGGCGATTCAAACCCAACATATATTCCTAACCTTCTTTGCGGACCCATTTTGGTGCGGGATGGCGGTGCTATAGGCACATATACTGCGCATCCAAAAATTCTTAAATGGGATATATTGGGTTCATGACCCAAAACCAATTGCAACGGGGAATACTTGTGGTAATTCGTCGGTCTGAGACGAATTAGCATTGCTGCATGTAAGATGGCGTGACCCCATACCGAAGTGGGCAGCCTCGTTCTCATAAGTAATGGCCTTGCAATCAATTGCAGGCGTTTAATTAACGATTCTGCAAGACCGTTTTGAGTGTGAACATGAGCTACAGAATGTTCAACTTTTATCCCGATTGATAAGCAATAATCATTAAATGCTTGGGATGTAAACTCAGCAGCATTATCCAGTCTAATGGACTTGATTGGATTATCTGGAAATTGTGCTCGTAGTCGAATTATTTGTGCCATTAACTTCGCAAACGCAAGGTTGCGTGATGACAACAGGCACACATGAGACCATCTACAGGATGCGTCTATCAAGACCATGAAATACCTAAACGACCCACTAGGTGGGTGAATAGGTCCATAAATGTCCCCTTGTATACGTTCCAGAAACGTGGGTGACTCAGTCCCAACCTTTGTTGGTGATGGCCTGATAATCAACTTGCCTTGATAACACGAAGTGCAAGGATATTCATTATTCGAAAGAATTTTGAAATTCTTTAACGGATGCCCATATGAGCTTTCCATAATCCGTCTCATCATGACCGATCCTGGGTGTCCCAATCGATCATGCCAAAGTACAAAGGTATTGGAATCAGTAACCCTTTGGTTTACTGTTGAATGTGCCTCAATTGCACTAATTCTTGTCCAATACAGGCCACAAGATAAAGACGGGAATTTCTCAATAACCCTCTTTTGGCCGGAGACATTCTTTGTGATGACGAGATATTCAAGATTATCTTCATCCATTGTCTCAATATGATAGCCATTCCGGCGTACATCTTTAAAACTCAACAAGTTTCTCTTAGACTTGGAGGAGAACATTGCATTCTCTATGATTAACATCGTGCCTTTGGGCAGAGTTATAATTGCTCTTCCGGAGCCTTCAATCAATTTACTACTTCCAGAGATTGTAGTAACGTTTGCCTTACACATATTTAGTTGAGAGAAATACTTCCTTTCTTTGAGTATTGTATGTGTAGTACATGAATCAACTAGGCAAATACTTTTACAGTTGGATGTTGATCCAAGTTCGCTTTGTGAGATATCCATATTTGCTATCCCATAGTTTGACATACAAAAGAGATACAAGAACATAAGAATAAACAAGTTCAATTCTTTTGTGTCACATAATATTTTCAAAATCTGCTGCTAACAGTTGACTAACAAAATCAGATATGTTATCCATTACTTTGCAGTTTGAAAATTTCAGTTTAAACGTTTTCTTCAAACAATCGATTGTTACTTACAAACAATCGATTGTTGAACATTGACAATCGATTGTTAAACACACACAATCGATTATTTGCTATTTTGAAAAACTTCAGATCACACTGTCTTAAGACAATCGATTGTTATGCATAGACAATCGATTGTTGGCTATTTTGAAAAATTCCAGACCTCACTGTTTCAAGACAATCGATTGTTATGCATAGACAATCGATTGTTGGCTATTTTGAAAAATTCCAGAACACACTGTTTCAAGACAATCGATTGTTATGCATAGACAATCGATTGTTGGCTATTTTGAAAAATTCCAGAACACACTGTTTCAAGACAATCGATTGTTATGCATAGACAATCGATTGTGGATGATTTTTGAAAAATTCCAGATTACACTGTCTTAACGACAATCGATTGTTAGACAAAGACAATCGATTGTGGATGATTTTTGAAAAATTCCAGATTACACTGTCTCAACGACAATCGATTGTTAGACAAAGACAATCGATTGTTGATCAATTATTTTTCAGCTTTAATGCGAAAATAGTAGATAATCGACTAGTTTTTCAGGCTAGTCGATTACCCCTACTGGAAAATAAAAATTTTATTGATATTTGAGCATATTGAAGATATTCTAAAGAACTACTGCTAACATTGCATTATTAACTAACTAATACGAGCTAATATTAATGACTATTAGTTTATTCACTAACTAATACAAATAAGTAGAATAAAATCAAATAACTCCATCTTCTTTCATCACGGACCCATCGCCGATTAGGTGGTCTATTTTCCCCTCGGGTTGCTCAAAGAAGTCTGCCACATCCAGGTGGGTGATGTCCTCATCGTCGTCATAGACAAAATTTGTTTCAGGGCCTTTTCTCTTTCGAGATGCTTGATAAAGGTCAACCAAGTGTCTTGGTATACGGCAAGTCTTTGACCAGTGCCCTTTCCCACCGCAACGATAACATATAGTTTCTGAACTATTTGCCTTAGGATCTTCATGACCCCGTTTCTGCTTTCGGCGGTTATCTCTCCTTGGGGGTTGACGGACTTCATTGAAATTTCTTCCTTGTCTACGTCCCTGGTTATGACCCCGTTTATGACCATGACCATGGCCCTTTTCATGTTTGGCATAATGAGAGTGCACCTTATCTGCTTCAGGCAGTGGTGTGGACCCAGTGGGTCGATTTTCATGATTTCTCATGAGCAGGTCATTATTTCGCTCAGCCACTAGTAGAAGAGAAATCAGTTCAGAGTACTTTGTAAAGCCTTTCTCTCTGTACTGTTGTTGCAGTACTATATTGGAGGCATGAAACGTTGTAAACGTTTTCTCAAGCATATCATAATCGGAGATATTATCCCCGCATAGCTTCAATTTAGAAGTAATTCTGAACATAGCAGAATTATATTCAGAAACGGACTTAAAGTCCTGGAGCCTCAGATGAGCCCAATCATATCGTGCTTGTGGCAGAGTGACCAACTTCAGGTTGTCATATCTCTCCTTTAAGCCGTTCCACAAGACGAGTGGATCCTTGACGGTGAGATATTCAATCTTCAAACCTTCATCAAGGTGGTGGCGCAAGAAAATCAAGGCCTTCGCACATTCTTGGGTGGATGCTTTTTCTCTATCTTTGATGGTGTCTCCGAGACCCATAGCATCTAAGTGGATTTCAGCATCCAACACCCATGTCATATAGTTCTTGCCCGAAATTTCAAGGGCAACGAACTTTCTTTTCGTAATGTCAGACATAATCGAAAATTAAATTAGGAAGAGGGAAATACCTTAGATTTCTCGAGAATGGTTCTTGAGACGGTAGAGTCTCGTGCTGATAACGTGTTATGAAATACTATAAAAGACAAGAACAATAACTCAAGAACAAGAGCAAATAGAGAGAAGAGTAGAGAGAGTTCTTCTTATTGATACTTAGAGAATGTTAGGAGTGATTTACAATGGTAGAGAGCACCTCTATTTATAGGGAGAAGGATGATTTATCTACCAAGAATAGAACTCTAGAATCTCTCTAATTAAAGACATTCACCTTAAATAGAAGTGTATTTATAACAACAAGAAAATAATCAAAAGACATAGGAAAATTATCAAAGAAAAGAGAGTACTGATGTTATCTGCCACGGATCGATGAAGACGATGAACTTGGTCGAATGCTCTGGTTGGGTCTGGGACAGATGAATCTTGACACGAACCATAATTGTCGTCAATCGATTGTTCTACGCCAAAATCATCGCTTAACGACAGTTCTGAGTCGAGTCGAGTCTCGAGAGCGCTGGAACTGAAGCGTCGCTTTATTTTCCTCCTTTTTTTATTTTCCAGTTCGGAATTGAAGTGAAGATGCGTGGCTTTTTGGGAAAATTGGTGCCAGATTGATGTTTGAAGCTGTATGAGGAACTGATGGTTAGAATTTAGAGCAGGGCTGCCGGACGAAGATGGCGGATGAACAAGGGCAACGTTGAGGCTCGTCGGGGGAGATGAGAGATAGAGAGGGCTTGGTCTTTGAGTAATGAGGAGAATTTCGGACAGTTAAATTAAAGTGTAACGCCGCTTGTGGACCGTTGAATTAATCACTGAACGGCCAGGATTAAAACGAAAGGAACATGCGACGTCATTTGGGTTCTGGGCTAGATCGGGTTGGGAAAGGTTTGGGTTGGGTTTGGACTGCTTGGGCCTGGCGGGTTGGGTGCAAAAATGCCCAAATTTGGCCTTTAATTCAAGCCACTCTTTGTTTTTTCTTTTCTTCTATTTTCCTATTATTTCCTCTTTTGTTTTTTTTTTCCACTTTATATTTTTTTGTTACTAATTTAATTAATACCTAAAATTACTTTGAACACTATTTTGTGACAATTTCCTAATTAAACTAAAAAAAGCTAAAGTGAACTATTCTTTGTGACTTTTCATACGTTGTTCTAAGACAATTTCGACCCCTAATTAATATTAAAATATAAAATTAAATCTTAAACTGCAAATACATATTTTTTTTTTATGAATCACCACGCACACATAAAATGCAAAATTGTTAGGAAATGACACAAAAATGCACAAAACAATTGTCAAAATAAAGAAAAAAATCAGTTTGTTTGATTTTTTTGGGGAATTATTCATATATAGGACAAAACTCACGTGCTCACACGCACCACCATTTAAGGTGAATACATAACCAGAAATAGATTTGATATCATCTCTATCTGAAGAGAAACTTGCATCAGCATAACCTTCAAGTTTCAACTGAGAATTCCCATAGATGAGGAATTGGTCTTTAGTCCTTCTTAAGTATTTAAGAATGGTCTTCACCACCTTCCAATGTTCCTTACCAGGATTTGCCTGATATCGGCTAGTCACTCCAAGTGCATAAGCCACATCAGGACGTGTACATGTCATGGTATATATGATAGCTCCCACTACACTAGCGTATTGGATCCTACTCATGTGTTCTCTCTCTTCAGGTGTTTTAGGACAGTCCTCCCTACTGAGAGTAATTCCAGTGCCTATCGGTAGATAGACTCTTTTGGAATTATCCATGTTATACCTCTTTAAGATGGTATCAATGTACAAAGACTGGGAAAGCCCAAGCAGCTTCGTAGATATATCTCTGTAGATCTTTATTCCTAATATATAAGCTGCTTCTCCCAAATCTTTCATGGAAAACTGTACAGATAGCCAAATCTTGGTACTTTGCAATGCCGATATGCCATTTCCTATGAGCAATATATCATCAACATACAACACTAAAAATATAATTTTGCTCCTACTAACCTTTTTGTACACACAAGGTTCTTCGTCGCATCTAATAAAATTTAAATTTTCAATTGTCTTGTTAAAGTGAATATTCCAACTTCTAGAAGCTTGCTTTAGTCCATAAATGGACCTTTGTAGCTTACAAATTTTATTATGATCAGACGAAGATGTGAAACCTTCAGGTTATGTCATGTCATATCCTCTTCTAGCTCACCATTAAGGAAAGTTATTTTCACATTCATTTGCCATATTTCATAATCATAATATATTGCTATAGCAAGTAAAATCCGAATAGATTTTGAGCATTGCCACGGGAGAGAACATCTCATCATAGTCGACTCCTTCTTTCTGACGATATCCCTTGGCAACAAAACGGGCTTTGTATGTCTCCACCTTTCCGTCTGCTCCAATATTTTTCTTAAAAACCCATTTATAACCTATAGGTTTTATATCCTTTGAAGGTTCAACTAAAGTCCATACTTTATTTTCCTTCATGGATTCCATTTGAGATTCCATGGCCTTTTGCCACTTCTCATAATCGGAACTTTGTATAGCCTCTTCATATGTCTTAGGGTCGTCATCATTATGATCAAACTCATTTGATACATCATCTTATACCAATAAATTTAATCTAGTTGGTACATGACATTCTCGTGTAGACCTTCGAAGAGGTACTTGTACAACCTGTTCACCTTGTGCTGGATTTGGTTGTTGTTCAATTTGGTTTGGAACTGGTTGATTAACCTGTTCTTGAACTTCATTTAGTTCTTGAACTTCAGCCACTGAAGATGGCAACTTCAAAACATCCAATAAAGGTTCTTCAACTTGGGTCTCATGATCTTTATATTATGTTGATTCACTAGTTTCTTGAACTTCGTCAAGTTCTATTTCTCCATTATAATTTCCTTCTAAAAGAAATTCTCTTTCCAAAAAGGTTGCTCCTCTGGCCACAAACACTTTATGGTCAGAAGATCTTGAGTCAAGTTTATCATACTGCATTCCTTTAATATAAGCTGGACAACCCCAAACTTTAATATGTTTAAGATTAGGGTTACATCCTTTCCATATCTCATATGGTGTTGTAGAGACTGATTTAGTGGGAACTTTATTTAGTAAGTATGCTGTTGCGTTCTAAGCATATCCCTATATATTTATTGGAAGATCAGTGAACCCCTCTCACCATATCTAATAAGGTTTGATTTCTCCTTTCAGAGACACCATTGTGTTGTGGTGTTCCTGAAGGAGTCCACTGTGAGAAAATCACATATTCTTTGAGATATCTAGTAAAATCTTCACTAAGATATTTTCCACTTTCATCAGACCTTAGTACTTTGATACTTTTACCAGTCTGCTTCTCAACTTCACTACGGAATCTTTTGAACATTTCAAAAGATTCAGACTTGTGTTTCATAAGATACACAAATCCATATATTGCCATATCATCAGTGAAAGTGATGAAGTAAGAATATCCACCTCTAGCTTGAATTCTCATGGCCCACAAACATCTGTGTGAACTAGTCCCAATAATTCAGAAGTTTTTTCTCCACTTTCAGTAAATGGAGATTTGGTCATTTTTCCTTTGAGACAAGATTCACAAGTTGAATATGATTCAAAATCATATTTGTCAAGGTACCCTTCCTTGTACAGCTTGTTAATTATTTTCTCTCCAATATGACCAAGCATACAATACCAAAGGTATGTTTGATTTATATGATCATCTCTTTTCCTCTTAAGACTTGAAATATGCATAATCGAATTATTATTTGCATTAGGTAATACATAAACATCATGTTGGAGATAGCCATTCACATATAAATTATCACTATAATAAATAGAGCAAATACCATTGCCTATATTAATGCGAAAATAACGTTTGTCTAACATAGAAGCTGAAATTATGTTCAAAACAAATTTAGGAACGTATATAACATTCTTACAACATAAGTACATTGCCCGTAGGCATTATTAAAGAAATTGACACTGCAGCTACAGCCGCAACTTTTGCACCATTTCCAACTTGTAGCTTAATTTCTCCTTTCTTCAACTTTCTACTTATCTGGAACCCCTGCAACATATTGCAGATGTTATAACCACAGCCAGTATCTAATACCCACAATGAAGAATTAGTAGTGGTTAAAGAAAACTTGAAAATATTTTTCATTAAAGTCTTACCTTATTTCTTGTCTTTTAATGTTGAAAGATACTCCGGGCAGTTTCTCTTCCAATGTCCTATCTTCTTACAATGGAAATATTCAGCATCAGATTTGCCTGTTTTGCCTGTTTTGCCTTTGGGTTTGGTCACACCACCCTTAGGCGCAGTAGGTTTCTTTTTGGGTTTATTTTTACCCTTACCCTTCTTCTTAGAAGAGTTTCTAACCAACATGACAGTTCCTTTCTTCTTCTGAGAAGCAAGTTAATTCTCATAATCAATCAGCATGTTGAGCATCTCATGAAGATCATAATCCATTTTATTCATACTGAAATTAATTACAAATTGTGAAAAGGATTCTGATAGTGACTGCAAGATCAAATCTTGAGAAAACTCTTTACCCAATTTGCACCCCAACTTCTCAAGTTCTTCAATAAGATCAATCTTGGAGAGTTTCTAGTCAACTTTGATCCAAATAAAGCCTTAGATAGCTGGTATCTAGTTGTCCTGCTTTGTGTACCAAACATCTTCTTAAGATGTTCAATGATTGCAGTTGGATCCATATCCTGATGTTTCCTTTGCAGTTCAGAATTCATAGAAGCGAGAATGACGCATTTGGTAGTAAGACATTCTTCCAAGTATTTCTGATAAATCTTGGTAGCATCATCATCATCCTCACCTGGGGCTTCCTTGGCCGGCTTATCGATCACATCAATAAGCTTTTTATGCATGAGAACAATTCTCAAATTTCTGTACCAATCATCAAAGTTTGGTCCTACCAACTTGTTGGTCTCAAGTATTCCACGTAGTGATATAGCAGACATATTGAGAAATCTAAAATATACAAAAGAAAAGACAATATTATAAGAACATATTTGCATATATCATAGACATATGGACTTTATCTAAATGATATTTCCACTAATTATTTTAAACTAAAACTTTATTTCTGTTAGTGGAGTAAAAGAATCCTTTAACAATATGTATGAGCCCCTTGGAAGTCAAGCCGTTTCTCACATATATTTTAAAGGTAGGTACTCTTACCAATTTTATCCCTATATAACTTCCTTAATTAGCTCTATGTCAAATAGTCTCCTGGTAATCAGGTCGATCCTATTGACATAGTTGAGTTCAACCATCATGATAGCAAAGAACTTATTAAATTTTATACTCCCCTGGGTGGTCCAGGCGTCTAGTATAAAATTGAATAATTCTTTCAATCCATACATCTAATGCAATAAATAATTCTAACATATTCCTGAACTATAAATCTCCCGGTAGTCAGACCATTCATTATAAATAAAAATAAGTAAAATTATTTACCTTGATGGATAACTTTATAATAAAATATCTTATATGTTATTATTCAAGAACTAAAATTTTAGTAAGAGGGAATTGTTACTAAAACAACTTTTAGTAACATGATGATCAAATCATTCATAGCACATGAATTTGGTTTAAGTTGTCTACATGCTTTGTCCTAAATTAATTTTCATCTAATGTAATAGATAATTCAAAAAATCATATGTCGAACAAGCATGTGACATAAAAATGAAATTCAACATACTTCTAACATGTTTGTCTTATATATCACATATACAAATAATTCATGTCTGAAAATTATTATTAGTTAATATCATATAAACTAATAACGATTTAAATAACTATACAATCTAATAACCTATTATACATTACCGAAATATCTTATATGAAATTTTAAATTCAAGTTACGAACTATCTCGGTAGTTTAACTTTTATGAATACATATTTTATTCACAAAAAAATATCTATCCAACCATTCAAACAATTAGTCAAGTGCACAAGACACATGTATTATGGTTCGAATTTTTCAAATATAATCATAAAATATTTCATAAATAAATTTTAGATACGAGAAACAATGGCTCTGATACCACTGTAGGTTGCATATAGGTGGTCGTAACACGCAGCGGAAGACAATAACAATCCTAAGCAGATCTTTTCGTGTTTAAAATTTATTTATATGTCAAAGATCGTATCTGAGACGTACCTGGTGAAGAGAGTCTCGTTTCTAAAATTTCTTCGATATTGCACTCTATATGTATCCACACCAAGACCGGTCCTTTCTATCAACTCTTTGATCAATGAAGCCGCAAACAAATTGAACGAAATATTTTGTTGAAATTTTTCTCAAACACTTCAACTAAAATAGAAATAACAAGAAACTATATCTTCTTGTCAAGAATATTTCTTGGTTTTTGGATTCTTAACAAATATATATCTATCATATATCTCTCTTCGGTGAAGTACGATATATATATATACATACTCATGCAACAAATTGTTAAGTTGGTGCTAAGAAACACGTGAAGACAAAGTAGCCAACAAGTATAGACTTTGAAATTTCTTTCTAACCGACTATTATAAAGATTTTTCTAATGAAAAACTTATATTCCATTTCTAATGGGATTCACGTGTATATGCCGTAGTCCTTTGTGGACTTTATATGTGAAAATTCAATTCAAAATTGGATTTGATTCATAAGTCTATATATATATATATATATATATATATATATATATATATATATTTGAACCAATAGATATTATTTAATTTTCTAATTTAAATAGAAAACTTCAATTTGTTCACAATATTAAATTATATCCTTTGTGTTAGCAAAGAATATAATGATATTTCATTTGCACTAATAACTAAATTTATTTGACTAATTACATTTCTTAATTTAATTATCAAATAATAAGTTAATTAACCCTTTAGCAAAGATAAGAACATTCGTTAGCGTGCGATCCCATAGGTTCAATACTAAACCGGTAGTAAATTGATCATATCAATATACTAATCAAGGGTGGCGTCTAGCAACACTCCTTAAAGACCGAATAGCATGAAGTATACAATTTACTCTCATGAACCAGTAGAAGAATAATGTAGCAAATCCTTCTATCCTTATAGCTCTGGATCAGCCTAGGATATTGTTCAACTGTCAAATCCTAATAGGCGACAAACTATGTATTCATGTCAAATATAATCGACCATTGAATGACCTAAGAAACTCATTTTCTTTCATTCAATTGCCCTGGCCAAAGTCTTAATTTGGTCGTTTATAATTCATGACAACATAGAACTTAAACTCATTACCAAGATCTTATAGATTCCATCTTGATCCATCATTAACTCTACAAGTATTCAATCCTACCCAATATCCTTTCAACTATTGCTCTAGGGCCATAAGTGTCTGGTATCAAAGCACAATAAATAACATGTCAATTACTATGATGATCTCAGGTCAAAGAAAATTCGTATATCACGTTCTTCAAGATATCATATGGACAGTTTATGTAATTCTAACAATTAGGAATTATCCGATGAGTCAGTTCAATGATCATATCTATATATGCATCATTTATCTATGTGATTTTGTTAATGAGATCATATAAATATTGATCTACCCGGATTACTAATATTCAAATTAATAATCATATGATCAAGAATAAATTTAGATTAAGTTATAAGAGAGTTTGCTCTCATTATCGAAATCTCTATCACGATGACAAATCTCAAAATTTAATAAAGGATCTTATCAAATTAATCAAATAATTAATAATAACTATATTAAAAAATTATCATATATCATATATTTTTATATCAAATAATATTCATAATAATATGCTCAAATTATCATATATGAAATTAGATATAGGGCATATCTATATATTCCTAATACTTACCGAAACAGAAGAAGAAAAAGCAAGACACAAATCACATTGTCGCGAGACTCGACCTTCCTCGCTGAAACTCGCAAGATCTACCAATTTCTTCAATTCTCCATTTTCTTCCATTAATAAGAAAATCAAATGCCGATCATCAGTTCAAATTCATCTTCTTCCTCTTCAAAATCATGGATCCTTCATGGTCTAGCTGCGGGAGCTGCAATGGCCGCGGTTCTCGGGGCTCGAGCGTATCTTGGCCGATCCAGCAAGTTTCGGAGCCGGGTCATTGGCATTATACCCGCCCGTTTTGCTTCCACTCGCTTCCAGGGTAAACCCCTCGCTCATATCTTGGGCAAGCCCATGATCCAGGTATTTTCTAAGAACTCTCATTCTTTTTACCGTCTGTTCAGCTTATAAAATTGTATCATTTGTTAATTGAAAAGAGATTGTTGAAATAGAGCATAAACAACAAGCCAGAAATTTCAAAATAACCTTCAGCTTTTACTGAATAATGTAATTACTGATTTTTTAGGAAACTGCATATTATATACTCCCTAGTACCCCATTTGTTTGAAATTATTTACCTGTGGTGTAGCTTTAATCAGGATGTACTATCGTACTCGTCATCTCGAAAGGAGTTGACAGTTGACACCTTCACCAGATTCAAATTCTTAATTGCAGAGAACATGGGAAAGGGCAAAACTTGCTGCTACCTTGGATCACGTTGGTAAGTCTCCATTTGACCTAACTTGACTACTTTCCTATAACCCCAACCACAACCCCCTACAAAGAAAACAGTAAAGAAAAGAGAGAATGAAAAAAGAGAAGCAATAGTGGGTGTAGTGTAGTTGCTGATATGTTTGCATTGTTTAACAGTTGTGGCAACAGATGATGAAAAGATAGCTGCGTGCTGTCAAGGTTTTGGTGCTGAAGTAATAATGACTTCTGAATCATGTCGAAATGGTAAACATAACATGCACTTGCTTTATTGATCCTAATTTTGCTACTTCTGGGAAATTTCAGTGTTTGAAATTGCTAATGCCCAGTTGTTAATTTGAAGGAACCGAGCGTTGTACTGAAGCTCTTCAAAAGCTTGCAAAGAAGTATGACATTGTCGTTAACATTCAAGGAGATGAACCACTTATTGAACCTGAGATAATAGATGGCATTGTCAAAGCCCTGCAGGTAAAGTTCCTTCTTTTTTTTTCCTGATGCTGATATGAGTTGAGGTTGAACCTTTTTAAGTTAACTCTGAAAAAAGGTACTTAAACGATCATAAATGAGAGGTTTGTATTTTTATAAACATTTATTCTAATATGGTTGTGGCTTATCATAGTCATACCATCTAAAACTTTATGTATTTAGACGTGTATTTCTGGATATTACACTGTTAATGTTAATAAATTGATTAATTGTTGTTCGAAAGAGGGAAGGGATTAAACTAATGTTATGCTCAAAGTAATATAAAATTTAGTTGCGGCCAGTTATCAGAAAAGAGTGGATAAGCTGACATGGACAGTGGACCCACAAATGAATGGTTGAACACAATGTTTTTTCACAAAGTGAAGATATAAACATATTGGACCCTGTAGTAACTATTATCTTCATCATATATCAACTTAGTATGATCGGGGAGATTTAGAGAAATTAAAGTTTGAATAGGTCCTTAATGATGTGTTTTGGTGTTATATCTTGAATTTTAGTGAGATTCTTTGAGGAAGAGTTATAATTTCCAAGGAAGGCAAATCACCCCCCCAAAAAAAGCAACGCAAGATATCAGTTTAAGGTCAATATAAACTACTTAGTCTAGTTTAAATCATTTGACTTGGTTCAGTTTGCCATTTATGAAAAGATGTTAATTTTTTTGGGGGAATGCGCAAAGCTGATTGCAGATCCGACTTCAGAGAAAGGGAAAAAAAATAACTATAGAGTAATGTGAGAATTAGCCCTTGGGAGTGAAGCCAAAATTGCAAATGGCTTTAGCTACTGCATGGTCTAATACATCAATTCACGATTGTCCTAAAGCTGCCTCCTAATTGACTTCATGATCATTTTACATAAATATATGTATAAGCGGATTATCTACGTTTGAGACAATCATTTCATGATATCATCACTTGGGATGACGGGTACAGGGTAGTTGAGTGCCACAAAACCTGCATTATGTGTAGTCATATATCATACTTATATTGTCAACATATGAGGAAAGGAGTTTAGCTTTTACGAGAGTTGTACTGTAATTTCATCTCCTGACAACTTTCTTTCTGCCTCTATATTGCCAGTAGTATAACGTTATCATAAAATTACCAAAGGATTACTCTGTATTTGTGCAGGCTGCACCAGATGCGGTCTTTAGCACTGCTGCGACGTCTTTGAAACCTGAGGATGCATTTGATCCAAATCGTGTTAAATGTGTGGTTGATAATCGTGGTTATGCAATCTATTTTTCACGGGGATTGATCCCTTATAACAAGTTAGTTATGATTCTCTTTAAAATCTATTACGGTGGTATTCTTACCTACTTTGTGATAAAACCTGATCGCTTTTGTGCAAACTTTCAGGTCTGGCAAGGTTAATCCTCAGTTTCCTTACTTGCTGCACCTTGGAATTCAGGTATTGAGTTATACATCTATTGTGCAACTATCATTAGTTTCTCTGGCAAAATCTTTATGGCTGAGCAATTGTCTTTCTCTTACTTCATATACAGAGCTATGATTCGAGGTTCCTGAAAATATATCCAGAATTAGAACCTACGCCATTGCAACTTGAAGAAGATCTTGAACAGTTGAAGGTCCTTGAGAATGGATACAAGATGAAGGTACCAAATCTGCATGCTTGACTCATTTGTTTACTCGCACTTTGATTATACAATTAGAGACTAGTTCAAAGGAAAAAGAAAAGTTTTTCTCCTTCTATGATACAAAATACTTTGGACGGTAGAAACTTACCCACACCTGATATTGATACTAAATCAACGAATCAAGACATGTGTCTTTCGTATATACATTTCTCACTTAACTATGGTTAATGTTCTCACTTTAATTTTTAACTGCTAAGGTTAAATTGCTTGTATAAACAGCAGATGCGAGTAAGTATTTACCATGTGTGGACAGAAGAATTAGTCTTTTGGAAGTAACTATAAATTAACAAAAACAAAAAAAGAAACTGAGAATCGTCTATAAGGTTAATCAGTTTGCATCGATGTCCTGCCTTGTTGCAGCCTTTCATTTATTGCACATCTAGTTTTCCTAGTTGGTTTGCTCCTCTTGTTGTGATTATCTATTGAGTGTATTTATTTAGTGGATGGATCTTGTCCTGCATGCAGGTGATAAAAGTTGACCATGAGACTCATGGTGTTGACACTCCGGAAGACGTAGACAAGATAGAGCGGTTCATGCGGGAGAGGAACTTGTCTTAGAACAGAGTAAGTTTATATTGGATGACTTTGGTGTTGTATAGAGCTATAGATTTGAGCTTTCTGGAGGCCATTCTTAATTGGAATTAGTGCACAATTGATGTTACTGAATTATACATGTGAAGATGAAAGAACAATCCTGCAAATAGTTCATATTTTGGTGTTTGTACTGTCTTCAACCTTGCTGGGGAGTAGGGACTAGTTATTTCCAACGATTTGCAAGATTATGTGTTTCTTATTCTTTCAGTGTTGGAATACTGGAATTTGGGTTATGTCTACAGGGCACCCTCTGTCTTTGCCTAACACTACACTGCGTGAAAGCGCTTTAGAGGTACAAGCTGACTGTTGAATGTAGACTTTTTCCTAGGATGTGAATAAGTTTTTTTGTTTTGCACTGGTAGCATCTGAGTTTGCTTTGGATTTTTTTGTTGTCGCCAATATGTAAAGTTAAATGGATTGAGTTGGTAATGGTAGTGGGGCATTGGGTTGGACATGGTTGCAGGTTAAACTAGCTTGTTGCACACCACTGCTTACAACAATAATAACAACTACCCAGTATAGTCCCACAAATTGGGGTTTGGGAGGGTAATACGTACACAGGCCTTACCCCTACCCGAAAGGGTAGAGAGGTTGTTTCCAATCGACCCTCGACTCAAGAAAGGAGAAGAAAAACAAAAGTAAAAGAGCATTAGTAACTCCAGCAGAAATCACATTAATAAGTATCTAAACATAAAACCATAAATAAAATGGCATGTAATAATATACACCAGTAACTACCATAAGGAGGCACAATACAATACACAAATCATCTATGGAGAGCCCTACCAAACCCCACCCAGCCTTGGAGAGAAGTACGAAAAATTCTAGAAGCCCCAATCCTACAACCATGATACTAGACCTTCAGACTTTCCTATCAAGGGTCATGTCCTCGGAAATACGCATTCTAGCCATGTCCCGCCTAATTACCTCACCCCAATGCCTCTTAGGCCTCCCTCTGCCTCGACTCGCGCCAACCACCGCTAGCCGCTCACAACTCCTTACCGGGGCATCAGGGCTTCTCCTCCGCACATGCCCAAACCACTTGAGCCTCGCTTCTCGCATCTTCTCATCCACTGGGGCCACCCCACCTTCTCCCGAATAACTTTATTCTTAATCTTATCTAACCTGGTGAGCTCGGACATCCACTTGAGCATCCTCATCTCCGCAATCTTCATTCTCTTATCATGAGAGTTCTTTACCGGCCAACAGTCCGCCCCATACAACATGGCAGGTCGAACCACAACTCTATAAAACTTCCCCTTGAGTTTCTATGGTACTTTCTTGTCACACAAGACTCTTGATGCAAGCTTCCACTTCGACCACCCCGCCCCTATACGGTGAGTGATATCCCCGTCGATTTCTCCGTCCTCCTGAATCACCGACCCAAAATATCTAAAATTGTCCCTCTTGGCGATGATGTGAGATCCAAGCTTCACGTCCCTGTCTACTTCGCTCGACTCAGCGCTAAACTTGCACTCCAGGTATTCTGTCTTAGACCTGCTTAGTTTGAAACCCTTAGACTCGAGAGTCTGTCTCCAGACCTCCAACCTCTCGTTAACACCGACCATCGTCTCGTCTATCAAGACTATGTCATCAGCAAATAGCATACACCAAGGCACATCCCTTTGAACATGGCGAGTTAGAGCATCCATCACCAAGGTAAATAAGATAGGGCTAAGCGCAGATCCTTGATGAAGCCCCATAGCTACCGGAAAATGGTTTGAGTCGCCACCCACCGTCCTAACCCTAGTCTTAACTCCATCGTACATGTCCTTGATCACTCTGATGTAGGCTTCCGGCACGCTCTTCGCCTCGAGGCACCTCCATAGCACTTCCCTTGGGATCTTGTCATACGCCTTCTCCAAGTCGATAAACACCATGTGTAGGTCCTTCTTCTTATCCCTGAATTGTTCTATTAATCTCCTGACAAGGTGGATAGCTTCTATAGTAGAGCGACCCGGCATGAAACCGAACTGGTTCACGGATATAGATGTCATCTCCCTCACCTTCGCCTCGACCACCCCCTCCCTCACGGATATTGAACAACCTGGACAGTCACTCCACTCCTGACCTACCCATGCATTTTCAGAACTCCACTTGGATTTCGTCTGGCCCGGTCGCTCGACCCTTATTCATCATACACGAAGCCTCAACGACCTCCTCCACCCTAATGCGCCTGCAGTAACCAAGGTCTCTATGATACTCTGAATGCCCCAACTCCCTTAGTTCTATTTCTCGATCCCCCTCTTCGTTAAGCAGGTCTCGAAAGTATGCCTGCCACCTCTGCTTGACTTGAGACCCCCCATCAACACTCTACCATCCTCGTCCTTGATGCACCTAACTTGGTCTAGATCCCGTGCCTTCCTCTTCCTTGCTTTAGCCAACCGGAATAACTTCCTGTCCCCGCCTTTCTCCCCCAATTCCTCGTACATGCGACCAAACGTCGCATTTTTAGTTTTCGTAACCGCCAGCTTCGCTTCCTTCCTCGCTACCTTGTAGCTCTCCCTATTCACTCTCCTTTCTTCCTCGCTTGTGCTCCCTGCCAACCTAGCAAACGCCGCCTTCTTCGCCTCCACTTTTCCTTGGACTACATTGTTCCACCACCAGTTACCTTGATGTCTGCCTGAATAGCCCTTGGTTACCCCAAGCTCATCCCGTGCTGCCTCCCTTACCAAGTTCGCCGTCTCTGACTACATTGCCTTCGCTTCCCAGAACTTCTCCAAGCCCCAACCTCCTCTCCAACTCTCGGGCTTTCTCCTTAATGGGTAATACTAGCTTGGTATAAGTTTCAATTTAATTAGTGCTACTAGCAATATTTAGAATTTTGACTATTCAATAGAGGCACTGAAATGTTTCATAATTGGTGGAAGATAAATAGATGGAGTCATCATAACAATATGAGGACGAGTGACTTGGACTCTTAAAAAAGCAAAATAAACAAAATCTGGAAAAAACTGAAGATTCCATTCACCATGGAGTCTAGACTCTAGAGTACTCTAGAATTAAAGAGAGAGAAACAAAGTAAGAACAGTGTGCTACATGTACTTTTTTCTTAGAGAAATGTCAATGTTATCTCATGTACATTAATGGCTTTGTAAAAAAAGCTCCAAAAGAAACTACGCAGCTAGTATATCTGACTGTTGTTGCGCAACTAACCACCGACAGCAGCAAGCAGAAAATGCATCAGCTGGCAGCAGGTGTTGGTACTGATTCCGTGATCAACTGAACCTCTGTCTTGAAAAGAAGGAAGGATAGCGATTCCAGTGAAAAATACACAAACCCACTAGGTGAGTGAGTCACAAACGATCCGAAACTCTTTCCCACCACACAGTGCCACGCTGGTCCATATACCGAATCAAACTCCTTAAACCACAATGTGAAAAAAAAAAAAAAATCAAAATGTTTGAACTCCAATTTGAAACTAAAGGGAACAAGAGCTAAAGAGATAGTGAAGTACTCCAACCTTTTTGAGGGAGCGAGCAAGGAGGGTGTGGTTAGGACGGTGAGGGGAGTGGTGGAGGAGAGTTCTGGTGTAACGAAGGGCGTGTTCTTGCATGGTGAAAGGCATGTCAGCTGATCTGAGTCGCACTTTGAGGCTGATGGCGAGAGCGGCAAGCTTCACTTCTTCTTCTGTCGACATAGACTTGCCATTGTCGTTGCTCTTAGGCCTCTGGCGCCCGGAAAGAGTAGAAGAAGAAGAAGATTGCATGGGCATTAGGAGTTTTTTCTTTGAGGGAAAGAACTTTGCTGCTGTTGTTTCCAATATTGATTTGGGCAAAATTTCTCTGTAGTCAATCAGGAAAGTAGATGAGTTGAAACTTTTGACCATTCAGACAAACAGACTGACCCAACCACAGGGAGTTGGCGGGTACGTTTAAAGTTCTATTTGACCTACTACCCAATATACTACTGTATTTGTTACTAGTAAATAAATCCTGTCTTTTTTGTTTTTTTTATTATTCCATTATATTTTCCAGCATCACGAATTAATTTTCTTTGTATAGCACGTTGAGGCATAAGTCTAGCCAAGACTCTTTTTTATATATATTGAGATTCGGACCAAGTGAATCCCCAAGTATTTTCGATTTTTATACGAACATTTAGAAATTATAAAATGTGTAATTCATAAGATCTATACTTAAGTGTATTCGTAAAGTTGATATTGATATAATAAAGGAAAATTTTAAAATTTGATAACAGTACTATATAAAATTAGAGGAGTATTAATTCTTCCCGTTGTAAGGCGTGGAAGTGGCGACATAAGGGAGAAAAGGCGGAACGTGGAGGCAGAGAAATGAGTCATGACAAAATAATAATGACCAATGGGGCGTTGGGTTTGGGGGGGGGGGGGGGTTCTAAGTTCTAAGTTTGTGTGCTAATAATACTCTGAGACTAAGACTACACAAGGATGGCATGGGAGATTCCCAAACATTGTGTTTCCAAATGGTTTTTCACATTTTGTCTCCTCTTCCACCAAACTCAAGACTCAAGTCGCAACACCTTTCTCTTCTTTGTCTATTATATGCAACTCTCATGAATTTTATGACCTCTGGATGCTATTATTGCTGTCATTACGCCTTTGTTTGTAAAAAGAAAAACATTTCATTCTAACATATTGATTTCGAAATTTTCTGAACAAATTTACAATCGTTTACTGGCGCTTTTCCTGTGCCCACTTTATATGATTTTAGATTGTTAGTATCACCAAAAGTCTCTTCTCCTATTCATTCAAGACAAATTTTCAGAAATCACTATGTTTTAGCGATTATTAGCTTGCTATAGCTATCATTTATTAAGTTATTTTCTACAACTATGTTTTAATTTGTTATAAAGTGTATTCGATGTATTTAAACTAATGTATTCATGAATACAATAGGAAAACTCGGCGAAAAAAAGGGAATTACAGCTAACGTATATATCGTATTCATGTATATTCGCGAGCTGTATTCGTGAATACAATAACGAGATTTGCGGGAAAAAAAGGTTTTCAGCTATTTAAAAATAATAAGTGAATTAATTAACGCGATAGACTCCTAATATAACTCAACAAACTCAATTGTAAAACACAAAATTTGTATTTTCGGTTATAGAAAAGATTATCAACCGAAAAACACCCCAAAAATAGAGCAATCTTCAGAGATTCAATCTATCCTTTCTTTTTTTAGTGGTATCTTTATTAAAATATTTTTTAGTGGTATCTTTACAAATAGATTTATATATTGAAATTATATAATTATATTGAACACATTTAAATACATAACAATACATTGAATACTTGAAGTATAGTAGGTCATCTATACTGCAAAAATATATGAATACATAGGGTGTGTTTGCTATGAAGGAAAACATTTTTCGAAAAATATTTTTTAATTTTCCCATGTTTGGTTGACTTAAATGTTTTGGAAAATATTTTCCTTAAGAATTCATTTTCCTTCAATTGGAGGAAAATATTTTCCTTATCAAGAGAAGAGAAAATATTTTCCAAACCTCCTTCCCAACATTCTCCACCCTCACCAACTCACCCCACCCCCTTTTCAATTTTTTTTATTTCAGTTTTTTCGTTACTACACACCCTACTACACCTCTAACCCTCTCCCCCCGGGCCAAAAAAATATTTTTTTATCTTAATTGTTTTTGCAATTTTAAATTTCTGTATTTTTATTTTTCTGCACCACCCACCTCAACTCCCACCCCCACCCCTCCCACGAATTTTTTTTTACTTTTTTTTGTAGTTTAAATTTCTATTTGTTTCTATTTTACTACCACATTCTCCACCCTCACCAACTCACCCCACCCCCTTTTCAATTTTTTTTTATTTCAGTTTTTTCGTTACTACACACCCTACTACACCTCTAACCCTCTCCCATGGGGCCAAAAAAATATTTTTTTATCTTAATTATTTTTACAATTTTAAATTTCTGTATTTTTATTTTTCTGCACCACCCACCTCAGCTCCCACCCCCACCCCTCCCACGAATTTTTTTTTTACTTTTTTTGTAGTTTAAATTTCTATTTTTTTCTATTTTACTGCCCCTCTCGCCCAGCCCCAGCTCCGGCCCCACCCCAACCCACCCCCCACCCATGAAAAAAAGCTTTACTTTTTTCTGTAGTTTAAAATTCTGTTTTTTTATTTTACTGCCCCTCCCCCCAGCCACAGTCCTGCCCCCACCCCCGAAATTTTTTTTTTACCTTTTTTGTAGTATAAATTTCTTTCTTTTTTTCATTTTACTGCCCCTCAGGCCCCCCACCCCCACCACCCCCACCCCCGAAAAATATTTTAAATATATTTTTTAGTTTTAATTTTATTATTCATCGGTTTAAAGGCTAAAATGTTACAAGTTTCAAAATTATGAATTAAGAGGTTCATGTGTTTGGAAGTTTACAGATTTAGAAATTATAAAGTTTACGGGTTCGAAATTTCGCGGTTTTGAATGTTAGCGGTCCGAAAGTTTATGAAATTTGTGAGTCCGGAAGGTTGTTGGTTTGAAAGTTTATGGCTTCATATTTATCATATCTAAATTATTTATGAATACTTCTGAGAAGTTATTTTCCTAATTTCGTACCAAACACCGAAAAATGAATAAGAAAACTACTTATTTTCCAAGAAAATATTTTTCACGAAAAATATTTTTTCGTTATACCAAACACACCCATAATATTGATACATTTGAATACATATATACATCTGAATGAATAAATAAATTATATAAGTTAAAAAATATATGAATACATTCTGCAATACATTGAATACATACTACTGAATATATATTGCTGGACAAAATAGTGCAACAAGGTGAAGCTTTCAAATTACATAATTATATTGAATACAGTTAAATACAGTGAATATATTGAAAAAGTAGAAAAAACTAAAGGCAGCGAATACAATGAAATACATGAAATATAGTGAGATACATTGAAATACAATAAAAAGGGTAACAGACTCTTTAAGTTCCTTAGCCCAGACTTCGTCATCAATCCATCGATATCCAAGACGCCATCATGTGGGGCGTCGCCGCTGGTACCGATGCCTTCTGAGTCATCCACGTAATGAAAATTTTGAAATATGCACTTGTATTTCTCCAGATCTTTATTTCTACTTACCAAAACTCTTTAGAGCAAAAAAAGGTGAAAATTGAAAGAGACAGTGGAGATGAATCAGTGGAGAATCGTTGATTGAGAGAATTGGGAAGAGAATGGCGTTGTGACGAAGAGAAACTGGACAGAGAGATCATGGAGAGAGAAGTTTACTTCCTATATGATAATTTTGTAAGAGAAAAAAAGAAAGAAGGAGAGAGAAAAATAATACACAACATATTTAATGGCTTAAAGGTAGGAAGTGACCATAAATAGATATTTTGCTATAAAAATTAAAAGGTAGCTATATGAGATAATTTATTTAAAGGGTATTTATTTATAATAAATAAGATATCAACCTTTGCTATAGGAGGTAAAATTTCCTTCATTTAATCACCCTCTTCCCCATCCCCCCCCCCCCCCAAAAAAAATGGAAAAAGAGAAAATGATGTAAGGTTTAGAATAGGCCTTTTACCTCCTATAGAAAAGGTTGATACCTTATTTATTTTAATTAAATACCCTTTCAAAAAATTATATTCTATAGATATCTTTGATTTTTATAGCCAAATATTTATTTATGGTTACCTCCTACTCTTATAAAATACTATTTATATTATTTTTCTCTCTCATTCTTTCAGAGTTTTCTCCACCCCCTTCTCTCTCAATGCCAGTATTTCTCCAGGGTTATCTCCTCTATCTCAACAAATGTGAATGCATTAAAGGGAAAAAACAGATACTCTGATCAGAAAACGAAGTTGGATTTGGTTCAAAATCAAATCCTTTTCAACAAATTTGCACAAGTTCTTTGCATAGAGCTGGCTTCTGAAATTTTCCTGGCAGTGCTTCAAGCCATGTCTCCTCAACCAACAATTCCTCTAACTTCACATATCCTACGCCATCATCATTTGCGTTTAACTTGGAGATTTTATCAAAGCATAGTTTGAGGTTCATTTTGGCCTTTGTAGGTCGATTTATTGAACTCCATTCTCGACATTTGATCGGATGTGAGCATTGTATATTTGGGGTCTTTGTTGCCGCCATTTTCACGCGACAATGAAGATGACAAGGCTCTGGAAATGAAGTTGTTAGCGGAAGATGGCGATTTAGCCGCTTTGCTGCAGGTTGCTTGAATAGATCCATTACAGTTTTAGGGTTTTTGTTGTAATTCAATGTATCTCGTTGTATTTCATATATTTCATTGTATTCATTGTCTTTTTTTTATTGTATTTCAATGTATCCCACTATATTATATGTATTTCATTATATTCATTGTCTCGCTATATGCCATGAATGTAGTCATATTTTTTATTAATATAATTTATGTATTCAGATGTATTATATAATTTTTCTGAAGATTGCTATATTTTTAGTATATTTTCTGTTGATAATCTTTTTTATAACTGTAAATACAAAATTCTTGTGTTATAATTGAGTTTGTTGAGTTGTATTAGGAGTCTATTATGTTAATTGATTCACTTTCCGTTTTAAAAATATTATAATCCCTTATTTTACGCCGCGAATATAGTCGGATACAATTGAATACAATAATCTATCCAGCTGTTATCCCATGTTTCACTATATGAATACAGTCAAATACACTCAAATAAAATAACAGGTTAGCTGGACTTCCCTGACGCCTATTTTTGCTACGATATTCATGAATAAAATAGTTTAAATACATCAAATAGATCTTATAACTACACAAAAGGTATCTACAATCCGTAATATAGCAAATGATATCTATAGATTACTAATTACTACCAAAAGATAGTGCTTTATGAAAATTTTTCTACATTAATAGCACCATAATGTCCATTGATCCAGTGGCCCAATTACAAAACGATGACAAAAAGAGATTTACCTATATGTATTGCATTAAAAACTTATTTACCTCTTACTGTTTAGGTTTTAACTTAATCACAAGTTGATATATAATTTACCAATTATAAACAAATTAGTATTAATAAGCATATATCCCTTTTATATTAGGAATTGAATAGGGAATCATTATCCCTTTATCTATCTCTCTCTCTCTCCTTCTTTATCCTTCCATGTCTCTATTTTTTACCTTTTCATATTGTCTAGAGTTTTAATGGAATTCATAAGTGGATTTAATCATTTCAACATAGAATTTTAATTTTTTTCATGTTGCACAATTGGTGTTCCAATTGAAATTGTCAATCAATAAAGATGTTTGACTCTCCACCATTAACAGCCATTAAAAAGTTTCGAAATGTTGAATTCAAATTCAGGTTTTCAAGAGGAAGAAGAAGAGGAGGAAGAAGAAGACGAAAAAGAAGAGGAAGGAGAATATGAGGAAGAAGAAAAAGAAGAGGAAGGAGAAAAGGAGGAGGAAGAAGAAGAAGTGTGACGACCTGGCCAGTCGTCTCATGAGTTAACGCTCCGTTTTCCTCATTTCTATTTCTTTATCCGTGTTTTGTAGTATTGGATTGGTAAGATCGAGTCTGGAAGGAGTTTGGTGAAGTTTGAGATACTTAGTCTCTTTTAAGGAAGTTTGAGTTGGAAAAGTCAGCTGGATATTGACTTATGTATTAGAAGGCTCGGATGTGAGTTCTGATGGTTTGGATAGCTTTGGGAGGTGTGTGACTTAGGAGTGTGATCGAAATGGGTTTTGGGGGTTCAGAGTAGATATAGGCTTGAATTGGCAAAGTTGAGATTTTGGCAATTTCTGGTTGATATGACAGATTTGCATATCGGGGTCGGAATTGAATTTTGAGAGTTGCAGTAGCTTCGTTGTGTCATTTGGGATGTATGCGCAAAATTTCATGTCATTCGGCTGTGGTTTGGTTGGGTTTTTTATCGAAAGCGAATTTCGGAAGATTTTAGAAACTTAGGCTTCAATCCGATATGTTTTGGGTAATTTGATGTTGCTTGAGGTGTTTTGATGTTTGGAACAAATTTTAATAAGGTGTTCGGTTATGTTTGTGCTTTTGGTTGAGGCCCCGGGGGACTCGGAGCTATTTCGGATGGTTAACGGGGGAGTTGAGGTGTTATTACTGTTGCTGAAGATTTGCAACTTCTGGTTTTTTCGCACCTGCAGTTTGGGGACCGCAGGTGCGGCACCATACGTGGAGAAAGGGAACCACAGAAGCGGATTCGAGAGGAATGGTCAGTAATCACATATGTGGTGGAGGGACCGCACCTATGGAGTCGTAGATGCGGCGAGTGGACCATAGATGCAGTGTTTGGTCGGTTAAGTTATTTAAGCAGAAGCGGAAGGTGGACCATAAATGTGGTACCACAGAAGCGGGTTTTGGACCACAGATGTGGGCACCCCTGGTACAATGTATATAAGCTTGCCTTTACGATTTTTGAAGGTTATCACCATTTTTGACTTCGGCTTGGGAGCTTTTGGACGATTTGGAAGAGGGATTTCAAGTGAATTTTGTTAAGGTACGGATTTTGGACCTAAAACACAAATTTATGGTAGTATTTCATGGATTAAGGCTATAATTAAAGGAATTAAAGGGCTAAAAGTGGAGGAATAGGGCT
The DNA here is from genome assembly GCA_034376525.1 of Nicotiana benthamiana. Classification (NCBI taxonomy): domain Eukaryota; kingdom Viridiplantae; phylum Streptophyta; class Magnoliopsida; order Solanales; family Solanaceae; genus Nicotiana; species Nicotiana benthamiana. The sequence continues at coordinate 31,024,072 of CM067337.1, forward strand.
TGAGTTTAAGAGGCCTTTAAGGGAGGGTTTGAGGGGTCATTTGGACTTCAATTTGAGTATTACTGATATGCATAGACTCGTGGGGAGACGAGGAATCTATTGATGTAAAAGTTTTTGAGTTTTGAGAAGTGGGACCGGGGTCGGGTTTTGGTAATTTTGGGATTTGTGCCCTTTATTGATTGTTTTCGCTGCGTCATTTCCTTAGCATATTTTGATGTCCTCGTTCTGATTTTGGATAGATTCGATGCGCTCGGAGGCCGATTCGAGGAGCAAAGGCATCGCGAGCTATAGATTTAGTTGGTTCGAGGTGAGTAATGATTGTAAATTATGTTCTGAGTGTTTAAAACCCCAGATTGCACATCGTAGTGCTATGTTGATGTAAGACACATGCTTGATGACAAGCGTAGGGTCGTATACTATTGGGGATTGTGACTTGGTCCATCCCGGTTGATGATTTTACCACGTGTATGACTGAAGCTTACTTGCTATCATCATTATTTGGGCTTAATGTCATATTTGGGCTTCGTGCCAACTATTTGAACCCTTTGAGGATTATTTGTTACTATTTCTTCATGGTTTTGACTTATTACTTGAACTCAGTCATGTTAATTTCCACTGTTTTACTACTCAGCCATGTTTACTTGTGTTAAGACTTAAATGAATATTTTAAATGATGTTTGGAATGAGAAATTCTATTTTACTACTGCTCGAGGGACTTGTGATGATTTTTGGACGGAGTAAGGCTGATGGCCTATATTGTGAAGAAACACTGATACCAATTTGAGGCCGAGGGCCTGAGATATTTACGCCACGAGGTGGCTAAATTGATATGAGGCCAATGTCCTAGTTTGATACTATGAGATGTCTTGTTATTGCGGTTGGGCTGTAAGGGGCCTCTCCAGGAGTCTGCACACCCTCAGCGGGCACGGGTACCCATTGTGATGTGAGATTGAGCCCGAAGGGCTAGTATTGTTTTGAGATGTTGCCCGAGGGGCAGATTTGTTTGATACTGTTCCTGAGGGGCAAACTTCTACTTTTTTACTTTATCTTAATTATCTGTCCATTTCCTATTTACTAGTTGAAAGAGAATTTTACTTAATTTTTTAATGGTTTTACTCATTTTAAGTGATTTTACAGCTTCATTATAGAATGTCTTGTGCTTTACGTGTTTTCATACTTTCAGTCATTATTTACATTTGTTACTCACTTAGTTGAAGTACTCACTTTACTCCCTGTACTCTATGTGCAGATTCAAGTGTAGCTGGTACTGCTCCCAGTGCTGATCCCTCCAGTATCATGCGAGTTTTTAGAGATTTCGAGGAAATTGTTAATGTCCTCAGCCTCATGTCTCTACTCCTATATCATTTCTATTTCTGTTCAAACATTTGTACTAGTTTATGGTTTAACAGGCTTATATTATGGCCTATAGATGCTCATGATTTGTGACACCCCAGTTAGGGCTGTGTCGGGTGTTTTTCTGCATTTTATCGACATTTTTCCGCTATTTAGTATATTTAAATCATGATTAGACTATTTTTATGTTGGTTAATTGTTTTAAAAGTCAATTGGATTTAACTGGCTGGCCTTGTCTTCATGAGAGGCGTCATCACGATCGGGTTAGGGTTGTGACAAGTTGGTATTAGAGCCTCGGTTACATAGGTCTCACGAGTCATGAGAAGGTTTAGTAGAGTCTCGTGGATCGGCATAGAGATGTCTGTATTTATCCTTGAGAGGCTGCAGAACCTTTAGGAAAACTCTATATTCTTGAAATTCTTGTTATGCGAGCTTGTTGATCCGAGTATTAAACTTCTGTTATTCTATTCTTTCAAAGATGGTGAGGAAACGAGCTACCAGACAGGGCGGACGACCACCAGTGCCACCTGATGTGGCCACCAGAGGCCATGGACGTGGTCGTGGTCCTGGTAGACGCAGAGCAACAAGAGCAGCGCCTGTGGATCCACCAGCTGCCCTAGCTCAGGATCAGGCTCTAAGTATGGATGCTCCAGCAGCACCAGTTCAGGCACCAGCTGCTCCCATCGTGATTTTGGGTCTTCAGGAGGCCTTGGCACAGATCTTATCAGTTTGTACTAGCCTGGCTCAGGCGTTGTTAGCCACTACAGCTATAACTACTTCATAGGTCGGAGGAGGAAATCCCGTCGCTCGCACACCTAAGCAGGAAGTACAGGGACTTCAAACACTGGGGGAGTATCCGGCCTATCTGGTTACAGCTGCTCAGGACTATGTGGTTACTGTCATCCCGAAGGATGAGCAATGTAGGTTAGAGAGATTTGGTAGATTGCAACCTCTAACCTTCAGTGGCGCAGAGGGAGAGGATGCCCAGGGATTTTTTGACAATTGTCAGAGGATGCTTCGAACTGCAAGTATTTTGGAGACAATCGGGGTCGCTTTTTCCACCTATCAGTTTTTAGGAGCTGCTTTCACTTGGTGGGAGGATTTTGAGAGGCATAGGCCTGTTGGTGTAGCGCCCCTTTCCTGACAACAGTTCTTTGTTTTCTTCCTGGAGAAGTATGTGTTGCAGTTCTGCAGAGAGGATCTGTGTAGACAGTTTGAGTGGTTGCGACAGAGGGATATGACTATGTCACGGTATGAAATGAAATTTTTTGAGTTGGCACGTCATGTCATCTGGTTGGTTTCGAAAGATCAAGAGAGGATCAGGAGATTTGTTGATGGTCTTACTTATCAGCTCCGCATTCTTATGACCAGGGAGAAGGTATCTGGTGCTACATTCGAGGATGTGGTTAATATCGCTCATGAGATTGAGTCTATTTGACGCCAGGAACGAAAGGAGAGGGAGGCCAAGAGGCTTCGAGGATCTGGCAGCTATAGTGGTGCTCCTTCGAGGGGCCAGTTTCAGCACAACAGAGGTAGTTCACTAAGGCCAGCTCAGGAAGCTCACCCAGGTTATCGTGGGGCATCTTCAGGTCATGGTTATCATGGATTCAGCAAGGCCAGTCATTACTTAGTGCCCTTCCAGCTCAAAGTTAGACCCGTGCTGCATCAGATCAAGGCTCCACTATGCTAAGTGCATTTGCTAGTCACACTGGTGCGAGGGTTCCCTTCATTCCCCTTCTCCAGCAACTGGGAGTTGTTATAAGTGTGGCGAGATGTGCCACATATAGAAACAGTATCCTCACCGTGTTGCTAGTTCGTCCCAGCATAGGGGCCAGTCATCGACTTCAGCGCTTGTCTCTTCACCACCACCCGCTCAGCCAGCTAGGGGTGGGGGTCAGTCAGCTAGGAGTTTCCCCAGAGGGAGAGGTTGATCAGGGGGTGGTCAGGCCCGTTTCTATGCACTCCCAGGCAGACCCGATACTATTGCGAATTTGTTATTACACGTATTGCTTCAGTCTACCACAGAGATACCTCTGTATTATTTGATCCCCGTTCTACCTTTTCTTATGTGTAATTATACTTTACTCGTTATTTGGGCATGTCCCATGAGTTTTTTGCTTTACCTGTTCATGTATCTACCCGGTGGGAGATACTGTTACTGTAAACGTGTGTACCGGTCGTGTGTGGTGACTATTGGGGGTCTAGAGAGCCGAGTGGATCTATTACTACTGAGTGTGATGGATATTGATGTCATTTTAGGCATGGATTGGTTATCTCTGTGTCGTGCTATTCTGGACTGTCATGCTAAGACAGTCACATTGGCTATGCCGGGTGTGCCACGGATCAAGCGGCGAGGTGTGACTGATTATGTTTCTAGTAGACTGATCTCTTTCTTGAAGGCCCGACACATGGTTGGGACTTCCAATATTGATTCTGTTCCGGTTGTGAGGTATTTTTCTGATGTGTTTCCTGCAGACCTATCCGGCATGCCATCAAGCAGGGACATTGATATTTGTATTAACCTGTTGCCGGACACTCAACCCATTTCTATTCTTTTGTATCGTATGGCACCAACAAAGTTGAAGGAACTGTAGGAGCAACTTCAGGAACTCCTAGATAAGGGGTTCATTCGGCTTAGTGTGTCACATTGGGATGTGCCGGTTCTGCTTGTGAAGAAGAAGGATGCCACAATGAGAATGTGCATTGATTATTGGAAATTGTACAAGGTAACATTTAAAAACAAGTATCCTTTTCCTCGCATTGATGATTTATTCGACCAGCTTTAGTGAGCGAGGGTGTTCTCCAAGATTGATCTCCATTCATGTTATCATTAGTTGCAGGACCCGATTTGGTCATTATGAGTTTTTGGTGATGCCTTTTGGGATGAACAATGACCCAGAAGCGTTCAAGCATTTGATGAGCAGCGTGTTTCGGCCTTATCTCAATTCATTCTTCATAGTCTTCATCGATGATATTCTGATGTATTAGCGTAGTTAGGAGGAGCACACAGATCATTTGAGAGTTGTGTTGCAGAGATTGAGGGAGGAGAAACTTTATGCAAAATTCTCCAAGTGTGAGTTTTTGCTTGGTTCAGTGGCTTTCTTGGGGCACGTGGTGTCCAACGAGTGTATTCAGGTTGATCCGAAAAGATAAATGTGGTTAAGAGTTGGCCCTGATCGTCCTCAGCCATAGAGATGAGGAGCTTTCTTGGCCTGGTGTGATGACCCAAAAGGTCATCACTTGTGTTGCAATGAAATTCTATGTTCCGAGACCTTAAAACCTCCCTTAGAATCACCTTGATTTGTGTGTGCAATTCGGGCGCATAGCCGAAAAACTTAAATGTGAAAATCTATGAAAAATGATAAGTTTCAATTATAAAATTAATAAATTTAACTTTGATCAATGTTTTAGGTAAACGGACCCCAGACCCATGATTTGACGGTCTGGAGGGTCCGTAGAAAAATATGGGACATGGGCGCTTTCCCGAAATTGAATTTTGAGGTCCAAAGCCTGACAAATGATTTTTGTTAAAGAAAATTATTTCTGAAATTGTTTAAAGAAATTTGAAATGAAATTTTCTTAGAACATGATGGTATCGGGCCTGTAGTTTAGTTCCGGTGCCCGGTACAAGTCTTATATATGATTTAAAACATTTCTGTGGAATTTGGTGAAAACAGATATCATTTGACGTGATTCGGACTTGAAAAAATTGATATTTTGAGAACTTTAAGAAAATTCTTTGATTTGAGCTTTTATTTGTTGTTATTGAGGTTAGTTGGGATATTTGATTACACGAATAAGTTCATAGGATATATTGGAGATTTTGTGTGCACTTGGTTTGGAGTTTCGACGGCGGTGAGTTTTTGGTAGGTCCCGAGATGTCTTAGGCTTAAAAACATGGATGTTGTAGGTTCAAAGGAGTGAAAATCTCTGAACTCGCAATGCTGATCGTAGTAGTTTTTGTGATGTCTGCACTGGTGAATGTGCGGCCGCAATTGATTTTGTGCGGTTCGCACAGATTCTCTGGTCCGACTTTGGAAGCTCATATCTTTTTATCTACAAGGAATTTGTAGATGACTCAAAAGAAGTTGTAGATCTTTGAATCTAGTTTTCAGAAACATTTTATAATAGGCGTTTGGACATCTTTAGAGAAAGTTATGGCCAAAATACTAAGACCTGTCACTACATAAAACCGGTAGTTTTGTGCGGCCTAGAGTTTTAAAAAATTTGGGATTTTGACCTCAATTTGAGGTTCGATTTCAAAACAAATTATATATTTGAGTTCGTGGGGGAATGGGTAATCGGGTTTTGGTTCGAACCCCGGGTTTTGACCATGTGGACCAGGGGCGATTTTGACTTTTTGAGTAAAACTCTGGAAAATACATTTTCATGTATTGAAATTGATTCATTTAGCATTTATTGATATAATTAAGTAACTTGTGACTAGATACAAGTGAATTGATGGTGGAATCAATGGGTAAAGCTATAATTGAATCATGAATTGTGTTCGTGGCATCAAGGTAAGTATTTGGTCTAACCTTAGTTTAAGGGATTAGGAGTCGAGTCCTATTTTCTATGTGGTAATTGTTGAATACGACGTATAGGCATGGTAACGAATTCTATACATTAGTGTCTAGCATGCCTGTGAGTCTTTATATTGTGATTATCATGACTTCATTTATCTTTCTTGCCTTAGTGATGGTTTATATTGTTGTATAAAGTTTGTGGCAGAATTGTGACCTATGAACAATGAGGAGTGTTAGCTCAAGTTGTATGATGAATTGTGAAAGTATAAGTGACAATTGAACTTTTAGAGCATTGGCTCGAGTTGTGAAATGCGTTGTGAAGGTATAAGTGATAACTGACCTCTAGAGCATTGGCTCGAGTTGTGAAGTGAATTGTGAAGTAAAAGCGAGAAAGAGAAGAGATCATTATGTTGTCACCCTTGCCGGTCTATTAATGATTTATTTATTATATCCCTTGCCGGGATGTTGATGTTATTGATGTTTTTCCCTTGCCCGATTTAATTGTTGAGTTATTGCTCCCTTGCCAAGATTCTTATTGCAAAATTTCCTTTATTTCCTTACCCTATTTGCCCTGTGATTTTCTTTGGGTGAGGAAGAGAGTTAAAGCACGAAGGGTGATGTCGTGCATTATTTTTTTTGTTAGAAAAGACTGTAAAGCACGAAGGGTGATTGTCATGACCCAAATTCCATACCCGGTGGTGATGGTGCCTCTCGTGAAGACAAGGCCAACCAACAACCCCAAATCCTCTTTAAGTAGTTGTCATACATAAATGAATAGAAATACTGCTGAATGACATTTAACTATGAAATTTCATTCAAATACAACCCGACCGGGGTGTCACAAGTCACGAGCATCTAATGAGTAAGAACACTACTATTAGGCCAACAAAATATATATACAACAAAACTGGAACTCAAAGTCGGAATACGGTGCGGCGAACGCTGGCGGTCACCTTGCTCAACTACCAATATATGGACTTCGTTCATGCTAACAACCCGCTACTGGGTGAACAATCCCTGCAACTGCACGCAAGGTGCAGGGAGTAAAGTGAGTACCTCCAACTCAGTGGTAATAAGAGTGAATAATATCTGAGCGATAAGAAAACACGTATGAGCACACAAAACTGCTATAAAAGACAGAACATCCCTTTTGGAGAAAAACCAAAATACTGTGAAAAAATTCCTTTAGAAAATCTCAATATCAGTTCAAAATCTCTTTTGCAAAATATGCTTTTTCAACAATTGCAAAGGTAATTTGAACAAGTAGAAGGTAATCGGAAACCTGCCCCTCGGGCTCAGTATCAACCTCTCAGAAACGTATCAGCCCCGCGGGCTCATTCCCAACTCACATCATCCAACATCAGCCTCTCGGGCTCATCACTCCTTAACATATAACACCGAGGTATCTGGTCAACAAGGCATGTAACAGTGTGTATGCCAATGATATATGAGTGTTAAATGTCATGCCACGTAGTACAAACAGGAGCGAATGCATGAATGCAATGCAATGCAATACAGTGCACATGACCGCTACATCACGTAGCCCGATCCATGAGTACCCTACGCTCATTGGGGGTGTGTACAGACTCCGGAGGGGATCCTTCAGCCCAAGCGCAAAAATGTTGCGCCGTGCAGCCCGATCTAATATAATATATATAATGTTGTGACGTGCAGCCCGATCCATGCAATATGCTATTGTAGCGTGCAGTCTGATCCATGCATGTATATGCTACTGCCGCGTGCAGTCAGATCCATGCAATATGCTACTGCGGCATGCAGTCCGATCCATGCATGTATATGCACATGCTCACACAACACTCAAGGCTTGAAAGCCTCCTTACAGCATCTTCATACCCTCACATATGGCCCTCAGCCTCAATCAGTCCAAAATAGTCAAAAGCCCCTTAGGGATCCGTAAAACGATAATACTCAGCTCAAACAGTAATTCGAATATCAGTTAAATCTCCACGTTTTGAGAAAGATATAGCTGAGTTCATGAAACACTATAAATCACATGGACTGCGTTCAAATAATCCTTCAAATAGTGAGGAAAAATGTGATGATAGTTCAAAAGGAGTTCAAATAATCGGCAATAAGCCCCAAGTATGGCAATGAGCCCAAGTCTTAATGATACAATAAATCATTTGAAATTTTGCGATGAAAACCAACAACCGGAACGGACCAAGTCACAATCCCCAACGGTGTTCTACCCCCACGCTCAGGTCCAGCATGCAAGCCACGATGATATAACACTAAGATGTGCAAATCCGGGGTTTCAAACCCTCAGAATATCATTCCCAAGTATTACTCACCTTGAACCGACGAAATCTCAAGCTTGCGACGCCTATGCCCCTCAAGTCGGCCTCCACGCGCGTCGAATCTAGCCAAAAACAGAGCGAATACATCACAATATGCAAATGGGACAATACCCAATCGAAAACAATCGGAATATGACAAGGATCTCGAAAGTAGCAAAACTCGAGCCCCGGTACCGCTTCTCGAAAAATTACGAAACTTATATTTATGGAATCCTCGTTTTGCCACGAGTTCATACATACCAAGAACTCTCAAATCCAAGCTCAAATGACCTATCAAATCCCAATTTGGAAATGTCAAAAACTCAAGCCCTAGTTTCTTCAGTTTCATACCCAAATTCAGAGAATTAATGGATGATTCTTTTATTAAAACGTTTTGAATCCATAAGACTTACCTCCAACTGATCCTCTTCAAATTACTCTTCAATTGCTCTCAAGAAGCTCCGAAAATGCTCAATAATGGAAGAAAATACATAACCCTCGCGGATGAAAAATGATAATTTAACCCTTCTGCCCAGCTCGATTTCCGCTTCTGCGGTCATACCTCCGCTTATGCGGCTCTCGCTTCTGTGTACTTTAGACCGCTGATGCGGTCCAACCTTTTCTCCCAGGGACCGCTTTTACGGTCAACTATCTCTTACGCGGTCACCGCCTATGCGGTTATCCTTCCGCATCCGCGATCCAGACCAACTCCCTCATTGGCCGCTTCTGCGGACTCGCTTAGGCGAAAAGAGTTCAGCTTCGGCGGAACTAACCAGATCCACATTTGACCGCTTATACGACCAATATCACTCTTCCGCGGAGCCGCTTCTGCGGTCCATTTTCCGCAAAAGCGCTCATACCGGAAACAACAAGATCTGCCACTTCTCAACTTAAGATTTCATCTCGATAGCCACACGAAATTACCTGGAGCCCCCGGGACCTGAACCAAATATACCAACATATCCCAAAACCCCATACGAACTTGTTCCAATCCTCAAAAAAATCAAACGACGCTAAAACAATTAAAACACATCGGATTTAATTCTATTTTTCTTCAAAGCTTCCGATTAGCACATTTGATCAAAAACCCAACCAAACGACATCCGAATGACCTGAAAATTTTTAGACATATCAAAAATCACCTAACAAAGCTACTGCCACTCTCGGAATTCCATTTCGACCCTCGGATTAAAATCTCACCTATCAACCGGAATCCGCCAAAATTCAAACTTTTCCAATTCAAGCCTAATTCTACACCGGACCTCGAAATTCCTTTCCGGTCGCTCTTCTAAGTCACAAATTATCTCCCGAAGCTAACGGAATCACCGAAAATCACATCTGAGCCTTCTAAATCACAAGTCAATTTTTGGTTGACTTTTCCAAAACTAGCTTCCTTTAAGAGTCCAAGTGCCTTATTTTCAACCAGAACCAATTCATTTACACCCGATCGACTCTAATACTGATATTGAAACATGATGCAACACAATAAGGGGGAAACAGAGTAGTAACACATAAGATGGCGGGTCGGGTCGTCACATCCTCCCCAACTTAAACAAACGCTCGTCCTCGGGCGTATCCAGAGTTGTACTAGAAGCAACCCAATAGCTGCATGACCTTACCAAGAATATACTCGGGGTGATCGCACATCACCCTATCTCACATAGGTCCGATAATATAGCATAGCTGAAATTTAACAGTCCATTTAAACCATAAACCACATTGCACTTTCCGAAGTCATGCACCAGACCAGAACCCCCCATCTATACTCATAATAAACCCGAACCAACTGTAATAATCCATACCTGCAACTTCGGCTGCAATCATAAGATATCCCACAACAACCAATATCGATAGAAAATCTCTTGTTAGATAGAGTCTCATTTTTATACCTTCATATACTGCCAACGGCAACGGAAACACGCGATAAACCGAATTCATCTCTCAAATCACCCATTCATGAGTCCACTTCCTTTCTGACTGATACTACAACAGATTTGGGAGCCAAACCTCGATATTACCTTTCTAACAAGCTGAAATCAAATGTGTTCATACTCATTAATGAATCCAACGATCATCTCAACTGCAACACGTCACTCTAGTGATATGACACCTCAACACCAGCCTAAGCCACAAAGTGCTCAACACAAGCACCAATAAGAAACAATCTGAACACACTCAAATCATGACAACTAACTCAACAAAAAAACTGTAATGCAAATTCCTCCGTACGATCATAACACAGAACTGATCCCATCTCACATCATAGAAATAGAGTACCTGAATCCTCGTCGAAAGGTCATAACATCACGTGAACTTGCCATAACGCACGATTCTATCCAAACACTATTACCCATGAAGCACCTCAAGCCACCATGCTCAACACAAACAACCACACATAGATTGAGGTCTAAAACCAAGAAATCCATCACACCCATAGTGAGGAAAATATTATTCACTATTCAATCCCGAAAGGACATAACCGATTCTCTATTGGCCGAGCAATACGCAATACGAATTTTCCTCTGAAACCAGGAAGCACGACATACAAAGTAGCATATAGAACTGTTCTCAACATCACATTGTTGCAGCGTGCAACCCGCTCCAGATAACATACCTGTGGTGGCGTGCCACCCGATCCAGATACCATACCCATGGCGGCGTGCTACCCTATCCCAATACCATACCCATGGCGGCGTGCCACCCGATCCACACATATATCTCACAAAAGGATAGGCACATTAAGTCAAATTTTCTCATTACAATAAAAACATATAGCCTCATGCTCGGCCGCAAGAAACGCATCCGAAAAGTCCCTCAATAACGGAACTGAATCAATGGTAGAAACTTCTGCACTGGCATCCACCACGAAGGCCCAATTAACAAAGCAATACTTGCTAGCCGTTCGCTGGTCTCTAGAGTACAAGCTACCCTGCTAGAACATAACCTGACGTACCTTGCCACGCAGCCTGTGGCATTTTCTGACATAGCCCATAACACATTAGTCTAGACAATCAATCCCTGGAACAACTAGTCTGCCATCAGATATCATAACCCAGATTTAACATACCACACAAAGAAAGATCCAGTCGGACCTCCAATTTACAACAACCGCTAGACGATGTCGATACACATGACCCCCAACCACCGCATGGTCGGGTCACGAGAACTTCTAGTCCCCAACACATATAGCGCATGAATCACTATTCCTGATTCCACACTCCACCGTACGAACACATAACACATATCAAGTATCCATTCATACCACGAAAGATATTCAAAATTTCCTGTACCATCAACAAACTCAGATATCCTCAGAAAATGTCGCAATACTACTGACGTATCATCAATTTACATCACCTTAATCATCTAAAGATCGATTATTTACTCACATGTAACTGACCGTGATACTCAAGAATTTAATGATTTCCCATTATGAACTGAACCAAAACCTTATAGACGCAAATCTCAATTCTTCATATCATAACACATAGACCATACCACACTAGGATAAAATGAGGACTTCTATCTCTCTCATGTGCCGCAGACATCGACGCACTTAACTAGTCAAGAACTTTCAGGATCCCATATAGGAGAAGAATTATTACACACTCCATGCTTCCCATACCCATAGGAAATATACTCACTTTCAAACCACGATAAAACACATCAAGAGCTCTTTCTCCCAATTCCATTGCACAAGCTAAACTGCCAGGACTGAATCCTTTTACCCAAACCAAGTTAAGCAAACTGCCAGCACTTAAAGATTTGTTGCACAATACCTGTATGGCTCATTGCCTCAACAATGATACCTCAATTTTCCATTTATCTGATTTTCCTTCCTAATTCATCATTAATTTGATATTTTTCCCCCCAATGTAGCACCATAATACCTCAATTCAGGTTACTACACGAGACTCCCACATAAGACCACACTATCTAAGACCCATAGGCCATTGAATACCCTCTCGAACACTTCTCAGAAATACAATATTCCAGAATGCTTCACCTTGAAGAACTTCCTGCGAATCTGAATTCGTTACCATTACCTTCCAAATACGGATACATCGAATCCCATGATTAACATAAAATACCACAAGTCTTGATCTTTTCTAATGAAAATAGAGTCTCTAGACACATACACAAAGTTAAGACACGTAGTTGTTACATGCAAAATCTTGAATATAGTAAAACCATTCTCGAGAGTCATTCACTCTTAAACAACTAAAATTCACCTGCCTTAACGGACAGAACCACTCGTGCCTTATTAGTACTCTGCCACCACAGAACGTGGTCTCATACAGATACAAACAACCATCTTTCTTCCCTATACACTGAGCATTCTTTATCAATAGCAGTTCAAAACATCCTAGTATTTATTTTCTCACGTTTACGAAAGCACCATATAACCTTTGTAGCAATTTTCCTTCACACGTGCCATCCTCGGCTCAATTTCAGTAACCAGAACTGATCCGCCATCATACCTCAAAACGGAACCAACATAGCACATAACCATGTAATCACGTGACCAACATCAATCTCCCCAACTTGGCTTGAAGCCATATATTAAGGCACTCTTAACAACTCATAACACTTTTACTCTAATAATGCCATAATGAGATCAAACTCAAATCATTAACAAGTTTCTGAATACACAGATCATCTAGCACTGATATTCTCTGCAATTTTCACATCAGTTGAGTCCACTTTCTTAAGCGTCCCAATTCTTCAAGATACAACACATACCCTTCAATTACACATGAGATATTTTACATACACATAAGGATCATATCGCTCAAAACCCTCTACAGGGGATAGCCCACCCACTTCGCCTCATTTCAACATTTCCACATACCTTCCACCATCATATACGTAATACACAGCCATTTAGTCTTTCTGAGTCTGAACTCATACCGCCACATGCATTGCACCTCACTTTCCAGCTAGGGGATACGAAAATATTCTTCACGCGGCCCATGCCTCGGGCTACACAACAGACCGTAATAGGAAACAAACACTTAACAACTCATCTATTATCCATCAGTCTTCTTCGTCACTACCAAAATTATATAGATACACCTCGCAGTACTAACATCCTCATCACATGGGTATACAGCCGCCATTCCGGCTGATAAGAAAAACACGGAACATATAAGTTCAAAATACTTGCTCACACAATCAGAACCTCAGTGCTCAAGCTATAGGCAAAGATCTGGCCCCAAGTCCTCCAGACTGGCCTAACATGAACTCATGGAGATTACCTCTCACCCCTGGATCGGGGAATCATAAGCCATCAAGACACATATACTACTGAGTGCTCACGTGCGCTTACCGACTTGTGGAATAAATTCTCAAGATTTATCTCAAACTGAATCAAGTACGTAAGATAAGAATTCTAAGAATGAGAAGTTTTCCGAAAGGTTCGGCAGCCTCTCGATGATAAATACAGACGTCTTCGAACGATCCGCAAGACTTTGCTAACCCTGCTCCTGACTCATGAGACCTAGTAACCTAGGCTATGATACCAACTTGTCACGACACAAATTCCATACCCGGTCGTGATGGCGCCTCTCGTGAAGACAAGGCCAGTCAACAACCTCAAATCCTCTTTAAGTAGATATTATACATAAATGAATAGAAATACTACTGAATGGAATTTAACTATGAAATTTAATTCAAATACAACCCGACCGGGGTGTCACAAGTCACGAGCATCTAATGAGTAGGGACACTACTATTAGGCCAACAAAATATATATACAAGGCAAAACTGGAACTCAAAGTCAGAATACGGTGCCGCAAACACTGGAGGTCACCTTGCTCAACTACCAAAATATGGCCTTCGGTCCTGCTAACAACCCGCTACCGGGTGAACAATACCTACAACTGCATGCAAGGTACAGGGAGAAAAGTGAGTACTTCCAACTCAGTGGTAATAAGAGAGAATAATATCTGAGCGATAAGAGAACACGTATGAGCACACCAAACTTCTATAAAAGACAGAACATCCCTTTTGGAGAAAAACTGAAATACTGTGAAAAAAATCCCTTTAGGAAATCTCAATATCAGTTCAAAATCTCTTTTGAAAAATATGCTTTATCAACAATTTCAAAGGTAATTTCAACAAGTACAAGGTAATCATAAACCAGCCCCTCGGGCCCAGTATCAATCTCTCAGTACCATATCAGCCCCGCGGGCTCACTCCCAACTCACAACATCCAACATCAGCCTCTCGGGCTCAACACTCTTTAACATATAACACCAGGGTATCTGGTAGACAAGGCATGTAATAGTATGTATGCCAATGATATACAAGTGCTAAATATCATGCCACATAGTACAAACAGGAGTGAATGCGTGAATGCAATGCAATGCAATACAATGCACATGACCGCTACGACGCGTAGCCCGATCCATGGGTACCCTGCACTCACTGGGGGTGTGTACAGACTCCGGAGGGGCTCCTTCAGCCCAAGCACAAAAATGTTGCGGCGTGCAGCCCGATCCAATATGAATAATGCTGCGGTGTGCAGCCCGATCCAATATAATATATATAATGTTGCGGCGTGCAGCCCGATCCATGCAATATGCTACTGCGGCGTGCAATTCGATCCTTGAAATATGCTACTGCAGCGTGCAATCCGATCTATGCATGTATATGCTACTGCGGCATGCAGTCCGATCCATGCAATATGCTACTGCGGCGTGCAGTCCGATCCATGCATGTATATGCACATGCTCACACAACACTCGAGGCCTGAAAGCCTTCTTACAGCATCTTCATACCCTCACATATGGACCTAAGCCTCAATCAGTCCAAAATAGTCAAAAGCCCCTCGGGAATCCGTAAAACGATAATACCCAGCTCAAACAGTAATTCGAATATCAATTAAATCTCCAAATTTGAGAAAGATATAGCTGAGTTGAAGAAACAGTATAAATCACATGGTCTGAGTTCAAATAATCCTTTAAATAATGAGGAAAACGGTGATGATAGTTCATAATGAGTTAAAATAATCGGCAATAAGCCCCAAGTATGGCAATGAGCCAAGGTCGTAATGATAACAATAAATAATTTCAAATTTTGCGATGAAAAGCAACAACGGGGACGGACCAAGTCACAATGCCCAACGGTGTTCTACCCCACACTCAGGTCCAGCGTGCAAGTCACTACAATACAACACTAAGATGTGCAAATCTGGGGTTTCATACCCTCAGAATATCATTCCCAAGTATTACTCACATCGAACCGGCAAAATCTCAAGCTCGCGATGCCTTTTCCCCTCAAATCAACATCCACGCGCTTCGAATCTAGCCAAAAACAGAGGTAATGCATCAAAATATTCTAATGGGGCAATACCCAATCGAAAACAATCGAAATATGATAAGAATTGCGAAACTAGCAAAACCCGAGCTTCAGACCCGCTTCTCAAAAAATTACGAAACTTACATTTTTGGAATTCTCGTCTCGCCACGAGTTCATACATACCAAGATCTCCTAAATCAAAGATCAAATGACCTATCAAATCCCAATTTGGAAATGTCAAAAACCCAAGCCTTAGTTTCTTCAATTTCATACCCAAATTCAGAGAATTAATGAATGATTCTTCTATTAAATGACGTTTTGAATCCATAAGACTTACCTCCAATCGATCCTCTTCGAATTCCTATTAAATCTCTCCCAAGAAGATCCGAAAATGCTCAACAATGGAAGAAAATACATAACCATCGCGGATGAAAAATGATAATTTAACCCTTCTGCCCAGCTCGATTTCCGCTTTTGCGGTCATACCTCCGCTTATCCAGCTCTCACTTCTTCGTCCTTTAGACCGCTGATGCGGTCCAATCTTTTCTCCTAGGGACCGCTTTTACGGTCAACTATCGCTTACGCGGTCACCGCCTATGCAGTTATCCTTCCACATCCGCTATCCAGGCCAACTCCCTCATTGGCCGCTTCTGTGACCCCACATCCGCTTTTGCGGACTCTCTTAAGCGAAAAGAGTTCCGCTTCTGCGGAACTACCCAGCTCCATATCTAACCGCTTATGCGAATAAAATCACGCTTCTACGGATCCGCTTCTGCGGAGCCGCTTCTACGGTCCATTTTCCGCAGAAGCGCTCGTACCAGACACCAGCAAGATCTGCCACTTCTCAACTTAGGATTTCATCCCGATAGCCACACGAAATTACCCCGAGGCCCCCGGGACCTCAACCAAATGTACCAGCATATTTCAAAACCCCATAAAAACTTGTTACAATCCTCAAAACAAATCAAAAAAATGCTAAGACCATTAATACACATCAGATTCAAGCCTATTTTTCTTCAAAGCTTCCAATTTGCACATTTGATCAAAACCCAACCAAATGAAATCCGAATGACCTGAACATTTACATACATATCAAAAATCACCTAACGAAGCTACTGCAACTCTCGGATTCCATTCCGACCCTCGGATCAAAATCTCACCTATCAACCGGAATCCGCCAAAATTCAAACTTTGTCAATTCAAGCCTAATTCTACACCGGACCTCCAAATTCAATTCTGATTGCTCTCCTAAGACACAAATCATCTCCCAAAGCTAATGATTCACAAGAAATCACATCCGAACCTTCTAACTAACAAGTCAACTTCCGGTTGACTTTTCCAAAACAAGCTTCCTTTTAAGAGACCAAGTGCCTTATTTTCAACCAGAATCAATTCAATTACACCCGATCGACTCTAATACTGATATTTAAACATGATAAGGGGGAAACAGAGTAGTAAAACATAAGATGATGGGTCGGGTCGTCACAATGCCGTGCTGCACGATTTACCATTCTGTGCCTATTATATTGATTTCATGGTGAGGAAAGTATGTAAAGCATGAAGGGTGATGTTGTGCCATATGTTTTACCATTCCGAGCATATTGTATTGATTCTTATGGTGAGGATGAGAGTAAAAGAATGAAGGGTGATGTCGTGCACTTGTCCTTGATTTTCCTGATTCTTGTTGATAAGTGAGTTATGTTGTCCTTTACGTTTATTTACTGATTTTCTGTTGTTACATGATTTTAGTTAGAGATCAAATATTCCTTTATCCTATTTTCCTTGTGATTGTTGTTTGGGTGAGGAAGAGCGTAAAGCACGAAGGGTGATGTTGTGTATTATTTTGGTGAGAGAGTGTTAAAGCACGAAGGGTGATGTGGTGTATTGTTTTGGTGAGAGAGAGTAAAATCATAATGATGCCATCCACCTGTCATTGATTTCCAAATTTTTATTGATAACTGTGCTACAGTTTCTCCATAGTTAATTGCTGGTCTCCTGTTGATACTTGTTGTACCCAGCAACATGATCTCCCCCTTCCTATTTTTAATTAATCTGTGGTGATCCTAGTATTTAATTGTTGCTCTTCTATTAATATTTGATATTTCCCCACAACATGTTTCCTCCTCACATACTTGACTGTATATGACTGTTTCTTTCTGTACTTCTTTTTCGCTATATATAGTTAACTTGCACAGGATTATTTGATAGTCTAGTCCTAGCCTCGTCACTACTTCATCGAGGTTATGCTAGGTACTTACCAGCACAAAGGGTCGGTTGTGTTGATACTATACTCTGTACTCTTTTGTGCAGACCCCAGTGTTGTAGACTTTGGACCGCAGTAGGATTGCTGATCCTTGCTTATCAGGTGACCCAAGGTAGTCCTACAGGCGTCCGCAGGTCTTGGCGTCTCCTTTCATCTACTATTCCTGTTTCTTTTCAACCATTTGCAGATACAGTGTTGTATTTATTTATTTCATGCCTTTAGTTGTAGTATTCTTAGACCGTCTGTAAAACTGTGACACCAGTTGTCGATAGTCGAGACTCAAAGAGTTGTATTAGATATTCATTTTCAGATAGCTTATTATTTTCTTCCACTTATTTTATATTCCATGATTTAAATGTTATTTATCTGTAATTGCTAAAGAATATAAAATGGGTAAAAAGATTAATTGTTCAAATAATTGTCTTTCCTAGCTCAAATTATAGGTCCATCATGACTCCGAGGGGTGGAAAATTCAGATCGTGACACTTGGTAGGCAATTATTGCCAGTTTGTTCAAGGATTCTCGTCTATCGTATCACCCTTGACCAAGTTGACTCAGAAGGGTGCTTCATTTGTATGGTCGGAGGAGTGTGAGGAGAGCTTTTAGAAGCTCAAGACAGCTTTAACCACAGCACCAGTGTTGGTTTTGCCATCATCTTTAGGTTGCTATACCGTGTAGTGTGATGCTTTGAGAGTTGGGATTGGTTGTATGTTGATGCAGGAGGGTAGAGTTATTGCTTATGCTTCTCGTTAGTTGAAGCCCTATGAGAAGAGCTACCATGTTCATGATTTGGAGTTGGCTGCCATAGTTCATGCGTTGAATATTTGGAAGCATTACTTGTACGGCGTATCTTGTGTGGTGTTCACTGATAATCGCGGTCTTCAGCATTTGTTCAAGCAAAAGGATCTTAATTTTAAGCAGTGGAGATAATTGGAGTTGCTTAAGGATTATGATATCACTCTATTGTACCATCCGGGAAAGGCAAATGTGGTGGACGATGCCTTGAGCCGAAAGGCAGTGAGTATGGGGAGTTTGGTATATATTATAATTGGGGAGAGACCTCTTGCAGTTGATGTTCAGGCCTTGGCCAATCGTGATGAGGTTGGATATTTTGGAGCCCAGTCAGTTATTGACTTGTGTGATGGTTTCTTAGTCTTTCTTATATGAACGCATCAGAGAGCGCCAGTATGATGATTCTCATTTGTGTGTCCTTAGGGACAGAGTTAAGCATGATGATGCTAGAGATGTGACCATTAGTGATTATGGGGTATAGAGGATGAAACACCAGATTTTTGTGCCCAATGTGGATGGGCTTTGGGAGTTGATTCTGGATGAGGCCCACAACTCGCGGTATTCCATTCATCCGGTGTCGTAAAGATGTATTAGGATTTGAGGCTGTACTATTGGTGGAGAAGAATGAATAAAGATATTGTGGGATTTGTAGCTTAGTGTTTTAATTGACAGCATGTGAAATATGAGCACCAGACCCGGTGATTTGCTACACCATGTGGATATTCCTGAGTGGAAGTGGGAGAGGATCACTATGGACTTTGTTCTTTGAGTTCCACGGACTTTGAAGAAGTTCAATGCTATTTGGGTGATTATGGATCGGCTGATCAAGTCTTCGCACTTCATTCATGTGTGGATTACCTATTCTTGAGAGTGGTTGGCATAGATCTATATCCGAGAGATTGTTCGCTTGTATGGTGTCCTAGTTTCCATCATTTTAGATAGAGGTACTCAGTTTACTCCGCAATTTTGGAGGGCCGTGAAGAGAGAGTTGGGTACTGAGGTAGCGTTGAGGCACTTCTTTTCATCCTCACACGAATGGATAGTCTGAGCGTACTATTTAGATATTAGAGGACATGTTGCATGCGTATGTCATGATTTCGAAGGATCAAGGGATGAGTTTCTGCTGCTTGCAGAGTTTGCTTATAACAACTGCTACGAGTCGAGTATTCAGATGGCTCCATATGAGGCTTTGTATGGGAGGCAGTGTAGATCTCCAGTTAGTTGGTTCGAGCCTCGTGAGGCTAGGCTATTGGGGACTGATTTGGTTCAGGAGTCTTTGCAGAAGGTGAAGGTAATTCAGGAGAGGCTTCGTACAACGCAGTCGAGGCAAAAGAGTTATGCTGATATGAAGGCTTGAGATGTGTATTACATGGTTGGTGAGGAGGTTCTGTTGAAGGT
The DNA here is from genome assembly GCA_034376525.1 of Nicotiana benthamiana. Taxonomy (NCBI): domain Eukaryota; kingdom Viridiplantae; phylum Streptophyta; class Magnoliopsida; order Solanales; family Solanaceae; genus Nicotiana; species Nicotiana benthamiana. Next base: position 31,044,003 of record CM067337.1, read on the forward strand.
TTCACCATTGAAGGGTGATATGAGATTTGGGGAGAAAAGGAAATTGAGTCCTTGGTTTAGTGGGTCGTTTGAGATGCTTCCAAGTATTGGGAAGGTAGCTTATGAGCTTGCTTTTCCACCCAGCTTGTCGATTATACATCCAATATTTCATGGTTTTATACTCTAGAAGTATATTATGGATCCATCTCATGTTTTGGATTTCAGCACGGTTCAGTGTAATGATGATTTGACCTTTGGTGTGGAGCCAATAGCTATTTTGGGTCGCTAGGTTCGGAAGTTGAGGTCAAAAGATATAGCTTCAGTGAAAGTTCTGTGGAAAGGTTGGCCCATGGAGGAAGCTACCCAGGAAACCAAGTGGCAGATATGGAGAAGATATCCTCACCTAATTGAGGCTTCAGGTATGTTTCTTGACTCGTTCGAGGATGAACATTTGTTTAAGTTGGGGAGGAGGTGATAACCCAGCCTGTCGTACCATAAGTTACCGCTCCATTTCCCTTATTTCTGTTTCTTTATGCTTCGTTATTCATGTTTTGTTGGTACCGGGTTGGTCGTATCAAGTCCGAAAGAAGTTTGGTGAAGTTTGAGACACTTAGTCTCTTTTAAGGAAGTTTTAGTTAGAAAAGTTAATTGGATGTTGACTTATGTGTTAGAGGGATCGGATGTGAGTTTTGATAGTTCAGTTAGCTTCGGAAGGTGATTTGTGACTTAGGAGTGTGATCACAATGGGTTTTGGAGGTTAAGAGTAGATTTAGGCTTGAATTGACGAAGTTGAGATTTTTGCGATTTCCGGTTGATACGCTAGATATTGATATAAGGGTCGGAATGGAATTCCGAGAGTTACATTAGCTTAGTTGTGTCATTTGGGATGTGTGTGTAAAATTTAGGTCATTCGGACATGGTTTGGCTGGATTTTTTATCGAAAGCGGACTTCAAAAGATTTAGAAACTTAAGCTTGAATCCAATGTGTTTTGGGTAGTTTGATGTTGTTTGAGGTGTTTTGATGATTGGAACAAGTTTGAATAAGGTGTCAGGTTATGTTTATTCTTTTGGTTGAGGTCCCGGGGGCCTCCGGGTGATTTCGATAGGTTAACGGAGGAGTTGAGGTGTTATTGCAGTTGCTGAAGATTTGCTACTTCTAGTGTTTTCAGACCTGCGGTTTGGGGAACGCAGGTGCAGTGCCGCGCATGCGGAAAGGAAACCGCAGAAGCTGATTGGAGAGGAATGGTCAGTAACTTTTGATGCGGTAGAGGGGTTGCACCTGCGGAGTCGTAGATGCGGCGAGTGGATCGCAGATGCGGAATTTGGTCCATTAAGTTATTTCCCTAGAAGCGGGGGGTGGACCGCAAATGCAATATTGCAAAAGAAGGTTTTTGACCGCAGATGCGGGCACCCATGGGCAGAATGTAAATAAGCTTGCCTTCGCAATTTTTGAAGACTTTCACTATCGACGCCGCCCTTTTTCCCAAAAGAGAGAAATCGGGTTTATGACATTATGGACAAAATAACTCTTATTCCTTTTTGAGAAATCGGGTTATGGATTTTGAAGAGTCGCCACCTAATGATTATAGTGCATTAAGACACTTAAAACAAAAGAAGAAGATTTTTTAAGGAAGACCAGAGTTCGGGTAAGGGCTTGAGATTTTCTCGAGGGGAAGGTGTTAGGCACCCCTCAAGATCCACTGTGTGATTCCCAATCGTACTTAGTTGTGACTTTAAGAAGAGTAAAAGTATACAAACAATGTTTGCACATAAGGAATAAATTGAAAGTTTTGAAAGAAAAGATAGGGAAAAGACATAAGTGGTTTTGGAAAAAGATTAATTGAAGAAAACATTAATTCTTAACAAAACATCACATCATATAAATAAAGAAAAGGGGTCCTAGGTATAAATATAATATGGATCAGTTTGGTACAATAAACAGCAACCATTCTCATAAGTGATATTAGCGCACCAGTCATCATATCCATATTCTACCCTTCCCACCTCGTTAAGGTAATAAACGTGATTAGTCTTGTTTACTTATTACATGATAATACCCATCCCAACTTGTTAGTCCCGGGGTCAAGACTCCTAATCCTAAAAGGGGAAAGGAAGCATAGGCATATGTGGAGTTTCAAAAGGATAAAAGGCTAAGGCGACAATCAAAACAAGTAGCAAATACTGAGGGACGAAACAAATACACGAAAGGCTCATTTAAACCTCATGAATCACATAGCAATTAGTTTAGCATGTCTTGCATATACTGATTTGGTCTTTAAAATTAAACGGCGGACATATTAGTTTAACACACAGAGTTGGATAAAAATTCTGCATTAGGCAACTCGGATCCAATTGTTAGAAGTTGAGGTATTTTATACAAGTTATTGATGTCAGACAAGAGCCTAATGTAGAATAGTTAGAAAACAGAAAGTTGAAAATTGCAGAGGTTAAGAAATGACTTTGAAATCTACAAATTTGCGCGAGTGAAAACAAGACAGTTGTGAAAACTTATAATACTTTAAAAGAAAAGGAGAGCTAAGGGACTGTTTTGAAAGATAGTTTCAAAAGATACATGAAATTTAGGCCGAAGGTTTAAAAGAATCGTTTCAGACGGACTTGCAAAAATTGGAAAGCATTACATGCTCATAAGAGTTTTGAAAACGTGATACTGAAACATTAAAACCAGTTATCCGATTATTACTACTTAAACAAATTAAGCAATACGGACTTGTTCTGAATTTTAGAACTTATTACGGAATTGGTAAATAGTCGACAGGTCCGGTTATCCTATGGTTTTGCCTACACGTATGTATTTCCTATAGACATGGTTTCTATATTCAACCGATTTGCATGAATATTAAGTCCTATAGGAAGTATTTCTAATGACTTGCAATATGACTGAATATTACACCTTATAAGCAAAATTTCTATATGATCGGATTGTATATTGTGCATTAAATCTACAGGCATGATATCTAAATGGTCAAGTTCAAACATTATAACATTATAGGAATGATATCCAAATAATTGAATTGCAATATGAATCCTATAAGCATGGTATCTAAGTGGTCGAGTTCGAACATTAAAACCCTATATGCATGATATCTAAGTGATTGAATTGCAACATGAATCCTATAAGCCTAGTATCTACCCTTGGATGCAAAAATAAACATAGACCCTCCCATACCCTTTACTGATATATCCCCCGAGTTCTTTAAACAAGGTTATTACAAAATTAAAAGAGATAAGGTAAATAAAATACATCATAGCCCACAGCAAGAACCGAGCAGCCTAATTCAATCTTAATATCCAATACATGTGTTTCACCAAATCCGGGTTCCAGGTTCCAAGGCATTCTCTTATTCAGAGTGTGTCAAAGTTCCAAGGAGATTCAATAGCCCAGGTAATGCTTACACTATGAAGAGTAAATATTGTAACAGAATAGTGCAAGTGTGAGCCCTCAGGCATCCAAGTTCAGAGGAAACTCCAAGGTCCCTAAGCATGGCTTACACTCTGAAGAGTAAATATTGTAACAGAATAGTGCAAGTGTGAAATTAGCAGTCCTCAGGCATCCAAGTTCAGAGGACACTCCAAGGTCCCTAAGAATGGCTTACCAAAGGGAGGGGGGTAGAAATTATGAACTAGGAATGAGTGCAAAGTGAGAGGTAAACCATAGCAGATGGTGGTCATACCCAGCCATGGCATAGGCTGGCACACCCCTGACCCTCTGCTTAGGTCAAACAAATAGGAGCAGACTCTGGGGAGTCAAACTTAGGGTCTGAGTGGTGATTAGGACACTACCATACCCAAGTTAAAGCTCAACACATAAAAGGGAAGAGGGAATGGGAAAGCATTTCAGTAGAGACTCATGAGAGTCTGATTTTGGATCATGGACAGCAATATCAGACGCTGCCATGATTCAGAACAATACTAGCACACCTAAAGGGAATAGGGGGAAGGGATTTCCATGCAGAAGCATACACTGACATAAAAAAAAAAAGAAAACATAGCAGACTGCAGATGTAAAGACCTAGAAGATCATGATATAGAACATGAACACCCAGTGAAAAATGTGTAGAAGAAGAGATAGTAGGAGAGTGTTATTTAACTTAGAAGTACATACAAGTTTTCAGTTCTAGTACAGCAGAGAAAGAACAGCAAGTAAACAGCCAGACAGTAAGCAGAAAACTTCAGCAAGCACTTGGGAGTTTAGAAGAACTCAACAAATATTCAGACAGTAAGAGATAAAGGAGCAGAATGCTTAGTAGCAGTAAAGAAGGTAGTAGTAGAGAGAGTAGTAGTAGAGAAAATAGTAAATAAAGACAGGGGTGATTATGTAATGCAAAGGTTCAGAAAGTATTCTGAGAGCTGTGTTGTGTTCGAGTGTTTCTGTGTAAAAACTTGTGTTTTTGAACTTGTGAGAGCTGTGAGCTTTTATAGTGCAAAAACGAGTAGACAAGAAGGAAAGGAAATAAAATCTCAGTCAATCAAATAAAATCTCCCTTAGTCAAAAGGGATTTGATTTCAAATGGGAATGGTAATTAAGGGAAGAAAAACCTTTCATAGTAGCATAATAAAGGGTAGGTTCATACAAAGTCTATTTAAGGTAAGAAACTATAGTACGCAGTTTTGAAAGAATAAAGAAACAAAGAAATCAAACAACCAAAAAGGTTTAAAAGCTTTGAATGAACTTAGTCAGGAAAATAGGGAAAAGGCTAAGTTGTAAAAATCAGTAGCAAATCAGTCGAGCCTTAGTGAAGGGGATTGAAATCAATCACAAGCTAATAGTATTAATTCAAAAAGAACAAAACCCTTGTATATAAGCACGATGTATCAAACAAGAAAGAAATATTGGCATAAACAGTTTTATAATCATAAGCAAAAAAGGAAGTTCAGTCTATGATTTCACCACAAATTTGAGAGCCTAGGGTTTCTCGAGTAGAACCCTAGAACCAAAAGCTCGTAAAACCCCCCAAATAGGGTTTTAATCCGAGTAGGACACACAAAAGAGAAGGCAAACTCAACAAGCCTGAAAGAGTTCCATGAGGAAATACACAGACATACATAACAATCAAAAGCAGTAGAGTGAAAACTTGTAAAGAACAAGTTTTAAGAAAACTAAAACTCAGACAAGTTCAGAGAAGCGATGCCATATGAGTTTAGGAAACCGCTAAAGAAGCAAGTTCAACAACCCAAATAGTAAAGCGATAGGCAAGATAGGCGTAGAAACATGCTTATAGAAAAATCAGTAGAAGCAGTAATAGGACAAAGGCAGAGAGACATGCATATTAATGGCAAATCATAAGAAACAAACGAAAACCCCCTAAAGCATGGCATGAACACACAGATCCACATAAAGAAAGAAGAAGAAGAAGAATAAGAAGAACAAGAACAAGAACAAGAACAAGAAGAATCATTTTAGGATTTTTGAAAACCCTAATTTGAACAAACTAATTATGAAAAGGAAAATTATGGGAAGTCATTAAAACATAGAATAAAGCACAGATCAGCTGTAGATCTAAGAAAACAAGGAAAGAAAAACCTCAAATCATGCTTTTTACGATTTTCTCAGAAACCCTAGAGACGAGAAGGCCTGGAATGGTCTGGTATCTGAACGAATCTGGGCCATGGCTAAGCTTTTCAGAACATATCGGAACAGAGCCGGAAAAGCTAAAGGAGCTCAGTTTGGTGGAGGACCTGAATAGGTCTACTGAAGTTTGAACCTTGAAAGCCTCAAATAATCATGGCTTTGGGTGAATGGGGGAGAATATAGGCTGTCCCTGGCCTTAGAAGCCATGGACGTTGTTGGATTTGATCGGAGACGAAAGTAGGCGGCTAGGGTTTTCGCGAGGCCTAGAGAGCATTTTAGAGAAGAAGGGATTTGGGGGCGGCACTTTAGAGAAATGATTGAGGGTTAGGGTAATTGGGAATTAAAAAAGGTAAAAAGAAACGTGGGTCATTGATCAAAATGACCAACGGTCAGGATTGAATGGCAGAAGTGGGCTTTGGTCATTTAATTGGAGATGAATTGGGGTCCAAATTGAAGTCCAATTGTGACTAAAATTGAAATGGAAATGGACCAGCTTTTAAATAGCCATTTTCCCCTCCTTAATTAATTAAAATAGTTAAAAATAATTTCAAAACAAATTGAAAGCACAACACTAATTTATAATATATAAACAATGATTTAAAAATATCTGAAACAATTTTATAATTATAAAATGCAGTTAATTATAAAATAGGCCATAATTGTAATTATGAACAATTTAGCTTAAAAATATCAAATAAATCTATAAGAAATATGCAAAAATCACCTTAATTATATTTGGTGCAAATATAAGAGTGAAAAATAAAAGGTTCACAAAAATGACAATTTGGGAATAATTATTGGGGATTTATACTGTTAAAATATACAATAATATTGATTCTAAAAATATTTAAAAATTAGGAAAAATACAAAAACCTTTGGGGATGTTATATGCATATACATGATATTTTTATAGTATTTTGAGTATAAAAATACATAGAAAAACACTTTACCCGGGGAGGATAAAGATAAGATGGCCGATTTTGACAGGAATTGGCGATTGCAAAAGAATTTTGACCGCGCTCTAGTTTCGGAGCTGCCTACATATCCCTGGTTTTACATAAATCGGACCATATGTAGTTCAGGAACCAATGATGGGGATAGAAAAAAAATGACGCGGTGGTCTAGTTTGAGAAAGGTTATGAAGTCGAACAGATTGCGGAGAACTGGAGCGGGAGCGCTCCTGCTGAGATGGTTGTTTGTTAGTCGGTGTACCTGTAAATGAGAAACGTAGTGTATATTGTGCATAACTTAAATATGATGCAAGTTCACGTTTTGACTATGAATGCTGCCTTTGGACGGTTAGGATGAGGTCCTTAGACTATGCTGTCCTGGGCCATGAAGAGCATAAAAAGGTTAAAGATTTTGCAGGGCATGAAATGGTGTTCTCGGGCTATGTTCAGGGTGCCTCCGAACCGTAATGCCTTTGAATAGGTTGTCGATCTTTCAGCCCATGAGAATATGTCAATCTTTTAGCCAAATAAATGCAAAGGGTGGTGATTTTTCAGCCAAAGCGAGAGTTTAAAGTGCAGGTTGCGATATTTCAGATGTTCAAAGAATAAAAGTGGCGATATTCCAGCCATGCAGGATGGAGACTATGCTTAGTCTCGGAAGGCATATATGTAGCCTTATGCAATACAGATGGAGACAGAGCTTAGTCTCGAAAGGCAGGAGGGTAGCCTTATGCAGGATGGAGGTAGGGCTTAACCTCGGAAGGCAGAAAAGTAGCCTTATAGAATGCAGATGGAGACAGAGCTTAGTCTCGAAAGGCAGATAAGTAGCCTTATGCAGGATGGAGGTAGAGCTTAACCTCAGAAGGCAGAACATAGCCTTATGCAAAATGCAGATGGAGACAGAGCTTAGTCTCTAAAGGCAGAAGGGTAGCCTTATGCAGGATGGAGGTAGAGCTTAAACTTGGAAGGTAGAAAAGTTGCCTTATGCAATGCAGGATGGAGACAGAGCTTAGTCTCGAAAGGCAAAAGATAGCCTTATTCAAGATGGAGGTAGAGCTTAACCTCGGAAGGTAGAGAGTATCCTTATGCGTGCAGGACGGAGACAAAGCTTAGTCTCAAAAGGCAGAAGATAGCCTTATGCAAGATGGAGGTAGGACTTAACCTCGGAAGGCAAAGAGTAGCCTTATGCAATGCAGGATGGAGACAGAGCTTAGCCTCGAAAGGTAAATGATAGCCTTATGCAAGATGGAGGTAGAGCTTAACCTCGGAAGGCAGAGAGTAGCCTTATGCAATGTAGGATGGAGACAGAGCTTAGTCTCAAAAGTCATAAGATAGCCTTACGCAAGATGGAGGTAGAGCTTAACCTCGGAAGGCAGAGAATAGCCTTATGCAATGCAGGATGGAGACAGAGCTTAGTCTCAAAAGGAAAAAGATAGCCTTATGCAAGATGGAGGTAGAGCTTAACCTCGGAAGGTAGAAAAGTAGCCTTATGCAGTGCAAATGGAGACAGAGCTTAGTCTCGAAAGGCAGATAAGTAGCCTTATGCAGGATGGAGGTAGAGCTTAACCTGAAAAGGCAGAAGAGTAGCCTTATGCAAAATACAGTTAATGTAAAGAGTGAATAGTGATAAAATTTTCTTAGCTGACAGCTGATTGGGATATCGTGGTTGCTAGGATGTTAGGCGTATATTGTAACTTTGCGAATGAGTGATTGTTCTTTAATCTTGATGAGTACGAGTGTGTGAATGTATTCAAAAATTTGCGACCTGGAGTGCCTGCATTAAAAGAAAAATCGTGAGTTCTGTAGAGGGGAAAGGTTAGTTCCTATGCCTTGACTCTTGGCGTCGCGTATCATTGGGGTAACATTGTTAAACGAGAGTGATGCAAATGATATTTATGCATGATCCAGTAAATATAATGTAAGTATATTTTGAAAAATAATTTTGGATGCACCAACAACTGCAACGTGACTCAAGGCAAGGCAACCTTGTTTCTTCCGAAATTTTGAGGGTCCTATTCCAAATTCTGCCCCAATTTACTGGGCTGGTGCTGTTGGTGGCTGTGCTGAATCACTGAACTTGGATTGATTCCAGAATTTTGAGGACCTCCCTCAAAATTCTGCCCCGGTTTGCACGGCTGGCACTGCTGACGACTATGATGAATGACTGAATCAGGATTGATTTCAGAATTTTAAGGACCTCCCCCCCCCCCTAAAAATTATGTCCCAGTTTACTGGGCTGATGCTGATGAGGAGACTGACAAACTGATTTCGGAATTTAGAGGGTCCTCCTCAAAATTCTGCCCCAGTTCAAATAGCGGGGAAAATGGAACTTTTTTTAATATGTGACTGAACCCATAGGGCTGCCTACGTATCCCCTCTTAAACGGAATCAGATCAGGGTAGTTCAAATTACATCATGAAGAAAACATATGATCAAATGTAGTATCTCTTTACTGCGTCTGAGTTGATCGACTTCGGCCAGAATTCTCCGTCCATTTCTGCGAGAATGAGGGCTCCCCCAGTTAGAACCCGGCGAACCATGTACGGACCCTGCCAATTGGGAGAGAATTTCCCCTTGGCTTCATCTTAATGCAGAAATAGTTTCTTCAACACCAGCTGCCCGGGTGTAAACTTCCTTGGCTTAACCCTTTTGTTGAAGGCTCTAGAAAATCTGTTCTGATATAACTGACAGTGACAAACATCATTCATTCTCTTCCCATCTATAAGGGCTAACTGGTCGTAGTGACCTTTCACCCACTCTGCATCATCTAACTCCACTTCCTGTATGATCCTCAAGGAGGGAATCTCTACCTCAGCGGAATGACTTCCTCTGTACCGTAAACCATCATGTAGGGAGTTTCCCCAATTTATGTACGGACCATGGTACAATAATCTAATAAGGCGAATGATAATTTCTCATGCCACTGCTTGTGACTTTCAATCATTTTCCTTAGTATCATCTTGATGTTCTTATTGGCTGCTTCTACATCTCCGTTCATCTTAGGTATGTAAGTCATAGAGTTTTTGCGTTTAATCTTGAATATTTCACACATTGATTTCATCAGGTCGCTGTTGAGATTAGAAACATTGTCTGTGATGATTGATTCTGGAATCCCGAACCGACAGACCATATGGTCGCGGACAAAATCTGCTACAACTTTCTTGGTCACCTCTTTGTAGGATGGTGCTTCAACCTATTTGGTAAAGTAATAAATGTCCACTAAGATGAACCTGTGACCATTTGATGCAGCTGGTTCGATTGATCCAATAACGTCCATTCCCCAGGCGGCGAACGGCCATGGTGAGCTTGTTGCATTAAGCTCGTTTGGAGGTTCCTTTATCATATCTGCATGTAACTGACAGCGGTGGCATTTTTGGACATACTGGATACAATCTATTTCCATAGTCATCCAAAAATACCATGCTCGAAGTATCTTCTTGGAAAACATAAAACCATTCATGTGAGGTCTGCAAGTCCCTGCGTGCAATTCCTCCAATAGTTTGGTTGCTTCTCTTGCCTCGACACATCTTAATAATCCCAAATCGGGATTCCTCCTATATAGGATTCCTCTACTGTGAAAGAAATTGTTGGATAGCCTCCGGAGCGTGTGCTTTTGAGTACCATTGGAAAGCTCTGGGTATTCTCCTGTTGTCAAGTATTCTCTAATATCGTGGAACTAAGTTTTCCCACAGGCTTCTTCCTCGACGTGAGAAAAATAACATGGTTGATCATGAATCTTGACCTGGATGGATCAATAAAGTTTGTATCTGGATGCTAGATCATAGATAATAAAGTGGCTAGGGCATCAGCGAACTCATTCTGTATTTTGGGGATGTGCTGGAATTTATTCTTTCTGAATCTCTTCCTCAACTCCTGTATATGATGTAGAAAAGGGAGTATCTTGGAATTCTTGGTTGCCCATTCTTCTCGAACCTGATGTATGAGTAGGTCTGAGTCTCCGATCACTAGTAACTCCCGAATGTTCATGTCAATCGCCAGTTTGACCCCAAAGAAGCAGTCTTCGTACTCGGCTATATTGTTGGTGAACGAGAATCTTAGCTTGGTGGATACTAGGTAATGCTCACCGGTTTCTAATACCAGGATTGCTCCTATACCGACTCCTTTCAAATTTGCGGCTCCATCGAAAAACATTCTCCAACCATCATATGATTCTGAAATATCCTCTCCTATGAAAGCTACCGCTTCATCAGGAAAATACTTCTTTACAGATTCGTATTCTCCTCCTACAGGATTCTCGGCAAGGTGATCTGTCAAAGCTTGTCCATTGAACGCCTTCTACGTGACGTAAATAATGTCAAACTCACTTAACAGGATTTGCCATTTGGCGAGCTTGTCGGTAGGCATGGGCTTCTGAAAGATATATTTTAGTGGGTCCACTCTGGATATGAGATAAGTGGTGTAAGCACAGAAATAGTGCCTCAATTTCTGAGTTACCAGGTCAGAGCACAATAGGTGCGCTCTAATAAGTAATACCAAGCCTCGTATGGGGTAAACCTCTTGCGAAGGTAGTAGATGTCTTGCTTATTTCTTCCCGTTTCATTATGTTGTCCGAAGACACAACCAAATGCTCCATCCAATACTATGAGATAAAGCAATAGGGGTCTCCCTGGTTCAGGCGGAACCAAGACCGGCAGCGTTGACAAGTACTCCTTGATTCTATCAAAAGCCTTTTGACAATCATCAATCCATTTAGTGGCGGCAGTTTTCTTTAGCATCTTGAAGATGGGTTCACAAATAACAGTGCACCGAGCTATGAATCGGTTGATATAGTTGAGCCTTCCCAGAAAACTCGTTACATCCTTCTTGTTCTTTGGTGGTGGCAACTCTTGAATGGTTTTGACCTTCGACGGATCCTATTCTATTCCTCGATGACTCACAATGAAACCCAATAACTCTTCAGTAGGAACCCCAAATGCACACTTGGCGGGATTCAATTTCATCCATCCATATCTGATGGTATCTAGCAAAAGAATCGACGAATGACTGCAGCTCATGTTTGGAGCAGTTGTTAATCAATATGTGTATATTTGGCAAAGGGAAGTTGTCCTTAGAACTAGCCCGGCTGATATCCCGGTGGTCGACACAGACTCTAAATTTTCCATCTTTCTTTGGCACTGGCACGATGTTGTCTAACCATGTCGGGTACTCTACCACTCTAAGAACCCTGGCTTTGACTTTCTTAGTAACCTCTTCTTTTATTTTTAGACTCATGTCTGGCTTGAATTTTCTGAGCTTTTTTTTTTATTAGCGGGCATGCCGGATCTGTCGACAACTTGTAAACCATAATGGATGTGCTGAGGCTGGTCATATCATCATAAGACCATGCAAAGATGTCCTCATAGTCTATTAGGAACTCTGTGTACTCTTTATTTTCTGACGACGACAAGTGTGCGTTGATACACATTTCTTTGACATTCTCTGTGTCTCCCAAATTAACAACCTCAGTTTCGTCCAAATTAGACTTAGGCCTGTTCTCAAAATTCACGACCTCCCTGACAACCTCTTCTAGTATTTCATCCTCTTCTGAATCTATGTCCGTTTGTTGCATTGCCTCGTTGCAACTCACAGTCATTGGTTTATCATCAAGATATGTAATAGTAATGCTGTGTAAAATAAAGTGAATGATAGAGGAAAGTATTAAGAGGAAGATATAAAATAAACTTGGTAAATGCTTTTGATTAAATTCATTATTGTTCTAAACATCGGAGCTCTTTTCAAAAGTAAATACAATGAAAAAAAGTCAAATCAACTAAAAATTAAAATGCGATGCATAGTGCGTCGTGTACCCTTGCTACCCCGAAGCTCTTCGGGCACTAGTGGTCCTGACTGACCAATTGGTGAGCCGTTCTCCTTGGTTTGAAACTTGAATGGAAGGGCCTTCCTCCCCTTCCTCCTCGAAGATAACACAATAATCCATGTCATCCTACAAAAATAGGTTCTTCATCGCTGCAGTGCCTCGTCTTCCTCTGATCCATATATAACGTCGGCCGGCTGAAAGGTTTGCTCCAGCTGAGGTATCGGGTGTTTCAATGGATAGTAGGGACCGCGCCATGGTGGCGACCAATGGTTGAACTCCTCCCAGGTGTACTCATATCCCAGGCCGAAAGTGGTACCTTGCTTCTTCAACCTGATGGGCTTGGTGATGCCTTGGAGATTCTTGCCAAGTCCTTTTCTAGGCTCATACCCTCTCCAATTCAGAATGCTCTCAATTTTATTATCCCACCACTTGTCTTTGTCTATGGCGTTTACTCGCTCGATATGATGGTATGTTTCTCCACCTATTTTCCTTCTGCCTCCAATCATCTGGAAGGTTTGGCAACTGTATATAGAGTTGCTACCGTCGCCATGGATGATCACTTCCTGATAATTCCATTTAAATTTTACAGCTTGATGTAAGGTTGATGCCGCAGCCCCAGCGGCGTGAATCCAGGGTCGCCCCAGCAATAAGTTGTAAGATGCTGGTATATCTATAACTTGGAAGTCCACATCGAACCAAGTAGGTCCCATCTGCAAGAACAAGGTAATTTCTCCAATGGTGGATCTTTGAGACCCATCAAAAGCCTTGACATTTATAGCTCTATATTTGATTTTGTGCAACCCTTACCCAATGTCCTGAGGGTTATTAGTGGACAGATATTAAATATGGATCCCCCGTCGACTATGATCCTGGTGATGAAATAATCTTCACACTGCGTAGTGATGTGCAGTGCTTTGTAATGACTAAGCCCTTCTGATGGTAACTCATCCTCGTGTAAGGTGATCTTGTGGCTTTCCAGTACCTGCCCCACCATATTCGCCATTTCGCCTCCTTTATGTTGCTGGGAACAAAGGCTTTACTCAATATTTTCATTAAGGCACTTTTATGTGCCTCTGAGCATTGCAGAAGAGCGAGAATGGAAATCTGCGCTGGTATTTTGTTCAATTGCCTCAACGACTGCGTACTCTTTGGCCTGTATCTTCCAACAAAGGTCATCGTGCCAAGTTTCAACAGCCCGTCCAGAGGCTTGCTTACTGGACTCGGCTAAATGTTCTAGGGTGTAGACCCTGTCTGTCCTAGTCATGTCATGCGCGACGATTTCTTCTCCAGTATGTGTTTCCTTTTCCTTCTAGCCTCGGCTGTGTAATCCCAAGGTATGGCGTTTGACTTGAACGGGGTCACATCTGTTGTGGAAACCGGAATAGGCATCTTGGGAGGTAATACAGTAACTTCAAATGGTGTAGGTGCTTTTGGGACCCCAAACTCAACCTCGATTGCTTTTGGCGCCTTTGCATGAGGCACTTCAAACTCAAGTGGTACAGACACATTTACCTCATCGCCCTCAGAGGACTAGATCTGAACAACAATGGGATTGAGGGTAACCTCCGGCTTCAAAAGTTCTTCTTCTTCAGCTATTAAGTCCCAATCATCCACAATCTCAATCACGTGGATGCCCCCGCCCTTGTGGTCATGCAGAGAGTTGTTGCGGACATTAGGAGCGTGCTCCTTGGCTATAATGACCTTGTTATCAATCAAAGTATGAATCTTGTCTTTCAACGAGCGACACCCGTCGATGGAATACCCTTCCATTCCGGAATGGTATGCGTAGGTTTTGTTGGGATTTATCCATTAGGAAGGATTTTCTGGAGTTACGGCTGGGATAGGTAAAACGTAACAGACTGCTTTGAGCTTTTCATATAATTGGTTAATTGGCTCGGCTATGGCGGTATACTGTCTGGGAGGTCTTCGGTCGAAATTTGGTTTGGGCCGAAGAAAGTTTTGGCGAGTGGGTGATGATGGGTAATGAGAAGGTTGGGAGTTGTATTCTTGGTACAGAGGCGCGAGCTGGGAACATCTTGGTGAAGTGGGATGATATGCGGGTGGTGTAGGTGATTGGTAGGCAGATGGTGGCATTTGTATGTAGGTGAGGGTGATTGGTAATTTATGGTAGGTTGATATGTGAGTGGATTTGAGTGATAGGTTTGGTAATTCATACGGGAATTGTTCCTTTGCGCAGCCATTACGAAATTTACATCCTTTTCTTTGATGAGCCACCAGACTGTAAAGCCTTGTTGGTAGCTTGCAATGCCTCAATGTTAGTGACCATACCATTTTTGATACCTTCTTCGATCGTTTCTCCCAACTTGATGATGTCGGAGAACTTTTGACCCTCTATTAGCATCAAACTTTCATAGTATTGCTGATCTTGAGCCCAGACAAAGAACATGTTCATCTGCTCTTCCTCCAAGGCTGGACTGACCTTAGCATCTTCTGACTCCAACGAGTAGCATACTCGCGAAAGGTTTCTGTGGGTTTATTCTTTAGATTCTGGATATAGAACACATCTGGTGTTTTCTCAATGTTGAACCTGAATCGGTCCATAAAGTCAGATGCCATGTTCACCCAACTTGTCCATTTCTTTGCATCCTGGCTGATATACCATGATAAAGCATCGCCTTTCAGACTCCTCATGAACAGCTTCATGCGGATGTTCTCGTCCCTTCCAACTCCTACCAGCTTATCACAATTGATATTATAAATGTCAATATCACACAAGAGGGGGAGCGAGGTGATTTGTGTGGTACCTAATTTTTCGCATTAGAAAAACTTGGTTCTTCTAAGTGTTCAAACTACAGCAGTTTGCAGAATAATAAGTACTGAAAGTAAAGTTGCACAAAGATTTTTACGTGGAAAACACCTGGTTCAAAAGGTGAAAAACCACGACCTACTACTCAGTAGGATTTTCCCAAACTCCACTAAAATCACTTGCCAAAAACTACATTTATAAAACTCTTTGTAAAGCTAAGGAATAACTCTAATCCCAGTGTGGCACATGACCTCAACTGTTGCGACACCTTCAAGTTAACTATAACTTGAATACTCAGAGTACCTAATACAATTTCTTCTAAGAAAGCTGAAAGGTACTATATTAAAACCTACTACAATTAAACTAGACTTAGAATAAACACAATGATGGAACTGGTTCTTCTATCTTAGTTCATGTAACTTCAGACATGCACACTTGTATCTCTCATATGTTTCTTGCAAATCAGATTCTCTCTTTTTGCTCTCAAATATGCTTAACATTTGCGTATGTGCATTATCTGTAAAAGAGAACAACTTGGTTATTTAACAGATTAGCAGTTAGTGTTCGATCGAGACTCCAATGCTTATCCTTAGTCGATTGGAGTCCTTAACCAATATATACTCCCATCCTTATCCTAGGTTAGGATTGTGTTCTCTAATCATAAGGAGAATTTCCTCCTTAGAGCTCAATGCAACCTTTTCGATTCCGTTCAAAAGATATTTGATGCGTAATCTTCAATACATATCTTCCTCACGTGCCTTCCATGTGCATTGGTTATGACTAACTATGTCTCTCAAGATTGACAAGGTCCTTTCCTAAGTTCATTTTTTAATTTTCAGAACTTCAAGTGAACTTGGGCCAATAACAATACATTCTAAAATGGCCCCTAGGATCACCTGTACCATCGAACATCTCGAACTTGGGAGGTTTGTACTCCTTCGGGAGCTCAATATCTGGCCGAACACAAAGATCTTCATAGTTCAAACCCTCAACGCCTTTGCTACATTCCACACCTTGGACCCGGCTAGTTAGCTTCTTGAGTTCGGCGTCCAAATTCTGAATGAGGGAGTCCTTGTCATCCGATTCGGGTGCACTTGTGATTGGCTGGGTATAGTGGGGTACAGTATCCCCAAAGATGGGATTGTTGTGGATGTGGTGTTTTGGGGTTCGAGAATGAGTAATGGAGTGGTGTTGCATGCGTTGTAGGCTTGGGTATGAGTGGGTTGTATTGGAGGTTCTGGGGTATTTTGTGGAGGTATGAGATTCTGGGCATTAACATCAGGAGCGGCAAGAGTGATTGACAAGCTTGTGAGGTTCTGAACTTGATCCAATTCCTCCCGAAATCTCAACAAAGTTTGCTAGAGATGAGCATCAGTCTCCTTGGTAATTGCAGCATTCTGAGTAGTTTCCTGAAGTTCCTTTCTAGCGCTTGCATCTCCCAATTTGCCTTTGTTCCTATTTCTGGTAGGACTCGGAGGTGGAGGACCCTTGGATTTTGTTGAGTATACTGATGGTGCCAGAATGCACGAACCAACCTTTAGGGAGGGGAATAAAAATAAAATAAAAACAAAAAGGTAAAAAGTCAGTTTGGATTCTGAAAAATAATATTGCGATATTTAAATTGTGCAGGAATATAAATCGCTTCCTAATTTGGGTGTCTCGTTGTGCCCAAGGTAGGCCAAGTGACAAATTAAATTTGAAAACTTATAATGCTAAATGCCTCATTTTATTGATAAAAACAAGACGTGTCTTAAAAAGAAAATGACTGAATAATAAAAAATTTCACTAATGTCCAGTGGCCTTATTACATCTGAAAAGCAATAAAAGATCCTAATTACTTGGTCCTAGAAGGACCTTCCCTAGATTTGGTACCATTGTCTCCTTCGTATAACTGCATCAAGTCGCGCAGTCCTAACAACAGGTAGGCTCGGGCCAAATGCCCGCCTGCACTTCCCTCGGCATTCTCGCAATCTTCAATTCTCTTCAAGAACTTCCTTTCCAACTCCACTAGACCTTGCTCCAAATATCCCAGCCGATTGTTGGCGCTGACAGCCATATCCTTTCACTCGTTGATCAGCTTCTTGTGGGCGTCCTGTATTTCCCAATGTTCATTCTCACATTCTCGCATCATCTTGCGCAACTGATTGTATTTGACTTGTGCTTCAGTTTTCTCATTGTTGACCCTCTCCAAAATTTCACATCTTTTAGTACTTTTATATTCCTTTTAGTTTTAATTTTGTCATTTTGCCTATTTTTAACATTTGAACTCTATTTCCTCAGTAAATGAAAATTACAAAATATTTTCCTTCATTTTTAGCTAATAGGTGCTTTATCTAGTTGCTTTTAGTTTATACTAATGTAGTATCAATATTTTATTTTCAATAAATAAAATGAAAAGTTTTAAAAATTATTTAGACTTAGTTTAGTGTTATTTTTAAGTTGTAAGTCTTTAATAAAATATAGAGTAGAGTAGTATTAGATTTTAAAATATAGTTATTTTGTCTATTTGTTCATAAAAAATGATGAAATGAGAACAAACAAAAGAAAAGAAAACGTGAAAAGAAAGGGAAAAATCAGGAAAAAAAAGTTTCCTCCTATCACGTGCCCTTTCCAATTCTTGCATTGTTATTAGATTACCTCTTCTCCAATAGGATATCGCCACCTCACCTTTCCGAAGATTCCCTCTAACAAACCTTAGCAATATGCATGGAAAGAGCACTCACGTATATTGCATTTCTCTCAGTAGGGCCCACAAGGCTTTTTGGATTGGGTTTTTCTTTCCCCAAGATTTTTTTATATATAAGAACACAGGCTCACACAAAACGAAGGGGGGCTCACGTTTCTTCTTCTCCATTAGAGAAAAAAAGCAGCAGCGGCACATTACAGAAAACGATCCCCTCTCCCGCTGAAGCTTCGTCGTCTTTTTCGAGACCTCACCCGACCCGTTTTTTTTCCTTCAACTCCTCCTCTCGCCAGTCAGTGGCGAACTCGCCGGAAAACTCACAAAGCTCCATCGCCACTGCTCCTTCTTCTTCGTCTATCATAGCTACAACAGCCATGGAACCTGCTTGAATCCTCCATAAAACAGTTCAGCTTCGAAACAGATCCAAACCCAGCGTGAAAACACACAAGAGAAGCGGTCTCGCTTTCGTATAGGAACAAATCTCGAACTGCTACTATTTTCGCAGAAAAACATCCCAAAATAATTTTAAACCATCCGTTACTGTCATGGAGTTCGCTGGTCTCGTTTTTTAGTTTTAGTTCGAGTTTTCCGGCGAGTTTCAAGGCTTCCATGTCGAGGCTCCGGTTCGTTAGTTTCATTGTTTCAGCCTGCGGATCATGGCTCTGGTATGTTTCTTAGAGTTCATTGATTCCTGTTGCTGCTTGTTGCGTCACTTTCTGTCCTCGAACTTCTTTCGTAATTTATTCTCACGTCATACTAATTACGGGTTCGTCGATGTATTCAGTTTCGTTTCATTTTTGCTTTACCACTGTTGGTTTTGGTTTACATGTTATCAAGTATACAGTATAATTATGGTGTATTATGACTTGAAGCCTAGTGTTGTTTTATTTTCTGTGAAGCTTGAGCAAATTATCTTTTATTTCCATGTTTTAGTTTTTTTTGTTTTGTTTAAGCAAATGATAGGCTGTCATGTACATGCCGCTTGGCTAAACAATAATTGAAGGTCATTATTTGGGGGAAGTGTTAAATTTAATTTGCAAAGTTTATTCATTGAATGTTCTTGACCATGTCTAAAGTGAAAGCATCGTATATTCATTATTGACTGTGTATCTGAGCGTTCATTTGGGCATAATTGAGGGATGTTAAGTTGGTATTTTGGTAGGACACCATCTTAATTTGCCAAATTTTATTGTCCATTAAATTGCTTTAATTATGTTAAGTCAATTTGTGATAATTAGAATCCTGCAAAATCCAGTGACCTTGTTTATATGGTATCATATGAAAGGATAACTACAATCTTTTAGGTAAAATGGGTCACGTCATCTGTTGAGTGGGATGTGTTTGTCTATTCCAAGGGATAATTAATTAGTTATTAAAAATGAATATCCGTAATTGAATGTCTTTCCTTTAATAAAAGTGAGGTGTGCCGTGCCAAATAAAAATTACAATTGCGTGGTTCTCACTTTACTTGCTTTTGAATTGATCCTTAGATTCCGAGGCGTGCCATTTAGCTAAATTTCATGGCCCTCGCAAATTACAAATTCGGAATTACTTTAGGCACGTTAGTTAATAATACTACCTTCTTAAACTCGGGTGTGCATTGATGCAACCCAAATCCAAATCTCGACGAAGTCGAAATGTGTTGACAACCACGGGTGCCTTGATGGCGACGGGGTTAAAAATGCGTTTTCATGACGTCGTAATTCTTATAAAACAAATAGTAATTGAAAAATGGTTCAAAAATGGAGACGAGCCTCACTGAACAAGAATAAATGTGGGGCCCTCAATATTTGGTTATTTAAAAATGATTAGAATTTGGAAGGGTCGTTTAGCGAATTTCAACGGCCTTTCCCAAACAATATTACGTTAGAACCTTTAAGCGTGATTTAATTAAATTATTTTCTTAAATTTGGGTGCGCATTGATGCGACCCAAATCCAAATCTCGACGAAGTCAAAATATGTTGACAACCACAGGTGCCTTGATGGCGACGTGGTCAGGGACGCGTTTTCACGACGTCGCAAGTCTTTTAAAATAAATAATGTTAAAAGCGGTATATAAATAAAAGGCACATAAGTTAGCATGTACTAAAATCAGATAAAATCAAATGCAACAGTTAAGCGACCGTGCTAGAACCACTGAACCCGGGAATGCCTGACACCTTCTCCCGGATTAACAGAATTCCTTACTCGTATTTCTGGTTCGCAGACTGTAACAGAGTCATGTTTTTCCTCGGTTTGGGATTCAACCGCTGACTTGGGACACCATTAGTCTCCCAAGTGGCGGCTTTGAATAATTAATAAACTAAATCCCGTTCTGATTGTCCTTTAATTGGAAAAACTCCTTTACGCCCTTTTACGGGGGTGTACAGCGAAAAAGGAGGTGTGACACTCATTAATAAGCCTATAACCATGTACAAACCCTAGACGACCCAAATCAATGTGATCATCTTCCAACCAACACGTGTAGTGTGACACAAACCTGTCATTATACCTGTCTGGTTCAATAGATTCCTTCCCTAAGACGAGCTTGCACTGCCACATGTGCTGAGCTTGACAAATGTGCGGGCTATCATCATCTTGAAAGGCGGCCCTAAAATGACTCATCTTCTCTATCCTTGGTATGATCTGCTTTCTTCCAGCTTGATTCATGGATCGGAGAGGAACACAAGGTAAGTTCCTCTTAAGCCGATGAGTATAAGGAATGGTGTATCTCAAGAACGGATAATGAACTCCCTTGTTGGGAACCACTTGCTCTTCCTTTAGATTTTCAAACAGCTCTACCCATCCACTGGCATCCTATGGATGAACAAACATGTTGGGCATGAAGTTCATGCGCTTTGGGTGGTGAAAAGTGATATGGTCATCCCAGTCCCTGCGTATGATTTCCTGTCTGTAGTCGCCTTCCTGAAGGTGTTCTATGAGCCAAAGCTGAAGTAACAGATTGCACCTTCCAAAGTGTGGGGCTCCTTGCTCACATTTTCCTAAAGCTCAATACATTTCGGCAATGATCATTGGCATTATGCTGAAAGAATGCCCATCAATACCCTCCATCAAGGCTTTGGAAACCATGGCTAGTTTGGTGTGGATCCTAGCCTTCTTCATCGGAAAGATCATCATACCCAAGAAGCAGAACATGAACACAAAGACCCTTTTATGTATGTGCCCCAAAGATGTAAGGGCGAACTCATCAGGGTAGGTGCAGAGACCTTGTTGTGGCCAAACCTTTCATATAGGAAGTCAAGTGGTATGTAGGACTCCTTTAGACAAGTCAGATCGGGATTCTTCTTAAGTCCCATCATTTTAAGGAAACCCCTTCCTTTGCGATTTTCTGGCATAAGTAGACCTGGAGTCTCCCAAGGTATTCCAGTTAGACCCCCTATTTCTTCCAGCAATGGGGTTCTCAAGGTCCCCGAAGCGAAAAGCTGACCTATCACTATCCCAGAATAAAGTAGGAGCTTCGATAATCTTGTTTTTAGGCTTAACTTCCAAAAGTGAATGAAGGTTTCCTAAGTATTTGCGGATGAGGGTCTGATCACTGGCATGAAGGTCCTCCCACCAGCTTTACAACCTCGGGTGAATGTTGGATACTATACCGAATCTGGGGACTTTGTGCCTCATTTTCTACAAAACAAAGTGTTAGGCTCTTAACCCCACCAGACTCGACTATTTAAATAAATAATTAGCAAAAAAGACATTTAGTTCTCCAAATAAATGCACATTACGTGGAGATGTTCGTTTAGGTTCCGAGGAAACTCGGTGGACTTTGGTTTAGGCTATCTTAATGAGTTATTATGTGGACAACATAACTGACTCGGCTAGGGTTGACCATTATGCATGAACAGTTTAATGGAATAAGGTTTCTACTTTTGAAGTTCTAGAAAATGTACCCTTGAGCGGACAACTCAAGAGGGAAAGGCGCAGAACCGTCGAATACACCGTTGATCGACTGGTTTTACTGCAGATATGCCTTTGCCACATTTATAATATTAGAAGGGCGCAACAACTCATTATAAGCGTTGATATAGGATTTGTTTTGGCATGAGTGGAATATGATGTTGAGGAATGCAATTACAACAATGAAACAAATTACATGTATTTTCACATTCATAAAGTAAAGATTACAATAAATGGTCGGAATTGAAATAATAATAAGGCAATAAAAGAAAGAAAAAGGAAAGAAAACCATTAAGAGCCAAGTTAGTATTCATGATGAAATAATTAAAGGCAAGAAAATACAGGCAATTAAGGGAGCGATAAAGTCACAAAAGCACGTAATGGTAAAAGCCTTAAAGTCTCCCCAGCATAGTCGCCATGATGTCGACGCTCCCTCTTTTTTCAAAAGAGTGTAATTGGTTTTACGACATTATGGACAAAACATTTCTAATTGGTTTTTGAAGAGTCGCCACCTAATGATTATAGTGCATTAGGACACTTAAAAGAAAAGAAGAAGATTGTTGAAGGAAGACTAGAGTTCGGGTAAGGGCTTGAGATTTTCTCGAGGAGAAGGTGTTACGCACCCCTCAAGATCCACTAGTGTGGTTCCCGGCCGTACTTAGTTGTGACTTTAAGAAGAGTAAAAGTAAACAAACAATGTTTGCACATAAGGAATAAATTGGAAGTTTTGAAAGAAAAGATAGGGAAAAGACATAAGTGGTTTTGGAAAAAGATTAATTGAAGAAAACATTACATTCTTAAGAAAACATCACATCATATAAATAAAGAAAAGGGGTCCTAGGTTTAAATATAATATGGATCAATGTAGTGCACCAGTCACCATATACATATTCTACCCTTCCTACCCCATTAAGTTATTAAACATGATTAGTCTCATTTACTTATTGCATATTAATACCCGTCCCAACCTGTCAGTCCCGGGTTCAAGACTCCTAATCCTAAAAAGGGGAAGCATAGGCATATGTGGAGTTTCAAAAGGATAAAAGGCTAAGGCGACAAGCAAAACAAGTAGCAAATATTGAAGGACGAAACAAATACACGAAAGGCTCATTTAAACCCCATGAATCACATAGAAATTAGTTTAGCATGTCTTGCATATACTGATTTGGTCTTTAATATTAAACGGTGGACAGATTAATTAACACATAGAGTTGGATACAAAGTCTGCATTAGGCAACCCAGATCCAATTGTTAGAAGTTGGGGTATTTTGTACAAGTTATTGATTTCAGACAAGAGCCTAATGTAGAAGAGTTAGAAAATAGAAAGTTGAAAATTGCAGAGGTTCAGAAATGACTTTGAAATCTACATATTTGCGTGAGTGAAAAACAAGAGAGTCATGAAATGTCATAATACTTTAAAAGAAAAAGTGAGCGAAGGGACTGTTTTGAAAGATAGTTTCAAAAGATACATGAAATTTAGGTATAAGGTTTAAAAGAATTGTTTCAGACAGACTTGCAAAATTTGGAAAGCATTACATGCTTATAAGAGTTTTGAAAACGTGATACCGAAACACTAAAACCAGTTATCGATTTACTACTTAAATAGATTAAGCGATACGGACTTGTTTTGAATTTTACGGAGTTGGTAAATAGACGGCATGTCCGGTTATCCTATGGTTTTGCCTATGCGTATATATTTCCTATAGACATGGTTTCTATTGCATGAATATTAAGTCCTATAGGCAAGATTTCTGATGACTTGCAATATGACTGAATATTACACCTTATAGGCAAAATTTCTATATGATCGGATTGTGTGTTATGCATTAAATCTATAGGCATGATATCTAAGTAGTGTAGTTCAAACATTAGAACTCTATAGGCATAATATCTAAATAATTGAATTACAACATGAATCCTATAAGCATGGTATCTAAGTGGTCGAGTTCAAATATTAAAACCATATAGGCATGATATCTAAGTGATTGAATTGCAACATGAATCCTATGAGCATGGTATCTACCTTTGGATGCAAAAATAAACATAGACCCATCCCATGCCCCTTACTAATTTATCCCCGAGTTCTTTTTACAAGATTATTACAAAATTAGAAGAGAGAATGTAAACAAAAATACATCATAGCCCACAGCTAGATCCGAGCAGCCTAATATCCAATACATGTGTTTCACCAAATTCGGATTCAAAATTCCAAGGTCTTCTCTTATTCATAGTGTTTCAAAGTTCCAAGGAGCTTCAAGAGCTCAGTCAATGCTTACATTGTAACAGAATAGTGTAAGTGTAGAATTACCAGCCCTCAGGCATCCAAGTTCAGAGGACACTCCAAGGTCCCTAAGCATGGCTTACCAATAGGGGGGGGTAGAACTTAGGAACTAGGAATGAGTGCAAAGTGAGAGGGAAACCATAGCAGAGGGTTGTCATACCCAGCTATGGCATAGGCTGGCACACCCCTGACCCTTTGCTTAGGTCAAACAAATAGGAGCAGACTCTAGGGAGTCAAACTTAGAGTCTGAGTGGTGATTAGGACACTACCAGACCCAATTTAAGGCTCAACACATAAAGGGAATAGGGAATGGGAAAGCATTTGAGTAGACTCAGGAGAGTCTGATTCTGGATAATGGACAACAATATCAGATGCTGCCTTGATTCAGAACAGTACTAGCACACAAAAAGGGAATATGGGGAAAAGATTTTCATACAGAAGCATACACTAACATAAAAAAATATAAGAAAACATAGCAGACTGCAGATGCAAAGATCTATAAGAACATGCTATAGAACATGAACACATAGTGATGAATGTGTAGAAGAAGAGAAGTAAATACACATAATAGGAAAGTGTTATTTAACTTAGAAGCACATACCAGTTTTGAGTTCTAGTACCGCAGAGAAACAATAGCAAGTAGCAACCAGACAGTTAGCAGAAAACTTCAGCAAGTACTTGGGAGTTCAGAAGAACTACAGAAATATTCAGACAATAGGAGATAAAGGAGCAGAGTGCTTGGTAGCAGTAGAGAAGGTAGTAGTAGAGAGCGTAGTAGTAGAGAAAATAGTAAAGAAAGACATGGGTGATTATGTGTTGCAAAGGTTCAGAAAGAATTCTGAGAACTGTGTTGTGTTCGAGTGTTTTTGTGTAAAAACTTGTGTTTTTTTAACTTGTGAGAGTTGTGAGCTTTTATAGTGCAAAAATGAGTAGACAAGAAGTCAAGGAAATAAAATCTCAGTCAATCAAATAAAATCTCCCTTAGTCAAAGGGATTTGATTTCAAACGGGAGTGGTAATCAATGGAAGAAAAACCTTTCAGAGTAGCATAATAAAGGGTAGGTTCATACAGAGTCTATTTAAGGTAAGAAACTATAGTACACGGTTTTGAAAGAATAAGGAAACAAAGTAATCAAATAGCCGGAAAGTTTTAAAAGCTTTTAATGAACTTAGTCGGGAAAATAGGGAAAAGGCTAAGTTGTAAAAATTAGTAGCAAATCAATCGAGCCTTAGCGAAGGGGATTGAAATCAATCAAAAACTAACAATATTAATTCAAAAAGAACAAAACCCTCGCATATAAGCACGCTAGTATCAAGCAAGAAGAAAGATTGACATAAACAGTTTTTGAATCATAAGCAAAAAAGGAAAGCAAGTTTCAGTTCAGTCTATGAACTCAGCACAAATTTGAGAGCCTAAGGTTTCTAGAGTAGAACCCTAGAACCAAAAGCTCGCGAAACCCCCCAGGTTTCTATCCGAGTAGGACACACAAAAGAGAAGGCAAACTCAACAAGCCTAAAAGAGTTCCCTGAGGAAATACATAGACACACGTAGCAATCAAAAGCAGTAGAGTGAAAGCTTGTAAAGAACAAGTTTTAAGAAAACTAAAACTCAGACCAGTTCAGAGAAGAGATGCCATAAGAGTTTAGGAAACAGTGAAAGAAGCAACTTCAATAACCCAAATAGATTCAGTAAAAGTAAACACTTTCAGTAGCAGAAATAGTAAAGGGACAAGCAAGATAGGCGTATAAACATGTTTGTAGAAAAATCAGTAGAAGCGATAATAGAACAAAGGCGAAAAGACATGCATATTAACGACAAATCATAAGGAACAAACAAAAATCCCCTATAGCATGGAATGAACACACAGATCCACATAAAGAAAGAAGAAGAAGAAGAAGAAGAAGAAGAAGAAGAAGAAGAAGAAGAAGAAGAAGAAGAAGAAGAAGAAGAAGAAGAAGAAGAAGAAGAATCATTTTAGGATTTTTGAAAAACCCTAATTTGAACAGACTAATTTTGAAAAGAAAAATTAGGTGAAGTCCTTAAAACATAGAATAGAGCACAGATCTGCTACATATCTAAGAAAAAAAGGAAAGAAAAACCTCGAATCAAGCTTTTTAGGGTTTTCTCAGAAACCCTATAGATGAGAAGGCCTGGAATGGTCTGGTCCCTAAACAAATCTGGGCCAAGGCTAAGCTTTTCAGAGCTCAAACACACCGGAATGGAGCCAGAGAAGCCAAAGGAGCTCAGGTCAGCGGAGGACCTGAATAGGTTTGTTGAAGGTTGAACCTTGAAAGCCTCGGATAATCATGGCTTGGGGTGAAAGGGTGGAGAATATAGGCTGTCCATGGCCTAAGAAGCCATGGATGCCGGTGGATTTGATCGGAGACGAAAGTAGGCGGCTAGGGTTTTCGAGTGGCCTAGAGAGCATTTGAGAGAAGAAAGGATATGGGGGCGGCGGTCTTAGAGAAATGATTTAGGGTTAGGGTAATTGGAAATTAAAAAAGGTAAGAAGAAACGTGGGCCGTTGATCAAAATGATCAACGGCCAGGATTGAATGGCGGAACCGGGCGGGTTTAACGAATTGGGTTTTGGGCGGGTTGGATTGAAATTGGATCTTTTAATTGGGGTTGAATTGAGGTCCAAATTGAAGTCCAATTGTGGCTAAAATTGAAATGGAAATGGGTCGGCTTTTAAATAGTCATTTTTCCTCTCTTCAATTAATTAAAATAGTTAAAAATAACTTTAAAATAAATTGGAAGTACTGTTATACCACATTTTAATACGGTTCAAACTAGAGTATAACATATTGGCAATTCTGAAGGTTTAATTAAATAAAAAGAGTCACCACCTAATTATTTTAACGGTGAATTAGGACACCAATTTTAACATTTTAGCTAAGTAGTGCTTAAAATTAACTCTGTTTATGATCTACTTAACCTTAGAGATTATGGATAAGGGTTCTACGTAATCCTATAGAGAAGGTTATGAAGGCACCCTATATGATCCGTTAACTACGGTTAACCGGCCAAACTTAGGTTAATTGAGTTTTTAAAAAAAGTAAGTAGTAACATATAGCAAACCTTATTATCAAAAATGTTCATAATATTGTATTTACCCGCCTAGTTCATAGTTTTGCTACAAAATCTATACCAAACCAAAAATAGATAGATTATACCCTAAAAAGGCGCCAAATTTGTACAAATCAGATTTAATGGTGATTCTATCACCATTAGTTTCGAAATTTATAACGGAAGAAAATCCATTGCAGCGTAATTCTTTCCTTCTCCATATATTTTCCACCATTGATAGCCATTAAAAAGCTTGAAAGCTTTGAATTCAAATTTGGATTTTCAAAAATTATTATTTGTTTGGATTGGGTGTTGTTGTAAATAATTCAAAATATGTTTAGGAGTTTATATCTCAATTTTGAGGGGTTTTGGTGAAAATTAGACTTGGTTTTGATTGAATTTCAGATTGAAACTCGTCGAAGAAGAAGAAGACATATTTTTTCAGAAATTGTAGTTAAATTGTAGATAATTTGTAGATAAATTATAGATTGGGAAGATTAAAACTTCTACAAGTCTTCTACAATTATGTCTAAAATACCAATTATACTACAATTGAAATGAGAATTGGAATATTAAAATTCAATGTATTCAGTTTGTAGATACAATTTCTACAAATAAACTACAAATCAGTTTAAGTATTGTATAAAGTTGTATTGTTACATTTATACTACAATTAAACTACAATTTGAAATATTTTTAGGAGTTTATATCTCAATTTTGAGGGGTTTTGACTGAATTTCAGATTGAAACTCGTCGAAGAAGAAGAAGACATATTTTTCCAGAAATTGTAGTTAAATTGTTGAATTGTAGAATTGTAGATAATTGTAGATTGGGAGGACTAAAACTTCTACAAGTCTTTTACAATTATGTCAAAAATTCCAATTATGCTACAATTGAAATCAGAATTGGAATATTAAAATTCAATGTATTCAGTTTATAGATACAATTTCTATAAATAAACTACAAATCAGTTTAGTATTGTATAAAGTTGTACTGTTACATTTATACTACAATTAAACTACAATCTTGTGTCAAAAAAATTTAAGCATACCAAATTTCAATTTATGTACCATAATTCAAATTAAGGGTATAGTTATTGCTTCATTTATTCTAGGCATGATTTTAGGAGTATATATTCACTTTAGTTGTATATTTAACTCATACCTTCAAGACTTAATCTTTTGGATAGTTCAAAGTAGAACTCATCGCAGGATAATCTCCATTTCTAATCTGAATCGAATTCCTAATAACTTACTAAGGATTAATACAATAGGCGTTTGGACAATATTTGGTAAAAGCTGAAATTTGAAGTTGACAATAAAAAGAGTATTTGTAAATTTGAGCTTACAAACAATACAAATATCACTTGGAAAACATTGAGTAATTTTCTGTTCATTCGAAATAAAATATTGTAATTCGGTAACTTATACACCTAATGAATTTAACAATGATTATCGTATATTAAGGTGGAGGAAACATAAGGAAAGAGAAGATAAGGAAAAAAAGAGAAAAAAGGAATATATGCTCCTAAAATCATGCCTAGAATAAATGAAGCAATAATTATACCCTTAATTTGAATTATGGTACATAAATTGAAATTTGGTATGTTTAAATGTAATAAACACAAACCTTAAACATGGGAGGTAATAAGGTTTGCTATATGGTATAGATAGGTAAAAATCCCTTTTCCTTTTTTCTTTGAATATTTCTTTGAGCTTCTATTTAGATTTAAAATAATTTTATTAGCCATATCATATAATACTACATAATATTGTTAGTTGAGCTATTTAATGTTACTTAAAATATTTATGGTAGCTAGAATATAAATTTAAAAAGTAACCTACACTAAAGTGAAATATCATCACAAGTATAAATATTTTTGAGATGTTTAATTTAAAAAGTATTATTAACTAATTATGAAAAGAAAAGAAAAATGTGTTTTTTAAAAATAACAGTAATAGTAATAATAATAATAATAGATATAGCTATAATATTTTTAATAATAATAATAATAATAAATAGGCATAGTTTGTATTAAAAATATAGTAGAACAACTACCATACATTATTAATAATAGTAGATGATTAAAGAAGTAATTTGGAAGAAAGGGGGGACAAAATTGGGTGCAACAAGTACAACACTAATTATAATATATAAACATTAATATAAAAATATATGTAATAATGCTATAATTATAAAACGCAGTTAATTATAAAAATATGCCATAATTGTCATTCTGAATAATTTAGCTTAAAAATATCAAATAAATCTATAAAAAATATGGAAAAAATCATCTTAATTATATTTGGTGCAAATATAAGGATGAAAAATAAATGAATCACAAAAATGACAATTTGAGAATAATTATTGGGATTTTATACTGTTAAAATAGACAATAAATTGATTCTAAAAATCTTTAAAAATTAGGGAAATACCAAAACATTTGGGGACGCTTATATATGCATATATATGCTATTTTGAAAGTATTTTTGAATATAAAATACGTAGAAAAAAATTGGGTATCAACATTCACCATTTTTTACTTCGGCTTGAGAACTTTTAGATGGTTTGGAAGATAGATTTCAAGTGAACTTCGTTAAGGTAAGGATTTTGTACATAAAACATAATACTATGGTAGTATTTCATGGATTAAGGGTGCAATTAAAGGGCTAAAAGTGGAGGATTAGGGCTTGAGTTTAAGAGGCCTTTAAGGGAGGATTTGATGGGTCATTTGGACTCCGATTTTAGTGTTCTTTATATGCTTAGACTCGTTGGGAGACGAGGAATCTATTGATGTAAAAATTTCTGAGTTTCAAGAAGTGGGATCGCGGGTCGAATTTTGGTAATTTCGAAATTTGTGCCATTTATTGGTTATTTCGTTGCGTCGTTCCCTTAGCATATTTTGATGTCCTCGTTCTGATTTTGGATAGATTCGATAGGCACGGATGGTGATTCGAGGAGCAAAGGCATCGCGAGCTAGAGATTTAGCTGGTTCGAGGTGAGTAATGATGTAAATGATATTTCGAGGATTTAAAACCCAACATTGGACTTCATAGTGTTATGTTGAGGTGAGACACACGCTTGATGACTAGCGTGGGGTCATGTACTATTGGGGATTATGACTTGGTCCATCTTGATTGATGATTTTACCGCTTATTTGACTGAAACTTACTTGCTACCATCATTATTTGGACTGAATGCCATATTTGGGCTTCGTGCCAAATATTTAAACCCTTCGGAGATTTTTTATTACTATTTTCCTCACGATTTTGACTTATTACTTGAACTTAGTCATGTTAATTTTCACTGTTTTACTGCTCAGCCATGTTTACTAGTGTTAAGACTTAAATGATATTTTAAATAATGTTTGGGCTGAGAAATACTGTTTTACTACTGTCTGAGGGGCTTGTGATAATTTTTGGACTGAGTAAGGCCGATGGCCTATATTGTGAGAAAACATTGATACCTATTTGAGGCCGAGGGAATGAGATATGTACGCCACGAGGTGGATAGATTGATATGAGGCCAAGGGCCTAGTTTGATGCCACGAGATAGCTTGTTATTGAGCTTGGATCATAAGGGGCCCCTCTAGGAGTCTGCATACCCCTAGTCAGCGTAGGTACCCATTGTGATGTATGATTGAGCCCGAGGGGCTAGTACAATTATGAGATGTTTCCCGAGTGGCGAATTTGTTTGATACTGTGCCCAAGGGGAGAACTTCTATTTGTTTACTTTGTCATAATTATATGTCCGTTACATGCTTACTAGTTGAAGAATTTTACTTGATTTTTATTGATTTTACTGATTTTAAGTGATTTTACTGCTTCATTATAGAATGTCTTGCGCTTTACGTATTTTCTTACTTTCAGTCATATTTACATTTGTTACTCACTGAATTGGAGTACTCATTTTACTCCCTGCACTTTGTGTACAGATCGAGCGTAGTTGGTACGGCTTCCGAGTGCTGATCCCTCTAGTATCAGGCGAGCTTTCGGAGATTTCGAGGTAGTTGTTGATTTGTCGTTTATTTTACCATTTTAGCGAAGCTAAGTTTTGTCATTTGGAAGGCAAAGAAAAAGCAGAACTAGGGAAGGAAAGGTTCTCTAGAAAAGGGAGATATCACGTGAGGGAGAGAGAGAGTTGAGAAATTTTTATGGGTTTATTTGACCAAACTTAAATAAGGGTTATTTTGGTCATGAGGAAGGTATTCTAGAGGGTTCCTGGACTTGGGCTAGCGAATTGGGCTTTCACATTGGGTTAGATTAGTTGTTAAATTTGGACTTCTTTAATGAATGGGCTTAACCGAAATGGGCTAGTTCTTTTAAGGTTTTGGGCATTTTCCTTTTTTCTTTGTATATTGCTTTGAGCTTCTATTTAGATTTAAAATAATTTTATTAGTCATATTATATAATACTACATAATATTATTAGTTGAGCTATTTAATGTTAAAATATTTATGGTAGCTCGAATTTAAATTTGAAAAATAACCTACACTAAAGTGAAATATCATCAGAAGGGTAAATATGTTTGAGATGTTTAATTTAAAAAAGTATTATTAACTAATTATGTAAAGAAAAAAATGTGTTTTTTAGAAATAACAGTAATAGTACTAATAATAATAATAATAGTTATAGCTATAATATTTTTAATAATAATAATAATAATAAATAGGCATAGTTTGTATTAAAAATATAGTAGAACAACTACCATATATTATTAGTAATAGTAGATGATTAAAGAAGTTATTTGGAAGAAATGATGGACAAATTGGGTGTCAACAAGTACTACACTAATTGATAATATATAAAATTTAATCTAAAATATATGGAATAATGTCATAATTATAATTATAAAACGCAGTAAATTATAAAAATAGGCCATAATTGTCATTCGGAACAATTTAGCTTAAAAATATCAAAAAAATCTATATAAATATGCAAAAATCACCTTAATTATATTTGGTGCAAATATAAGGATGAAAAATAAATGGTTCACAAAAATGGGAATTTGAGAATAATTATTGGGATTTTATACTGTTAAAATAGACAATAAATTTATTCTAAAAATCTTTAAAAATTAGGGAAAATACCAAAACCTTTGGGGACGCATATATATGCATATACATGCTATTTTGAAAGTATTTTGAATATAAAAATACATAGGAAAATTGAGTATCAACATTCACCATTTTTGACTTCGGCTTGAAAACTTTTAGATGGTTTGGAAGAGAGATTTCAAGTGAACTTCGTTAAGGTAAGGATTTTGTACATAAAACATAATTCTATGGTAGTATTTCATGGATTAAGGCTGTAATTAAAGGAATTAAAGGGCTAAAAATGGAGGATTAAGGCTTGAGTTAAAGAGGCCTTTAAGGGAGGATTTGAGGGGTCATTTGGACTCCGATTTTAGTGTTCTTTATATGCTTATTCTCGTGGGGAGACGGGGAATCTATTAATATAAAAAATTCTGAGTTTCAAGAAGTGGGATCGCGGGTCGAATTTTTGTAATTTCGGAATATGTGCCCTTTATTGATTATTTTCGTTGCGTCGTTCCCTTAGCATATCTTTATGTCCTCGTTCTGATTTTGGATAGATTCGATATGCACGGATGGCGATTCGAGGAGCAACGGATTCGGGAGCTAGAGATTTAGCTGGTTCGAGGTGATTAATGATTGTAAATGATATTCTGAGAATTTGAAACCCCACATTGCACATCATAGTGCTATGTTGAGGTGAGACACACGTTTGATAACGAGTGTGGGGTCATGTACTATTGGGGATTGTGACTTGGTCCATCTCGATTAATGATTTTACCGCGTATTTGACTGAGACTTACTTGCTATCATCATTATTTGGGCTGAATGTCATATTTGGGTTTCGTGCCAACTATTTAAACCCTTCGGGAATTTTTTATTACTATTTCCTCTCGATTTTGACTTATTACTCGAACTCAATAATGTTAATTTTCACTGTTTTACTACTCAGCAATGTTTACAAGTGTTAAGACTTAAATGATATTTTGAATGATGTTTGGGCTGAGAAATATTGTTTTACTATTATCCGAGGGGTTTGTGATAATTTTTGGACTGAGTAAGGCTGATGACCTATATTGTGATGAAACACTTATACCGATTTGAGGCCGAGGGCCAGAGATATGTACGCCACGGGGTGGATAGATTGATATGATTCCAAGGGCCTAGATTGATGCCACGAGATAGCTTTTTAGCGCGCTTGGATCGTAAGGGGCCCCTCTAGGAGTCTGTATACCCCTAGTGAGCGTGGTACGCATTGTGATGTAAGATTGAGCCCGAGGGGCTAGTACAATTATGAGATGTTGCCCGAGGGGCGGATTTGTTTGATATTGTGCCCAAGGGGCGAACTTCAATTTGTTTACGTTATCTTAATTATCTGTCCATTACATGCTTAATAGTTGAAGAATTTTACTTGATTTTTAGCCCCCTGTTGTTCGCCTTAGTGATAGATGCTCTAACCCGACATATCCAAGGGGATGTGCCTTGGTGTATGCTCTTTGCTGATGATATAATATTGATAGACGAGACAAGGGCCGGTGTTAGTGAAAGGTTAGAGGTATGGAGACAAACCCTCGAGTCTAAGGGTTTCAAAATAAGCAGATCTAAGACAGAATATCTGGAGTGCAAGTTTGGCGACGAGCCGAGTGGGGTAAGCAGGGAAGTGATGCTTGGTTCTCAGGCCATCGCCAAGAGGGACAGTGTCCGATATCTTGGGTCTGTGATTCAGGGGGACGGAGAGATTGACGGGGACGTCACCATCGGATAGGAGCGGGGTGGTCAAAGTGGAGGCTTGCTTCAGGGGTCCTGTGTGACAAGAAAATTCCACACAAACTCAAGGGGAAATTCTACAGAGCCGTGGTTAGACCTGCGATGTTGTATGGGGCGGAGTGCTGGCCCGTGAAGAACCCTCATGTTCAGAGAATGAAGGTTGCGGAGATGAGGATGCTTAGGTGGATGTGTGGGCACACCAGGCTAGATAAGATCAAGAATGAAGTTATTCGACAGAAGGTAGGGGTGGCCCCAGTGGACGAGAAGATGCGGGAAGCGAGGCTGAGGTGGTTCGGGCATGTACAGAGGAGGGGTCCCGATGCCCCGGTGAGGAGCTGCGAGCGGCTGGAGATTGTTGGTGGTCGGCGAGGGAGAGGGAGGCCTAAGAAGCATTGGGGAGAGGTGATTAGGCAGGACATGACTAGAATGCAGGTTACCGAGGACATGACCCTTGATAGGGGAGTCTGGAGGTCTAGAATCAGGGTTGTAGGCTAGGGGCTCATAGAGTTCTTCGTACGCCTCTTCCGGGTTTGGGTGTGGGATAGTAGGGTCACTCATAGATGATTAGTGTTTTAGCTTATGTCCCCTTATGGCTGTTAGTATGGTAGTTTCTGCTTGTTATTATTGCATGTGACTGTATTTATGTTTCTTATGTTTACATAATTATTTACGTTATTTCTGCGGGATTACTTATGCTTTATTATTTTGTTTTGTCTTGCCTTTGTTTCTAATTTTGTCTTTGTTTTAATGCAGCTTTTCATTTTATCCTATGCGCCGAGGGTCG
Organism: Nicotiana benthamiana; assembly: GCA_034376525.1. Taxonomy (NCBI): domain Eukaryota; kingdom Viridiplantae; phylum Streptophyta; class Magnoliopsida; order Solanales; family Solanaceae; genus Nicotiana; species Nicotiana benthamiana. The sequence continues at coordinate 31,078,617 of CM067337.1, forward strand.
ATTGGAAACAGCCTCTCTGCCCTTTCGGGCAGGGGTAAGGCTCGTCTACATATTACCCTCCCCAGACCCCACCTGGTGGGAATATACTGGGTAGTTATTGTTGTTGTTGTTGTTTTACTGATTTTAAGTGATTTTAGTGCTTCATTATAGAATGTCTTGCGCTTTACGTATTTTCTTACTTTCAGTCATATTTACATTTGTTACTCACTGAATTGAAGAACTCACTTTACTCCCTACAGATTGTGTGCAGATCAAGCGTAGTTGGTACCGCTCCCGACTGCTGATCCCTCTAGTATCAGACGAGCTTTCGAAGATTTTGATGTAGTTGTTGATTGGCCGTTTATTTCACCATTTTAGTGAAGCTAAGTTCTGTCATTCGGAAGGCAAAGCAAAAGCAGAACTAGAGAAGGAAAGGTTCTCTAGAAAAGGGAGATATCACGTGATAGAGAGAGAGAGTTGAGAGATTTTGTGGGTTTATTTGACCAAACTTAAATGAGGGTTATTTTGGTCATGATGAAGGTATTCTAGAGGATTCCTGGACTTGGGCTAGCGAATTGGGCTTTCACATTGGGTTAGATGGGTTGTTAAATTTGGACTTCTTTAATGAATGGACTTAACCGAAATGGGCTAGTTCTTTTAAGGTTTTGGACATTTCCTTTTTCTTTGTATATTTCTTTGAGCTTCTATTTAGATTTAGAATTTAAATTTGAAAAATAACCTACACTAAAGTGAAATATCATCACAAGTGTAAATATTTTTGAGATGTTTAATTTTAAAAAGTATTATTAACTAATTATGTAAATTTAAAAAATCTGTTTATTAGAAATAACAGTAATAGTAATAATAATATTAATAATAGATATCTACAATACTTTTAATAATAATAATAATAATAATAAATATGCATAGTTTGTATTAAAAATATAGTAGAACAACTACCATATATCATCAGTATTAGTAGATGATTAAAGAAGTAATTTGGAAGAAAGGAGGGACAAAATTGGGTGTCAACAATTACAACACTAATTGATAATATATAAACATTAATCTAAAAATATCTGGAATAATGTTATAATTATAAAACGCATTTAATTATAAAAATAGGCCATAATTGTCATTCTGATCAATTTAGCTTACAAATATCAAATAAATCCATAAACAATATGCAAAAAATCACCTTAATTATAGTTGGCGCAAATATAAGTATGGAAAAAATAAATGGTTCACAAAAATGACAATTTGAGAATAATTTATACTGTTAAAATAAACAACAAATAGATTCTAAAAATCATTAAAAATTAGGGAAAATACCAAAACCTTCGGGGACGCTTATATATGCATATACATGCGATTTTGAAAGTATTTTGAATATAAAAATAAATAGAAAAAAATTGGGTATCAACATTCACCATTTTTTACTTCGGCTTGAGAACTTTTAGATGGTTTGGAAGAGGGATTTCAAGTGAACTTGGTCAAGGTAAGGATTTTTATAATTCTATGGTAGTATGTCATGGATTAAGGCTGTAATTAAATGAATTAAAGGGCTAAAATGGAGGATTAGGGTTTGAGTTTAAAAGGCCTTTAAAGGAGGATTTGAGGGGTCATTTGGACTCCGATATTAGTGTTCTTTATATGCTTAGACTCGTGGGGAGACGAGGAAGCTATTGATGTAAAAATTTCGGAGTTTCAAGAAGTGGGATCGCATATCGAATTTTTGTAATTTCGAAATTTGTGCCCTTTATTGATTATTTTCTCTACGTCGTTCCCTTAGCATATTTTGATGTCCTCGACCTGATTTTGGATAGATTCGACACACACGGATGCCGATTCGAGGAGCAAATAAGTCGCAAGCTAGAGATTTAGCTGGTTCGAGGTGAGTATTGATTGTAAATGATATTCTGAGAATTAAAAACCCTATATTGCACATCATAAGGCTATGTTGAGGTGATACACATACTTGATGACGAGTGCGGGGTCATGTACTATTGTGGATTGTGACTTGGTCCATCTCGATTGATGATTTTACCGCGTATTTGACTGAAACTTACTTGCTATCATTATTATTTGGGCTGAATGTCATATTTGGGCTTCGTGCGGACTATTTAAATTCTTCGGGGATTTTTATTACTATTTCCTCATGATTTTGACTTATTACTTGAACTCAGTCATGTTAATTTTCACCGTTTTACTACTCAGCCATGTATACTAGTGTTAAGACTTAAATGATATTTTAAATGATGTTAGGGTTGAGAAATATTGTTTTACTATTGTCCGAGGGGCTTGTGATAATTTTTGGACTGAGTAAGGCCGATGACATATATTGTGAGGAAACACTTATACCGATTTGAGGCCGAAGTCCTGAGATATGCACGCCACGAGGTGGATAGATTGATATGAGTCCAGGGGCCTAGTTTTATGCCACGAGATAGCTTGCTATTACGCTTGGATCGTAAGGGGCCCCTTTAGGAGTCTGCATACCCCTAGTGAGCGTGGGTACCCATTGTGATGTAAGATTGAGCACGAGGGCCTGGTACAATTATGAGATGTTTCCCGATGGGTGGATTTGTTTGATACTGTGCCCAAGGGGCAAACTTCTATTTGTTTACTTTATCTTAATTATATGTCCATTACATGCTTACTAGTTGAAGTTTACTTGATTTTAACTGATCTTACTTATTTAAGTGATTTTGCTTCTTCATTATAGAATGCCTTGTGCTTTACGTATTTTCTTACTTTCAGTCATATTTATATTTGTTACTCACTGAATTGGAGTACTCACTTTACTCCCTGCACCCTGTGTGCAGAACAAGCGTAGTTGGTACCGCTCCCGAGTGCTGATCCTTCTAGAATCAGGCGAGCTTTCAGAGATTTCGAGGTAGTTGTTGACGTCCGCAGCCCCGTGTCTCTACTCATCTATCATTTCTATTTATGTTCAAACATTTGTACTAGTTTATGGTGTAAGAGATTTGTATTATGGTCGCTCATGACTTGAGACACCTCGATTAGGGTTGTGTCGGGTGTATTTCTGCATTTATCGACATTATTCGCTTTTTGGTATATTCAAATCATGATTAGACGATATTTATTTTTGTTAACTGTTTTAAAAGTGAATTGGATTTAACTGGATGTCCTTATTTTCACGAGATGCGTTTATACGATCGGGTTCAGAGTTAGGGTCGTGATGAAAACATTTGGCATAAATACAAAATTATATTAAAGTTATGTTATTGCTGTATGTAAATTTTATTTAAGTTGTATTATATTGTAATTATATTTTTTATTTTATTTTGAGTACGTATGAAAGTTGAGAATAATTTTATAATATATGAATCTTTGTATGAAATTTGTATTTAAGTTATAAATATTGTTATTGATATGTATCAAAATTGTATTAGGAGAGAAAGTATTAGGAGTGAGAGGCACGTGGATGGCGAAACGCTAAACTCCTCATCCGTTCATCGACACACAATCGTATCATCTTACTTCTAACATCCAACTCAAAGAGCAACACTCGGCTCAGCCACAGACCTCACTATCTCTCTGTAAATATCCACTCCCTTTCTCTGTCCTCCCATTATCACACGCGCGCACTCTCTCTTCCGATGGCTGGTTTGCTGGAAACCATTAAAGTCCCACGCGCCTCGGCTCTGCCGTCGTCGTCGCTGGCTCCGGTAGCCGGTTCTTCCTTCTCAAGCCCTCGTTCCTCCGTTAGATTCTCTCAATTCAGAGGCCTTAAGATCCAGCCAACTCGCTCATCCGTCTCCAATACCTCATGCTCAAAAAACATTCGCCGAGGAGCTCGAATCGTCTGTGAAGCGCAGAATACTGCCCTTGAAGGTAATTTTTTTAAAAAAAATAAATATCTTGTACTCTTCTCTATTTTACTATATTTTTACTCCTCTTCGTGTTATAGTGTAGCTGTTGAGATTTTTCGGGCTCCTTTAAGCTTGATTTTACTGAATGATCTGTTTCACAACATTCAATTCCATAGTACAAAGAGTAAATCTTCAGTTTGTAGACGGATTACGAGTTTATGAGCTCTCATGTTTTACGAGTAACAGGAATTACATTTCATATTCTAAGACAGATTTTACTTGGCTGTGGAAATGGACACCTGAATAACCACTTTCAATTTGTAAGGATCAGGGTTGCACAAGGAGCGTAATTTAATTGATTTGAAGTAGTGAATATAGCTATTAAGCAGACTTCTCTTTCTGTTTCGTTGGTTTAGAGTTTCTCGTTAATCGTTGGGAATTCTATGGCATCACATTGCTAATAAACAAACGGCCAAGTTTTAGGTACACTCATTTGTGATTGACTTTTGTGCCTTGTCATCAGTCATCAGTCTGTTTTAATAGTTTTCCAATGAAAGCAAAGAATTCAGAGTTCTAAGGTTAGAAGTACTTTGGACAAGTTCTAAGGTACACTAATTTGTGTTTTCTGAATAAAACAGGAATTTGTGCGGGAAAACCATCAGTAAAGTGTCAACTAGTACTTGTGTTAGATGTCCTTTAAAAATCCTAGATTTACAACCACCAGACACCTGCCGCAGGTAGGGTGGTTGTTCTTGTTTTTTCTCTTTTGTTGATATTCCAGCCACCATCCAAACGATCCTTGAGCAACCCTGCCCTGCCATGGTTCCTGCAATAAGCTCCTTCCCTCAATCTTCCGTAGCTCTTCTTGTAGCTTCTTACTTTTCTTTTTCGTTCTTTCGCTATCTGAGAGATACTATTTTGCTAGTGGTCTTTACCAACACTATAAAAGGGAACTGGTAGAGGTGTCAAGATGAGCCAATTGAATGTTAAAAGGCATCACTGGGTCTCTAAGGTGTATTTCCGTAAAAATTGCTACTTCTTCTTACCTGCTAAAATATAAAAATTAATACGGGGCGGGCAGGTTATGTGGGTTTATGCGTGTTCAAGGAAGATTTCTTCTAATTCTTCCTAATCAGATTTTTTTCCTTAACTAAAGTTCATGGTGGCATTTGTGTGAAGATTTTTTCCCGGTGAATCTAAATAGAGGAATGGGATTTAAGATCTCGAAAAATATATTCTTGTAAATACTATTTTACAATGAATACTAAATTAATACATTAAAAATCATTTGCGTTTTTTCACAATGAGCAACAAATATTTTTTGTTTAAATTGAAGAATTAAGTACATAAGCAACATAAAGAACTTTCAATTTTGGTTGGTTAAATTGAAAAAGAGATAAGCAAACAAAATGAAAGAAAAAAAAAACACTTATGCGGTGCGGGGCAGGATGGGTGGACGCGGGCGTGTGAGGGGCGGGTGAACGCGCTATGCTGGGCGGGTTAAAATCTTCGCGAGTTTGTATAGGTTTGCCCCACAATCGCACCGCTTGCCATCCCTAGCTATTATGAGCATATTGATTGGTCACGATGAGGCAAACTTTGCTATAATTTAGAAGTACCACCAACTTGAACTATGTTGTGGACACCTATGAGTTACTCGTAAAGCTTCTTTATATCTTTGGGAATAAACATTGTTTGGTACATCAGTGCTTCCTTTCACCTTGTTGAACTTCATTCTTCACCCTTAAGCTCTTTCTGTGCGAGATGTAGATGTTTCACCTGTTACACGAATCACACATAGTTAGGAATATGGGATTCTATGTTTTCCGATTTGATCTTTGGCCTTATTGACTTAATATAAGTAGCGTAAACAAATATGATACATCAGCTTCCTTGTCTAGTAAATTACAAATTTGTTTCTCTGGTTTCTGTCTCCATGTAATTAGCCTGCCGCAATATGCGTCTTGTCTAGAGAACATTGCTTTTGCACCATCCCCCTTATCATCAGGATCTTTTGTTGGTTTAACATGGTTCTTCGAAATTGCAGTGGGTGCTGTTAATGATAAAACATGGAAGTCACTTGTTGTAGAGGCTGATATACCTGTACTGGTTGAATTTTGGGCTCCGTGGTGTGGTCCATGCCGAATGATCCACCCGGTCATTGATGAACTGGCAAAGGAATATGCTGGCAAGCTTAAATTCTTCAAGCTGAACACAGACGAAAGCCCTTCCACAGCAACCGAATTGGGGATTCGAAGCATCCCAACTGTGATGATTTTCAAGAATGGAGAGAAGAAAGATGCAGTCATTGGTGCAGTTCCTAAATCAACACTAACCACCTGCATAGAGAAATTCTTGTAAATGGTGCATATATCTTATGAGAATCTTCTTGTTTCTATTTTCCCTCCTTGCCTTTGATGTGGCAAAATTAATCTAGTAAACCTGAAATGCTCCTGTATAGTTGAGTGGCATTATGTTTCCCCATTAACATTATGTTGGTAGTTGAATGTTTCTGTTGAGTTAGTTTGTAATATTTGGGGGTCTCAAAACTGAACAGGCATATCTATTTGTGAAAGAGAGCGGCTTTTCAGAGACATCATCTCTAAAATTCTATAAATATAAGTAATCTCCTGAAGCAGCGGAAGTTAATTTGCAGTATACAAAGGCTCCGTTTAATCCTGAAAGGAATTGCTTGTAAACCCCTGAAGACAATAGGGGCAATATCTCTTAAGGACAGTGTATTTGACACAAGCCTGTCTAACGGGCCAACCGGGCCGGACTGGGTCGGGTTGCACAGTAACGGGTTCGTAGCGGGCTGGATTAGTTCGGGTAAAAATTGAACCTTACGGGTTGAGGGAGCAGGGCCGGGTTTAGTATATTTTTACTTTTTTTGGGAATTATATATAGTATAACTATTACGTTATATTAATACTTTGTAATAATTGTATGAATACAAGTAAGACGCGAAAAAATTGCACTTATTGCAAGTGCTACTTCATTTCTTAATTTCAAATTGAAAAAGTAAAAAATGAAATATTTACATTTTTTCTAACAAGTAAACTAGTTAAGTAGTAATTTCAAATGTTTTGCATCGCCCTAGCAAGTTCATCATAATCAATATGAACCGATTGACCTTCTTCTGGCGTGTTAAATTTGGATGGGTTTCCATAGGTTAATATATCTCCAAGTTTCTCGTCTTCTGGGCTATCAACATCTTACTTTCCTTGATTTCTTCATTTCGATCTAATCCAATCTCTGAAACATACTAATACTTCCAAAGCATTGCTTCCCAATGAGTGGCGGGTGTCTCCAAGTTGTTGTCTTGCTTGACTAAATGCACTCTCCGATGCAACAATAGAAATTGGCACATTCAGCACGTCCCGAGCCATAGCGAAAAGAACAGGAAATTACTTTTCATTTTCATGCGACCATCCCAACGGTGAAAATTCATTTGTGTGTGGCTCCTTTTGCTTCTGCAAGTAGAATTGAAGCTCATCAATATTCCTGCTACTGGTTTGACTGTTAGAAAATGTAGAAAAAGTATTAAAACTATCAAGGCCTTCATCATCCACATTAGCAGAACTGCTACATTGCATAGCGGGATTAACATTGCCAGAAGTACAGCAGTATTATCATATTCATTTGCATAATAATTATATAGTTGTTGTAAATATTCATTTAGCTTGTTCATAGAATCATATAAATTTGGGGTTTCAGTTTCTCCAATCTCCATATAAGTACATAAAATATTATTAATTGGTGACAATCAGACATTTTAATAGAATGATTTAAAACTACACCAATTAAGTAAATCAGAAGAATTGAAAAGAAATATTTTTTGAATTTTGCTTGCATTTTTTCAACAACATCCTTATATTTTTCTTTCTTCTTAAATTCAGATAGTAGAAAAAAATTGCAGCTATATGTACTAAAGCCATGGTACATTGGGGTAATATGCGCCAGAAAACACAACAGTAGCAGTATAAAATTTATGTCAAAAGTTAACATCATTAATGACCTCCCAAGTATCACTTGTTAACATACGCCTAAGATCAGTACAATGTGCATTAGCAACTTTAGTTATTGGAAATCTATATTTGTAGCAACATTTTAAAAATATATATGTATAATTCCATCTAGTAAAATTTCGTCTGGCAAGAATCTAGGTGTAAGGTGATACTGGATACACTTAGTCTTAAATTCTTTTATTCTAGATTATCTATTATTTCCTTGAATAACACCAACTACTCTTCTAACATGACTAATCTCAACTGAAAATAAATAAAGGCCACTTTTAACAATAAAATTATAAACATGACATGCACACCTAACATGAACAATATCATCATGAGGTGGTTGCAAATGCAAATTTAAAATTGAAACTGCGGCATTATTGTTTGAAGCATTATCAAAGACATACACAAAATTTTTTTGTTTAGATTATAAAATTCAACAACTTCAACAATAGTACTACTTATAAACGTAGCAGTATGACTCTGATCTTCATCATATTTAAAAGCGATAATACGTTTTTGCATACAAGTATTATCATCTATAAAAGGGCATGTAATTGTCAAATAATCATGTCCATTAACAGCATGGCCAATATCAGAAGTTAGACATACTCTAGAAGGAAGGCGGCTAAACAAATAACGTATGTATGTTTGATATTGTCCATGAAGTCTAAAGATATATGCTCTACAAGTACTTATAGGGATACCTTTAAATAAAGGATTGTAAATACTTTGAATATACATAATAAGATACGATGAAGAAGCAAAAGAAAAAGGTTGACAACCCAAAGCAATCATTTTTGCTAATTCCTCACGATCCCTCATTTTGATCATATTTTACTAGACCTCAAGTAGTAGGGTTAATAGTTGTTTGACTTACATCCCCATTATTGCCTCATTCTATGGGATGGTCCGATCTCATATGTCTTGTAAGTGTCCCAGTCCCCCTAAATTTCCTCCGGTCAAATATTTAAAAGTTTCGTTATAAAGTTTGCACTTAACTCTATTAGTACCTTCTATTATTTCAAAATATTTCCATACCGGACTTCTTCTTTTACGATTAGAAGCCGGAGCCACTGGTGGTCTACTACCCCTTGTAGCACTAGCAACTCCAACTCCAATACTACCAACATTTTCACTAGTAGGTGTAGGTGGTATCTCATCTTCTATTCCAATTTCATTATCTTCTATTACTAAATGTTCTTGTAATTGTTCATAATCTATCTCTACATTATCATTAGGCTATGATTCAGAAACATGTGTTATTGAGTCATTACTATTACTACCGGAAGCTACAGGACTACCTCTTTTTATTATTTCCACCCCTACCAGTAACTTTTCTACACGCTCTTTTAGCAGCACTAAACATATTGTAAAAATTAAAGTATAAGCTAAAATTAAATATGCAATTAAAATATTAAATAAGAGAAAGAGTGGAGGGAGTGCACCGAATTCGACAATAAATTGAGCACTTGATTACGCAATTTTGGTGTTACCACGAACTTCAAACTTCGAATTTCAATTTCCAAATGACAATTTTCGGTAAATTAAACTCAAGAAAAGAGAGCCAAATAGAAATTATAAAATTAGAATATGAAATCTTGCAAATTGAAGGGAAGAGAGAAATTGAGAATTTGAGAATTGAGATAAGAATTTTGAGTGAAGAAATGAAGAAGAGGGGGAGGGTATTTATAGATTTTAAGAAGGGTTAATATTGTAAATTAATAAACACAACAACATAACAAACAAATGGCCAATTTTACAAAAAATATCCGCTGGCCAACGGATCTGAACCAATTTTGACCATTGCCAACGGTCTTGTGGGCCCCAAAAAATTTAGTTTTTTAAAAAATTATCGTTGTATCGGGCCGGGCCGATTTACCCGGTTCGGTCCACTGTTCATCAATACCGGGCCGGTCCGGTCCGGTTCCAACTACAAAAAAGCCAAAATGACCAACCCCCTCCCTCGGAACCCAGCCCACCCGGCCCCTTAGTAACCGAGCCGGTCCGGTCCCGATTTACACCGGTCCGGTCCGGTCTGGAACCGGTCTGACCCCGGCCCGTTTGACAGGTTTAGTTTGACACAACAAAGTTTTTCTTCTTCAATTTTTTCCTATTCTTCTAACAGTTTCTCATGCATAGAAATTGACCGATTGTGTTTGTAAAGGCTTTAAAATGGCATCATCCAAGCTTTATTTTAACGGAAGGCTTCTTCAAGCATTTGTTTTTGGACAACACATGCTAGGCATTTAACTTCGCATGTTCGACACCTTGTTTAGTGCACGTAGCATCAAAATGATCACAGCCAAAGCGCACACGCTATGTTTATTAGTAATCTTCGACTTTATGAGATCAGTACTCGTTATTGAGGTTTTCTGGGTTGTTCTATACTTTGCTGACTGCTGAAGGCAAATTTTTCTTTACTGCAGTTCATGGAAGCAGATGTGTTCCTTGATGTATTAATTTCGTTTCTTTATGTTCTTGTTATTTTATCTCCATTTATATGTAGATATGATCATGAGAGAGTAGTGGTGTTGTCAGTTGTGCATAAACTAGGATTTAAGTTGGATTTGTGCCGGTGTGACTAGGGTGCTATTTCAAGATGCTAGCTTGATTGTTTATTGTTTTTTTTTCCAGGGGTTTATTTGGTCAGTTTTTAGCTTAATTTTGAATTTCATATTTTTAAAGGAGAAAAGCAATACTAAAGATAAGATTAGACTACCATCATTGACTATTTATCTCTAGGTAGTCCAAGCCATTTTAGTCTTATGAACACTCAAAAAGTTCTTGAAAATAACTATCCAAAATTTTTTGGAAGAGTGCGGGCATGAAAAGTTTGGAATGGCTAATTGAGTTGTTTACTGTCATTTTTAGAAGAGTAAAAATGCCTGAAAAACTGAGGTGAAGGACTATGACTCCGTCCTATAAGGACAAGGGTGATATTTAGAATTGTAACAACTATAGGAGTATCAAGCTGCTAAGTCTTACTATAAGAGAGTGTTGGAGATGAGGGTTGTTGGAAACACGTTCTCAAAGCATTATACTAAAACGCGTGTTCATATGTGTAGGTTTTGATGAATGACAAACAAGCGCTAATTAACATATGACGAAACTCAAGTACAAGCGCACAATTGATATATATAACGAGATTCAAGCACAAGACCAAGTTTTATAGTTTTACATGAGTCGTTCTTAATTGTGATCTTGATCCGACAACTTGACTCATGACATGGCTTCTCTCGTAAAACTATTGCATATTTAATTTAATGCTAAATGGTTTTAAATCATGCATATTTACTTTAGTCAAAATGATTTTTAAACATGCCTCTAAAATCTGGACTAAGATATTCGATTATGTACTTATGATAATCGATTATGTTAAGCCAAGACTGCATGATAATCGATTGTGAACTAATAACAATCGATTGTGTTAAGGCAGTGAGCATCAGGTTTTTCAAACCTGCATGACAATCGATTGTGAACCTTATGACAATCGATTGTGATGAGGCAGTGTCCATCAAAGTTTTTCAACGCTCAAAATAATCGATTGTGAAGTTAATGATAATCGATTGTGATGAGGCAGTGTCCATCAAAGTTTTTCAACGCTCAAAATAATTGATTGTGAAGTTAATGACAATCGATTGTGAAGAGACAGTGTCCATCAGAATTTTCAAAGTCACAAAATAATCGATTGTGAACATATGACAATCGATTGCGTTGAGACAGTGTCTTCCAGACTTTTTCAAAGTTATTAAATAATCGATTGTGAGTATATAACAATCGATTGTCACGAGGCAGTGTCTAAATTGATTTTTCAAGACTGATAAATAATCGATTGTTAACATTGCACGATCGATTGTGAAGCTAACCGTTGTCGTAGTGTTTTCAAATACCGTCAGGTAATCGATTGTTGATTTTGTACAATCGATTGTTGAAATTAAAATCTGGAAAAGATTTTTTGAACATTGCTGAATAATCGATTGTTGATTTTGTACAATCGATTATTGAAATTAAAATCTGAAAAGGATTTTTTGAACGTTACTGAATAATCGATTATTGATTTTGTATAATCGATTGTTTTACGTAAAATCTGGAAATGATTTTTTGAACGTTGCCAATAATCGATTGTTGACCTTAGATAATCGATTGTTAAGCGTAAAATCTGGGATTGATTTTTGGAACGATTGGCAAACAATCGATTGTGGATTCTTGACAATCGATTGTCACAGAGTAAAATCAGCAGTTCTTAATTGGCAATTAGGCAACGGTAATGCCAAGTTTTTCAACTATAAATACAGCTTCATTTCAGTGTTTTGAAAACAATAACACACAACAACTGATCATATAATTTCTATAAGCTTACATGCTCTATTGCTTATCATTTTATATTCATTACATAAGTTTTTGAGAGCCATATTCTTGTCCAAAGTTGTTGTGATCTTGAGCTTACTTCTTTTACTCATATCTACTCATTAAGGAGTGTATTGTTTGAGTGTTTAGTGTCTTGTACACATGTAAGAGAATTGTGATTCTCTTGTTGTGAGGAACTTGTGTTTCCTTGGTTGAAGTCTTGGAGTGTTGTATCTCCGAGCAAAGGTGTTGAGGCTTGTGTCTCAAGTTGTAAAGGTTTGTTGAGCACCCGTAAGCTTGACAAGTTAGTGGAAAATCTCGAGAGAGTCTCTCGGGGACTGGACTAGCCACGTGTTGTGGTGAACCAGAATACATCGGTGCGTACTTTATTATTTATCGCACTTATTTACAACGCTATTCACCCCCTCTAGCGTTAAGCGTATTATCTAACAAGGGTGAGAAGGGACTTACATATGTTGTTAATTGACCTAGAAGAGGCATACAACAAAGTCCTAAAGGAGATTCTGTAGAGATATTTGGTGGCTAGAGTTGTCTCGGTAACATACACCAGGCGGATGTATGATGTGATAAAACATCCCAAAAAAGGAATGGAATTTTTAAAGGAGGGATAGTTTTGGTTAACTTTGAGATACTTTAAGGATTTTTAAGTGGAATATTCTAGGAATGTAATGAAAGTTGCTTTGAAATAATAAGTATGATTTTGGTTAAAAACTCTAGTATATAATACTATATATCTATTTTTGTCAATGTAACTTTTTACCAAATTTTCTAGCTTTTGACTCTATTGTCTCTTTGTTTGTAGAATTAATCTAGGTGCAACACATACCATAACAACAAATGAATTTTCAAGCATTTAATTCTTTTTGCTTATGTTATTTAATAAGATTAGGTTCAATAAATCAAGTTCATTTATTCGTAGTAGCTATCCAATAATTATTATGAGGTCACGACTAAACAGGCAATGAGAGTCAGTTTGCATGGAATGAAATGTAATACTAGTAGCTAGAATTTGTAGAACTGTTTCCCGAACTATCTAAGATTGCGGTCGGATAGGCTCACTCCAATATTACGTAGAGTTTTTGGTGTTGTGAACTCAGTGAGTCACTCGGTGGAAGATATATTTTGGAATTTGAAAATTTATGTGTGGGACCCATTTTAAGCTTAGGCGCTCAGTGCGTGAAAGTGTAGCATGGAGAAACTAGTTATAAATATGCAGATGGCATAGTGCATTTTTATGCTTAAGTTGTCAAGTGTTAACTGTATTGAGAAAAAATTAAATTTAAATTAAAAATGATGTGGCATGACACGTGGGTTGGTCAAATAGTCAAAGTGTAATAATCCAATAAAAGGTACGGGAGATGACAGATACGGGAAGAGAAATCTAAATAAGCACGGGAGGGAGTTTAGACACGAGTTTCGTACCAATTCAAGTCATTTAATGCCAACGGGTAAGAAGGGCACTGAAGACAAGAATCTGACGGCAAAAAGTAGTCTAATTTCATTATTAAATGCCCGATACGTTAGAAAATCAGTATTTAATAGCAATGATTATGTAAACACCTCATTAAATGTCCTTTATTATTTAGATTAAGTCGTCACTCCTTATTACCTATAAAAGGAGGATGTTTCATCATTTGTAAGGACACGAAATATCATCTACATCATATTGAAATACAAATTTCTTTACTTCTTATTCTTATTCTCAGAAAGTCCATTATTCATTTTGGTCTCTTGATTATCAGTAACCCGATTTTTTATCTTAAATTCTAACTTTGACCAAATTATTATTTTTTTAGTTAAACAAATTGGTTCCGTTACCAGTAATATGGTAATCCGTTCTTTCTAAAATAACATTCTACCCATTACCAACATGTCAAACAACAATGACAATAACAATCAGGAAAACCAGATCCATCAAGTGGATGGCGATGAACTCAATAATGTAATCCCTCAAGCTTCTCAACGTGGATCTCAAGAAGGGACTCCTAATGATATGCCTGAACATGCTGATGGAGAAGTTGAAACAAGAGATGAACTTTTACAGAAAATAATTGATGCACGAATTGACAAAGCTTTGGAATCTTTAGTTAATCGATTGCTTGCTACGCCAACAACGCCTAATAACAACACGTTGGAAAGCCCCCGTTCTGATTTGGTTAATTCTGTCTTGGGGCAACCCCCAATGACTCACAAGAAGGAGAACTAGGTAATTCTCACCTTCAAAATTTAGTACTAACCTTGCAAAAACAACTCAAGGAGCAAAATGAGCGTATCGAGCAAATCCATGGAGTTTCACCTGTGATAAAAGAAATGGACGTGGATACCACATTGCACATCATAGTAATATGTTGAGGCTAGACACACGCTTGATGACGAGCGTGGGGTCATGTGCTATTTGGGATTGTGACTTGGTCCATCTCGGTTGATGATTTTACCGCGTATTTGACTGAAACTTACTTGCTAGCATCATTATTTGGGATAAATTCCATATTTGGGCATCATTCCAACTATTTAAACCATTCGGGGATTTTTTATTACTATTTTCTCACGATTTTGACTTATTACTTGAACTCAGTCATGTTAATTTTTACTGTTTTACTACTCATCCATGTTTACTAGTGCTAAGACTTAAATGATATTTTAAATGATGTTTGGGTTGAGAAATACTGTTTTACTATTGTCCGAGGGGCTTTTGATAATTTATGGACTGAGTAAGGCAAATGGCCGATATTGTGAGGAAATACTGATACCAATTTGAGGCCGAGGGCCTAAGATATGTACGCCACGAGGTGGATAGATTAATATGAGGCCAAGGGCCTAGTTTGATGCCACCAGATAGCTTGTTATTGCGCTTGGATCGTAAGTGGCCCCTCTAGGAGTCTGCATACCCCTAGTGAGCGTGGGTACCCATTGTGATGTAAGATTGAGCCCAAGAGGCTGGTACAATTATGAGATGTTGCCCGAGGGGAGGATTCCTTTGATACTATGCCCAAGGGGCGAACATCTATTTGTTTACTTTATCTTAATTATATGTTCATTACATGCTTACTAGTTGAAGAATTTTACTTGATTTTTACTGATTGTAAGTGCTTTTAGTGCTTCATTATAGAATGTCTTGCGCTTTACGTATTTTCTTACTTTCAGTCATATTTACATTTGTTACTCACTGATTTGGAGTACTCACTTTACTCCCTGCACCTTGTGTGCAGATCAAGCGTAGTTAATACCGCTCCCGAGTGCTGATTCCTCTAGTATCAGGCGAGCTTTCGGAGATTTCGAGGTAGTTGTTGACTGGCCGTTTATTTCACCATTTTAGTGAAGCTAAGTTCTGTCATTTGGAAGGCAAAACAAAAGCAGAACTAGAGAAGGAAAGGTTCTATGGAAAAGCGAGATATCACGTGAGGGGGGGAGAGAGTTGAGAGATTTTGTTATTTTATTTGAGCAAACTTAAATGAGGGTTATTTTGGTCATGAGGAAGGTATTCTAAAGGATTCCTGGACTTGGGCTAGATAATTGGGCTTTCACATTGGATTTGATTGGTCGTTAAATTTGAACTTCTTTAATGAATGGGCTTTTCCGAAATGGGCTAGTACTTTTAAGGTTTTGGCCATTTTCCTTTTTTCTTTGTATATTTATTTGAGCTTCTATTTTAGATTTAAAATAATTTTATTATCCATATTATATAATACTACATAATATTATTAGTTGTGGCTATTTAATGTTACTTAAAATATTTATGGTAGCTAGAATTTAAATTTGAAAAATAACCTACACTAAAGTGAAATATCATCACGAGGGTAAATATTTTTGAGATGTTTAATTTTAAAAAGTATTATTAACTAATTATGTAAAGAAACAAATGTGTTTTTTTCAGAATTAACAGTAATAGTAATAATAATACTAATAATAATAATAATAATAATAATAGATATAACTATAATATTTTTAATAATAATAATAATAAATAGGCATAGTTTGTAATAAAAATATAGTAGAACAACTACCATATATTATTACTAATAGTAGATGATTAAATAAGTAATTTGGAAGAAAGGATGGACAAAATTGGGTGTCAACAAGTACAACACTAATTGATAATATATAAGCATTAATCTAAATATCTATGAAATAATGTTATAATTATAAAAATAGGCCATAATTGTCATTCTGAACAATTTAGCTTAAAAATATCAAATAAATCTATAACAAATATGAAAAAATTACCTTAATTACATTTGGTGCAAATATAAGGTTGAAAAATAAATGGTTCACAAATATGAGAATTTGAGAATAATTGTTGGGATTTTATATTGTTTAAATAAATTTTAAAATTTGATTATAAAAATCTTTAAAAATTAGGAAAAAATACCAAAACATTTGGGGCGCTTATGCATATACATGCTATTTTGAAAGTATTTTGAATATAAAAATACATAGAAAAATATTGGGTATTAACATTCACCATTTTTGACTTCGGCTTGAGAACTTTGAGATGGTTTGGAAGAGGGATTTCAAGTGAACTTCGTTAGGGTAAGGATTTTGGACATAAAACATAATTTTATGGTAGTGTTTCATGGATTAAGACTGTAATTAGAGGAATTAAAGGGCTAAAATGGAGGATTAGAGCTTGAGTTTAAGAGGCCTTTAGGGGAGGATTTGAGAGGCCACTTGGACTCTGATTTTAGTGTTCTTTATATGCTTAGACTCGTGGGGAGACGAGAAATATATTAATGTAATAATTTATGAGTTTCAAGAAGTGGGCTTGCGGGGCGAGTTTTGGTAATTTCGGAATATGTGCCCTTTATTGATTATTTTCGCTGCGTCGTTCCCTTAGCATATTTTGATGTCCTCGTTCTGATTTTGGATAGATGCGACACGCACGGATGCCAATTCGAGGAGCAAAGGCGTCGCGAGCTAGAGATTTAGCTGATTCGAGGTGATTAATGATTGTAAATGATATTATGAGGATTTGAAACCCCACATTGCACATCATAGTGCTATGTTAAGGTGAGACACACGCTTGATGGCGAGCGTGGGGTCATGTACTATTGGGGATTGTGACTTGGTCCATCTCTATTGATGATTTTACCGCGTATTTGACTGAAACTTACTTGCTACCATCATTATTTGGGTTGAATGCCATATTTGTGCTTCGTGCTAACTATTTAAACCCTTCGGAGATTTTTATTACTATTTCCTCACGATCTTGACTTATTGCTTGAACTCAGTCATGTTAATTTTCACTGTTTTACTACTCAGCCATGTTTACTAGTGTTAAGACTTAAATGATATTTTAAATGATGCTTGGGCTGGGAAATACTGTTTTACTATTGTTCGAGGGGTTTGTGATAATTTCTGGACTGAGTAAGGCCGATGGCCTATATTGTAAGGTTACACTGATACCGATTTGAGGCCGAGGGCCTGAGATATCTACGCCACGAGGTGGATATATTGATATGAGTCCAAGGGCCTAGTTTGATGCCACGAAATAGCTTGTTATTACGCTTGGATCGTAAGGGGCCCATCTAGGAGTCTGCATACCCCTAGTGAGCGTGGGTACCCATTGTGATGTAAGATTGAACCCGAGGGGATGGTACAATTATGAAATGTTGCCCAAGGGGCGGATTTTTTTGCTACTGTGCCCAAGGGGAGAACTTCTATTTGTTTACTTTATCTTAATTATCTGTCCATCACATGCTTACTAGTTGAAGCATTTTACTTGATTTTTACTGATTTTAAGTGATTTTATTGCTTCATTATAGAATGCCTTGCACTTTATGTATTTTTTTATTTTTAGTCATATTTTCATTTGTTACTCACTGAATTAGAGTACTCACTTTACTTCCCGCATCCTATATGCAGATCAAGCGTAGTTGATACTGCTCCCGAGTGCTGATCCCTCTAGTATCAGGCGAGCTTTCGGAGATTTAGAGGTAGTTGTTGATTGGCCGTTTATTTCATCATTTTAGTGAAGCTAAATTCTGTCATTTGGAAGGCAAAGCAAAAGCAAAACTAGAGAAGGAAAGGTTCTCTCGAAAAGGGAGATATCACGTGATAGAGAGAGAGTTGAGAGATTTTTGTGGGTTTATTTGACCAAACTTAAATGAGGGTTATTTTGGTCATGAGGAAGGTATTCTAGAGGATTCCTGGACTTCGGCTAGCAAATTGGGCTTTCACATTGGGTTAGATGGGTTGTTAAATTTAATGAATAGGCTTAACCGAAATGGGCTAGTTCTTTTAAGGTTTTGGGCATTTTCCTTTTTTCTTTGCATATTTCTTTGAGCTTCTATTTAGATTTAAAATAATTTCATTAGCCATATTATATAATACTACATAATATTGTTAGTTGAGCTATTTAATGTTACTTAAAATATTTATGGTGGCTAGAATTTAAATTTGAAAAATTACCTACACTAAAGTGAAATATCATCACAAGTGTAAATATTTTTGAGATGTTTAATTTAAAAAAGTATTATTAACTAATTATGTAAAAAAATGTGTTTTTTTAGAAATAACAGTAATAGTAACAATAATATTAATAATAGATATAACTACAATACTTTTAATAATAATAATAATAATAAATATGCATAGTTTGTATTAAAAATATAGAACAACTACCATATATTATCAGTAATAGTAGATGATTAAAGAAGTAATTTGGAAGAAAGAAGGGATAAAATTGGGTGTCAACAATTACAGCACTAATTGATAATATATAAACATTAATCTAAAAATATCTGGAATAATGTTATAATTATAAAACGCATTTAATTATAAAAATAGGCCATAATTGTCATTCTGACCAATTTAGCTTAAAAATATCAAATAAATCCATAAACAATATGCAAAAAATTACCTTAATTATAGTTGGCGCAAATATAAGTATGAAAAAATAAATGGTTCACAAAAATGACAATTTGAGAATAATTATTAGGATTTTATACTGTTAAAATAAACAATAAATTGATTCTAAAAATCTTTAAAAATTAGGAAAAATACCAAAAACCTTCGGGGACGCTTATATATGCATATACATGCTATTTTGAAAGTATTTTGAATATAAAAATATATAGGAAAAAATTGGATATCAACATTCACCATTTTTTACTTCGGCTTGAGAACTTTTGGATGGTTTGGAAGAGGGATTTCATGTGAACTTGGTTAAGGTAAGGATTTTTATAATTCTATGGTAGTATGTCATGGATTAAGGCTGTAATTAAATGAATTAAAGGGCTAAAATGGAGGATTAGAGTTTGAGTTTAAAAGGCCTTTAAAGGAGGATTTGAGGGGTCATTTGGACTCCGATATTAGTGTTCTTTATATGCTTAGACTCGTGGGGAGACGAGGAATCTATTGATGTAAAACTTTCTGAGTTTTAAGAAGTGGGATTGCAGGTCGAATTTTGGTAATTTCGGAATTTGTGCCCTTTATTGATTATTTTCGCTACGTCGTTCCCTTAGCATATTTTGATGTCCTCGACCTGATTTTGGATAGATTTGACACACACGGATGCTGATTCGAGGAGAAAATAAGTCGCAAGCTAGAGATTTAGCTGGTTCGAGGTGAGTATTGATTGTAAATGATATTCTGAGAATTAAAAACCCTATATTGCACATCATAAGGCTATGTGAGGTTATACACATACTTGATGACGAGTGTGGGGTCATATACTATTGTGGATTGTGACTTGGTCCGTCTCGATTGATGATTTTACCGCGTATTTGACTGAAACTTACTTGCTATCATTATTATTTGGGCTGAATGTCATATTTGGGCTTCGTGCGGACTATTTAAATCCTTCGGGGATTTTTATTACTATTTCCTCATGATTTTGACTTATTACTTGATCTCAGTCATGTTAATTTTCACTATTTTACTACTCAGCCATGTTTACTAGTGTTAAGACTTAAATGATATTTTAAATGATGTTAGGGTTGAGAAATACTATTTTACTATTGTCCGAGGGGCTTGTGATAATTTTTGGACTGAGTAAGGCCGATGACATATACTGTGAGAAAACAATTATACCGATTTGAGGCCGTGGGCCTGAGATATGTACGCCACGAGGTGGATAGATTGATATGAGGCCAAGGGCCTTGTTTGATGCCACGAGATAGCTTGCTATTACGCTTGGATCGTAAGGGGCCCCTTTAGGAGTCTGCATACCCCTAGTGAGCGTGGTACCCATTGTGATGTAAGATTGAGCACGAGGGCCTGGTACAATTATGAGATGTTGTTCGATGGGCGGATTTGTTTGATACTGTGCCCAAGGGGCAAACTTCTATTTGTTTAATTATATGTCCATTACATGCTTACTAGTTGAAGTTTACTTGATTTTTACTGATTTTACTGATTTTAAGTGATTTTACTTCTTCAATATAGAATGCCTTGCGATTTACGTATTTTCTTATTTTCAGTCATATTTACATTTGTTACTCATTGAATTGGAGTACTCACTTTACTCCCTGCACCCTGTGTGCAGAACAAGCGTAGTTGGTACCGCTCCCGAGTGCTGATCCTTCTAGAATCAGGCGAGCTTTCAGAGATTTCGAGGTAGTTGTTGACGTCCGCAGCCCCGTGTCTCTACTCATCTATCATTTCTATTTATGTTCAAACATTTGTACTAGTTTATGGTGTAAGAGATTTGTATTATGGTCTATAGACGCTCATGACTTGAGACACCCCGATTAGGGTTGTGTCGGGTGTATTTCTGCATTTATCGACATTATTCGCTTTTTGGTATATTCAAATCATGATTAGACGATATTTATTTTTGTTAACTGTTTTAAAAGTGAATTGGATTTAACTGGATGTCCTTATTTTCACGAGATGCGTTTATACGATCGGGTTCAGAGTTAGGGTCGTGATGAAAACATATGGCATAAATACAAAATTGTATTAAAGTTATGTTATTTCTGTATGTAAATTTTATTTAAGTTGTATTATATTGTAATTATATTTTTTATTTTATTTTGAGTACGTATGAAAGTTGAGAATAATTTTATAATATATGAATCTTTGTAGGAAATTTGTATTTGTTATAAATACACTTCTATTTAAGGTGAATGTCTTTAATTAGAGAGATTCTAGAGTTCTATTCTTGGTAGATAAATCATCCTCCTCCCTATAAATAGAGGTGCCCTCTACCATTGTAAAGAACATCCTAACATTCTCTAAGTATCAATAAGAAGAACTCTCTCTACTCTTCTCTCTATTTGCTCTTGTTCTTGAGTTATTGTTCTTGTCTTTTACATTATTTCATAAAACGTTATCAGCACGAGACTCTACCGTCTCAAGAACCATTCTCGAGAAATCTAAGGTATTTCCCTCTTCCTAATTTAATTTTCGATTATGTCTGACATTACGAAAAGAAAGTTCGTTGCCCTTGAAATTTCGGGCAAGAACTATATGACATGGGTGTTGGATGCTGAAATCCACTTAGATGTTATGGGTCTCGGAGACACCATCAAAGATAGAGAAAAAGCATCCACCCAAGAATGTGCGAAGGCCTTGATTTTCTTGCGCCACCACCTTGATGAAGGTTTGAAGATTGAATATCTCACCGTCAAGGATCCACTCGTATTGTGGAACGGCTTAAAGGAGAGATATGACAACCTGAAGTTGGTCACTCTGCCACAAGCACGATATGATTGGGCTCATCTGAGGCTCCAGGACTTTAAGTCCGTTTCTGAATATAATTCTGCTATGTTCAGAATTACTTCTAAATTGAAGCTATGCGGGGATAATATCTCCGATTATGATATGCTTGAGAAAACGTTTACAACGTTTCATGCCTCCAATATAGTACTGCAACAACAGTATAGAGAGAAAGGCTTTACAAAGTACTCTTAACTGATTTCTCTTCTACTAGTGGCTGAGCGAAATAATGACCTGCTCATGAGAAATCACGAAAATCGACCCACTGGGTCTACACCACTGCCTGAAGCAGATAAGGTGTACTCTCATTATGCCAAACATGAAAAGGGCCATGGTCATGGTCGTAAACGGGGTCATAGCCAGGGACGTAGACAAGGAAGAAATTCCAATGAAGTCCGTCAACCCCCGAAGAGAGATAACCGCCGAAAGCAGGAACGGGGTCATGAAGATCCTAAGGAAAATGGTTCAGAAACGATATGTTATCGTTGCGGTGGGAAAGGGCACTGGTCAAAGACTTGCCGTATACCAAGACACTTGGTTGACCTTTATCAAGCATCTCGAAAGAGAAAAGGCCCTGAAACAAATTTTGTCTATGACGACAATGAGGACATCACCCACCTGGATGTGGCAGACTTCTTTGAGCAACCCGATGGGAAAATAGACCACCTAATCGGCGATGGATCCGTGATGAAAGAAGATGGAGTTATTTGATTTTGTTCTACTTATTTGTATTAGTTAGTGAATAAACTAATAGTCATTAGTATTAGCTCGTATTAGTTAGTTCATGATGCAATGTTAGCAGTAGTTCTTTAGAATATCTTCAATATGCTCAAATATCAATAAAATTTTTATTTTCCAGTAGGGGTAATCGACTAGCCTGAAAAACTAGTCGATTATCTACTATTTTCGCATTAAAGTTGAAAAACAATTGATCAACAATCGATTGTCTTTGGCTAACAATCGATTGTCATTAAGACAGTAATCGAATTTTTCAAAAATCATCCACAATCGATTGTCTTTGTCTAACAATCGATTGTCTTGAAACAATGTTCTGGAATTTTTCAAAATAGCCAACAATCGATTGTCTATGCATAACAATCGATTGTCTTGAATCAGTAAGGTCGAATTTTTCAAAATAGCCAACAATCGATTGTCTATGCATAACAATCGATTGTCTTAAGACAGCTGAAATTTTTTCAAAATAGCTAACAATCGATTGTCTATGCATAACAATCGATTGTCAATGTTCAACAATCGATTGTTTGTAAGTAACAATCGATTATTTGAAGAAAACGTTTAAACTGAAATTTTCAAACTGCAAAGTAATGGATAACATATCTGATTTTGTTAGTCAACTGTTAGCAGCAGATTTTGAAAATATTATGTGACACAAAAGAATTGAACTTGTTTATTCTTATGTTCTTGTATCTCTTTTGTATGTCAAACTATGGGATAGCAAATATGGATATCTCACAAAGCGAACTTGGATCAACATCCAACTGTAAAAGTATTTGCCTAATTGATTCATGTACTACACATACAATACTCAAAGAAAGGAAGTATTTCTCCCAACTAAATATGTGTAAGGCAAACGTTACTACAATCTCTGGAAGTAGTAAATTGATTGAAGGCTCCGGAAGAGCAATTGTAACTCTGCCCAAGGGCACAATGTTCTCCTCCAAGTCTAAGAGAAACTTGTTGAGTTTTAAAGATGTACGCCGGAATGGCTATCATATTGAGACAATGGATGAAGATAATCTTGAATATCTCGTCATCACAAAGAATGTCTCCGGCCAAAAGAGGGTTATTGAGAAATTCCCGTCTTTATCTTGTGGCCTGTATTGGACAAGAATTAGTGCAATTGAGGCACATTCAACAGTAAACCAAAGGGTTACTGATTCCAATACCTTTGTACTTTGGCATGATCGATTGGGACACCCAGGATCGGTCATGATGAGACGGATTATAGAAAGCTCATATGGGCATCCGTTAAAGAATTTCAAAATTCTTTCGAATAATGAATATCCTTGCACTTCGTGTTATCAAGGCAAGTTGATTATCAGGCCATCACCAACAAAGGTTAGGACTGAGTCACCCACGTTTCTGGAACGTATACAAGGGGACATTTGTGGACCTATTCACCCACCTAGTGGGTCGTTTAGGTATTTCATGGTCTTGATAGACGCATCCTGTAGATGGTCTCATGTGTGCCTGTTGTCATCGTGCAACCTTGTGTTTGCGAAGTTAATGGCATAAATAATTCGACTACGAGCACAATTTCCAGATAATCCAATCAAGTCCATTAGACTGGATAATGCTGCTGAGTTTACATCCCAAGCATTTAATGATTATTGCTTATCAATCGGGATAAAAGTTGAACATTCTGTAGCTCATGTTCACACTCAAAACGGTCTTGCAGAATCGTTAATTAAACGCCTGCAGTTGATTGCAAGACCATTACTTATGAGAACGAGGCTGCCCACTTCGGTATGGGGTCATGCCATCTTACATGCAGCAATGCTAATTCGTCTCAGACCGACGAATTACCACAAGTATTCCCCGTTGCAATTGGTTTTGGGTCATGAACCCAATATATCCCATTTAAGGATTTTTGGATGCGCAGTATATGTGCCTATTGCACCGCCATCCCGCACCAAAATGGGTCCGCAAAGAAGGTTAGGAATATATGTTGGGTTCGAATCGCCCTCCATCATTCGCTACCTCGAAACATTGACAGGCGACTTGTTTACTGCACGATTTGCAGACTGTCGATTTGATGAGACACTTTTCCCAAAATTAGGGGGAGAAGTTGGTGAAACCAAACGGGAAATTTTGTGGAAAAATGCATCATTATCTCATCTTGATCCACATACCTCTATTTGTGAAAGAGAGGTACAAAAGATTATCCATTTGCAAAGAATAGCAAATCAAATGCCTGACGCATTTACGGACTTGAAAAGGATAACGAAATCCCACATTCCCGCGGAAAATGTTCCAATCCGTATTGATGTCCCTGTTGGACAATCATCTAATGTCATATCCAATGAGTCGAATGCACGCCTGAAGCGTGGCAGACCATTAGGTTCCAAAGATCGAAATCCTAGAAAGAGGAAAAAGAACGATCAAAATGACACCACGAAAGAATCTCATGATTTAACAAATTTTGAGATTCATGAAGAATCCATTGAGCCCGAGACTCTGGAAAATATGGAACTATCCCTAAATCCAATTAATATTGAGGCAAATATTAATCGAGTGGATATTGTGGTGGATAATGCCTTTGCTTATAATGTAGCATCTAGCATTATGCAAGAATGTGAGGATCTCGAACCTCAATCTGTTGAAGAATGTCGAAAAAGACAGGATTGGCCAAAGTGGCAAGAAGCAATTCAATCAGAATTGAATTCGCTGGCAAAACGTGAAGTTTTTGGCCCTATAGTTGAAACACCTAATAGTGTTAAGCCTGTCGGCTATAAATGGGTCTTTGTACGCAAGAGAAATGAGAAAAACGAGGTACAAAAATATAAAGCACGCCTTGTTGCACAAGGTTTTTCTCAAAGGCCTGGTGTCGATTATGAAGAGACATATTCGCCTGTAATGGATGCGATAACCTTTCGTTATCTCATAAGTTTTGCTGTCCATGAAAAGCTTGACATGCACTTAATGGATGTAGTTACTGCCTATCTTTATGACTCACTTGATAATGAGATATACATGAAAATTCCCGATGGACTCAAGGTGCCAAACGCGCACAACTCAAAATCTCGGGAAATGTTCTCAATTAAATTGCAAAGATCCTTGTATGGTCTAAAGCAATCTGGACGAATGTGGTATAATCGTCTTAGTGAGTACTTGTTAAAAGAAGGCTATATAAATGACGCCATTTGCCCGTGTGTTTTTATAAAGAAAACAACATCGGAGTTTGTTGTACTTGCCGTATATGTTGATGACATAAACCTTATTGGAACCCCTATAGAACTCCAAAAGGCGATTGATTATCTAAAGGATGAATTCGAGATGAAAGATCTCGGAAAGACTAAACTATGTCTTGGTTTGCAAATTGAATATTTGGCAAACGGAATTTTTGTTCATCAATCTACCTATACAGAAAAGGTATTGAAACGGTTTTACATGGATGAAGCACATCCTTTAAGTACACCGATGGTTGTTCGATCACTTGATGTGAACAAAGATCCATTCCGACCACAAGAAAGGAATGAAGAGCTACTTGGTCCTGAAGTACCATATCTTAGCGCAATTGGCACACTAATGTATCTTGCAAATACTACAAGACCTGACATATCCTTTTCAGTTAATGTCTTAGCAAGATTTAGCTCGGCTCCTACGAGGAGACATTGGAATGGGATCAAACACATATTGCGGTACCTAAAGGGAACTACCGATATGGGCTTATTTTATGGCAAGAATTGCAGCCCGGATCTTGTTGGTTATGCTGATGCTGGATATTTGTCCGACCCACACAAGGCTCGATCTCAAACGGGTTATGTGTTTACCTGTGGAGAAACCGCCATATCTTGGCGATCGACTAAGCAATCAATTGTGGCTACTTCATCTAATCATGCCGAGATAATTGCTATTCATGAAGCAAGTCGGGAGTGTGTGTGGTTAAGGTCGATAATACATCATATCCAAGACAAATGTGGTTTGAAGTGTGATAAACTACCCACAACTTTGTATGAAGACAATGCAGCATGTATAGCTCAATTGAAGGGAGGATTCATAAAAGGAGATAGAACGAAGCATATTTCACCAAAGTTATTCTTCACACATGATCTTCAAAAGAATGGTGATATCAATGTTCAACAGATTCGTTCAAGCGAAAATATGGCTGATTTGTTCACAAAATCTCTACCAAAGTCAACCTTCAAGAAGCTAGTTCACAAGATCGGGATGCGAAGACTTAAGGACATAAATTGATGTTCTTATCAGGGGGAGTTAAGGCGCGTTGCACTCTTTTTCCCTTACAAGGTTTTGTCCCACCGGGTTTTCCTTGCGAGGTTTTTAACGAGGCAACCAATAGGCGCATATTCAAACATGTGTACTCTTTTTCCTTACTTTAGTTTTTCCCATTGGGTTTTGTTTTAAGGTTTTAACGAGGCACATCATTGAATAGACATTCAAGAGGGAGTGTTATAAATACACTTCTATTTAAGGTGAATGTCTTTAATTAGAGAGATTCTAGAGTTCTATTCTTGGTAGATAAATCATCCTCCTCCCTATAAATAGAGGTGCCCTCTACCATTGTAAAGAACATCCTAACATTCTCTAAGTATCAATAAGAAGAACTCTCTCTACTCTTCTCTCTATTTGCTCTTGTTCTTGAGTTATTGTTCTTGTCTTTTACATTATTTCATAACTGTATTTAAGTTATAAATATTGTTATTGATATGTATCAAAATTGTATTAGGAGAGAAAGTATTAGGAGTGAGAGGCACGTGGATGGCGAAACGCTAAACTCCTCATCCGTTCATCGACACACAATCGTATCATCTTACTTCTAACATCCAACTCAAAGAGCAACACTCGGCTCAGCCACAGACCTCACTATCTCTCTGTAAATATCCACTCCCTTTCTCTGTCCTCCCATTATCACACGCGCGCACTCTCTCTTCCGATGGCTGGTTTGCTGGAAACCATTAAAGTCCCACGCGCCTCGGCTCTGCCGTCGTCGTCGCTGGCTCCGGTAGCCGGTTCTTCCTTCTCAAGCCCTCGTTCCTCCGTTAGATTCTCTCAATTCAGAGGCCTTAAGATCCAGCCAACTCGCTCATCCGTCTCCAATACCTCATGCTCAAAAAACATTCGCCGAGGAGCTCGAATCGTCTGTGAAGCGCAGAATACTGCCCTTGAAGGTAATTTTTAAAAAAAAAATAAATATCTTGTACTCTTCTCTATTTTACTATATTTTTACTCCTCTTCGTGTTATAGTGTAGCTGTTGAGATTTTTCGGGCTCCTTTAAGCTTGATTTTACTGAATGATCTGTTTCACAACATTCAATTCCATAGTACAAAGAGTAAATCTTCAGTTTGTAGACGGATTACGAGTTTATGAGCTCTCATGTTTTACGAGTAACAGGAATTACATTTCATATTCTAAGACAGATTTTACTTGGCTGTGGAAATGGACACCTGAATAACCACTTTCAATTTGTAAGGATCAGGGTTGCACAAGGAGCGTAATTTAATTGATTTGAAGTAGTGAATATAGCTATTAAGCAGACTTCTCTTTCTGTTTCGTTGGTTTAGAGTTTCTCGTTAATCGTTGGGAATTCTATGGCATCACATTGCTAATAAACAAACGGCCAAGTTTTAGGTACACTCATTTGTGATTGACTTTTGTGCCTTGTCATCAGTCATCAGTCTGTTTTAATAGTTTTCCAATGAAAGCAAAGAATTCAGAGTTCTAAGGTTAGAAGTACTTTGGACAAGTTCTAAGGTACACTAATTTGTGTTTTCTGAATAAAACAGGAATTTGTGCGGGAAAACCATCAGTAAAGTGTCAACTAGTACTTGTGTTAGATGTCCTTTAAAAATCCTAGATTTACAACCACCAGACACCTGCCGCAGGTAGGGTGGTTGTTCTTGTTTTTTCTCTTTTGTTGATATTCCAGCCACCATCCAAACGATCCTTGAGCAACCCTGCCCTGCCATGGTTCCTGCAATAAGCTCCTTCCCTCAATCTTCCGTAGCTCTTCTTGTAGCTTCTTACTTTTCTTTTTCGTTCTTTCGCTATCTGAGAGATACTATTTTGCTAGTGATCTTTACCAACACTATAAAAGGGAACTGGTAGAGGTGTCAAGATGAGCCAATTGAATGTTAAAAGGCATCACTGGGTCTCTAAGGTGTATTTCCGTAAAAATTGCTACTTCTTCTTACCTGCTAAAATATAAAAATTAATACGGGGCGGGGCAGGTTATGTGGGTTTATGCGTGTTCAAGTAAGATTTCTTCTAATTCTTCCTAATCAGATTTTTTTCCTTAACTAAAGTTCATAATGCTCTATTGTTTTTGTTTTTGTCTTTGTTTTTGTTTTACTGTTGTTTTTCTTTTTATCCTATGCGCCGAGGGTCGATTGGAAACAGCCTCTCTGCCCTTTCGGGTAGGGGTAAGGCTCGTCTACATATTACCCTCCCCAGACCCCACCTGGTGGGAGTATACTGGGTAGTTGTTGTTGTAAAGTTCATGGCGGCATTTGTGTGATGATTTTTTTCCGGTGAATCTCAATTGAGGAATGGGATTTAAGATCTCGAAAAATATATTCTTGTAAATACTATTTTACAATGAATACTAAATTAATACATTAAAAATCATTTGCGTTTTTTCACAATGAGCAACAAATATTTTTTGTTTAAATTGAAGAATTAAGTATATAAGCAACAAAAGAACTTTCAATTTTTGGTTGGTTAAATTGAAAAAGAGATAAGCAAACAAAATGAAAGAAAAAAAAACACTTATGCGGTGCGGGGCAGGGTGGGTGGACGCGGGTGTGTGAGGGGCGGGTGAACGCGGGTGAAAATGCTATGCTGGGCGGGTTAAATTCTTCGCGAGTTTGTACAGGTTTGCCCCACAATCGCCCCGCTTGCTATCCCTAGCTATTATGAGCATATTGATTGGTCACGATGAGGCAAACTTTGCTATAATTTAGAAGTACCACCAACTTGAACTATGTTGTGGACACCTATGAGTTACTCGTAAAGCTTCTTTATATCTTTGGGAATAAACATTGTTTGGTACATCAGTGCTTCCTTTCACCTTGTTGAACTTCATTCTTCACCCTTAAGCTCTTTCTGTGCGAGATGTAGATGTTGCACCTGTTACCCGAATCACACATAGTTAGGAATATGGGATTCTATGTTTTCCGATTTGATCTTTGGCCTTATTGACTTAATATAAGTAGCGTAAACAAATATGATACATCAGCTTCCTTGTCTAGTAAATTACAAATTTGTTTCTCTGGTTTCTGTCTCCATGTAATTAGCCTGCCGCAATATGTGTCTTGTCTAGAGAACATTGCTTTTGCACCATCCCCCTTATCATCAGGATCTTTTGTTGGTTTAACATGGTTCTTCGAAATTGCAGTGGGTGCTGTTAATGATAAAACATGGAAGTCACTTGTTGTAGAGTCCGATATACCTGTACTGGTTGAATTTTGGGCTCCGTGGTGTGGTCCATGCCGAATGATCCACCCGGTCATTGATGAACTGGCAAAGGAATATGCTGGCAAGCTTAAATTCTTCAAGCTGAACACGGACGAAAGCCCTTCCACAGCAACCGAATTGGGGATTCGAAGCATCCCAACTGTGATGATTTTCAAGAATGGAGAGAAGAAAGATGCAGTCATTGGTGCAGTTCCTAAATCAACACTAACCACCTGCATAGAGAAATTCTTGTAAATGGTGCATATATCTTATGAGAATCTTCTTGTTTCTATTTTCCCTCCTTGCCTTTGATGTGGCAAAATTAATCTAGTAAACCTGAAATGCTCCTGTATAGTTGAGTGGCATTATGTTTCCCCATTAACATTATGTTGGTAGTTGAATGTTTCTGTTGAGTTAGTTTGTAATATTTGGGGGTCTCAAAACTGAACAGGCATATCTATTTGTGAAAGAGAGCGGCTTTTCAGAGACATCATCTCTAAAATTCTATAAATATAAGTAATCTCCTGAAGCAGCGGAAGTTAATTTGCAGTATACAAAGGCTCCGTTTAATCCTGAAAGGAATTGCTTGTAAACCCCTGAAGACAATAGGGGCAATATCTCCTAAGGACAGTGTGTTTGACACAAGCCTGTCTAACGGGCCAACTGGGCTGGACCGGGACAATTTTTTTACCCGTCCGGGTTTCTGGCCGGACCGGGTTGCACAGTAACGAGTTCGTAGCGGGCTGGGTTAGTTCGGGTAAAAATTGAACCTTACGGGTTGAGGGGGTCGGACCGGGCCGGGTTTAGTATATTTTTTAATTTTTTTTGGGAATTATGTATAATATAACTAGGGATACTCTAGAAGGAAGGTGACTAAACAAATAATGTATATATGTTTGATATTGTCCATGAAGTCTAAAGATATCTGCTCTACAAGTACTTCTAGGGATACCTTTAAATAAAGGATTGTAAATCCTTTGAATATACATAATAAGATACGACGAAGAAGCAAAAGAAAAAGGTAGACAATCTAAAGCAATTATTTTTGCTAATTCCTCACGATCCCTCATTTTATCATATTTTACTAGACCTCAAGTAGTAGGGTTAATAGTTGTTTGACTTCCATCCCCATTATTGCCTCTTTCTATGGGTTGGTCAGATCTCATATGTCTTGTAAGTGTCCCCGTCCCCCCTAAATTTCCTCCGGGCAATTTTTTAAAAGTTTCGTTACAAAGGTTGCACTTAACTCTATTAGTACCTTCTATTATTTCAAAAAATTTCCATACCGAACTTCTTCTTTTACGATTAGAAGTCGGAGCCACTGGTGGTCTACTACCCCTTGCAGCACTAGCAACTCCAACTCCAATACTACCAACATTTTCACTAGTAGGTGTAGGTGGTTTCTCATCTTCTATTCCAATTTCATTGTCTTCTATTCCAAAATCTTCTTGTAATTGTTCATAATCTATCTCTACATTATCATTAGGCGATGATTCAGAAACATGTGTTATTGGATCATTACTATTACTACCGGAAGCTACAGGACTATATATTTTTTTATTTTTACCCCTACAAGTAACTTTTCTACACGCTCTTTTAGCAGCACTAAACATATTGTAAAAATTAAAGAATAAGCTAAAATTAAATATGCAATTAAAATATTAAATAAGAGAAAGAGTTGGAGGGAGTGCACCGAATTCGACAATAAATTGAGCACTTGATTACGCAATTCTGGTGTTACCACGAACTTCAAACTTCTAATTTCAATTTCCAAATGACAATTTTCGGTAAATTATACTTAAGAAAAGAGAGCCAAATAAAAATTATAAAATTAGAATATGAAATCTTGTAAATTGAAGGGAAGAGAGAAATTGAGAATTTGAGAATTGAGATTGAGATAAGAATTTTGAGTAAAGAAATGAAGAAGAGGGGGAGGCTATTTGTAGATTTTAAGAAGGGTTAATATTGTAAATTAATAAATACAACAACATAACAAACAAATGGCTAATTTTGCAAAAATATCGGTTGGCCAACGGATCTGGACCAATTTTGGCAGCTGCCAACGGTCTTGTGGGCCCCAAAAGATTCAGAAAATTTTTAAAAACAAATTACCATTGTACCGGGCCTGACCGGGCCGGTTTACCCAGTTCGGTCCACTGTTCATCAATGCCGGGCCGGTCCGGTCCGGTTCCAACTACAAATCCCAAACGGACCAACCCCTCCCCCCGAACCCAGCCCACCCGACCCCTTAGTAACCGGGCCGGTCCGGTCCCGGTTTACACCTGTCCGATCCGGTCCGGAACCGGTCCGACCCTGGCCCGTTTGACAGGTTTAGTTTGACACAACAAAGTTTTTCTTCTTCAATTTTTTCCTATTCTTCTAACAGTTTCTCATGCATAGAAATTGACTGATTGTGTTTGTAAAGGCTTTAAAATGGCATCATCCAAGCTTTATTTTAACGGAAGGCTTCTTAAGGCATTTGTTTTTGGACAACACATGCTAGGCATTTAACTTCGCATGTTCGTCACCTTGTTTCGTGCACGTATCATCAAAATGATCACAGCCAAAGCGGACACGCTATGTTTATTGGTAATCTGCGGCTTTATGAGATCAGTACTCGCTATTGAGGTTTTCTGGGATGTTCTATACTTTGCTGACTGCTGAGGGCAAATTTTTCTTTACTGCAATTCGTGGAAGCAGATGTGTTACTTGATGTATTAATTTCGTTTCTTTATGTTCTTGTTATTTTATCACCATTTATATGTAGATATGATCATGAGAGAGTAGTGGTGTTGTCAGCTGTGCATAAACTAGGATTTAAGCTGGATTTGTGCCGGTGTGACTAGGGTGCTATTTCAAGATGCTAGCTTGATTGTTTATTGTTTTTGTTTCCAGGTGTTTATTTGGTCAGTTTTTAGCTTAATTTTGAATTTCATATTTGTAAAGGAGAAAAGCAATACCGGAGATAAGATTAGGCTACCATCATTAAATATTTATCTCTGGGTAGTCCAAGTCATTTTAGTTTTATGAACACTTAAAAAATTCTTGAAAATAACTATCCAAAATTTTTTGGAAGAGTGCAGGCATGACAAGTTTGGAATGGCTAATTGAGTTGTTTAATGCCATTTTTACAACAGTAAAAATGCCCGAACAACTGAGGTGAAGGACTATGATTCCGTCCTATAAGGACAAGGGTGATATTTAGAATTGTAACAACTATAGGAGTATCAAGCTGCTAAGTCTTACCATAAGAGAGTGTTGGAGATGAGGGTGAGGAGGGACTTACATATGTTGTTAATTGACCTAGAAGAGACATACAACAAAGTCCTAAAGGAGATTCTGTAGAGATATTTGGTGGCTAGAGTTGTATCGGCAACATACACCAGGCGAATGTATGTTGTGATAAAACATCCCTAAAAAGGAATGAAATTTTTAAAGGAGGGATAGTTTTGGTTAACTTTGAGATATTTTAAGGATTTTTAAGTGGAATATTCTAGGAATGTAATAAAAGTTGCTTTGAAATAATAAGGATGATTTTGGTTAAAAACTCTAGTATATAATACTATATATCTATTTTTGTCAATGTAACTTTTTAGCAAATTTTCTAGCTTTTGACTCTATAGTCTCTTTGTTTGTAGAATTAATCTAGGTGCAACACATACCATAACAACAAATGAATTTTCAAGCATTTTATTCTTTTTGCTTATGGTATTTAATAAGATTAGGTTCAATAAATCAAGTTCATTTATTCGTAGTAGCTATCCAATAGTTATTATGAGGTCACGACTAAACAGGCTATGAGAGTCAGTTTCCATGGAATGAAATGTAATACTAGTAGCTAGAATTTGTAGAATTGTTTCCCGAACTATCTAAGATTGCGGTCGGATAGGCTCACTCCAATATTACGTAGAGTTTTTGGTGTTGTGAACTCAGTGAGTTACTCGGTGGAAGATATATTTTGGAATTTGAAAAATTATGTGTGGGACCCATTTTAAGCTTAGGCGCTCAGTGCGTGAAAGTGTAGCATGGAGAAACTAGTTATAAATATGCAGATGGCATAGTGCTTTTTTATGCTTAAGTTGTCAAGTGCTAACTGTATTGGGAAAAAATTAAATTTAAATTAAAGATGATGTGGCATGACATGTGGGTTGGTCAAATAGTCAAAGTGTAATAATCTAATAAAATGTACAGGAGATGACAGATACGGGAAGAGAAATTTAAATAGGCACGGGAAGGAGTTTAGACACGAGTTTCGTACCAATTCTAGTCATTTAATGCCAACGGGTAAGAAGGGCACTGAAGACAAGAATCTGACGGCAAAAAGTAGTGTAAATTCATTATTAAATGTCTGATACGTTAGAAAATTAGTATTTAATAGCAATGATTATGTAAACGCCTCATTAAATGTCCTTTATTATTTAGATTAAGCCGTTACTCCTTATTACCTATAAAAGGAGGATGTTTCATCATTTGTAAGGGCACGGAATATCATCTACATCATATTAAAATACAAATTTCTTTACTGCTTATTCTTATTCTCAGAAAGCCTATTATTCATTCTGGTCTCTTGATTATCAGTAACCCGATTTCTTATCTTAAATTCTAGCTTTGACGAAATTATTATTTTTTGTTAAACAAATTGGTTTCGCTACTGGGAATCTGGTAATCCATTCTTTCTAAAATAACATTCTACCCATTACCAACATGTCAAACAACAATGACAACAACAATCAGGAAAACCAGATCCATCAAGTTGATGGCGATGAACTCAATAATGTAATCCCTCGAGCTTCTCAACGTGGATCTCGAGAAGGAACTCCTAATGATGTGTCTGAACATGCTGACGGAGAAGTTGAAACAAGAGATGAACTTTTACAGAAAATAGTTGATGCACGAATTGACAAAGCTTTGGAATATTTAGTTAATCGATTGCGTGCTACACCAACAACGCCTAATAACAATACGTTGGAAAACCCCCGTTCTGATCTAGTTTTTTCTGGTAATGGAGCAACTCCCAATGACTCACAAGAAGGAGAACTAGGTAATTTAGGTAATTCTCACCTTCAAAATTTAGTACTAACCTTGCAAAAACAACTCAAGGAGCAAAACGAGCGTATCGAGCAAATCCCTCGAGTTTCACCTGTGATAAAAGAAGTGGATGTGGATAAATACTCACAACAACCTTGGAAACCAAGTGCCTCTCCCCTACCGATTCCAAAGAAATTCAAAATGCCCGATATCCCAAAATATGATGGTACAACAGACCCACGTGACCACATAATTGCATTTACTACAGGAGTGAAAGACAACGATTTGACCAAACAAGAAATTGAGTCAGTATTGGTCAAAAGGTTTTGAGAGACGCTCACCAAGGGGGCATTAACTTGGTATTCTCTTTTACCTGAATATTATACAAATTCTTTTGCTGAGCTTGCAGATTATTTTATTAAAGCACACTCGGGAGCTCAAAAGGTTGAGAAAAGGATGGAGGATATCTTTAAAATCAAATAGGGGAACTCTGAATTGCTCGGAGATTTCGTTGATAGATTCCAACGTGAAAGAATGGCAGTACCTCATGTACCGGATAATTGGGCAGTGATAGCTTTTTTTTATTTTTTTATATAAACAGTATACTTTCATTTCATCAAAAAAATCATTACAGAATCCAGTAGCTGCTGACCAGGTACTGCTCTCTACCAGTATAAAGAGACTCACTCCCTTAAGCTATACATACATCAATACAAACATACTACTTAAGCTCAAACTATTTACTTCAATTCCATATCTAAGGGTAGTGATCTAGCCTTCGCAAAACATCCTTCCAGTGTATAATTGAGGTCCCCTGTTTATGTATGTGAACTTCTATCCCTTTGCATATATCATTGATATTGATTCTTCCTCCTTGGAACCTAATCTGGTTTCTTTCTCTCCATAGAATGTATACTATCATCCCAAACACACTGGCGATTAGTTCAGCATGTCCATTTCTCCTTCTTGCAATTTTGCTGACCTATTCTACTTCACTGTTCCAGTCACAAATGAACCTCTGGTGTCCCAGCCATATTAGCAGTCTATTCCATAGCTCCAAAGATGTCGGGCAAGCAAAAAATAGATGGACAAAAGATTCATCTACTTGCCTGCAAAATACACAATATTTTGGAATCTATATTCCAAGTTGCATTAGCCTCTCCATTGTTGCCAGTCTTCTGTGCAATGCTATCCATAGGATAAATTTGAATCTTGGGTGTAGTTTTGTCTGCAGAATAATACTTTTCTAGTGTACTTTTTTGGAATTGAGGGAGCTTCATTCTGTAGAATTTTTTATGCTAAATAGTTCACCCCTCTGTAGCTGAATCAATCTGCATTTCAGATTGCCATGTATACCCTGGATATTTGTTATTAGTGATCTTGTCTCAAATATCTTCCTCACAGCCCAGGCAGCATTCCTAGGAGTAGGCACATCATCTACATCATTGTTCTTTATGTAATATGTGTGCAACCATTTGATCCATAAGCTGTCATTCTTCATTGTCACTACCCATAGATGCTTTGCAACAGCTGCCTTATTCCAGTGTGGCAGATTTAATACATTGAGGCCACCAGCACTATATGGTAGACATATAGTTTCCCATGCTACTAATGCTTTCTTTGACACATTTGCTGCACTAGTCCACAAAAAGGATTTGCAAATTGCCTCGATCATCTTCATTACCTTCTTAGGCAGCAGGAAGATTTGAGACCAGTAAGATTCCATTCCAAATAATACTGATTTGATCAACTGGAGTCTACCTGCATAAGAAAGGAGTCTTGATGTCCATCAGTTAATTTTCAGTGTTATCTTCTCTACTATTGGCCAGCATTGTGTAATTGATAATTTTTTGGAGTCCAAAGGTACACCAAGATATTTGAATGGAAGAGAGCCTTCAGGGAAGTCCAGTTCATGCAAGATATCCTCCTTGAGCCAGTTTGAAAACCCTACTATATAGACTACACTTTTGTCTGCGTTTTCTTGAAGTCCTGATGTTTCAGCAAATTTTTGGAGGGTCTATTTTAAAAGTCTTACAGATTGAGTATCAGCCTTGCAGAATAGTAGAAGATCATCAGCAAAGCAAATATGAGCCACTCCCAGCTTCTTGCACCTAGGATGAAATTTGAATTCCTTCCTTTCCATCATATGCTTGAGTTCCCTATGCAAGTACTCCATAACTATGACAAAGAGGTATGGGACATTGGGTCTCCCTGCCTTATACCTCTTTTTCCTTTAAAAGGAGTTGGCAGTGATAGCTTTCGCAAGTAATTTGAATGAAAAAAGTTTAGAAGCCACGAGAAGGCTTAAATAAAGCCTTCGTGAGTTTCCTGTAACCACTTGGAACGATTTTATAACAGGTATAGTACAAAGCTTAGAATCGAGGAGGATACCGTACCTCAACATCATCGTGAAGAAAGGAGCGGACCCAGGAGATCAGAAGACGAAAAGAGATCAGGTAAAAATAGGTATGATCCATATATGGGACCTGTAGGAAAGGATCCACGATCTAGACAGAACAACCAACACTACGACCAAAGATCAAGAGACAGGAGAACCGGGTCTTCATCCAGGTTCAGGGGCGATCAAAACAACCAAGAGCTACGAGATGATGATGGGAATTTAATCGCACGTTTTGCTGGTCATAGTTTCAATGTAAATAATTCTGAGCTCGTAGTTGTTCTAAGGAGTATGGGAGATAAGGTATAGTGGACAAAGGAGATGCTGTCAAATCCAAACATATGCAATCCGGACCATTGGTGCGAATTTCAAAATGACCACGGACATAAAACATCAGAATGCAGATTCCTACAAAGTGAAGTAGATCATCTACTGAAGCAAGGATATCTCACAGAGCTGTTTAGTGAGAAGGGAAAGCAAGTTTACATGAATAATAGGCAGGAGCCACTAAAACCACCCTCATCTAAGAGAATAGTGAATTTCATCAGTGGAGGGGAGGGTATTTATGCAGTAACATACACGGCTTCAAATAAGGTTTCTAAAATGATGATCACACACGGCAAGCGAGTACGGCAAACCTTAGACCATGAGAGCATAAACTTCGATGATGCAGATACGGAATGAGTGATTACTCCTCACAATGATGCACTAACTTATACATGATACTGATGTAAAACAAGTTTTAATTAATCCAAGAAGTTCTCTGAATATCATTCTACTTAGAATGTTGCGGGAAATGCAAGCTGAAGATAAAATGATACCCAAAGTGCATGCTTTGTCAGGCTTCGACAATTCAAGCTTGGTAACAAAAGGCGAGGTAACTCTAACAACTTATCCTGCAGGTGTTATTAAGGAAACTAAATTTTAGGTAGTTGATATGGAAATGGCCTATAACATAATTATGGGGAGACCATGGATCCATGATATGGATGTCGTTCCATCAACTTTACACCAAGTTATCAAATTTCCGTCACCCTAGGGAATATGTCAAATTCGAGGGGATCAACAAATAGCCAGGAGTATCAACACAGTAACATATATGAGTACTGCAAGTAAAGAGAAATAGCAATTACAGGAAACAATTGAAGGCATGAACAATCAAACTTCAACTGAGAAAATGTATTTAGATTCAAGACCTGATGTAATTCAATAACCTGAAGAAAATGAGAACATTAAAACAAATATAGAGGAACTCGAGGCTGTGGTGCTATTTGAACAATGGACAGAAATAAAAGTTTACATAAGAGCCAATCTAAATCCTGATATGCGAGGTATGTTAATTAAATTTTTAAAAACTAACATAGACTATTTTGACTGGTCCCACGCTGATATGACATGTATTTCACCGGATGTGATGACTCATAAACTTAATAAAGACCCATCCTTTATTCCAATAAAGCAGGGGACTTTCAAAAATCAAGTAATTCCAAGATGAGGTCCAAAAGTTATTGAAAATTGGGTCAATTCGTGAGGTAAAGTACCCTGATTGATTAGCTAACACGGTGGTCGTACCTAAGAAGAACGGTAAGTGGCGAGTTTGTGTAGATTATACTGATCTAAACAAAGATTGTACATTCATTTCCTTTAACCCATATCGATCAATTGATTGATGCAACTGCAAGTCATAAAATTTTGAGTTTTTAGATACATATTCGGGGTACAACCAAATTAAAATGGACCGTAGTGATGAGGAAAAGACTTCTTTCATCATAGACCGAGGGAATTACTGTTATAAAGTAATGCCCTTTGGTCAAAAAAATGCTGGGGAAACCTATCAAAGGTTAGTCACTAAAATGTTTCAAGAGCATTTAGGGAAAACTATTGAGGTGTATATAGACGATATGCTCGTCAAAACCCAGCATTCTCATGATCATATCTCTTATTTAGCTGTTACCTTTGAAATTTTGCGAAAATTCAATATGAAACTCAACCCTGAAAAATGTGCATTTGGAGTTGCTTCAGGTAAATTTTTAGGTTTTCTCGTTTCTAATCGTGGAATTGAGGTAAATCCTTCTCAGATTAAAGCAATTGAAGAAATACCTGATGTCCTTACTAGTAAAAAGGAGGTTCAAAGATTAACAGGAAGAATCACGGCCTTAGGGAGTTTTATTTCCAAATCTTCAGAAAAGTGCTTCAAATTTTTCTCTGCGCTCAAAAAGCAAGATCATTTCGAGTGGAATGAAGATTGTCAACAAGCCCTTAAAAATTTGAAAGCATACTTGTCAAACCCTCCTCTATTGGCAAAACCTAAGGAAGGGTAAAAGCTACTCATTTATTTGTCAGTTTCAGAAGTAGCGGTAAGTGTTGTTTTAGTTTGTGAGGACCAAGGTAAGCAATCTCCTATTTATTATGTAAGTAAAACTCTACTAGACGCCGATACAAGGTATTCGCAACTAGAAAAGTTAGTATTAGCTCTCATCATGGCATCTATAAAATTAAGACCTTATTTCAATGTCACCCTATTGTTGTTGTTACTACTTTTCCATTGCAAAATATTTTGCATAAAAATGAACTATCAGGAAGATTAGAAAAATGGGCCATAGAGTTAAATGAATATAAAATAATTTACCAACCTCTAACTGCTATTGAATCTCAAGTGCTTGCCGATTTCGTAGTTGATTTTAGTCAAGGAATGCATGTAGAAGCAGAAAAAGAGTTACAAGTTTTTAATGGAGTTAATCAGGGGACTTGGACGTTATTTACTGATGGTTCATCTAATGTAAAAAGGGCAGGCTTAGGAATTGTTCTTGTACCACCTACGGGTGAAACAATTAGACAGGCTATAAAATGTCAACCTGTAACTAATAATGAAGCAGAGTATGAAGCTGTGATTGCAGGTCTAGAGTTAGCACTGGAACTCAGAATCATGTAAATCATAATCAAAAGTGACTCACAGCTTGTAGTAAATCAAATGGTGGGGACTTACGTGGCTAGGGAAACTCGAAATGCAAGAGTATCTTGGAAAGGTACGAGAACTGATAAGACAATTCCAAACTTGGAAGGTAATACAAAATCTCAAGAGAAGAGAATGTGGAAGCAGATGTTTTAGCCAATCTTGCGTCCGCAGCAGATATAGCGAAAGATGCAAATGCAACAATCATACATTTATTCCACTCCATTCTTGACTCTGATAAAAATAAGGTAAACTTTAATCACTTAACTTGGGATTGGAGAAACGAAATCGTATCTTTTTTGCAGCATGGAACCGCACCTGAGGATAAACTAAAAGCTCATGCGCTTCGAAGGAAAGCTGCTCGTTATTGCTTATATCAAGGGAACAATTATCGGAAAATATTTGGTGGACCATTATCCAGGTGTCTCGAACCTTGTCAAACAAAATATGTGATGAGGGAAATACACGAGGGACATTGTGGAAATCATGCAGGAGGCAGATCACTTGTAAAGACACTGATTCGAGTAGGAAATTATTGGCCTAAAATGGAAGAAGAAGAAAATAACTTCGTATCTAAATGTGGCAAATGTCAGAGGTATGGCAACAACATGCATATATCAACTGATCTATTACATCCTGTCATAGCTCTGTGGCCTTTCATGAAATTGGGAATGGATATCGTAGGTCCATTACCCCAGGCAAAAGGTCAGGTAAAGTTTCTACTCGTGCTTTATGATTATTTCACTAAATGAGTAGAAGCAGGGGCGTTTAAACAGGTACGAGAGAAAGAAGTTAAGGACTTCATTTGGAGAAATATAATTTGCCGCTTTGGTGTACCAAAGGAGATCGTGTGATATAATGGACCATAATTTATAGGAGCACAAGTCACAGAATTCTTTCAAAGTTGGTAAATCAAAAGAATTACGTCAACACCATATCATCCAATGGGTAATGGTCATGCAGAATCCACAAACAAAGTAATTATCAACAACCTAAAGGAAATGTTACAAGACTCAAAAGGTAATTGGCCTAAAGTATTACCAGCGGTATTATGGGCATATCGAACAATAGCAAAAACAAGTACGGGAGAAACACCATTCTCAATGGTTTATGGTGTGGAAACTTTAATACTGATTGAGATAGGTGAACTTAGTACACGTCAAGTTCAAGCAGAGGAGGACTCGAACAATGAAGAGTTACGAGTAAATCTTGATCTACTCGAAGGGAGAATAGAAGCTGCGTTAATAAGGATGGAAGCTCAAAAGCAAATAACTGAGTGATATTACAACAGGAAGGCACGCCTCAGGTTCTTTAAAATTGGGGACTTCGTGCTAAAAAAGTGTTCCAATCTACAAAGACAGCTAATTCGGGAAAACTAATTCCAACATGGGAAGGACCTTATAGATTTCATGAAATTGCAGGGAAAGGAGCATACGAGTTGGAAACAATAGATGGTAAGGTTTTACCTTCACATTGGAATGTCGTTCACTTAAAGAGATATTATTTCTAAGGAAGTACCCATGGTCAGGTATTGCTATGTTAGAATCTTTTTTCTTTGAATTGATAAAATTTTACTAACGATTTTATATGCTAGGAAAAAACCCTAACTCATTTAGATTCAATATGAGACGATTTAATATTTTTTCATTCATTCCCATCCAATCAAAAAAGTCTTTTTTAGAGTTTTTTTGATTGTTTTCTGGATTTTGATGAATCGTAAGATAAAAAAGTCCTTTTTTATCAATTTTATCAATTATTTGATAATTATTAATACCAATTTTAGTATTTGGATTACTGTTGGTATCGATCTTAACCCAGGCCTCAATATCTTCTTTTTGTCTAAGAGAAGATGAGTCACGACCTGCACGACAAAATGGAATATTCTTAAATTCCAAGCCTAGGATTACATTAATCTGATGGAAATACACACGAGTTAGGCAGTCTTCATCTATAATCGCACCTCCGAGTCCCGCATATTTTTCTGTTTCAGGAAAATGGCCAAATTGGGAGAAAACATACAAGTGCTCGAGGCTTCATACTTCACCGCTCAAGCACTTGGGGGACTATACTATATACACACGAGTATGTGCATAAGAACAGATACAAATTAGCAAGATTTGAAATCAAGCTACAAGAAGTCAAGTATCAAGCAACGAAGTCACTTCTCAAACCCTTCCTAATATGTAAAGATACGGTCATGACTATGTATTAAAAACATGTTACGAAAAACCTTGTTTATTTATAAATTTGTTGAAAGAAAATAGTTAGGAGAAAGTTGTAGATGTACTTCAATACATGTAATATTCAAACTTATCAAAGTTCATGAATGAAAACTTGTCAAAGGTTATTTCATACAAAACATGTATATTCCTATTTCTTTCATCGTATTATAACACCATTATGAAGTTGAGCCATCTTTTTCATTAAGCTTCGATAAATAAAAGGGCCCTCTTTTATTTTCCTCATGATGATAATCCATGAGAAGAATCATAAAAGAATTTTCTAAAGAGATAAAAATGCTAACCTATTCTCTAAGTCCTAAAATGAAAAATAGGCAAGAATAGGGTAAGTAAAAAACTATTCCATAAGTCCTAAGTAAGTAAATAGGCAAGGATAAGAATATAAAGAAGTACTCATAAACCTTCTTAACATAAAAGAATAAAGAAAAACTTAGTCATCAAAAATATGTGTTTACAAATGCCTCATTATAGTAACTGGGGAATTCATCAACAGTACTAAAAAAAGAACAAAAACTTAGTTGTTCATTGAAGGAGTTGGGGCTTCAGAAGTTGAAACCTTACTTTCAGAGGCAACAATAGGCATAGTAACAACTTCTGAAGAAGCAGCAATAGGCATGGATTCAGCTAAGTCTGAAGTTTCAGCATGGGAAGTAGTAGTCATGGGAACCTCAATTCCCATAGGCTGTGTCATAGGAGCTTCGCCTCCAGAAACTGGAATCACAGCTTCAGCCACCTCAGTAATTGCTTTTAACGTTAATAACTCATCTGTTCCATGAGCTTCAAGGGCTGGCGAAGGGGTACCAATACTTCCAATGGCAGGAGAAGGAGTATCAACAAGTTGTTGTCTTTTCTCGATAGTATCCATGACTTTGGCCAATTCAGATTGCAGGTCAAAATTTTCTTGTATAGCCTCCATCAAGACATCACGGCGAGAATTCAGAAAGGCCCAACTCACTTCTATGTTAAAATTCTCTTAAAGGGAATTTTAATTCTTCTCCAAAGCCTTGTATTCTTTTTCCCACATAGCAATATCATTTTTTGCTATTTGATGCTCAGCTAGGTGGGAATCCAATGAAGCTTCAAGAGAGGCATGAGAATTCTCCAAGGTACGAATTTTCTCTGAAGAAGTCCTCATGTCATTTTGAACATGAGTTAGGTTCTCTGCCAACTCCCTTACGTATTCCTCCTTCTTCTCCAAAAGATCCTTGAGCTCTTTAACCTCATCATTGGCTTTAGATAAAGAGCATTCTAAAGCTCTTTATCATTTTTAAGCTGACCCCATGGGGCGTTAGCAATTCCCAACTCCGAAGATAAACTACGATTCTGCTGCTCCAAATGAACCCTACTCTCATGTAATTCCTCTATAATCCCTTGAGCACTCTCAAATTGATCCTTCCTGTTTGCTGCTTCAAGTAAGGCATCCTCAGCTCTTTTCCTAGCTTCAGAGATAGTGTTTGTGGACTCACGCTCCTTTTTCTCTAACAAAGAGACTCGCCCCATCAGCTCGGTCCCAATAAGATTAGCCTATGGTTATAAAACATAAAAGTCAGGACTTAGAAAGGAAAAGAAGAAAAACATTCAAGGTCAAGAAAATTACCTTTGAAGTTGAATGAACTATGTCATTCATCAAGGTGTAGCAATTATGGCTCGGCATTTTGTTCCTCTCAATCTCTCCGATAAGAGGCTCGATCCAAGTATCTTCCCCCCCCCCCCCCAGATTTTCTTAAAAGGATTTGAGTGGCAGGGACTTCGAGGGTGACACTCCTTATAGCCACGCCTCTATTAGTGGAGCTAACCTCTATTGGAGGAGCAGATGAAAATGGAACAACAGAGGGGGGAGTAGTAGAAAAAGTAAACACTACAGTAGTCGTAGGAATTGAAGAAGGAACGGAAGGAGAAGATGTAGAAATTGACCCAGGAACGGGAGTGGAAGTAGTCAAAAATG
This sequence comes from Nicotiana benthamiana, assembly GCA_034376525.1. Taxonomy (NCBI): domain Eukaryota; kingdom Viridiplantae; phylum Streptophyta; class Magnoliopsida; order Solanales; family Solanaceae; genus Nicotiana; species Nicotiana benthamiana. Next base: position 31,123,195 of record CM067337.1, read on the forward strand.
GTGAAGGAACGTAAGCAATCAATGGCGATGATGAAACACTTACAATTGGGAAAGGAAAGGAGGAAGTAGGAACGAATGAAGAAAGAGGGGCTTCATCAAAAACAGGTTCGAGCTCGCCACTCCAAAAGCCATTATCAAAGGGACACTGAGTTGGTTCACTCGTACCTTTTGGCACGGTATCTTCATCTGAAACAATCAAAACAGGCTCGGTGGTTGAAGGTTGAGCAGGAATATCTTCAATTTCATCATCATTGATGACTCTTCTTCTAACCCTTAACCTGGTTACTAACGAGGTACCTTCCTCTTCTTCATTCTCCGTGCCTTCTCTTATAGCTTTTCTTTTTTGAAGCAAGGCTCGAGCCTTGTCCAAGTCAAGTGCATCGTTGCCAGACATACGAATAGCCATAGCTACTTCGGCTGCCATTCCTTTGTAACCAAATCCTGATCAAAAGAAGGATATGCAATCAATATTAACGAAAAAGTGCTTAAGGTGTAAAAAAATGTGTGTAAAAAATACAATACCATGTGTTTTAACTTTTCACCCGTGTATGGCAAAAATTGATTTCCAAGTCCTTTGACCCTTAGGAGAAATCTTCAAAATTGAATCTACCCAACCACGGATGTTGGGAACGGGTCACACATATCCGATGGTTGCTACAAAAAAACCAAAAAGAGATGAAATCAGAATCGAAATTCTCAAAATATAGGTACGGTCCAATAAAAAAACTTATGTGCAAAATTCCACTTCTCAGGGAAGGGAATGTTTGTTTCGCCAAGCAAATACATCGTATGAACAACAACGTAACGGGAATACCATCCATGATCTTTGTCATCTTCTAGGCTTATCAAAACCTTCTTGCTCCTTGCAGTCAAGGTAAAAAACCCATGGCATATTAAGTTAGAATGGTATAAATGGATGAGGTGAGAAAAAGTGACGTTGACGTTGGCTTTGGTCAATAGAAATCTTAAACAATCCACTGTCCTCCATACCAGGGGACCAACTTGGGCCAAACAAATATTAAAGAAATGGCAAAAATCAATAATAACCGGGTCAATCGGAGGATAAAAGCCCAAAGTAAAAGGGTAAGTATCAACAAAAGAATACTCAATCCTGAAAGAATAAATTCTTTGATTTGGGGTAGGAATAGACATTCGGAGACTGTTTTTCCAGTTACAATCTTTTCTAATGGAAGTAATTGTGAGTTCGGTCGCTAAAGTAGGATAAGTATCGACTTTTTCCAAACCAGCAACTTGCTTTTCAAGAGATTGTCTATCACTGATAAAAGATAAATCGCCGGGTATGATTTCATCCACTAAAGGTTCTCGAGAAGAGTCATAAATTTCTTTACCATTCGAGGAAGGCGTCTTTGAAATAGAACTCCTAGAAGAGGAACCAGAAGAGCTGCCTCGAGTAGATTCTACCCCTGGTCGAAGTCTGCCGCCTCTGCCTTTTCTATGTCTAACCGGGGCATTGGGAAATTTGTCTAAAATTGGAACTCTTTTGTGGTTAGGGTTTGAAGATGCCATTGTTGAACAAAGATGGGTTGAAGGAAAGTAAAAGTAAGGAAGAGAGTATTTGCTAAAGGTTTGTGAAGAAGAAGACAAAGGAAGAAAAAGGTTAAATATGTATATGATGACAACCGTCAAACTTAGAAGTGTAATGATGGAAAGCCTATAATAAATGTAACTATCACTTCGTGAATAGTGGAGTAAAGAAGCTTTAAAAAAGGGTGTATAATTGCAGATCCAATCAGAGGATGACACGTGTGTGAAGCATTAAATGAGAAAGACAGCCGAGACGTCAACACTGTCAGACGCATTATTGTGACAAAAATTCCCTTTTTTATGAAGATCCACTTCCCAATTATTTAATTGATAAATAAATAAAAAGTGGAGGGACTATCTATATTGGGAAAATTCTGAATTTAAATTAAAGATGATGTGGCATGATACGTGGGCTGGTCAAATAGTCAAATTGTAATAATCCAATAAAAGGCACGGGAGATGACATATACGGGAAGAGAAATTTAAATAGGAACGGGAAGGAGTTTAGACACGAGTTTCGTATCAATTCAAGTCATTTAATGCCAACGGGTAAGAAGGGCCACTGAAGACAAGAATCTGACGGCAAAAAGTAATCTAAATTTATTATTAAATGCATGATACGTTAGAAAATTAGTATTTAATAGCAATGATTGTGTAAGCGTCTCATTAAATGTCCTTTATTATTTAGATTAAGCCGTTACTCCTTATTACCTATAAAAGGAGGAGGTTTCATCATTTGTAAGGACACGAAATATCATGTACATCATATTGAAATACAAATTTCTTTACTGCTTATTCTTATTCTCAGAAAGCTATTATTCTTTTTGGTCTCTTGATTATCAGTAACCTGATTTCTTATCTTAAATTCTAGCTTTGACCAAATTATTATTTTTTGGTTAAACGTTAACTCTAGTTTTTATCTCATTTCCAATTCTGTATCAGTCTATTCCTCATCCCTATTCACTTTATATTTTTGTTGCATTGTCCTTATTATCTTAGTAATTGCTTTGTAATTCCCATTAATATTGAATTAATACAATTAGTTGGTTGGTATATTATGTGGGTTGTTACATTTGCGTTCAAACCTTGAGTAGAAAAGATCCATATAGGGAGCAAATACACACCAGAGAAAAATTAAACCATTTGTCAATGCAGATGGAACTGCTTTTGTGTTTCTTTTGGTTTGTTCTGATTTTTATGTTTTCTTTTTAACATAATTTTTCGTCTAACCATATAGGAAGATATTTAGTCGAATTGTTCGAAAAATAAACAAAAATGATTGAGTTGAAGTGATTGTTTTAGTGAAATGAACACAAGTACAAATTGGTTCAAATTTTTGCGATATCGGCTTTTGTACTATTCAAAGGTAAAGAAAAACATTAATATTTACTAGTCTCAAAAGGTTAAAAGAGTAATTTGAGTCTACTAGGCTTTAAATTAACTTTAGTTTCTTGCTTAATAACCTACTAAACCGCCAATAAGTATTGCAGCAACTGGATTTACGGACCAACGTGCAAATCCACATTTGACTTAACTGAAATACTCTGCAGAAAGAAGTTATGCAATGAAATATTTTATTTAGTATCAAATATATTTTCATTTTTAGTCAACTTATAAAAGAGAACTAAACAAAATATCATTTTGATACACAGTTGGTGCATTTGAAGAATTCTTCTTCCGTGCCATTGCTTTTGAATAATCAAAAGAGAGAACTGAGAGAGAACAATATACTACATTCTTTTTAGTTTCCATATTGTATTTGTTAGGATTTTTTCTTGATTTTCTTTTCATATCTGAATCTTTCCTTTTCTGGAAGGAACTGCAAAGACATAATTAATTTATTTTTCCTATAAAGAACATATAGATCTCTTCAGACCCTTTTTTGGAGAAGAAGTTATGCACTTTTATAAGTTGATGATCTTTCCTTCACTTAACAACACAATAGTATTTACAACGTAATAATTCGAAGAGACTATTCTCTCGATACATTTTTCTCTCTTTTAAATTAACAGATTTATGTATGTCACTAGATTAAACCATATTAAAGTATATTATGCTTTTTTAGTTAGTATAATTCTCTTTGTTGTCTGATTTACCGTCTTCAAGTTTTGCGTTGTTAGCTTCCGCATGTCGCCTTGTTATTTCAAATATTTCTATTGTTATAAAGTAGACAGTCTTTCTTCTTCGTTTTGACATATATATTTTTTTGTATTTTCCCCCCATTTTTATAAACTTCAGTATTGTCTAAGCAAAAAATCACTACTAATAATCATGTTTTATCGATGGAATTTCTGAGGGACGTCTCTCGGTAACAAGGTGTTACCGATAGAAGACCGTTGATACATGGTCTGTACTTAAATCGTTCTTCGATAAAAGCAACTGATAGAGTCTCAACATAAATATCGATGGACCACGTCGCAAAGCCATCATTAGATATCTAACACAATCCGCTCATAAAATTATGTGTACCGACAAATATCTCTTAGTATATTGTTAATAATATTTGTTGGATTGAAATTAAATAATAATTGTTTGACTCAAAAAGATGTTAAAACTTTTTTAGAAAAATCAATCAAAGAAGAAAGGGTAAATCGTAGCTGAAGATAATAATCTCTAGACTAATAACAGGTAAAGAAAACAGAGTTGCAGAGTTTCTTTTCGTTCAAGATTGATAAATTTCCCTGAATATTCACCTCCCTTTACAAGGTCTCCTGTCCCCTTATATACTAGAGAAAAAGCCTTCAGAATCATAAGAGATAAAAATACAAGGAATATCCGACATAATATTCTCAATATCTCCTAATGGGCTTACATTCCTACAGGGGTTGTACAATTTCTACTTTGGCCTTAAGGTCGTATTCCTCGGGACGCCGACTCGAAGATACTCGGTCATTGGTCATACTTATCATAGGTCGGGGTCGGTCAAGTTTGGACCCATACAGTTAGTCCCTTCGCTTGTCGGAGTCGTGGTTGGATGCGTCCTCGATGAGCAGACCTCGTGCATTTTTTGGAGAAATTTGACACGTGGGAACGACATGACGTGGCCAATGGGAGTTGGTCATCATATTCAGCAAGATATCGTGCGGTACACTTCTCTGGGAAATGATGTCAGTTTTTCGTGCGTCATCATTGCGCTGATTTTTGAGGCGGGGGCTAATGGCTTGGTGCCTCGATTCTTGTGCTTCTTTAAAGCCTGCCGCCTCATTTCTGGCGCCTCCCACTCCTATATATAGATGAAGGATTTGATTTTTTGAAAAACTTTGGCCATTCCTCTCTTGAAGACCTCTTTCATTATTACTTGTTTGTATTCCTATCTTTCTGCTCTTCTTTCGATCTTCATATGAAGCTTTTTCTTCTTTCTTCCTTTCATGTTGATACTCCTCCCTAAGATATTATGGCGAAGTCTCGACGTTGTCTTGAGGATGTTCCTGAAGCCACCCCATCATCAATGATGACTCCTTCTGACAGTGGAGATGTGGTGGTAGAAGAGAATGACAACCCTCTTACGGTGGAGGAGCTGCTACTGAGGCACCCTTTATCCCGAGGTGAGTTCCTTAAAGATCCACCTCCCACTCTGAACTCCATATTTTGGTAGATGAAGTAGGTCCATATTGATGCCCTTCGTATAAATTATGGCATTCCTGCTCATATAGAAATGGTTCCAGCAGGGAGAGATTATGTGGACGTCCACAGACCTGGGTAATGTGCTTTTTACGAGTACCTTTTTATGATCGTCTACACCCTTCCTCTCTTTCCCTTAGCGGAAGAATTCTGTAGATTTTACCAAGTTTGCCTAGCACAACTTTCGCCATACACACTCAAGGTGCTTTTACTATTGACTAAGTAAGCAGAGTTGGCGGAATGTATCGTTTGTTTCCATCACCTTTTGCACCTATTCACGCCTGGCTTCCTTAGGGGTACCATGGTGTAGTTGAAGCTTTGCGGTACAAAAGGGCTAGTGGTCGGGATAGATGACCAGGCGAGATGCAAGTTTTGGCATAAATACTTCTTTGTCAAGATCAAACATGTCATTTCTGGCCAGATTTCCAAAGCGAAGAAATGGAACTCGTAATGTCATCATTTGTTACGTTCCCCTCTCTTATGTAATTACTGTAAATTTTACTTACATGCCGTTTATAGCTATGGGTCGTCCGCCTCGCCCTGTTACGGGTATCAAGGATTGGGTAGCCCGTCTGTTGCCTCATGCAAGCAGAAACTTGGATTTGGCCCACCTTCGTGCAACATTATGGCCCTAATGTTTCCTTAGGTAAATGTCTGACTTACTACTATGTTGGCCATGCGACCTTGCTTAATATTACAACCCTTTGTGATGATAGGTCGGGGAGCTTCTAGGCGGAGGGCACCAGTTCCCGACTTTAGACAAGCCGCTGCTACTGCAGACATACGGTTTATCTTGAGCGAGTCTGTTCGGGAGGGTCGTCCTCAACCTATTCAATTGGGAGATTCGTCTCGACTTGTGTCCATGAAGGAAGAGGAATCTTCGGTACCGGTCTTACATCCTTTGGATGAATCTTCTAACGGGGACGAGCCGTTGGAGAGAAAAAATAGGAGGCTGGGGTTGGGGAAAGGCGTGGGTTCAGATGACCAATGTGATCTTCTTTTTTTGCCAATTTCATGAGCATGTCATCGATGTAAACCTCCACTGTCATACCAAGCTGTTTTTTGAATATTTTGGTGACTAACCTTTGATATGTGGCCCCAGCGTTCTTTAGCCCGAACGACATTACCTTGTAGCAGTATGTACCTCGGTGAGTGATGAAAGTGGTCTTTTCTTGATCTTCTTCAGCCATTAGAATTTTGTTATATCCAGAGTACGCGTCCAAGAAGCTCAACATCTCGTGCCACGTTGTTGCATCGATAATTTGGTCGATATAGGGTAATGAGAAAGAGTCCTTAGGGCATGCTTTGTTCAAATCGGTGAAGTCGACACACATTCGCCACTTTCCATTCTTCTTTTTCACCATGATCACATTAGCCACCCATTTGGGGTACTTTGATTCTCTGATGGAATTGTTGGCGAGTAATTTATCAACTTTTTTGTTGACCTCCTCATTGATCGTGGCATTGAAATTCCTCTACATTTGTCGTCCAGGTGGATAAAGTGGATCGACATTTAGCTTATGTGTGACGATCTCCCTTGGGATTCATGGCATATCTGAGTGGGAAAAAGCAAACAAATCAGTGTTGATAGTTATAAACTCACGATAATCACCTGACTCCAAGAGGTTGTGTCCAACATAGGCCTTTTGGTGCAGTCGGTGTTATCTGACTGGACGAGATCAAGGTCCTCCACGGTTTCTCTACAAGATTTTACAATATTAGGGTCTTTGATGGCCTCTATTTGTATGTCGGGTTTGGTGCCCGACATGGCTGACTGCTATGCTTCGCACTTGTCCCTTTTAGCTACTTAGTGTGTGCGTAATCTTGGGCGATCTGGTAGCATTCTTGGGCAGTGCGTGGCTCGCCTCGGATTCTGAATATCCCCCATGGGGTGGAAAATTTGATCACTTGATAGAAGCTTGAGGGGACGACTCACATGGCGTGTATCCATTGCCGCCTTATGATAGCGTTGTAGGTCGTTTCCTGGTTCATGACACGGAATGTTATTTCCAAGGTGACCCTCATACTAGGACAGGTAGCACTATTTCTCCAGATATCCGCTCTATTGCATTATTAAAACTCATTAGTGTTATGCAATGCGGTATTATTTTATCTTCGAGCCTCATTTTCATGAGAAATCGCGGGTGAGCAATACATGTGCTACTTCCATCATCCACCATTATTCTTTTTACATCGGTGTCAATGATGCGTAAAGTTATAACCAAAGCATCGTAGTGAGGGAAAGACAAATCGTCAGTATCTGATGTATCGAAGACGATACTATCTTCGAGGCATCATACTGTTCGTGGGCGACTATCCCTTTGAGTTTGTGCGTAGTGGTGAACTTCACATGGTTGATTTCCGTGCCATCGCCGCCGCCAATGATCATTTGTATGTTACGTGCTGGTGATGGTGGCTTTGGAAGTCCTTGAGATGGGTCGCGTCCTCAAGTGAAGTTGGTTCTTTCTTTATCGCTTAGCATTTCCTTTAGGTACCCCTGGTTCAACATCCTGACTACTTCTTGCTGCAAACCTATGCAATAGTCATCTTGTGTCCTCTTTCTTATTGGAATTCACAGAGAGCGCTCGACCTCCTGGTGCTTGGGTCCGATCTCATTTTTTGAGGCCACTGTGTGCATACACTATCTCTAAAGGGGAAACACAGAAATTATGAGCAGATAGTAATGAAGGCATACCTCTTTCTTTTTGGTGGGTGCAATGTGTCGCGGCACGGAATCCGTGCGTCGTGGAAGGGACAGGTTGGATGTATGGATGTAGGGCTGATTCCTTTCTCGATTGGGACATGGTGGTTGATCTCTTCGCCCATTGTTAAGTTTATCTCTCCTTGTCTTGGTCTGGATCGATGTTAATCGCTGAAGTGGCCCATTCAGATCATCCTCGTCTGCCCTTACCTTGGCGCAACAGATTCAGTCACATCCCAAAGGTCTTTGAGTTTTGAGTAGTAAACTGAGATAGATGGAGTACCTTGATGTAGTGTGGCAATATCCTTGTGTAAGTTGTAACAACGAGTATCATTTACCTTGTCAAAACGTTCCTGTAAATCCATCCAAACTCCCTGAGCACTGGTAGCATATGCAATTCCACTGATCAACGTTGGAGCAAATGCATTCATCAACCACGACAAGACAATTGCATTGCACCTCTCCCATTGATACCAATATTTTTTGCGGAATCGCTCCTTAGGCCATCTCTCATCAACAATCCCTAGCTTATTTCGTCCAAGTAGTGCAATTCGCATAGATCTATGCCACAAAGAGTAATTATCCGTGCCAGTCAGTTGAAACGAGATCAAGGATATCCCAGTAGTATCGCCAGGAGCTAGATACAGAGTATGAGTGGTTGCGACTGTCGCTCCTTCCTCAAATTCATCTTCCGATAATGCATGTACTGTATTCTCAACAGTAGAGGTAGATCTCTCATCGGTACTAGGACTTTCATTTGCCAGGTCATCGACCGCCATTGTTGCCCAGCTCCGAGTTGAGAAATGAATTTGCTTTTAGATTTCGTAGAATTTGAGGTAACACAGAAGAAGCGAATCGATCTCTGAGCTTCAATTTTGAGCTCGGAACTCTGATACCATGCTAAAGTTGATGAATTACTACCTGTATGAACCCTAGAATGATGGGAGAAGAGACGAAGAAGAAGAAGAGAAAATAAGAAGAGAAGAACCAATGAAACAGTGGAAAACTCAACTGTTATTTCTCATGCTTCTATTACACTGTACATATATTTTTTTATACACGTGTAACTAACTCTATGTAATTACTACTAACTATCCACTAATCTCCAACTAACTAACTGTACATAAATACATTTACACAGTCATGTTATCCCTTCCTTCACAACAATGATCTCAAAACATGCCATGTCATTTTGTATAAGGTAGTATGATTAACGGTAAAATTTTGATATTGGAATTAAAAATGAAAAAAGGGAAAAAAACTCCTCAGCCTGGTCCTATATTGTTGTCATGGTTAACAAAAATAATTTTAAAACAAGTAATTTTAGAAAAATTAAGAAAGAATCACTTAATTTTTTTACATTTTCCTTTAATCTAATAAATGTGGAGCTGATTAATATAGTGAAAACTAAATGAGTAATAAATTAAGATGAACGATAAATAATAGTAACAATTTAGTTAAATTATGTTATTAATTAACATAATTTAATTAAGAGGGGTTGCTCTGATGGTAACCAATTTCCACTTCCAATCGAGAGGTTGTGAGTTCGAGTCTATCCAAGAGAAAGTTGAAAAATTCTTGGAAGAAAGGATACCGGAGGTCTATTTGGAAACATGGTTGTTGTTGTTGTTGTTATTAACTAGATATAGACTCTCTATCTATTTCTCAAGTTACGCGTTGAGAAGTGGAAGAACTGAGTTTCTATAAACGGTTAAGGGTCAAATATATCCTTGTACTATTCAAAATAGGTCATATTTATCCTCCGTTTGAATTCTTTATCAAATATGTCCCCACCGTTATACATTAGGGCCATATATATCCCTCAGCCGTTAAAACACTCTCTCATATATTTAAATTACGGTTAGGGTCAAATATATCCTTGTACTATTAAAAATAGGCCATATTTATTCTCCGCTTGAATTTTTTATCAAATATGTCCCCACCGTTATATTTTTATCAAAACACCCTCCCATATATTTTTAGTAGCACGTGGAATCTTATGATTGGACTAAACTGTTGGAAACACGTTCTCAAGGCTTTATACTAAAACGTGTGTTCTTATGTGTAGGTTTTGATGAATGACAAACGAAGCGCAAATTGATATATGACGAAGTTCAAGTACAAGCGCATAATTGATGCATAACGAGATTCAAGCACAAGACAAAGTTTTATAGTTTAAATGAGTCGTTCTTAATTGTGTTCTTGATTCTACAACTTGACTCATGATATGGCTTCTCTCGTAAAACTATGTTTCCAAAATCATGCATACTTAATTTAATGCTAAATGATTTTAAATCATGCATATTTACTTTAGTCAAAATGATTTTTAAACATGCCTCTAAAAACTGGACTAAGATAATCGACTATGTACTTATGGTAATCGATTATGTTAAGCCAAGACTGCATGACAATCGATTGTGTTAAGGCAGTGAGCATCAGGTTTTTCAAACCTGCATGACAATCGATTGTGATGAGGCAGTGTCCATCAAAGTTTTCAAAACTCAGAATAATTGATTGTGTAGCTAATGAAAATCGATTGTGATGAGGCAGTATCCATCAAAGTTTTTCAAAACTCAGAATAATCGATTGTGAAGCTAATGACAATCGATTGTGAAGAGACAGTGTCCTTCAGATTTTTCAAAGTCACAAAATAATCGATTGTGAACATATGATAATCGATTGTTCTGAGACAGTGTCTTCCAGACTTTTCAAAGTTATCAAATAATCGATTGTTATCATTATACAATCGATTTTCAAGAGGCAGTCTCTAAAATGTTTTTCAAAAACTAATAAATAATCGATTGTTAACTTTGTACAATCGATTGTGAAGCTGGCCATTGTCGTAAAGTTTTCAAATACCGTCAGGTAATCGATTGTTGATTCTGTACAATCGATTGTTGATATTAAAATCTGGAAAAGATTTTTTGAACGTTGCTGAATAATCGATTGTTGATTTTGTACAATCGATTGTTGATATTAAAATCTGGAAAGGATTTTTTGAACGCTGCTGAATAATCGATTATTGATTTGGTATAATCGATTGTTTTACGTAAAATCTGGAAATGATTTTTTGAACATTACCAATAATCGATTGTTGATCTTGGACAATCGATTGTTAAGCGTAAAATCTGGGATTGATTTCTGGAACGATTGGCAAACAATCGATTGTGGCTTCTTGACAATCGATTGTCACTCAGTAAAATCAGCAGCTCTTAATTGACAATTAGACAACGGTAATGCCAAGTTTTTCAACTATAAATACAGCTTCATTTCAGTGTTTTAAATAACAACAACACACAACAACTGATCATTCTATTGCTATAAGCTTGCATACAATTGTTTATAATTTTATATTCATTTCATAAAGCTTTTGAGAGCCAAAGTCTTGTCCATAGTTGTTGTGATCTTGAGCTTACTTCTTTTACTCATATCTACTCATTAAGGAGTGTTTTGTTTGAGTGTTTAGTGTTTTGTACAATTGTAAGAGAATTGTAATTCTCTTGTTTGTAAGGAACTTGTGTTTCCTTGGTTGAAGTCTTGGAGTGTTGTATCTCCGAGCAAAGGTGTTAAGGCGTGTGTCCTTAAGTTGTAAAGGTTTGTTGAGCATCCTTAAGCTTGACAAGTTAGAGGAAAATCTCGAGAGAGTCTCTCGGGGACTGGACTAGCCACGTGTTGTGGTGAACCAGAATACATCGGTGCGTTCTTTCCTTTTGTTTATTTAACGCACTTATTTATTCCCTGCAAATTTTAATTTCCGCAAGTTTACGCTAAATTTTATTATAACGCTATTCACCCCCCCTCTAGCGTTAAGCGTATTATCTACCAATTAGTATCAGAGCCCAACTCTCTGAAGACTTAATAGTTTGAGAGAAACTTCCATGGCTTCTACTCGTGATTCTTTTGCAGGAATAGAGGAAGGACAGTGCTCCACCCGACCACCACTATTCAACGGAACAAACTATACGTACTGGAAGGAGAGGATGAAAATCTTCGTTCAAGCAAACAATTTTCATCTTTGGAAGGTGATAACAAAGGGAAATCAAATTCCAACCAAAAAGGTTGAAAACGAATGGGTTCCCAAGTCCGAAGAAGAATATGACGCGGATGATATCCGAAAGGTTCAAAATAATTCTAAAGCAATTAATTTATTATATTGTGCTGTAAATGCCGACGATTACAGGAAAATATCGTGTTGCACAACGGCAAAGGCAAGTACAAGCCAACCTCAAAACGATGAGGACGGAGACAACGAGTTTGGACTCGTTATCAAAAGATTTCAAAAGTTCATGAGGAAGGAATATAAATGAAAGGGCAAAAAGCAAGGCGAACAAATAAAGTGCTATGAATGCGGTGAAACCGGGCACATCAAATCAAATTGCCCAAACATCAAAAAGGAGAAGAAACCTTTTAAGAAGCAACGTGCATACATTTCTTGGGGAGGAGACTCCGGAGATGAGTCAAGCGAAGAAGAAGAAGACGAAGCCGCAAACCTTTGTCTCATGGCGCAAGAAGACAAGCAAGATGAGGTATGTCAAATCTCTTCTAAAAACTTCTTTACTCTTGAGGAAATGCGAACTGCTTTTGATGAGCTATATACTGAATTTATTAAGGCTTCAAAAACTGTCAAGTGCATAAAAGAAAATACTTCTCTAAAAGCAAAAGATCTTCAAAAACAGCTTTCTTTGAAAGAAAAGGATTTAGAAAAACTGGTTTTAGAAAATGAGAAGCTGAAAGAGGAAAACAAGTTTTTCGGAAAAAGAAGCGCCGACAAGCCCGAAAGTTCTATTAGAAATTGTTCTTCGTGCATGCATCTCAAAAATGAGGTAGATAGACTTAAAGGTACCTTAGATAAGTTTAATTCTTTCTACAAAAATTTGAATAAGGTCCTTGTTAACTTGAAATCAACCAAGAATGGCATAGGTTTTAAGAATGAGCCTAAAGAAAAGGTTGAAGCCAAACCCCAACCACCTAAGGCTCAACCTAGGATTAATAAAACAAATGCTTATCCTAGAAATAGCAATCTTAGAACAAATATGCATGCTAGGCCAAATGTTGAACATTTTAGAAGACCTAGAAATGACTTACCACCTAGAAATGACTACCCTAGAAATGATGCATATTCTAGGCCAAACACTAGAAGGAGTTTTGAACCTTTTAGAACATCTAGACATGACCATTACTCTAGAAATGCTGCTCATTTTAGAACTAATAGTAGGAGAAATGGTTCTCATGAAATGCACAATAGTCATAATGAAAATAGAGTAAATCATTTTCGTCCATCAAGTTACTATGAACCTAGAAGGATGCATAACCCCAACGTGACTTGTCATTATTGTAGACGCATTGGTCATATTGCTCCTGCATGTTTTACACGACATAGACATATCACTCAATCGCATCATTATGATATGCCTAACCCTCAAGGACCCAAAATGGCATGGGTACCTAAAACGCATTAATTTGTTTTGTAGGTGTGTTTGAAGGGATCAAGTGTACTATGGCACCTTGATAGTGGATGCTCCAAGCATATGACGGGAGACGAATCCAAATTCCTTCAACTAGAACACAAAGAAGGAGGAAATGTTATTTTTGGTGACAACAATAAAGGAAAGATCATCGGCATCGGATCGGTCGGTAAGGATGAAAATTCTTCTATTAAGCATATATTACTTGTTAAGGGTTTAAAGCATAATCTCTTGAGCATAAGCCAACTATGTGACAAGGGAAATCTTGCCTTATTTGATTTGGATGAATGCTTAGTATTTAGACGTAGTGATTTCAAAACCATCCTTCGTGGTTTTAGAGTGGATAATGGGTTGATCTTGCTAATTCCTCACCCGAATATGTGGATTGCCTTATGAGCAAAGAGGATGATACTTGGCTATGGCATCGTAGAGTAGCACATATAAACATGCATCTTTTGAACAAATTGATTTCACAAAATTTAGTTGTTGGTCTTCCAAATTTGAAATTTGAAAACGACTCTATTTGTGATTCTTGTAAAAAAGGGAAGCAAACAAAAGCATCTTTCAAATCGAAAAACATTGTTTCAACTACTAGACCATTGCAATTGCTTCACATGGATTTATTTGGACCATCTCGCATTGAAAGTCTAGGAAGAAATCGTTATGCTTTTGTGATTGTTGATGATTATTCTAGATTTACTTGGACTTTATTTCTTGCCAATAGAAGTGATGCTTTTCAGAATTTTAAATATTTTCTTAAGCGTGTTCAAAACGAAAAGGAAACAACCGTCACTTCAATTAGAAGTGATCATGGGGGAGAGTTTGATCACAATCTCTTTGCGGACTTTTGTGACGAACTCGGTATCGAGCATTCCTTTTCCACTCCACGTACACCACAACAAAATGGGGTGGTGGAAAGGAAAAATAGGTGTCTCGAAGAGATGGCTAGAACCATGCTCGAAGAGGCCAAGATTCCCAAACATTTTTGGGCAGATGCCGTGAGTACCGCATGCTACATCTTAAATAGAGTAGTCATAAGGCTAATACTCATGAAGACCCCTTATGAACTCTAAAAGGGAAGGAAACCAAATATCTCCCATCTTAGAGTATTCGGTTGTAAATGTTTTATTCATAACAATGGCAAAGATCAATTGGGAAAATTTGATGCTAAGTCCGATGAGGGAATTTTCATTGGTTATTCTTCACGTAGCAAAGCATATAGGGTTTTTAATAAAAGAACCAAAACTGTGGAGGATCCCCTCATGTTGTATTTGCCGAAAATAATGCTCGCTTGGCGAGAAAGGATTCCGGTTTTGATCTTGCAGGTATTTTAGATAGCTTGAAAGACAAAGTGCAAGAGAAAACGCCTAAGGAAAATAAAGATGAAATCTTGGAATAACCAACGGAGGAAGCGCCACAATTGGAGAATGAAACGAAAACGCCTAACGAGTGGAGGACAATCAAAGATCACCCTCTCGAACAGGTAATTAGCGACGTCGGAGAAAAGGTAAGTACTCGAAACTCCCTTAAGAACACCTTAGGTCATACTGCTTTTGTTTCTCAAATTGAACCAAAAACCATTTGGGGATGAGTTTTGGACCTTGGCAATGCAAGAGGAGCTTAACCAATTCAAACGGAATGACGTTTGGGATTTGGTGCCAAGACCCGAAAATCATACCATTATTGGTATGAAATGGGTTTTTCGAAACAAACTAGATGAAAATGGTGTAATCACTAGAAACAAAGCTAGGCTTGTAGCAAAAGGCTATAATCAAGAAGAGGGTATTGACTATGAAGAAACATATGCTCCCGTAGCTAGATTAGAAGCTATTCGTCTATTGCTCGCGTTTGCCTCTTCTATGAATTTCAATTTATATCAAATGGATGTGAAAAGTGCTTTTCTAAATGGTGTTATTCAAGAAGAAAGTTATGTTGAACAACCCCCCGGTTTTGAAGATTTTAAATCTCCCGATCATGTTTTCAAACTCAAAAAGGCTCTTTATGGTTTAAAACAAGCTCCCCGAGCTTGGTATGAAAGATTGAGTAAATTTCTATTGGAAAATGATTTCATTAGGGGGAAAGTTGACACCACCCTCTTTGTTAAGCATAAAAACAATGATATTTTATTAGTACAAATATATGTGGATGATATCATATTTGGTGCTACTAACAATGTCTTATGCAAGGAATTTTCCGATTTAATGACAAGCGAATTTGAGATGTCTATGATGGGTGAGTTAACATTCTTTTTGGGATTACAAGTAAAGCAAATGAAAGAAGGTACGTTCATTTGCCAAGCCAAATATTGCAAAGAATTGCTGAAACGATTTGAGATGAACAATGCAAAAGCAATGGCGACTCCCATGAGCACATCCGATCATCTAGACAAAGACGAGAAAGGTAAGGAAGTCGACACTAAGAAGTATCGAGGTATGATTGGCTCTCTTCTTTATCTTACTGCTAGTCGTCCGGACATCATGTTTAGCGTGTGCTTATGCGCCCGTTATCAATCGTGTCCGAAGGAGTCTCACCTTACTGCGGTAAAACGGATCTTGAAGTACCTTATTGGTACTACAAATGTGGGTCTATGGTACCCCAAAGGTTCTTCATGCCAACTCGTTGGCTATTCTGACTCCGATTTTGCTGGATGCAAATTGGACCGCAAGAGCTCTAGTGGCACTTGCCATTTGCTCGGTAGCTCTCTCGTTTCTTGGTTTAGCAAGAAACAAGTAAGTGTTGCGTTGTCCACAACCGAGGCTGAATATGTAGCCACAGGGAGTTGTTGCGCTCAAATCCTCTGGATGAAACAACAACTCTTGGACTATGGCCTAAGTCTTGATCATATCCCTCTTAAATGTGATAATACTAGTGCCATATGCTTGACGAAGAACCCCGTTCTTCATTCGCGAACAAAACACATTGAAATTAGACATCATTTTATAAGAGATCACGTTCTCAAGGGCGATGTCGAAATCGAATTTGTTGAAACCAAAGACCAATTGGCCGACATCTTTACTAAGCCCTTAGAGAAAGAGTCCTTCTTCCGAATTCGTAGTGAACTCGGGATTCTTGACTCCACGTTGATCTAAGTCATGCATTGCATCTTTTTATTTTACATGATTTCTAACTTGAGCGTCGGAGACGTCTAACAAATTTTTGCAGGTATCGCCCTAAAGGTAGGGGAATTATAAAGCATGACGCGCAATAATCGAGTCTTCTTCAGAAAAAAAAATCGGTTTCTGTCGTCTAATAATCGATTATCTCGTATCAATAATCGATTGTTCTGCTATTACTTGAGTTATTGTACTCTCTTTAAGTAATCACGTTTTCTTTCCAATAAATAAACAAGTTTTATTTATATCTTTGGCATCTTCTTATATTATTTTTGCTAATGGCAAAAGGGGGAAGATAACGGGTATGCACTCTCAATATTTATAAGCATAAATTGAGGGGGAATTCATTTATTGAGGGGGAACAAATTGCATACTTGTTGATGCATATATATACTTATCTTGAATCGTCATTATAAATTGTTTGATTTGCATAACCCGCTTAAAGTTTGCCATTATCAAAAAGGGGGAAATTGTTGGAAACACGTTCTCAAGGCTTTATACTAAAACGTGTGTTCTTATGTGTAGGTTTTGATGAATGACAAACGAAGCGCAAATTGATATATGACGAAGTTCAAGTACAAGCGCATAATTGATGCATAACGAGATTCAAGCACAAGACAAAGTTTTATAGTTTAAATGAGTCGTTCTTAATTGTGTTCTTGATTCTACAACTTGACTCATGATATGGCTTCTCTCGTAAAACTATGTTCTCCAAAATCATGCATACTTAATTTAATGCTAAATGATTTTAAATCATGCATATTTACTTTAGTCAAAATGATTTTTAAACATGCGTCTAAAAACTGGACTAAGATAATCGATTATATACTTATGATAATCGATTATGTTAAGCCAAAACTGCATGACAATCGATTGTGAACTAATGACAATCGATTGTGTTAAGGCAGTGAGCATCAGGTTTTTCAAACCTGCATGACAATCGATTGTGAACCTTATGACAATCGATTGTGATGAGGCAGTGTCCATCAAAGTTTTTCAAAACTCAGAATAATCGATTGTGAAGCTAATGAAAATCGATTGTGATGAGGCAGTATCCATCAAAGTTTTTCAAAACTCAGAATAATCGATTGTGAAGCTAATGATAATCGATTGTGAAGAGACAGTGTCCTTCAGATTTTTCAAAGTCACAAAATAATCGATTGTGAACATATGATAATCGATTGTTCTGAGACAGTGTCTTCCAGACTTTTCAAAGTTATCAAATAATCGATTGTTATCATTATACAATTGATTGTCAAGAGGCAGTGTCTAAAATGTTTTTCAAAAACTAATAAATAATCGATTGTTAACTTTGTACAATCGATTGTGAAGCTGACCGTTGTCGTAAAATTTTTAAATACCGTCAGGTAATCGATTATTGATTCTGTACAATCGATTGTTGATATTAAAATCTGGAAAAGATTTTTTGAACGTTGCTGAATAATCGATTGTTGATTTTGTACAATCGATTGTTGATATTAAAATCTGGAAAGGATTTTTGAACGCTGCTGAATAATCGATTATTGATTTGGTATAATCGATTGTTTTACGTAAAATCTGGAAATGATTTTTTGAAAGTTACGAATAATCGATTGTTGATCTTGGACAATCGATTGTTAAGCGTAAAATCTGGGATTGATTTCTGGAACGATTGGCAAACAATCGATTGTGGCTTCTTGACAATCGATTGTCACTCAGTAAAATTAGCAACTCTTAATTGACAATTAGACAACGGTAATGCCAAGTTTTTCAACTATAAATACAGCTTCGTTTCAGTGTTTTAAATAACAACAACACATAACAACTGATCATTCTATTGCTATAAGCTTGCATACTATTGTTTATCATTTTATATTCATTTCATAAAGCTTTTGAGAGCCAAAGTCTTGTCCATAGTTGTTGTGATCTTGAGCTTACTTCTTTTACTCATATCTACTCATTAAGGAGTGTTTTGTTTGAGTGTTTAGTATTTTGTACACTTGTAAGAGAATTGTAATTCTCTTGTTTGTAAGGAACTTGTGTTTCCTTGGTTGAAGTCTTGGAGTGTTGTATCTCCGAGCAAAGGTGTTAAGGCGTGTGTCCTTAAGTTGTAAAGGTTTGTTGAGCACCCGTAAGCTTGACAAGTTAGTGGAAAATCTCGAGAGAGTCTCTCGGGGACTGGACTAGCCACGTGTTGTGGTGAACCAGAATACATCGGTACGTTCTTTCCTTTTGTTTATTTAACGCACTTATTTATTTCCTGCAAATTTTAATTTCAGCAAGTTTACGCTAAATTTTATTATAACGCTATTCACCCCCCCTCTAGCGTTAAGCGTATTATCTAACATAAACGACCCGCCCCACTCATTTAATAAACCCGCCCCGAGCCAATGAAATTTAGTCTTCTTCTCCGTTCAATCCCTTTAATACTAGATAGTGATGGCCCATGTTAGCATGGGCCCAATAATACAAAGGCTAAAACTCTATTTTTATATAAAATTATAGCTATATAAATTGGCTCATGAAGATGACCCTCAAAATCGGATAAGACGAAAATGTATGTTGCATATTAGTTACATGTATCAATGAATAAAATGTCCAATCTTGAATGTTGCGCAGTCACTCTTTAACGCCATGAAAGTACTATTTCTATATTGAAAACATAATTATTATTCTTCTAATGATATCTGGTGAATCTCACTCCCAACCCTTGAAGCTGCCGATGGAAGTATGAAACTATATTTCTGTGCTAGCTTTCTTTTATTTTATACTTTTCTTTTTCCAAATTGGCATCTTCTTGTTGAGTTGCGGTCTGTTAAGTTTTTGGCTTCTAGACTTACAAAATTTCTCGCATATCGTATAGCTGCAAGTAAATGAATTATAAAGGAAAAAATAGAATAGCAATAGTAGTACTAGTATCCGATAAGCATTCAAATGGATAATAGTTTAGAAATCAATATGGTGTTGTACTACATAAGTTATGCAATGCAGACACAAAAACTACCCATTTAGTAAATAACATACTCAATTTCTTCTTTTTTTCGGTCCATCTCATATTTATAGCACAGGATTGTTATCGCTCCCTACTTTTTAAGGCACCCTAAAAAAATCTTTTCATCATATAACAAAGAAGCATGCATTTTGTAGAAGCATAAGCATATTGAAGGGATTGAACGGAGAAGAAGACTAAATTTCATTGGGTCGGAGCGGGTTTAATTAAAGGAGTGAGGCGGGTCGTCTAGTCCAATCATAAGATGCCACGTGCTACTAAAAATATATGGGAGGGTGTTTTGATAAAAATATAACGGTGGGGACATATTTGATAAAAAATTCAAACGGAAGATAAATATGGCCTATTTTTAATAGTACAAGGATATATTTGACCTTAACCGTAATTTAAATATATGGGAGAGTGTTTTAACGGCGGAGGAATATATATGGTCCTAATGTATAACGGTGGGGACATATTTGTTAAAGAATTCAAACGGAGAATAAATATGACCTATTTTGAATAGTAGAATCTATAAATACAAAACAACCCGTCCCGTCTCCCCCTTAAAAATCGAAACCGACCCACCCGTTATCTCCTCCATTCCACTCACAACCATCTTTTTCTCACCCTGGTTTTACCTTTTCGTTCTTTGCAGTTTGCCATTCAACTTCTCCCAAAGACATTTTCATCTATTGGTACGTCCTTCACCTTTCTGCTTCCATTTGTTTTAGTTAATATTCTTCTGTTAATTATCTGAGATGGTGTTTTGTGAAAATTGGGAAAATCTCATCTTTTTCCAATTATTTTTGGTTAATGGTTTGTAGTAGTTAATGCTGTTAAATTGCTAGTAATTATTTTCGTTGAAAACAAAATCTTTGCATCATTGGACTGCTTTTATATGGCGAGGGTGTTATTTTGATGATTTCAGTTTCTTGTCACGTTGACTTTGTTTTTCCTTCAGGAAATTTAACAAATTCCTGAATGTTTCATCCCAAAAGCATAATAGGGAATTTTGTGCACTCACAAAATACAGAAAGGAAAGAACGAATTGGGAAATTAGAGGTTGAGTTTTGGGGGGATAATTTTGTTACTTGTTCTATTAATGGTTCCATCTTTAATCTTTTTTACTTTTGTGGGACTAGAAGGGGTAGAAAAACAACAAGAACATACCCGGTATTATCCCACACCGTGGGGTCTGGGGAGAATAGTGTGTACGTAGACGTTAGCCCTAACTTGTAAAGGGGTAGAACATGATGCATCAAAGTACTCTCATTCCTATCCCTTATTGATACATGTTTATTAGCCCTTTTGACAGTGTTTTCATACATTTCACCTTTGGATATCAGAAGGGACTGGAGATCATGCCCAAGTTTGATACACAAATGCTTTTTCAATCAAAAATATATTTTTCATTTTTATTATGCATAGGAGGAAGGGGAAGGGGAAGGGGAAGGGAAATGGGGGAGGAAAAACCAAACGCTCACCGAAAAGGTGAAAGTTCATGTAGCCAACCAACTTCACTACTATGATTCCCCGATCAAAATAAGTTAGAATGCAGTTTTAGCCATATTCTACTTTTATATCTATTTCAATTTTTTTAGGAACTAACACTTGTTTATACGTAGTTTTTAGCCGCGAAGTGATTTTTCACTTATGTTGCCTGTACTATCCAAAAATGTCTTAAAAAAGTATTGCATTTCTGGAGGATCCGACACAGATACGGTAGCATTTTGTAGAGTCCACACTCCATGCAACATAGTTTTTCACTACATTTGTTTCAAAGAAAATAGGCTCATATTAATAGAAATGCAATTTTATGGTTTAGTATTTAGTGTTTGAATTGGTCGTGTTTACTTGTGACGAGAGTGCACAATACTTTTGTTCCCAATCCTTGCTGATCACACCCTTGCTGATCACTAGCTGTGAAGTTCTAAAAGAAAACGACAGAAAATAATAGGAAGATTATTCATTAAGTTGTCTTATTTATTTTGCTTTCCAATTGGTCAATTCATCAAAAACGGATTAATTATGTTGAATAGTCTTTTGGAAAACTGGACTATATGTTTCAATAGAAGTTTTTGACGCCCAATCATGTTACTGGATTTCATCCAATCATGTTGTTGTGCTATAAACATGTACGTTTTCATTTGTACGGTTCATTTTCTAGTTATAGAACTATTACTGTAGATCCTCTCATTTTAGATCTTCAAGTTAAGGTGCTGAGTCCCAGACATCTACTTCCTGTGGATTTTCTTGTCCAAGTGTCTGGGAATAAACTTTATGAGCTGATTTATTTGCATTTTTTTCTTTAGCAGATCTTCATGGCTTTGGAACAAAATTGTGTTGGTGAACACGTGTTCAGTTTTGAATCTGAAGAAGATGTTTCCCTTAAGAAGGGGAGCGCAATTCCTGTTCCAACAGCAACTTCCGACAGTACAACTGGTGGTTATGATTGCAATATATGTCTCGACTCAGCACATGACCCTGTAGTCACCCTTTGCGGTCACCTCTACTGCTGGCCTTGCATTTACAAGTGGCTCCAGGTCGGGAGCTCTACTCCAGGATCAGAGGAGAAATGTAAATGCCCAGTCTGTAAGGCTCACATCTCAAGCTCATCGCTGGTTCCTCTCTATGGCCGTGGGACATCATCAACAGAATCTAAACTCAAGAAGTCTCAACTGGATGTTGTTGTACCGCGCAGGCCTCAAGCCATTGGGATAACCACTCCGGTTAATTCATCATCTCCCATAAGTCAGCATCTTCATCACAGGCCATACCTCCCCTCTACCTTCCATAGCTATGCTGCTTTTGGTCCATCCCCAATGACCAGTTTTTCCAGCCCGACAGTCGGGGTATTTGGAGAAATGTTTTTGGCAAGGATTTTCGGGAGCTCGGACACAAGTGTATTTGCTTATCCTCATCCAAGCGCTTACACAATCCCAGGAAGTGGCAGTTCTAGGATGAGGCAGGTGGAGAAGTCTCTTAACAGAGTATCCATCTTTCTTTTCTGCTGCATCATCCTATGCCTTCTCCTATTCTGAGTGTTTAATAATGATTTATTCTTTGATGTACAGTTGTACAGATTATGTGACTGTTCTCGCTAACGGTCAGTCCGTAGATAGTAGAAATACATAGGCTTATAAGGGATCTAAAAGAAAAAGTTTAATGGTTGCTTTTCTCCTGCATATGTTCTTCTGTATTCCCTTCTATATCATAAAACTTTTTGCCCTTCAAAAAGTGGCAACAAACATAGCAGCTACCTGCTATCTACTAAGGTAGTCTCTCTAATTGTCCTCTAGTAGCATTACTAGGCTTATCACAGTGGTGTATTAGGAGGGAATTCTTGGAAGGAGCCCACTGAACCTTTGTTTTGTGGCCCAAATGGTCTGATATTTGTTAATGTAATATGAAGAATGGGCATGCTCCTTTTCTGTTTTTTTGGTGTTCTCCTATCTTCGTCTGTTTTTCGTTTTAAATTTGTTTGGATTTCATAAGTTAAAAGTTTTAGATTCAACTTGATCTTGGGCGAGAGGGAACCACTACATATGATCATACATTATAGGGTTGCGGGGGCTTGTTTATCGCTACTCGATTTCACTAAACTAACAGTTGTACTAACTAATAGTACTATGTATGTGTTTAAATTACTAAGGGATATGTACCAGCAGGTAGCTAGAGGCTAACAATAAAAATTCAGAAACGTAGACTAACTAATAACAGATCTGCAATTGAAACGTTCAAGTCCATATCTCATGGTGTGATTGATAACGACCAATTATGCCTTATAAAAAGAACAATGCGGCCGTTGCAAATATAATCCGGTTTACAAGTCTGGAGTCGAATCCCACAGAGAACTAAGGTTTAGCTACATCTGTTCAATATCACCAAGAAGACAAGCTTGCACAATTCATAACTTATAGATATTTAGATTCTAGTGTTTAACTAATTAACTAACAAATTAAAATAGTAAATAACAACTAAATATACTAAGGGTTAGAGACAAGATTAAGGAGGTCTAGAGTTATGATTTCCCCAATTGTCGGAATCCTTCCCGCTATGTCTTCTATAATTTCGCCTAAGTATTCTGTACCGATACTGAGCACTCTTATTATCGTAAATCTCTCCCGAGTAATCACGACAATTTACTAGACGCACTCTCCCGAGCTACGCTATCTGGCTTTTAATACAGCTCACTTTAGATCGCACCCAAGCTTCGTTATCCCTCATCCTGCCTTTAAACCTTCGGTTATTAATCCCTCATATACTCTCGGAGTGGTGTTGTTCAACAATTATCTAAATATGCACTCTTTCCCGAGTTATGCATACTAAATAGGCACAACTAATTGGGAGCTCTTCAATTAACTACAACAAGAACGTAGTTGAACAAATAGATATTATGCTACGGCTCAATTATATAAAAACATAACAAGAATTTATCCTACAAAAGGTTCCATCAAAACCCTAGATAACAAATTAGCTTTTCATAATAGTATGTAAAACTACTATACTAAAAGTCATAACTAACAATGAAAAATAGGAAGAGGAAGAAAAAACTTGTAGAAGAATTCCCAAGCCTTGCTCCTATTCCTTAGGTCAAATTTGTGTCAAAAATATGTCCCCTCCTCAAAAATACTGTTTTCCATGTATATATACCAAGTAGGGTCGGGTCCAAACACGTATGCCTTCTCCTACGCAAAAAAAGACAAGTTTTAGGCATGTATGGCCGCGGTTCTACGGGGGTCGCGGTCAAACCGCAGCCAAACATCCTCTCGGATTCTTCATTCGTTCGCGACTGCCTTCTGCCGTAATTCTGCCACGGTCGCGGTAAAATCACGGTATTTTACCATGTTCTATTTGGAATTTGAAAACATGTAAAACATGAAAGTTGTAACCCTTTGCGTTAGCTTTTCAATCATATATTATGGAGCCCAAACAGAGTTCTGAAAAAAAATGTTATATCCATTTTACTAGACAGTGCGCAATATGCCTCATCGAGTCTTTGTTTGTTCTCAACTATCAAATTTGACCCCCGAACACGAGCCCGAATTAATTACTTGAGCTTTTACTCATACTTCAAAGCTTCAAATCACTTAAATTCACTCCATAACATCTATATAGCTCGGAATCATACTTATAAGGCATAAAACACACAATTAATGCAAAACACTAGTGATAAAAGCGCAAACTCAACTAAAGTGCAGTAAATTATAGTGTAATAATTGACTAAAATACGTAATTATAGCATATCATCAACACCCCACACTTAAACCATTGCTCGTCCTCGAGTAATCAAACTACACTTTTTTAGACACGATATTTTTAATCAATTCTCCTAACTCATCACATCACGAGTATTTAAAATAGACTCAGCACACAAGCGTAACATCTTCATCTCAAGATTTGACTCACAAGTACCACGCATTATTCATAACTCACCTACTTACTCTAACATAGAGATCACTGACATTACCCTTCCTTCATGAATCAAGTGCCCTCACACAACAAAAGAGAGTAGTTCCACGCAATACAATTTAAGAACACTTAGGAACTCAAGATAGAAGGAATTCACTAACTCTCAGAAATAACATTCATATGCCACAAAAGATGCACCATAAGCTTGCCCGTAGTGTACTACTCCGCTAAGAGAGCGAAATGACTGACGCGCTAGGAGTGGTCTTTAAGAGCCTGCTTTCGAGTCACCCGGTCGAGCTCATTCAATCTAGGATCAATTAGGACTTTATTTGGTTGTAATGTAGGCTAGGGGACGGGTAGGATACATTTAGATATAAGAGTTACTACACCTCCCTAATCACTTTAATACATATACTTTCACATTGAAACCCCATACTTATGTCAAGCCAAACTCCACCTTCACATCAATATACATCAACTCCCAAATTATTTAAGCACAATTATATCAAGAGTCACAACTATCAAAGAATATTTTTTTGTTCACACCAATGCAACTATTTTTTTTCTTTTTCAATTTGACTGGCTCTTGCTTTTCAAATCAGTGCACCCTTTATCCTTATTTCATTAGTTTCACTCAAAAGCCAAACCAATCACCCCACACTTTAACTTTTACAAAGTTCATAAATAATTCAAGTGCTCATGAGAGGTTACTATAGTTCAATTAGATGGCTAATTAAAATAAATGGATAAGGCTTGTAATGTGGTTGCCAAAGAAACATGATTACAGGCTCAAATGGGTTAACTACGATACATAAAAATTAGGTGGGTAAAATATAAATATCTGGCTCAATAAAGAAATGTCTATATCACTTCCTAGATTGAATAGAACTACTATTTTGCTTTGCAAACACACGGGGCAAGTTCTAGACATCAAATGCAATGCACAAAATACAACAAAATCTCACATGCACACGGCACATAACTCACTGAGGATTAGATTAATGGACACACTAGTCAAAGCAACTAAGCAAAGTTAAGATCATACAATTTAAGGTACTTCTACAAGAGTCAAAAATTGAGCCTAAGCGTCACAACCAAAGTACACACTATTCTCAAGGCATAAAAAAGTTAAGAGCTATTGCTTCACTTCAAAACACAACACAATGGCTTCTATTCCCCCCCCCCCCCCCCCACCCCAAAAAAAAAACTAACTACATCCGGTTAAAACAAAACCCTTGGAAAAGAACCGTGGTTTAAAGAAAAATCAAGGGGGAATTGCTACAGTACCTAACGAAATAAAATCTTTTTATTTTTTTCTTTAGACTTAAATCCCTCAAGAAAATATTCTAATAGTTCCATCGTCGGGAAAAGTCAAATCCCTTTTTTTTAATTTTTCGAAAAAAAAAATATTCAATTAAACTAACAAAACTAAAATAGCATAGAAAGTTATCCAGACAATCTTCTCACCCCACACTTAAAATTGTGCATTATCCCAAATGCACACCATACTAATAAGAGGGTAAAAGAAACTCCCTAGTAGGCCAAAGGCCGAAGCACTAATAGCTCATGGGGTACTCAGACTTTTCCCAAGCTTGGTCCTTCGTGCGGGTACCTCACACTTAGTTCCAACCATTTGGTTTGTTATTGCATCCTTCCAATAACTTTGCTTTTCAAGCTCCTAGAAAATAAAAAATTGACACTACAAAAATAATACAATTAAAAAAAATTAATACAAAAAGAATAAAAGAAAGCAGTAAAGTTAGGTTGCCTCCCAATAAGTGCTTGATTTAATGTCACGGCACGGCGTGAATCATTTTCTACCTCCACTTCGAACTTATAAATCGCACACCAAGTTTTGGTTCAAGCTTATTATTATGCTCTTGGGGCGGTACAAATTCTTGCGAGCCAAAATTAGATAGAGTCTTATGCACTTTTTGGCACTAGACCGAGGAGTGTCACCTTGCCTAGACGGCCTTGAGAATTTCAAAATATAAGGCCCATCTACCTCTTCCTTGGACTCCTCTTTATGCTCGTAAAGATCCATTTCCATTTCACCGTCCGAACATAATGCAGAGAAGTATTTGGAATGAGGTCCAACACGCTCCAATACATGAACTTCAAGATTTTCGACCTCCTCAACACCCAAAACACTAGAGTCAACTAAATTTATATCTTCAACGTCCCTAGTTGACCCTAGTATTACTTCTTCAACATCGGCATCCTCAAATTCTAGATGGTAAGAGTGTTGGGGTTCTACTTTGGACCCATCCATTGGCACCTCAATTTTCGTTTCTAATGCAAACTGTTCCTGGCTACTATCTATAATATTGACATATTAAGCATTAAAATCTTCAACTAGTTGACTCACTTGAACCTCTAAGTTGTGAATAGTTTCATCTTGCCTTTCTATCTGCAGCAATATTTTACTTTGTTGTCCTATAATGCACTTTAACACATCTTCGATCTTCTTTAGGTCAGCTTCCCTAGCTTCTTTGTTCCTATTATCCTCACAAGAAAAAGTAAAATCATCGTAATAACGGATCCGGGGAAGACAAAAAATATAAGCACAACCATGAAAGTGACCATCTTGACCACCACACATATCACACACATTCCACATAGAAGATTGAGTTGGTGCACAAAACTCGCTCTCGAGAATATTTTGATAATTTTGCTAAGGGTGGCTTTCATCATGATATGCATAAGGAGGATTAAAAGTAGAATTACCAACATCAAAACTTTCATTATTTCATGATGCATATTTTTTTTATTTTTAAAATCAACAAGTAAAACAAAAAAAATATCAAATAAAAAAAAAGTTCAAACTTGAAATCTAATAATATGTACACCTACAGCTACACCGTTAGTTCTCCGGCAACAACGCCAAAATTTTATCACGCCCAACTATACTTTATTAAAAGGACAATGCGATCGTTGCAAATATAATTCGGTCTACAAGTCCGGAGTCGAATCCCACAGAGAACTCAGATTTAGCTACAGCTGTTCACTATCACCAAGAAGACAAACTTGAACAATTTCTAACTTATAAATATTTTAATTCTTGTGTTTAACTAATTAAAATAGTAAATTAAAAACTAAATATAATAAGGGTTAGAGACAAGATTAAGGAGGTCTAGAGTTATAGTAAATTAACAACGGAGGTCTACAGCTATGATTTCCCCAATTGTCGGTATCCTTCCCGCTATATCTTCAATAATTTTGCATAAGTATTCTGTACCGATAATGAGCACTCTTATTACCGTAAATATCTCCCGAGTAATCACGACAATTTACTAGACGCACTCTCCCGAGATACATTATCTGGCTTTTAATACAGCTCACTTCAGATCGCACCCAAGGATTCGTTATCCCTAATCCCTCATTTAAACCCTTGGTTATTGATCCCTCATATACTCTGGGAGTGGTGTTGTTCAATAATTACCTAAATATGCACTCTCTCCCGAGTTATGCATACTGAATAGGCACAGCTAATTGAGATCTCTTAAATTAACTACAACAAGAACGTAGTTGAACAAATAGAGATTATACTACGGCTCAATTATATAAAAACATAACAAGAATTTATCCTACAAAAGGTTCCGTCAAAACCCTAGATAACAAATTATCTATTTATAATAGTATGTAAAACTACAATACTAAAAGTTATAACCAACAATGAAAAATAGGAGGAGGAAGGAAAAAACTTGTAGAAGAATTCTCAAGCCTTGCTCCTATTGTGTCTCTACCTCCTTAGGTCAAATCTGTGTTAAAAATATGCCCCCTCCTCAAAAATACCATTTCCCCATATATATATATATATATATATATATATATATATATATATATATATATATATATATATATATATATATATATATATATATATATATATGTGTGTGTGTACCAAGTAGAGTCTGGTCCAAACACTTATGCCTTCTCCTACGCGAAAAGGGACAAGTTTTAGGCCTGTATGGCCGCGGTTTTGTCGCGGTCAAACCGCGGCCAAACATCTTCTCAGATTCTTCATTCGTCCGCGACTGCCTTCTGCCACAGTCACGGTAAAATCGCGGTATTTCATCCTTTTCCGTTTGAAATTTGAAAAACTGTAAAACATGACAGTTGTAGCCCTTTGAGTTAGCTTTTTAACCATATATTATGGAGCCCAAGCGGAGTTTTTAGCAAAATGTTATGTCTATTTTACTAGACAGTACGCAATAGCCTCATTGAGTCTTTGTTTGTTCTCAATTATCAAATTTGACCCCCGAACACGATCCCGGCTTAATTCTTTGAGCTTTTACTTAGTCTTCAAAGTTTCAAATCTCTTAAATTCATTCCATAACATCTATATAGCTCGGAATCATACCTACCAGGCATAAAACATATAATTATTGCAAAACACTAGCGATAAAAGCGCAAACTCAACTAAAGTGCAGTAAATTAGAGTGTAATAATCGACTAAAATACGTAATTATAGCATATCTTCAGTAATCTTCACTTTTTTTAATTTGCGAGACTATTTCCAAAGGTTGTTTCTCCATTTTTTGTTGGAATTTTCAGATATATACAAAATAAGCTACACGAAATCTAGTTAAATATCCTAATTTAGCATTATGGTGTACAAAGGAAACCGACGCACAACACAAACCCGATAATCCGAGTTAAATTGAGAAAAAAATCCCACTATGATTTGGTTTGGTCTTGGATAAAAATGGACCATAATTGGTTTGGTTTGGCTTTAACTAAAGAAAGTCAAACCGAAACCAAATCAACCCGACATTACATATATAGAAATTTTAGATATATTTAATACATAAATATACTTATTGTGATGTAATTTATAAATATTTCTTAAAGATTTCATAATTTAATCTTTTGAGGTATTATTTCAATGATGGGCTTAGAACTTTTGAATGTTCCAATAAGTTTTAGGGAATTTTTGTTCCTATACCAGGAAATTATATTACTAAATATGTTCATAGTTTGCATATAACCCTCCATACTAATAGTATTTGTACAAAATATAGACCATGCACTAAATAAGGAATCATTGTAGCTGTAGGCTTCCTTAATTAGGCGCGCTAAAATTGGCGGATTAAATATTCTTCCAGATCTTCCAAACACAAATCACGCACATTAATCTTCATCGCCAGTTTCGTTTCAAATTTAGCGTCTCTAAACGCAATTATTCTTCTACAATTCAAAAACGAATTGATTATTCTTCTACAATTCAAAAAATTGATTATTCTTCTGTAATTCACAAATCAAAAATGACTAAATCTTCTACAATTCTTCTACCTCAAACGCAATTGTGTCCAAATTTCAGTAATAAAAAGCAAAGGACAAGAGAGCAGCAATTCCACCATTGACAACCATTAAAAAGCTTTGAAGTTTTGAATCCAAATTTGGGTTTTCAAAAATCATTATTTGTTTGTGTTGTTGCAAATAATTGATAATATGGTTTGGAGTTTATATCTCAATTTTGAGAGGGTTTTGGAGAAGATTAGACTTGATTTTTGCTGAATTTCGGATTGAAACTCGAAAAAGAAGACATGACAAACATTATATTGCAGAAATTGTAGAAAATTGTATTATGTTGTTTATTTATTTTTCTTTTATTCATTTAACTATTGTATGAAAGTTGAATAATATTGTATAAGAGTTATTTTTAAGTGGTATTATATTGTAGTTGTATATAACCTAGTAGAAATAATATACTAAAATTATAAATAATTTATAGATAAGTTGTATAATATATAATTAGTTGTATGAAAATTATTTTTAGTATGTATAAATCAGATACAAAATATAAAAAGACATATTGTAGAAATTTTGTATGTAAGTTTTATGTTATTGTAGTTGTATTTCACTGAGTAGAAATAATGTGTGAAAGTTGTAAAAAATTATAGATAAGTTGTATTCCTCTGTAGCAGGAGATGTTGGCATATCAAATAACTTTAGCGTTTCAAACAAACATGCATGAAAATGAAATAAATTCTGTTATGAACAGTTTGTAGATAATTTGTAGGAACATTGAAATTATGTATTTTCATATTAATTTTTCAAATGATATGTAGCTTTGTTGTAGATTAAATGCAGAAAACAAGCCATTATGAGTCATATTTGAATCATTCCTCACATTCAACCTATTCTACAAATTCACGCCTCTTTAAATACAATACAACCATACTTTTTTGAATTTAAAGGTATAGCAATATATTAACTTAAAAAACATCTTCTCCTTTTTGATTTGTACTGGGCCTCCGAGTTTCTACGAGCCATGACTAATCCATGGGTGCACAGGCCTCGGCAAGGAGTTTTCCGCAAGTGCACCACGGTTAATTCATGTTTTACCCAATTCGATGGACCTTAGGAATTGTTTGCACTCAGTGAGTTTCGAACTTGATACCTTAAAAGGGAGCAAACTCCAAGGCTCAAGTCAATTTTCACTAGGTCAACCCTAGAGGGTTAAAACATCTTCTCCTCTAGTCAAGTTAGCTCTAAAACAGATGACATGGAATAACAAACTCTCATTAAAAAATTTTAACACAAAAACACAAAAGCTCAAAAATAAATAAACAAACAGTCCACAATTTTTCTATAGTTTATCTATAACTGCTGCAATATAATGTATGTCATGTCGTCTTCTTCTTCTTCTTCGAGTTTCAATCTGAAATTCAGCCAAAACCAAGTCTAATCTTCACCAAAACCCCTCAAAATTGAGATATAAACTCCAAACTATATTCCCAATTATTTACAACAACTCCCAATCCAAATAAATAATAACTTTTGAATACCCAAATTTGAATTCAAAGCTTTTTATTAGTTGTCAATGGTGGAATTAGTGCTCTCTTTTCCTTCCCTCTTATATTACTGAAGGAACCCGAAATCATAACCATCAAAAGTTATTGCTGTGTATGAACTTTGAAGATTTGACTTCAATTTTGACTGGTTGTAGAAGAAAAAACCTTGAATTTGGATGTTAATAGTATAGGGTTTCAATTATTTTTCTGGTTTTAGCAAAGGGGAAAATGGTTTGAAACGTGGGTGTGTGGCGATACATGGGTGGGGATGTGGGGTTGGGAGAGAGAGAGAGACGTGGGGGGAGTGGGGATTTGGAGGAATATAATGTACTATAAATTTAGGAGTGATATAAGGTACAATTAATGTACAGTTAAAACACCTTATGGTATAGAATTGGTAATTAGGCGTACTAAATGTAATTATATCAAATCTTAAACATTGAGGGTAATATACTTTCCTATATGGCATAGGAATGTAAAAATTCCTAAGTTAAGTTTTATTGCCATTAACATTAGTAAATTAAATAGTACTAACAAAAGCCCAAACCAAAATCAGATCAGTACTAATGCTAACAAAAGACATTCAATTAAATACTATGAACGCGAATATATTGAATATCTATTTTTTTTGTAATAATTTAGATGAAAATGCATAACCTATTTTTATTTTTCTTTAGCGTTTAGTCATGTTATTAATACTCCCTTATTAGTCTACTTATTTTAGCATGACTTAGTACTTTTAGATTATGTTTATTTTTATTGTGGTTTATTAATTAGCAATATTTATGTTACATAATTTTTTTATTTTTATTGTTGAATATTTTAGGATAATGCCATGACATATCTCATATTTTATATTATTTTCTTGGAAAATACTTTATATAGTTGTATCTTACTAAGACTAAAGAATATTTTGAGCACAATTTATATGTTTTGTTCTACGATAATTTTACCGTGAAAAACCCCTAAAACCCGAGAAAAACTAAGAGTGAAAAACCCAAGTTGTATTAGTTTGGTTTGATTTTTAAATTTAATAACTCGACACAATTGATTTAGTTTGGTAATTATAAAATCTGAACCAACCCAATTTATATACCCCAATTTAGCATATTTCTTATTCGGTCGGTCATTAATTCCTCTTTTGACAATTGACATGAGTTTGGCCATAATGAAGACTATTGAAACTTAATCAGCGGTTAGATAGAACATATTTTTTTACTATGTCTTCCATATGTCCCTCATTTGCAGACTTGATTCTTTTTAATGGGTAAAGCACGTGTAAATTCTTTTTTGATAACGGATGTTGATAAGATTCGAATTCAGAATCTCTGCATGCTTTGATTATGGATCAGTATGTCTATACGAGAATGTGCTTTTAGTTCGTGCTTAGATAACTGATACAGCGAAGACAAACAAAATTTCAGTGATTCCATCTAATATTAATTTATTATTCAAATTCAATTCCAACTAAATATCTTTGATTTTGTTCCTTCAGCCATGAACAGGTTATCAAATCCTCTGAACAAACATTTATATGTATATAAACTAATGAAAAGAAAGTACCGGAAAAGACTGAAAAGTCTTTCTCCGTACGTACAAATAACAACAACAACCTAGTATAATCTCACTTAGTGGGGTCTGGGGAGTAGTGTGTACGCAGACCTTATCCCTACCTGGGGTAGAGAGGCTGTTTCCAAATAGACCTCCGGCATCCTTCCCTCCAAGAACTTCTCACCTTGCTCTTGAGGAGACTCAAACTCACAACCTCTCGGTTGGAAGTGAGGGTTGTTTACCATCAGAGCGACCCTTCTTATCTTCCGTACGTACAAACAATTAGTACTATAATCGCTATGTCGAGTTGTATAGACGACGACTAAGGTAACCTAAAGTCATTGGTGTGAATATATGAAATTGTCACCCACGATTACTCTAAAACAGATTTTGCATAAACTGTCACATGCACTTGTTTTCTTTTTGTCTCTTTTCAACTTTTATTTAACAAACTCTTACGTACATTTCCGTATCTCCAGGGATTGTCAAAACAACGCGCATAATTTATATAACTTTAATCATTTTTGTTAATTCATAGTATTTGGAAGATGATATAAGTTTCTATTATAAGTGATCACCCACAACCGCGTATTACTATACTACTGTATATGGGTATACATAGGCCGGGTTGGTTCGGATTTTACAATTACCAAATCAAACCAATTATGTCGGGTTATTAAATCTAAATACCAAACCAAACCAATAAACTC
This sequence comes from Nicotiana benthamiana, assembly GCA_034376525.1. Lineage (NCBI taxonomy): Eukaryota > Viridiplantae > Streptophyta > Magnoliopsida > Solanales > Solanaceae > Nicotiana > Nicotiana benthamiana. Next base: position 31,157,084 of record CM067337.1, read on the forward strand.
GGGTTTTTCGCTCTCGGATTTTTTCGGATTTTCTCGGGTTTTCGGGTTATTCGGGTTTTTTCTAAACTTTTTTCAAAAATCTTCATAGAACAAAACATATAAATTATGCTCAAAATATTTCTTTAATCCTAGTAAGATACAACTATATAAAGTATTTTCCAAGAAAATAATACAAAATATGAGATGTGTCCTGCGATTATCCTAAAATATTCAATAATGAAGACAATAAAATTGTGTAATATCAATATTGCTAATTAAAAAGCCATAATGGATAAAAGTAGTGGGTGTTATAGGAGTTATGGACATCCACCATAATCTAATATTTCATAACACTCCCCCTTGGATGTCCAAAGATAATGTGCCTCGTTAAAACCTTAACTAAAATAAAACCCAATGGGAAAAAAAAATTCTAGAAAAGGAAAAAGAGTACACATATCTACAAAATGCATTTTTGTTGCCTCGTTAAAAACCTTGCAAGGAAAACCCAGTGGGACAAAACCTTGTAAGGAAAAAAGAGTGCAACGCGCATTAACTCCCCTGAAAAGAGCATCAATTCACATCCTTGAGCCTTCGCATTCCAATCTTGTGTACCAGCTTCTTGAAGGTTGACGTTGGTAGAGATTTTGTGAACAAATCAGCCATATTATCACTTGAACGAATCTGTTGCACATTGATATCACCATTCTTTTGAAGATCATGTGTGAAAAATAACTTTGGTGAAATATGCTTTGTTCTATCTCCTTTTATGAATCCTCCCTTCAATTGGGCTATGCATGCTGCATTGTCTTCATACAAAATCGTGGGTAGTTTGTCACATTTCGAACCACATTTGTCTCGAATATGATGTATTATAGACCTCAACCACACACACACTCGACTTGCTTCATGAATAGCGATTATCTTAGCATGATTAGATGAAGTAGCCACAATTGATTGCTTAGTCGATCGCCAAGATATGGCAGTGCCTCCACAGATAAACACATAACCTGTTTGAGATCGAGCCTTGTGTGGGTCAGATAAATATCCAGCATCAGCATAACCAACAAGATCAGGACTGCAATTATTGCTATAAAATAAGCCCATATCGGTAGTCCCTTTTAGATACCGCAATATATGTTTGATTCCATTCCAATGTCTCCTTGTGGGAGCAGAGCTATATCTTGCTAAGACATTAACTGAAAAAGTTATGTCAGGCCTTGTAGTATTTGCAAGATACATTAGTGCGCCAATTGCACTAAGATATGGTACTTCAGGACCAAGTAGCTCTTAATTCTTTTCTTGCGGTCGGAATGGATCCTTATTCACATCAAGTGATCGAACAACCATCGGAGTACTTAAAGGATATGCTCCATCCATGTAAAACCATTTCAATACCTTTTCTATATAGGCAGATTGATGAACAAAAATTCCGTTTGCCAAATATTCAATTTGCAAACCAAGACATAATTTTGTCTTTCCGAGATCTTTCATCTCGAATTCCTTCTTTAAATAATCAATTGCCTTTTGGAGTTCTATGAGAGTTCCAATAAGGTTTATGTCATCGACATATACGGCAAGTACAGAAAATTCCGATATTGTTTTCTTTATAAAAACACATGGGCAAATGGCATCATTTATATAGCCTTCCTTTAATAAATACTCACTAAGACGATTATACCACATTCGTCCTGATTGCTTTAGACCATACAAAGATCTTTGCAATTTGATTGAAAACATTTCCCGGGACTTTGAATTATGAGTGTTTGGCATTTTGAATCCATCGGGAATTTTCATGTATATCTCATTATCAAGTGAGCCATAAAGATAGGCAGTGACCACATCCATTAAATGCATGTCAAGCTTTTCAAGGACAGCAAAACTAATGAGATAACGGAAAGTTATAGCATCCATTACGGGTGAATATGTCTCTTCATAATCGACACCAGGCCTTTGAGAAAATCCTTGTGCAACAAGGCGTGCCTTATATCTTTGTACCTTGTTTTTCTCATTTCTCTTGCGTACAAAGACCCATCTATAGCCAACAGGCTTAACACCATTAGGTGTTTCAACTATAGGCCCAAAAACTTCACGTTTTGCAAGTGAATTCAATTCTGATTGGATTGCTTCTTGCCATTTTGGCCAATCAAGTCTTTGTCGACATTCTCCAACAGATTGAGGTTCAAGATCCTCACTTTCTTGCATAATGCTAGATGCAACATTATATGCAAAGACATAATCCACCACTATATCCACTCGATTAAAATTTGTCTCAATATCGATTGGATTTATTGATAGTTCCTTATTTTCCTGAGTTTCGAGCTCAATGGATTCTTCATGAATCTCAGAATTTATTAAATCGTGAATTTCCTCATGAGATTCTTTCGTAGTGTCATTTTGATCATTTGCTTTCCTTTTTCTAGGATTTCGATCTTTGGAACCTAATGGCCTGCCACGTTTTAGATGTGCTTTCGGATCATTAGATATGACACTAGAAGATTGTCCAATAGGGACATCAATACGGATTGGAACATTCTCTGCGGGGATGTGAGATTTTGTTATCCTTTTCAAGTCCGTGAATGCGTCAGGCATTTGATTTGCTATTCTTTGCAAATGGATAATATTTTGCACCTCTTTTTCACTAATAGAGGTATGTGGATCAAGATGAGATAATGATGGATTTTTCCACAAAATTTCCCATTTGGTTTCACCAACTTCTCCCCCTAATTTTGGGAAAAGTGTCTCATCGAATCGACAGTCTGCAAATCGTGCAGTGAACAAATCCCCTGTCAATGTTTCGAGGTAGCGAATAATGGAGGGCGATTCAAACCCAGCATATATTCCTAACCTTCTTTGCGGACCCATTTTGGTGCGGTATGGCGGTGCTACAGGCACATATACTGCGCATCCAAAAATTCTTAAATGGGATATATTAGGTTCATGACCCAAGACTAATTGCAACGGGGAATACTTGTGATAATTCGTCGGTCTGAGACGAACTAGCATTGCTGCATGCAAAATTGCGTGACCCCAATCGAAGTGGGCAGCCTCGTTTTCATGAGTAATGTTCTTGCAATCAACTGCAGACGTTTAATTAAAGATTCTGCAAGACCATTTTGAGTGTGAACATGAGCTACAGGATGTTCCACTTTTATCCCAATTAATAAGCAATAATCATTAAATGCTTGGGATGAAAACTCAGCAGCATTATCTAGTCTAATAGACTTAATTGGATTATCAGGAAATTGTGCTCGTAATCGAATTATTTGTGCCATTAATTTTGCAAACGCAAGGTTGCGTGCTGACAGTAGGCACACATGAGTCCATCTAGAGGATGCGTCTATTAAGACCATAAAATATCTAAAGAACCCACTAGGTGGGTGAATAGGTCCACAAATATCCCCTTGTATACGTTCCAAAAACGTAGGTGACTCAGTTCCAACCTTTGTTGGTGATGGTCTAATAATTAACTTGCCTTGATAACAAGAAGTGCAAGAAAATTCATTATTTTAAAAGAATCTTTAAATTCTTTAATGGATGCCCATATGAGTTTTCTATAATCCGTCTCATCATAATTGATCCAGGATGTCCCAATCGATCATGCCGAAGTACAAAAGTATTGAAATCAGTAACCTTTAGGTTTACTGTGGAATGTGCCTCAATTGCACTAATTTTTGTCCAATACAGGCCACAAGATAAAGATGGGAACTTCTCAATAACCCTCTTTTGGCTAGAGACATTCTTTGTAATGATGAGGTATTCAAGATTATTCTCATCTATTGTCTCAATATGATATCCATTTTGACGGATATCTTTAAAACTCAACAAGTTCCTCTTGAACTTGGAAGAGAACATTGCATTCTCTATGATAAATATTGTTCCTTTAGGCAGAGTTATAGTTGCTCTTCCGGAGCCTTCAATCAATTTACTACTACCAGAAATTGTAGTAACATCTGCCTTACACATACTTAAATGAGAGAAATATTTCTTCTCTTTGAATATCGTATATGTGGTACATGAATCAATTAAATAAATCTTTTTACAATTGGACGTTGATCCAAGTTTGCTTTGTGAGATATCCATATTTGCTTCCCATGGTTTGACATACAAAAGAAATATACGAAAAATATTAATATTTTTTTTTATAGATATGAGAATAAACAAATTTAAGTCTATGATTCAACATAATAGTTTCAGTGCGGTCATTATGGAAAAAAAATATCTTTTATCATAGTTATTCTCCTTTTAATATCAAAGTATTAACAATTAGTAGTAGCATAAAGAGTCTTCACAATATTTCTTTTATTACTATATTTAATGTGCTACAAATAAAGCATAAGATGAATGTGTAATCTAAAGTTATATATTTTAAAACCATAATACAGATTATTTGTCAAGTTGATAAAACTCTTAAGGTACATATCGATATTTGATCATTGATTGAATTGTTCTGAACTGAATGTTTCACCTAGAATGATTCAACTAATTGAGTTAATAGCTGTTGGCAGTGAATCTGTTTCAGGTTCATAATACTACTAGCATAATAGCACCTTTAATGTGCTAACACATTAACACCGAGCAGATTAGAAAGGATTACAAAAAAAATGAAACTGATCATTCTGTTTAATATTTTTTTTTAATTTTATTTCAAGCATATTATAATCAGTTATAGTATCTCCACAGAGTTTCAATTTAGAAGTAATTCTAAACATTGCAGAATTGTATTCAGAAACAGACTTAAAATCTTGGAGCCTCAAATGAGCCCAATCATATCGTGCTTGTGGCAGAGTGACCAACTTTAAGTTGTCATATCTCTCCTTTAAGCCATTTCACAAGATAAGTGGATCTTTGACTGTGAGATATTCAATTTTCAAACCTTCATCAAGGTGATGGCGCAAGAAAATCAAGGCCTTAGCACAGTCTTGGGTGGATGCATTATTTCTGTCTTTAATGGCATCTCCAAGACCCATTGCATCCAAATGGATTTCAGCATCCAACACCCATGTCATGTAGTTCTTGCCCAAAATTTCAAGGGCAACAAACTTTCTTTTCATAACGTCAGACATAATTAAAACAAAATTAGGAGGAGAAAAAAATACCTTAATTTTCTCAAAGAGATTCTTGAGATAGTAGAGCTTCATGCTGATAACGTGTTACAAAACTTAGCTCAAAGTAATAAACAAAAAGATAGATAACAAAGTAGAGAGAAATAGAGAAGAGAATATATGTCTTCTATGTATCCAAGTGTATTACAAAATGATTTCTCATCCTCTATTTATAGTACTACATAGAGGTATACTAAAAGAATTCCATAAATATGTCATTAAGCTTTTGAGATCATGGAGGAAGATCATGGGGGAAATCATGGAGGTGTGGGAGTTATGAAGATAATGGATAAAAGTAGTGGGTGTTATAGGAGTTATGGACATCCACCATAATCTAATATTTCATAACAATTACATATATTTTCTTATATACTTTTTGGCGAAATGGCGTCGGATAATCACACCCGTACTATATCTTCGCGGCTATTATACAAAATTTTATTTTTGTGTCTCATGCAACTGATACTAGTTGTATGAGGCACATGATAAAATTTCTCCTTATAATATTGAATATATTATATTTTTAAATTATGGGTTCAGACCTAGTAATGTGTGCAATTTTAATAATTTTTTACACTAAATTTACATTTCAGGTTGAAAGTATTGGGTTAATATGAACCCGGTAATATAACATTGCATATGCCTCTGTGAATTAACGATCTATACGCAGAGGCGGTCCTAAGCTATACGTAAAGGGGTCACCAGTTCGGCAAAAATTCTATACTTATGTATATGTCATTAGAAAATAGTGATATATTAATAGTGGGCACCTTATATAGATACAAAATAAATTTTGATTAAATCAAAAAGTACACCCATAACCTTCAAATTCTAAGTCTGCCTCTGTCTACACGTTCTAGCAATTATATGTTTATAGACGTTAGTTAATAAAAGTCAAACTCGATTCGTTATATAACACAACTAAGACTAAAGAAAATGAAAAGACAAGATATATATTAGAGAATAATTCCCATGTGAGCAACTTGCTTTCTGTTCAAGAATAAAGCTTACACTCCAACTACTAGACAACTTCTCTATATTTTAATGTTATAACGTTGCATCTTTTGGCACGTTTACCTAATATATCCATTGTGCTGATATATATGCGACTTTTTTTTTTCCTTTCCTTCACTGAGCCGAGAGTCGATTGGAAACAGTCTCTTTACTCTTCGGTAGGTAAGGCTCGTCTACATATTATCCTCCCCAGACCCCACTTTATGGGACTATACTGGAGAGTAGTTGTTGTTGTTGTTCATGTAGGAGAAGAGGAGGAGTACGTTTTACATTAAAAGGACAAGCAAATTTTAACATGGTGATGATATCTAATATAGGAGGTAGTGGTGATATAAAGAGTGTATGGATCAGAGGCTCAAGAACAAAAAACTGGCTTGCTATGTATAGAAACTGGGGTGTCAATCGGCAAAGTCGTATTGACCTTCGATCACAAACGCTGTCGTTTAGAATCAGTTTAGTTGATGGCAAGACGATGGAGTTCCTCAACGTTGTACCTTCTTCATGGAAATTTGGACAGACTTTTGCCTCACGCAGACAGTTCTATTAATATAAATACCTATTCTTGAAGTCTAAATAGAAACTTGGGATATATATATATATATAACCTACATTGTGTTCATGACCTGAGCTTTTTTAGATGGTTCATGGACATGCTTTGTAAGTTATTATGAAAGTTGTATCATTTTTGTTTTTTGCTTTTTGCATGACAATTTCATTGTTGGAAGTCAAGAATATACAATAGGAATGAATAATGTTCATGGTTTTAACGGATTAATGCCCCAAGATTTGTCGGCCTCGAGAATTTGAGAGCGTGACAAGCTGCTTATATTTTACTAATTCCATTAATTAATGTACTCTTAAATCTCATGAACGAGGAAGAAGAGGGTGTGATGGTGTTTAATTTCATTAATTCGTTTTTATTTTCTTTTCTTTTCTTTGAATCAATTACTCATATGGTATTGAACTATGTGAAATTATCTAGTAGCGTCACTTTTTTTCTCATTTTGTAACAAGAAAGTCATTCAATTATTCATATTGTACTCTGATGATCACTCAACTAGATTTTTTAATTTTTTCAGTGGAGAATGTTGACTTGGCAATCCACATGAACTTTTGGACCATCTAAACTAATTAACACCTGAACAAAGCATATAAACCACCCATACACTCACCACCAAAGGATGTGGTGCGGCGGGGGAGAGGGCTGCTCTTCCCTTAACCAGAGGTCTCGAGTTCGAGCGTTGGGTACAACAAAAATTATTGGTACCGAGCACTTCCTCCCGAATGGTGTCCTACGCAGCACGAATCTGGATATAGTCGAGCTCCAAAGCGGATATCGGACACCGGGTAGGAAGCCCAAAAAATCGAGCTCCAAAGCGGATATCGGACACCGGGTAGGAAGCCCAAAAAAAACGTACACTCGATCCGACCCGATGATAAATATGAAAATCCACCCAAAAGTCTTACAACGTTCTTTCTTATAAACGGGAGGGATTGGGTGTACCAATGAATATTTACGGTTTGTTAGGGTGTTAATTATTTTATGTGGTCCAAAAGCACATGTGAACTGACAAGTCAGCATTTTCTACCGGAATATTAATAAATCTGGTTGAGTAATCGTGAGAATGCAATTGGGATAGTTGAGTGACTTTCTTGTTATAAATCAAAGAAAAATTATTTTACTCCAAAATTTTACATAGTTCAATAATTTTCTTGTCCGTGACAATTATAAGATGTAAGCGATCAATATAACGGGATTTCTTTCTCAGCTAATAATAGGTGTCTCAAATGCTTTTATCATTGTTTTGAAGGACAGTCTTCTGGGAAATTTGATATTGTTTCTTGATTTGCTTGATTCCTTGTTTGACCTCTTGCTGATATCTTTTGCTGAGTTGCTCTATTTCCAAACTATTTTACTTTTTTCAGTCCAAATAACTTTCCACTTTATGGACTATACCGATGCCTCAGAAACCTACCAACTAACCCCCCCCCCCCCCCCCCAAAAAAAAAGTTACAAATAAGAAGCATGGTAACTCTACAAAATAACCATCTAGTACGTAATTGTTGTTTGCTAAAACAATGAAAGTAAACGAACATCAACCACACATTAATTCTGAGTACCGTATACTGAACGACGATATTGACACATGTCTCCATTGATTTCTCCTCGTCAACAGGCTTAGGGTAGTATCTCTGGAATAAATAGATAGTATCATGTGTTATTAGTTGGCTTGTCCAAGGAAAACCAATATAGAGAAAGATATAACATAATTTAGAAGGGTAGTCTACTAATTTCATATTAGTTAGCTAGTTTATCCTAATAATCATTTCTAATATTAGTTAGTTAGTTATTAGTGTCTAATTAATTTTTATTTAATATATATATATATATATATATATATATATATATATATATATATATATATATATACTATATTGTAATAATCAGAATAATGAATAACACATTCTTCTCTATCTATCTCTAACTACGCTTCTATTTGTTTCTCCCTCTTCTTTCATCTTCTTTTTCATTTATATAAATTGGATATAATCCAATTATCAGTTCATGGTATCATAGCAGGTTCAGCTAAATAAGTAGTTGGATCCTCAATTAGTTCGTTTGAGTTCAAAAAATTAATACAGTTCAAAATCTGATTCTTCTTCAGTTTAGTTCTTGAAAATTCTTGGAAGTCGTGGCTAGAAATGAACGAATTGTTCCGACTGAAGTTCCAACAATTCCTACTAGTGTATCTGCTGCAATTCCAAATCAAGGAGGTTTGCAGTACTTGATTATAACCATTCATTTTTTTAAGTCCATCTGATGTTAGTGGCACTCAAACAATATCATTTCAATTGACTGGAATTGAAAACTATTCTTTGTGGTTTAAATCTATGAGAATGGCTTTGTTAGGAAGGAATAAGTTGGGATTAATTGATGGGTCTTGTACTAAAGAAAATTACCCAGAAAACATGTGGAACCATTGGGAAAGAGTGAATGTCATAGTACTTTCTTGGTTAATGAATTCAGTTAGTAGTGGGTTGCTATGGGGTATAATGCATGCCTCTAGTGCATAGGTTGTATGGAATTTTTTGCATGAGAGATTTGACAAAGTTGATGGTTCAAGATCTTACAATTTGCATAAAAAAATTGCAACTCCGAGTCAAGGAACAACTTCTGTTTCTGCATATTTTTCAAGATTAAAATATTTGTGGGAGGAGTTTGAAGCATTGGTTCTTGCACTTGGGTCTGACTGTCCTAAGTCAAGAGAATTTGTGGTTCACTTGCAAAAACTAAAGTTGATTCAATTCTTGATGGGGTTAAATGATTCCTATGGTCAGTCTAAGATTCAAAGTCTACTAATGAATCTAATGTCATAATCAATCTTATTCCATGGTAATTAGTGATGAAAGTTAGAAATCAGTTGCTAATAATTCTGGGATACTGGGTGCAAATCCTATGGCTGGAACTAGTCAGTTTGATGTAGCCATGTATAGAAAGAATGGTGGAAACAATCAGAGATTTACTAAGAAAAACTTCAATCTGTTCTATGAAATATGCAAAATAAGAGGACATTCTAAAGAAAATTGCTACAAAATTATAGGCTATCCTCCTGAATATAGAGCAAGGTAAAGGAACACAAAAAACACAGTGCATACAATGTGTTATCTGAGATTGGTGTACAGGGTAATCAAGTGTCTAGTAGCAATTGGAATGAGAACAATTCACAGAATTCTCAACTAACCAGCGGTGCAAAGAGCGTAAATAATTCTCAGAACATTGGACAAATAAATAATACTCCTTGGATGGTAAATTGCACATTCACTAAAAAGCAATATGATCATATTGTTCAACTACCGAACAAGGACAATTCAGCTTCTGCTACAGCACCATCAGCAGGTATTCCTTGTGCTCTATTAGCCTCTAATACTCTTCAAGAATGTATTATAGACAAATGTGTTACAAATTATATGGTAGTTGACTTAGAATTACTAAATAAGGCATCCTTAATACAAACAAATCAGTAGAAAGAGGTACACTTGCCTAATGGAGAAACTACTCAAGTGACTCGTATTGGAACTAGTAAAGTAACAGAATGGGACATTATAACTAATGTGTTCTACATTCCTCAATTTAAGTATATTCGCTTATCTGTCTCTAAATTAACCAAAGAACTGAAATGTTCAGTTGCTTTCTTTCCTGTTTTTTGCATATTTGAGGAGCTCTTCAGTGGGAAGGTGAAAGCGGTTGGTAGAGAATACAGCAGTTTATGCATTCGCAGTAGACAAAATTTACCAGGAAATAAAGAAATTAGTTTAAACACTAAGGAGACAGAAATCAATAAAGAAGTTAGTTCAAATAATATTGATCTTTGGAATAGGAGACTTGGACATGTATCTGCTACTGTTCTCAAGAAGCTACCATCTACAAATACGCAAGCTATATATGCTAGATTAGATATGTGTATTACTTGTCCATGTGCAAAGAAAACTAGAAATTTATTTCCTGTTAGTAGCATAAAAACTTATACTATTTTTGAATTAGTTTGTATGGACTTGTGGGGTCCATGTAGAATTCCTACTGTTGATGATAATAGATTCTTTGTAACTGTAGTAGATAATTTCTATAGAATGACGTGGATTTTTTTGTTGAAATTGAAATATGATGTCTGTGTGATTATACAACAATTTCTTACTTATGTGAAAACACAATTTGGAATAATTGTTAAAACAACCAGAACTGATAATGGTACATAATTTGTAATTCAGTATGTGAAAAGTTTTTTAAGAGCCTAGGAGTAATTCATCAAAAGACATGTCCTTATACTCCTCATCAAAATGGAGTAGCTAAGAGAAAGCATAGATATATCTTAGAACTCACTAGAGTTATAAGGTTTCAAGAAAATATATCAATCAGATTCTGGGGAAACTGTGTACTTTCTGTTGTATATATCATTAACAGGTTACCTAGTTCTGTAATTGATAATAAAATCCTTATGAAAGACTATACAACAGAAAACCTACACTACAACATCTTAAAGTTATAGGTTACCTATGCTATGAAAATTGGTTAATTAGAAGGATAAGTTAATGCCTAGAGCAAAACCATATGTTCGCATGGGCTATGCTACAGTACAAAAAGGTTATGTTATATGATCTAATTGATAAAATATTTTTTGTAAGCAGAGATGTTCAGCTTAGAGAAGACATATTCCCTTTTAGAAACAAACATGACACCAACAAATCTGTGTTTATTCAACCAAACATAGCAGACATACTCTTAAATATAACAGATCCAATATCACATAATACAACTATAGAAAATCAAATGCATTCAAGTTAACAAGAGGACTTAATTGCAACTGATATCACACAAGAATTCACACAACACCTTGAACCTAATTCTACAAAATTTATAGAGACTAACACTCAACAAACCTCAAACCGACAACAAACAGATCAAATTCCACAATCAATTAATAATTAATTAAATATAAAGAAGTCTCGTAGAGGAAAAAAACCTCATATATGGATGAAAGACTTTGTGTCATTAACTGCACAACAAAATGAACCATATGCAATTCAAAATACTTAACATATGAACAATTAAGTCCTACATATCAAGCCTATTTAACAGAAACCTCAAACACTACTGAAACAACTCTATACTCTGAAGCTATAAATGATCATAAGTGGATAGATGCTATGAAAGCTGAAATTGAAGCCATTCAAAACCATCACACATGAGACATAGTAACTCTGCCTAAAGGTAAGACTCCTATAGATTGTAAGTAGATATACAAAATCAAATATAAGGCATCTGGTGAAATAGAAAGATTTAAGGCTAGGTTATTAGCCAAAGGGTTCAGTCAAAAGGAAGGAATAGATTACCAAGAAACGTTTTCTTCAGTTATCAAAACGAAAACTGTTAGAGCTATACTAGCTATGGCTGCTACAGAACACTGGCACATACATCAAATGGATGTATATAATGCATTCTTACAAGAGGATTTATTAGATGAGATATATATGGAGATGCCCCAAGGATTCACAAGTCAGGGGGAGATAAAGTATGCAGACTAGTCAAATCCTTGTATGGATTAAAACAAGCTCCTATGCAATGGAATGCTAAACTTACAGAAGCTCTTCGGAAGTCCAAATTTCAGCAAAGTCAATATGATTTGTTTTTGTTCTTTAAGAAAACTACAAAAGGTATCACAATGGTACTAATATACGTAGATGACATGCTTATAACTGGTGATTCCTTGAGGTTAATAGAGGAGACTAAGTTATATCTACAATAGTCCTTTAAGATGAAAGACCAAGGGGAATTGAAGTATTTTCTAGGTATAAAATTTGCTAGATCAAAACAAGAAATTCTTATGCACCAGAGAAAATATGCACTGGAGCTGATTTCTGAAACAGGCACTGCAGATGCCAAACCAACAATAACACCTCTTGATCTAAATATGAAGTTTACAACTACAGAATACGATGAACATATCAAGAAAACTAAGTCCATTACCTTGATGAATGAAGAATTAGCATATATAAATTCGTATAAAAGACTGATATGCAAACTCTTATATTTAACAATGACAAGACATGATATGTCATTTAGTGTTCAAACACTAAGTCAGTTCCTACAAAGACCAAAGAAGTCTCATATGGAAGCTGCTATAAGGATTGTCAAATATATCAAGAACAATCCAAGGCAAGGAATTCTACTCTCGAGCAAAGATAACAATACCATTTCATCATATTGTGATGCAGACCGTGCTGCCTGTCCATTTTTAAGAAAATCTATTTCAGGTTATTTAGTTAAATTTGGAGATTCTTTGATTTCATGGAAATCCAAAAAGAAAACTATTGTTTCCAAAAGCTCAGCAGAAGCTGAATATAGAAGTCTTGCAACAACTATGGTAGAACTCATTTGGCTAATTGGATTACTAAAGAAGTGGGAGTTGATATTAAGTTACCCATTAAAGTGTTTAGTGATAGTAAAATTGCGATTCAAATTACAGAAAATCCGGTATATCATGAAAGAATAAAGCACATAGAGATTGTTTGCCACTTCATCAGGGAGAAAATTATACAAGGCCTTCTCAAAACAATCCACATATCAATAAAAGAGCAACCAACAGATATTTTAAACAAATGGCTCAACAAGGTGCAACATGAATATCTTTCCTCCAAGATAGGCATTCTTAATGTATTTTCAGTACCTAGCTTGAGGGGGAGTGCAGAGAAAGATATAACATAATCTAGAAGGGTAGTCTAGTAATTTCATATTAGTTGGCTAGTTTATCCTAACAACTATTCCTAATGTTAGTTAATAACTTATTAGTATCTAATTAGTTATTAATAGATAATTAGGAAACTATATATATATATATATATATATATATATATATATATATATAGATATATATATATATAAATATATATATACATATATATATATATATATATATATATATATATATATATATATATATATATATATATATATATATATACACACACACACACACACACAAATATACATTACATTATAATAATCAGAATAATGAATAACATATTCTTCGCTCTCTATCTCTATCTACGCTTCTATCTGTTTCTCCCTCTTCTTTCATCTTCTTCTTCATTTACATAAATTGGATATAATCCAATTATTAATTCATCTTTGCCAAATTTGAAATTATTTAATACTTTTCAACAGCTTTTTCCCCCTTTTGATTTATTTTCAAGTACCAGAGTATAAAGAATAATTCTTTTACCTCACCATATGTTACTACGGATTTGTTGAATTTGGGGTGGTGCAATACGCCACCTTTTCTCAAGCTAGAAGCTAAACGCTTTGACATAGTATCAATTGTAGCGTCAATAAGATGATCGAATACTGACATAACGATGAAAAGGTTAGTGCAAGTAAGAACCGTTGTGTGAAACATAAGGTGCAACAATACTTAACAGATAAAAAACTTATATTGTTAACATCCAATTTATGCATGCGAGATATTATAGGGTCAATTGTTTTGTTTTGACAGTGCACGGAAGTCATATAACAATGACTAAGTCCTCTTTCTTTTTCTCTCATGTTTTGGCTTAACACTTAAATTATAACAACATATACAAATCAGACAAGGTACCTTGACAATCTGCCTAGACTAATTGGCTCCAGCCTTATGTAAAACCTAGCAGTTAAAAACCCCAACTGCAAGAGATTTTAAATTTTGAATTTTAAACAAGACAACTTTCCACAGCCTCACATAGCCACTATGATGAAAACTGGCCAAGTGTCATACATGTGCATGGCACATAGGTCCAGCCTTCGAATTTTGGTGCCAAAGTCCAACTATGTCATGTCTTCGCGCCAAGCCTTCATGCAATATGCCTTTGTGCGCATGTCTGCCACTGACGCTTGCCCAACTCGCATATGACACTGCCTTGCCCGCGCCCATCTGCTTTGCCATGTCCTACCTTAGCTTGCCTTAGTTTTTCCAGCCTTTAATATGCTTCTACTGCCCGTAAGCTTTGCCTTGCCATGGCCATACTAATGACATGGTCTTGTCATGTATTGGAACCTTAGACACATGTCGTCGTGCCATGGTCCATGCCCATGTCAGACAACCTTGTCAACATGATGCCACAGTCATCATAGGGTCGTGACAAGGTCCATCATGTAAATCCTCGTCACACCCATGCCATGTTCGATCAATCAAGACGGGGGCTAACAAACTTCCCCCACCAGAAGAGCTCGTCGCCCTCGACGAGGTAGAATCTAGATACGCCTCGATTTGATCCTGAAATTGGCATAAAGACGGTCCTTTCTCCTAAGTTGCAGCACACTCCTGCTTTCCCATCCATTGAACCAGAAACTCTATTTGCATGTTCTTTTTGGTTTGACCAAGCGTACGATAATCCAAAATCTTCACAATAGCCTCCTCAAATTATGTGCGCTCTACTGGAAGAGCACGCTTTGGGACCGCCCTTATAGGATCTTCAACATTGATGACAGTCTATAATTGCATATTTTAGTCTCTTATTACACCCTAATTTACTGTACTCTTATTGAGTTTGAGCTTTAATCAATAGTATTTTGTACTAATGGAGTGTTTTATGCCTTGTAGGAGTGATTCCAAGCTATATAGATGTTATGGAATGAATTTTAGTGATTTAATGATTTGACGTTTGAGTAAAAGCCCACACAATTAATTCAGGATCGTGTTTGGGGGCCAAATTAATTGTTAAGAACAAACGAAGACTCGAGTAGGCATATTACATACTGTCAAGTAAAATAGATGTAACTATTTACTCTGAACTCCATTTGGTCTATATAACATGGTGAAAAAAGTGGTAGAAACTACAATAGTGGACCTGGACGCGGACTGAGGTAGTGCACTAGGAAAATACCATGCCCGGACCGCGATGGCGAGCGTCCAGACCTGAAAAATGTCCTTTTTTTGTAGGAAAAGTTATAATTGTTTGGGCCCGACGCTACTTGGTATATATATATATATATATATATATATATATATATATATATACAAAAAATGGTATTTTAAGAGATTTGACATACTTTTGACACATATTTGACTTGAGGAGGCAAAGACAAATAGGAGCAAGGCGGGAAATTCTTCAACGAGTTTTTCCTTCCTCTTCCTATTTTTTCATTGTTGGCTATAACTTTTGGTATTATAGTTTTACATACTATTATGAACAGCTAATTTGTCATATAAGGTTTTAATGGAACCGTTTGTTGGATAAATTGTTGTTATGTTTTTATATAATTGAGCCGTTGGAATTCTCTACTTGTTCAACTACGTGTTTATTGTTGTTGATTGAATGGCCATTGATTGAATGTGCCTATTTATTATGTAGTTATTGAGAGAGAATACATATTTAGGCAGTTTTTTAATAACGTTACACCTAACGTATGTGAAAAATCAATACAGCGGGTTTAAAGGTATGTTTAGAAATAATAAAGCCTTGACGTGGTCATAATGAGCTGTAAGATAAATCCAACTATAGCGTAGTTCGAAAGAATATGTCCAGTAAATTGTTGCAGTTGATCGAAAGAAAATTAGGACACCTAAAGGGCTCATGATCAGTAAAGAATACATAGACGAAATTGTTGGAAACATAGCATGAATGATTCCAATATTTGGAAAAATCATAACTCTAGACCTCCTTAGTTTTGTCTCAAATTTCATCATTGTTAGTTGATAATTTTGCTGCTTTATATTATGTTAGTTAATTAGTTAGAAATAAATAGTATAATCTCTATAATTATAAAATTGTTTAGACTTGTGGTTCTTAGTAATATTGAACAACTGCAGCTAAGCCTTAGTTCTCTGTGGGATTCGATTTCGGACTTATAGGCCAGATTATATTTGCAGCAACCGCTTATCATTTTTAGGACTAGAGTTGTGCCTGATCAAGCATTTTCATGGCACAGTTTCAAGAAACTTACATACAAAGTTGGGTGAATTTTGAGACTCTCCGGTAGATTCAACCGATAAGCCACTTCACCCATTTTCTTTACAACTTCACATCGGTCATCACACTTTGGAATCATCCCATGATGATGCATCTTGTGATTGATTTTCTTCAAAATATGTGGAGTAAGTTTTAGCAACACCTTGTCACCAACATTGAACTCCAAAGGCTGCCTATTTCGCTCAGTGTTCCTTTTATTATTTTAGCCGCTTTTCTCAAGTTGTCTCACGCCTCAGCCAGCAACTCATACTTGTCGCGAGCATATCTATAAGCAGCAGGACACTTTCCCCCTGATTTCATCTGAGCGACTTCTAGTGGTGTGTCATGCTATCTTTCTAACATTATCTAAAAATGACTCATTTCAGTTGCCAAAGACCTGTGCAAGTCGTAACAAAACTATGCTCTATCTAGTAACTCAACCTAATTCCTCTTATTAGCAGTCACATAATGCCTCAAGTACTCTTCAGGCAGATGATTGATGTGCTCAGTCTGCCCATCAGAGGGTGATTTACAGTGGAGAATTTTAAATTAGTCCCCAAGAATTTGAACAGAATAGTCCAAAACCGTCATGTAAATCTCGCATCCCGATCACTTACAATATCCCTTGGAACCCCAAAGTGTTTCACAACATGCCTGTAGAATAATTTAGCAGCTACTTTGAAAGAACAAACGGTTAGAGCAGCAACAAAAATTCAATAATTTGAGAATCTGTCTACCATCACCATGATTGAAGCTTTGCCATCAACTTTTGGAAGCCCGCTAGTAAAGTCCAACGAACCAGAAGCCCACAGACACTTCGAAATTGGTAGAGGTTGTAGAAAATTAGTTTCCTTATTTTGTTTTGTCTTTTCAAGTCGACAAACCAGGCAAGCTTTCACATAGGCCTCAACATCATCTTTCATTTTCGTCCAAAAGTAATTCTGAGATAGCAATGCTATCCTCCTTTCAACACTTGGATGACCATCATAAGGAGTACCATGTGTCTCCTTTAGAAGAGAACGACATAATCTAGCACTTTGAGGAACCACAATTCACCCCCATGAAGTACAGCAGATTGTCCTCGATCCAATACCGCTTAGCTATCCCATATTTAACTTGATCCATCAATTTTATATACAATGGATCGTTCACAGAACATAACTTGATTATATCTAGAAAATCATATTCAATTAGAGTAAGTGCGTAAGTTGCAGTAAACACCTCTTTGCGACTAAGTGTATCGGCAACTTGATTTTGTTTTCCACGTTTGTGCACCCAAACAAAGTCATATTTAGCCAAGAACGCTTGCAACCGGGGCTGCTTCGGACTCAACTTCTGTTAAGTCTTGAAGTATGTATTAGCCACGTTGTCGGTCCGCACCACAAACTTTATTCCTAGCAAGTAGACTCTCCAAACATAAAGGCAATGAATTACTACAACTATCTATTTTTCATATGCAGAATAACGATGCTCTACAAGCATTCAACTTTCTGCTTTCAAATGCAAGCAGATGATCCTCCTGTACCAGCACACCGCCAACTGCATAATCTGAAGCATCGGTGTGTACTTCAAATGGCAAACCAAAATCTTGCAGCTTCAATATTGGTTCGGATGCAATGGCATTCTTCAATGCATTGAAACACTTATAATACAAATCCTACCAAATCCACATGACATTCTTTATCAACAATTCCGTCAACGAAGCAGCCCTATTTGAAAAGCCTGCAATGAGCTTCCAATAGTAATTTTCCAAACCCAAAAATGATCTCAATTCCTTAATCTCGTTTGGTGCTTGCCAATCAACTATTGCTTGTACCTTCTTTGGGTCCATCCGCACTTGGTTTTCACTAACCAAATGACCTAGAAACTTTATTTTACGACTTGAAAATTCACACTTTTCCATCTTGACATAGAGTTGATATGCTCTAAGTCTATTCATCACCTTTCTTAAGTGAGACAAATGATCTTCAAGAGTCCATATATAGATTATTATATTTTCTAAGTAAACAACTATAAAGTCATCAAGATACTCGTAAAGAACATTATTCATTAAAGTTGTCGGGCATTGGTTAGCCCAAACAACATTACAAGAAATTCAAACCTACCATATATAGTCTTAGGGGCATCCCCTCGGCTATCCTAACCTACCAATAGCCTGACATTAGGTCTAACTTAGTAAAATAACTAGCCTTCAAAAGCCTGTCCAGCTAAGTTTTAAACAAAACTTACATCGAGGATAAGTCTTGTTTGAGCCTCTGAAAAATGGCTTATTGCAACATCTAATTCCATTCTAAGGCATTTAAAATCTTTGCAATTATGAAAAGATTCTAAAGACAATAGACTCGAAAATTGCTGAAAGGGAAAAAGATTATATACATTCCAAAATGTATTTACAAAGGCCAACAAAAACGGCCTCACCAGATGTACAAAATGCAAAAAAACAAATCCTAAGGCACCTACACATGATCTTCACAAGAACTCCCGTTGTTACTAGAGACATCGGTGTCTTCTCCATCTTCGGGTTCATCGGAGCCCGTAGAGCCTTCTTCACCCACCGGTTCAGCCAACTTCTAAACTTCGAGCATGGATTTCCTCGAGGGTCTCCCTACAAGAAAACGGCTTCACGTACCCAACGGTGACTTTCATGGGGGCTTCTTCTTCCTCTACATCGGCCCTTATTTGGCCATTATCTCTTCAGCATCAGCCCTACCTGTTTTCGACTCGGACCTTGTTATTTTGAGCTCCTTGCCAAGGGCGTGGGGTTCAGCAATGGCCAAGACCAGTTGAGCTTGGAGGTCCTTGATTTGTCGAGCATGTGCTTCAGCCTTCTCTTTCTCCACTTGGATCTGGACCTCTGTCGCTGCCAACTGCTCCCAGGCGGTCTCCTTCTCCGAAGCCAGCCGGGTCCATTTTTCTTTTCCAAACATCTGCCATGGTTTGGACCTTGTTCATTTCAGCCCCGATCCGATCAATCTTTTCCTGGACCTGCATGGTTTGGTCATTAATCTTCATGGATAAGTCATCATCGCTAACCTCAAAATTTTTTATCTTTTCTAAAAAGTCGGCATGCTCCTTCTGAGTCGCATCCAAATCGGCCCGGATATTCTTGATGGCCCATTCGTGTTACTCGCTTAGAAGTTTGTATGTGTCTCTTTTCTCAACAAGCTCCATGGTCTCGGCCTTGAGCTGGTTAACCTCAGCCCAGTATAAAAGAAAGCTTTCATGATGGAGTACCGAGGCTTGAAAAAATATAAAAGGAGAAAGACGTAAGAAATATCAAGAACTAAGTAAGAGGACAAAAAAGCATAATGATGTCTTACCCAATTTAGCGCCTGATGCGCTTCGTTGAAATGTACGACACACCTACCTCATTCATTTTCACCTGTTCTTCTT
Source organism: Nicotiana benthamiana (assembly GCA_034376525.1). Lineage (NCBI taxonomy): Eukaryota > Viridiplantae > Streptophyta > Magnoliopsida > Solanales > Solanaceae > Nicotiana > Nicotiana benthamiana. The sequence goes on from CM067337.1 coordinate 31,177,051, forward strand.
AGGTTACCAAGCACTGTAGTAACTTGCTAGTCCTACAAGAGCACAAAGAACTCTGGCATCCTCCAGGATGGTGATGATTATCGACCTCTTACAATTGAGATCCGTACTCGGGGACAGGAAACTGGTTGATCAACTTTGGGCTCGAGTTAACTTGCTGGTTTTTGAAGATGGTTGCTTCCTCGGCACCTCCAAGTTGCCCAACCCAGTGAAGCCTTCCAAAGCGGTCGAGTCTACACCCTCAAAAAAAGAATGAAAGGGATCGTCTACACCATGAGCCTTTCGTTGGATCGCTCCTTCACTATTAGATCCTCATCAAGTATGGACTAGGTATATGAAGGCAACTCTAAAATATCTATTACACCAGGTGCCTCTTTAGGGCATGTCCGACATTCTGGGAAGTCTTGGCCCCAGTCTTCTTATCGACCTCCCTAATCTGAGGGAGATCAGCCTCATGAATCTCTTATTCAACAGCCAACCGCTACTTGGGAGCGTCGGCCCATAGACCACGAAAAACTTATCCTCCTGGGCTATCCATAAGATGGAAGAGCGATTCTGAGTCGGGTGCTTGAGGACTGGAGCTCTCTTTGGCTTACGACCCAACCTTCTCGTTGTTTCCTTTTTCTCTAAGCTCGGGGAACCCGACGCCTTACTTTTCTTCTTCTCTTCAGCTGCAGCGGAGGGACCAATGGATAGATCCTCGTCCCCTACTGTAGGCTTGAGCTCAATAGTTTTAGGCATACATGCAGCGGGAAACATGAAGGAAAGAGGGTAAGTACGATGCAAATGGGAGAGCCATATGTTACCTATTCAAGGAAGGGTCATACCATGAGAACGGGTTTCCTAGCGACCCCTAGAGAGTTTTTTCCATGAGCGCTAAGAATAAGGAATCTGTGAGCAAATACTGTTGATCTACTCATTGAGTCGAGGGACAACATTATGTACTCGAGCAACAACTACACCACACGAGTACTGGTAAGAAAAGTGGAGATAAACATGAAATTAATGTTTAATTGGAAGCTGTACTTACGAGATGCATTCCACTTCTCTGAAAAAAAGGCATGAACTCGTACAGGATCAGGTCTTCACCTGGACGAAATGTCCTTGCCAGCTCTGATCCTTATCGATACTCTAGAATAGGCCCTTGCTAGCCTAGCGTGTGAGCTTTATTTATCCCTCTCGGAAGATTCGTCGACTGTATAGGCGGAGTAGGTGGTTGATGGTGAACCGGGGGGATTCGATCTTGTTAATGAAGTAACAAAGTCCTTCTCAGAAAGTCAAAGTAAAGGCGAACGGCATTCTGTTCTACAGCTACAACACTGAATATTTCTTATTAATATTAAACATCTTAATAGTAGAAAGAAAGTATCACGATCCTCCACAATGATTGATGGATCTGACGGAGGTATACCTCGTACCTCTTACAGAATTTAATAATCTCCGGGTCCACCAGACCAATGTGAAGGGATAACTGTAAACACTTAGATATCCTTCAACATGGATAGTAACGGCCTCCTTAGGGCCGGGGACCGCTATATCCTTGTCTACCCAGTTGTAGTCCTTTCGGACCTCCACGAGGACATCTTCAGTGATTGAGCATATATTTTTTGATGCCTCCTCATGCCGACCCTATACCGGCGAGGGCTTCTTAACCTTAAAGTCATCGACGACCAAAGAACCCCTGGGAACAAATTTTTCAAGGGAGGTTCATACAACCGATTTTTTGGTAGCTGCATCAGTAGCGGACCTCTTGAGGATGGTCACATCGGGAGTGGTTTCATCAATTTCGGCGGTCGATTGAGAAGAATTAGCGACTTTTTAGGGAACAAATTTGGAAGTTTTGTCCATTGTTATCTGAAAAAGCTTGAAAATTTTGAGGAGAGACTGAAAGATGAAGGTCAAATGCGCAGATTTGGGTAGAATGCAAGTAAAAACTTGCAACTTATAGAGAAATCTTGAATAATGGAGGTAAAAATATTAGAGTATAGCGAAGGGTAGTAATATCCTGAAAACTCGAGGTAGAAGCTTGGTCAAAATGTGAAAAAAGAACGCTTCACACCATTTTGCAGTCAAGGAGGAACACCCAATGACTAACGTATGTTTGAAGTCATAATAACACGATTGATGAAACATTTCAGATTCTTTGTCATTTCTATCACGGCGTATTGGAGAAGGAATATAAGTGTATATGTCGTTTCTCGTTGTTTCCGTAAACTTACTCTCCGAGAAACGAGGGGACTATCTATATATGGGTGAAACCGAGCCCTTTGGATGCCTCTGTTATCAATGAATTAAATGGAGCAGAGATGTGACTATAAGGAACCGGAATAGGGGCAAGGAGCCCCTCAAATCGGATATCAAGCGGCGCTAGAAAAAATATACATGTAGAAGGTTGCTTGAAAGTTATTTATGAGTGGTTTCTCTAATACCAAGACTATGTGAATATAACCGAAGAGTTAATTTTGGAGAAGGCGATAGATACGATGAAACTTTTATATCCTCAACAAGATTTTGAGTGTAACATTTCTCAAGGTTGGCTTGAGAAATTCAAGCTAAGACATGGTATCAAATCATTTCATCGTTTCGAAGAGCGTGGTTCATTGATATATAAGACATGGAGACAAAATCGGAGTCCATTAGAAACTATTATTTTTACAGATTACAGGTTGATCATTCTCTTGCTACGAAACAACTTGAAGGAAGAAAGCAGGACAAAGAAATGCTCACGGTTGTTATTTGTTGCAATGAGGATAGGTCTGAAAAAATTCCTTTATGTATCATTGGAAAATATGCCACGTCCCAAAATTCACTGAGCGTTGCGATGGCGCCGGACACCACTGTCAGCCAAGCCAACCAAGAATACTTAACTATATTCTCATTTTAACAATTTTGAAAACTAAGATTTTCCTTCAATTTTACTGGTAAAAGACAATCTTTACAATGTAAATAAAAGAATATTTGGAAATAAATATAAGATATCCAATAATCATCCCATAACCCGGTGTCACAAGTGCATGAGCATTTACTACGAAGGAGATAATTGCAACAACTGTTCAGAATACAATATTGGATTGGAAATAGATACAGATAACTGAAAGAGACTTTGCTGGCTGCGGGTCGCCTCGAGAAGTAAAGCTCACCTAAGTATCCGTATCAACCGTGTTGTTACGCCTAGTAGGCTACTAGAAATAAAGGTGCATGTCCAACAAAAATGCACAGCAAGTGTAGCATGAGTACAAAAACAACGTGTACTCAGCAAGTATCTCATATAATCTCGAAGAAGTAGACACGAGAGGTCGACTTCGACACTTTCTAACGGTCAATAATAAAATAATACAAATGTGAGGAAATCATGGCTTTATATAGCGGTTATAACTCACAAAGTTGGAAAACATGTAAACATCTTTAACAAATAATAAAAGATTTCCAGGTGAAATGCATAAATGCGCATATCATGCCGAGGTCGTACAGCCCGCAATATAAGAATGCGCATGTCATTATGAGATAGCAATATCAACATTTAAAACTCTCAGGCAAGCAATATAAGAATGCGCATATCATGCCGAGGTCGTACGACCCACCTAACATAAATGTAAATTGTGAATTGTCGAGGGTCGAACGGCTCGACCATAGATGCACCTATTATCCCACTCGTGAACTATCCGGCGACGCGATCAACATAAAATAAAGAAATACCCTGCTCGCGAATCATACATGTGACGCAGGTATTCATAGAAATACATGCTCAAGTAGCCAATTAAGAATTTATCGGGGAACATTTATCCAAATAAAAGCCAATCCTATTTTAACAATTTAAGAAAATTAAGTTTAATCCTTTTTGAAATTCATATACTAATTCAATGTGATTTAACCAACTCAAGATGTTAATAAGTTTACAATTAATCCAACTATAGCATGCTTTTGGATCCTAGACTACCAGAAAATAGAATAATAGTAGCTACGCACGGACTCTCGTCGCCTCGTGCATACGTAGCCCCCACAAATAGGAGCACATAACCAATTAACTCACCTATGGGACAATTCCCTCTTACAATGTTAGAAAGGAGACTCAACTCGCTCCGTAGATCCATAATCGGCATTCCACGCTCCTCCGAAGACTCAAATTGATGCACAATGCTCCGAAACTAGCCAATGATTATACAAATCCATTAATATATGTTCCAATACTCATTACAATCAAATTTATAACAACTCCTAACCCCTATCGAAAAGTTGACAAAATTTCCATTGGACCCACGTGCCCGAATTCCGAAAAAACTCAAAAAATCCGATAATCCATTTCGATACGAGTTCAACCATACCAATTTTATCAAATTCTGATAACAACTTGACCTCCAAATCTTGAAGTTTCGTTCTTGATAAGTTTTACAAAAATCTTAATTTTTTCTATTTAAATCCAAAATAAATGATGAATATAACCATAGAATCATGAAGTATAATTACTTTCGGATATAGAACACTTACCCCAATCCATATGGTGAAAATTGCCTAAAAATCGCTTCAATCCAAGCTCCATAGCTTCAAATATGATAAAAATGGTCGAAATCTCGAAATATAGCTTCTGTCCAGGTATTTACTCTTCACGACCACGGAAAATGCTTCGCAATCATGAAGCATAACATTGTTCAGCCCAAAATGTGCCCTTTGCAATCACGGAAGAGGCTTCACGATCGCGGAGAAATAATGCCCAGCTCTATCGGATATCTCTAGTATAATGGCTATAACGTTTTGCACTAAACTTCAGATTGCAAATGGTTTAACTTTTTGAAAACTAGACTCCAAGAACTACAACTTTCATGCTTTGATCATCTTCCAGTTCTCTATATATTACAATATATAAGCTTCCAAAAATCAGCCCTGTGCAACATAAATTTCTTCTTCGCGATTACCAAACTCTTTCTGGATAGTCTGTAGTATAGTACTCATAACCTTTTATACACAACTTTAAATTCTAAATGGTTTGCTTTTCTGAAAACTAGATACAAAGCGCTACAGCATTTATTTTTGGATCATCTCCAAATTCCTTATAGATTGCCAAATACAAGCTTCCAAAGTAATGTTAGTGCAGCAGAAACTTTCCTCTACGCGATCGCGAATCACTGGCTATTTTCTCCCATTTTACTCATCGTGATCGCGACCAGTTAACCGTAATCGCGTAGCACACTGCTATAGCCAAAAACCAGCAGCTAAAAATAGTCTAGAAATGGTCTGAACCACCCTGAAACTCACCCGATCCCCTCTGGATCCCGTCCGAACATACCAACAAGTCTCAAAACATATCACAGACTTAGTCAAGGCCTCAAATCACATCAAACAATGCTAAAACCATCAATCGTACTCCAATCTAAGCTTAATGAACTTTAGAATTTCAAACTTCTATACTCGATGTCTATACCTATCAAATCACGTCCAATTGACCTCAAATTTTGCACACAAGTCATATTCGATATTATGGACCTACTCTAACTTCCGTAATCAGAATCCGGACCTAATATCAAAAGGTCCACTTACGGTCAAACTTCTCAAAACCCTCAATTTTTTATCTTTAGCCAAATAACTTCAAAATGACCTACGGACCTCTGAATTCACTTTCGATCGTGCTCCCAGCTCCAGAATCAATATATGGAGTAATTCCCAGACTCGGAATCCCAAAAGGACATCGATATCATTGAGATGCACTTCAACCCAAACTAATGAAATTTCTTCCAAAATGCTAACTTCTACAATAGGTGCCAAAATGCTCCCGGGTCATCCAAAATCTGATCCGGGCATACACCCAAGTTTGAAATCATCATACGAACCTACTGAAACCTTCAGATCCCAATTGCGAGGTTGTTTACTCAAAATTCCAATCCTAGTTAATTCATTCAACTTTAAGCTTCCGAAATGAGAATCATCTTACCAAATCAACTATGAACTTCTCGAAATTCAATTACGACCACACGTACAAGTCATATTACCTGAAATGAAGCTATTGATAGCCACAAACTGCTGAACGGTGAGCTAGAGCTGAAAACGACCGGTCAGGTCGTTACATTCTCTCCCACTTAGTGCTGAGAACTACACTAAAGTAGTTTGGAATCACAATTTAACACCTCGAAAACCTACCCAGGCTACCACAACTCCGTTGAGCACCTTAGTTCAATCACTCTAAATATATTCTTTTCTACTTAAGCAAATAAGCCTTAGAGCCCAATTCCAACATCCGGAGTTCTAGGCCAGGCCTGTTTCCAACATACGATCACCATATCAATCACTATAAGCTATACCCAAACATGATTGCACAGTTTTACTGAATTCACACCTTGCATCACTTTACTCACCGGGCCACAATAACACTTTCTGATCAACTTAGTCCAAATTCCACAAATTGATGCTCACATTGCACCTCATGACATACATAGGTCTTACTCTAACTCTTACAATACTGCCACGATGGAAGAGATGTGTAAAAATTCATAACCAACTACTGAATCAACAAATCATTAGGTCTATACTCTTGGCAAGAACCATCACTTCATTCTGAACTGAGTAATGTCCTTAGCTCCTTAATGTACTTCATATCATTAGATTGCACGGATCTTAAATCCAATAATCTCGTCTCACCCTGTCACAACCCAAACCCACATCATGATGGCGCCCAACACTTTGCTAGGCAAGACCGACCTTTTCCCAAATATTTTCCAACTTAAGCAGATTATAGATATACAACACAAGGAAAGATACTAAACCATAATATAGAAAGTCTAGGAATACGGATAAAATGTGAGGAATATTTAACAAAATACTGCAATGTAGCCAACTAGGACCCGGTGTCACGAACATGAGCCTCTAAAACAGAATTCCCAACCTACTAAAATGTCTGTCTAGGAAATATAGAACAAAAGATAGAGATAGAGGGGAGGGATCAGGGTTGCGGACGCCATGCAACTACTTCGATGCTCCCGAATGCTCCTGCAAAACTAAATAAGTGCTCACTCAGCCTGTGGGGTACCTGGATCTGCACGCAAGGTGCATGGAGTAATGTGAGTACTCCGACCTAGTGAGAAATAAACATAAACAAAAGGCTAAGAATATGAAAACATGGAGAAATGCAAAGTAAACTATATTTAGCAATTTGGAACATTTAATAAAGAAGCAACGAACAATTGAAATACGAGTACAGAGGTACTATGACAGGTAAACCAGAATAGGAACAAATGTGTGAATGCAATGCAACACATAGAACGGCACACACTAGTACCTCGCTGCGGCGTGCAGCCCGATCCATTTAACGTTGACGGCGCTCACTGGGGTGTGCATAGACTCCGGAGGGGCTCTTACATCCCAATCGCAATGTTAATATAATCAACTAGCCCTCGGCCTCAATAACAATATAATTCTGCTGCGGCGCACAGCCCAATCCATCCTCGGTCCAGAAAAATCATCATAAACCCTTTGGCATTTATAAAATAGTGGTTTTCAGACAAAACTATCACTTAGAATATCATTTAAGTTTTCAAAGTTTAGAAATATGGATGAGTTTCCAAATCAGTATTTAAAACCTTGGACCGAGATCAAATAATATGCATAGTATGCAAAAACTATGATATCATTCCCTGAAGGATTCAAATAATTGGCACGAAGTCCAAATATAACAATTAAATCCAAGTAGGGTGATTATCAAATAAGCTCTAGTGGAAAACACAATAAATACATCACTCGGGACTGACCAAGTAACAATCCCCAATAACAAACAACCCCGCGCTCGTCGTAGAGCGCGTCTCGCCTCAATATAGCATTACAATGTGAAATACTGGGGTTTGAAACCCTCAGGACATTATTTGCATCTATTACTCACCTTTAGCCAGCCAAAGTTTAGCTCACAATGCCATTGACCCTCGAATGGATATCCTCACACGTCGAATCTGATCAAAACCACAATGAATCTGTCACAATATTCCAAGGGGACAAAACCGAATCAAAATAATTGAAAAACAACATGAAAACTAGAAATTAGCAAAACCCGAGTCCCAGGCTCACTTCTCGAAACTCAAAAACTTTTACACCAACGGATTACTTTTCTTGCCACGAGTCTATACATATCGAAATCACAAGAATCGGAGCTCAATTGCTCCCTCAAATCCCAATTATTCATTCAAAAAGTCAAGCCTTAACTCTTCCTCTTAAATAAAATTTCCATGAATTTAAGTGTTGAATTCACAATTAGATGATGTTTCTTGGCCATAGGACTTACCTGCAATCGATTCCCAACCAAAACCCTCTTTAATCCTCGTCAAAAGCTCACAAGGTTACTCAACAATGGAGGAAATGGAACTTGGTTCGCGGATGAAATGTTCAATAAAACCCTTCTGTCAGCCCAGATTTTACTCTATGCGATTGCATCCAAGCCCCTGCGATTGCATAGCTAAACTTTCCCAAGCCTCCAAAATTGCCTATGCGATAGTGACTCCTCTACTGCGATCGACTACTTCACCAATGAAACCTACGCGATCGCATTACACCTCATGCGATCGCAATGAAAAACCTCCTCAAGCTATGCGAACACATAACCTATTTGCGATCGCATTGAGCAATCAGAACAGCCTTCCAAAACGTCCTATGTGATCACAATTTCCCTCCTACGATCTCAAAGAACAAAAATGTTCCGCAACACACAGCTGAAATCTGCAACTTTCAGATCAAAATCTCACCTATCAACCGGATATCGCCAAAATGTTAATTTCGCCAATTCAAGCCTAATTCTACACTGGACCTCCAAATTCAATTTCGACCACACTTCTAAGTCATAAATTACTCCCCTAAGCTAACCGAATCACCAGAAATCACATCCGGGCCCTCTCACTCAATAGTCAACATTTGGTTGACTTTTTCGAAACAAGTCTTCCTTAAAGAGACTAAGTATCTCGCTTCCATCTAAAACCAATCCAATTCAAATCTAACACACCAAACAGAGATAATGAAACATGAAGAAGCATAAAATTAGGGAAACGGGGATGAAACACATGAGACAATGGGTCAGGCGGGTCGTCACATCCTCCCCAACTTAAACAAATGCTCGTCCTCGAGTGGGTCAAGAAACATACATGAAGTCTCAAACAGGTTAGGATATCTGCTCCACATCTCTCGCTCGGTCTCCCAGGTATCCTCATCCATGGGCCAACCTCTCCACTGCACCTTCACTGAAGTTATGTCCTTTAATCTCAATTTCTGAACCTGATGACCCAAGATAGCCACCGGCTCCACATCATATGTCAAATCCTCATCCAACTGCATCATGCTGAAATCCAAAACATGAGACGGGTCCCCAACATACTTTGGATCATATAAACATGGAATACCGGATAAACGCCCGACAAGCTGGTTGCAAGGAAAGAATATAAGCCACCTCTCCAATCCGCCTAAGTACCTCAAAAGGTCTAATGAACCGCAAGCTCAACTTCCCTTTCATTCCAAACCTCATCACGCCCTTCATGGGCGAAACCTTCAGCAAGACCTTCTCACCCACAATATAAGATACATCTCGAGCCTTCCGGTCTTCATAACTCTTCTGATGAGACTTAGCATTACGAAGTCTCTCCTGGATCACTTTCACTTTCTCTAAGGCATCCTGGACCAACTCTGTCCCCAATAAACTAGCCTCACCGGCCTCAAACCAACTGGCTAGAGGCCTACACCATTTCCCATATAAGGCCTCATACGGGGCCATCTGAATATTGGAAAGATAGCTGTTGTTGTAGGAAAACTCGGCAAGCGGCAAAAACGCGTCCCAAGAACCTCCGAAATCAATCACACAGGCACACAACATGTCCTCTAATATCTGAATGGTACGATAGGACTGCCCGTTCATCTAAGGATGAAATGTTGTGCTTAGCTCCACCTGTGTATCCAACTCCCACTGAAAAGTCCTCCAAAACCGGGAAGTAAACTAAGTACCCCCATCTGAGATAATAGAAACTGGGACTCCATGCAATCGAACAATCTCCTAGATGAAGATCCCTGCCAGCCGCTCTGAAGAATAAGTCGTACATACCGAAATGAAGTGCGTGGACTTGGTCACCCGATCCACAATCACCCAAATCGAATCAAACTTCCTCGAGGTCCAAGGAAGGCCACTCAGAAAATCCATAGTCACTCTCTCCCACTTCCACTCGGGAATAACATCTGCTGAAGTAGACCACCCAGTCTCTGATGCTCGTATTTCACCTGCTGACAATTGAGACATCGAGCTACATAACCCACAATATCTTTATTCATTCTCCTCCACCAATAGTGTTGTCTCAAATCCGGATACATCTTCGCAGCACCCGGATGGATGGAATGCCACGAGCTGTGAGCCTCATGAAGAATCAACTCTCTAAGACCATCTAGAATGGGAACACAAATTCGTCCCCGTATCCTCAATATACCATCATCACAAATGGTCACATCTAGGGCATTGCCATGCTGAACTCTATCCTTGAGGACAAGCAAATGCGGATTATCATACTGGCGCTCTCTGATGCGATCATATAAAGAAGACCGAGAAACCATGCAAGCCAATACCCGGCTGGGCTTTGAAATATCTAATCTTACAAACCGATTAGCCAAAGCCTAAACATCAACTGCAAAGGGCCTCTCCCCAGCTCGTATACGCCAAACTCCCCACACTGACTGCCTTTCTGCTCAAAGCATCTGCCACTACATTGGCCTTTCCCAGATGGTACAGAATAGTAATATCATAATCTTTTAGCAGCTTGAGCCACCTCCGCCGCCTCAAATTAAGATCCTTTGCTTGAACAAATGCTGAAGAGTGCGATGATCGGTGAATACCTCACAAGATACGCCATATAAATAGTGCCTCCAAATCTTCAAAGCATGAACTATAACAGCCAACTCTAAGTCATAAACATGGTAGTTCTTCTCATGGAGCTTTAACTGACGAGAAGAATAAGCAATCACTCTACCCTCCTACATCAAAACACAACTAATTCTGACTCTCAAAGCATCACAATAAATGGTGTTAGAACCTGAAGCTTATGGCAAAACCAATACTGGAGATGTGGTCAAAGCGGTCTTGAGCCTCTGAAAGCTCTCCTCGCACTCATCCGACCATACAAACGGAGCACCCTTCTGTGTTAACTTGGTAAAGGGTGAGGCAATAAATGAGAAACCCTGAACGAACCGGAGATAATAACCCGCTAAACTAAGGAAACTATGAATCTCTATGGCTGAGGACGGCCTACGCCAACTCTGAACCGCCAATTTGGATCAACCTGAATACCATCGCTGGACACTATGTGCCCCAGGAAAGCCACTGAACCGAGCCAAAACTCACACTTGGAGAACTTTGCATAAAATTTCTCCTCCCTCAATCTCTGCAGTACGACTCGCAAATGCTCCGCATGCTCATCCTGACTACGCGAGTATACCATAATATCATCAATGAACACGATAACAAAAAAATCCGAATACAGAAATACAATGTTCATCAAATGCACCAACGTTGTTAGGGTATTGGTCAGCCCGAAAGACATAACCAAAAACTCATAGTGACCATATCTAGCCGCGAATGCAGTCTTAAGTATATGTGACTCTCTGATCTTCAACTGGTGATAACCTCATCGGAGATGGATCTTAGAGAACACCCTTGCTCCCTGAAGTTGGTTGAATAAATCATTAATACGAGGCAGGGGATACTTGTTCTTCACTGTTACTTTGTTCAATTGCTTGTAGTCAGTGCACATTCTCAATATGCCATCCTTCTTCTTCACAAATAGAATAGGTGCACCCCACGATGACACATTCGACCGAATAAACCATTTTTCTATGAGTTCCTGAAGCTGCTCCTTCAATTATTTCAACTCCGCTGGTGTCATGCCATACGGAGGAATGGAAATGGGCCAAGTGCTCGGCACCAGTTCAATACCAAAATCAATATCCCTATCGGTGGCATGCCCGAGAGGTCTTCAGGAAATACATCCTCTCGCAACGGAACAGAATCAAGGCTAGGAGTCTCAGCTCCAACATCTCTAACAAATGCCAAATATGAAAACACCTCTTCCCAACCATACGATGGGCCTTCAAGAAGGAAATAACACTACTAGGGACATAGTCAGTCATACCACGCCATGGATCCTTGGAACGCCCGGCATAGCCAAAGTGACTATCTTGGCATGACAGTCTAGAATAGCATGACACGGAGATAGCCAGTCCATGCCCAGAATAACATCAAAGTCTACCATGCTCAAAAGCAATAAATCAATTTGGGTCTCTAGACCCCCAATAATAATAAGACAAGACTGATACACATGGTCTACAATAATAGTATCACCCGCCAAGGTAGATACGTGCATAGGTAAAGCAAGACACCATCGGGCTCGTACCCAAATGATGAGCAAAATATGATGACACATAAGAATAGGTAGAACCGGGATCAAATAAGACAGAGGCATCTATGTGGCAGACTGAGATACTACCTGTGATAACACCATCTGATGCAAGGGCATCTGTTCTGCTTGGGATAGCATAAAATTGAGCCTAGCTGCCGCCTGATCGGGCTCCACCTCTGGGGAGGCCCTTGGCTTCCAGGCCTCCACCCCCATCTGACTAGGTGGGTGCTAATGAAACCGAAGCATAAGACAAGGGCTGATCCCTTTGATAAAACTGATCACCAGGACGTCGAGGGCACTGCCTCCTCATATGGCCAAACTCACCGCACTCGTAGCAACTACCAGGTGCTGAAGAAGGGGGCTGAAGGGAACCCCTCGTACCATGATGACCAGCCAATGCACTCGACATAGAAGAACCCTGAGCTGAAGGGGCATAAGATGAGCTCTGAGCTGGGAGGGCACTAAGTGAAGGCTGGCCCTGCTGGAACCCATGATGACCATGTCTTGAATACATCCCACTATACTATGGATGAGCCGACTGAGTAGGCCTTAAGGAACGACCTCTACCACGCTGGAACTGGCCCCTAGATGGAGCACCACTGAAGCTACCTGAACCTCGAGGCCTCTTGGACTCCCTATCCTATCTCGCTCTCTCTATGTGGTGAACTGTCTCAATATCAAAAACAATGTCAACCAACTCCTCAAGCACCCAATACCCTCTCTCTTCGGATCCTCTCCCGGTTCGTCTGAATCATCCAAGTAGCATGACGGGCTAACTATGAAAATCTCATCTCGTACTGAGTCACAGACATGTCCCCCTGAGTCAACCACTCAAACTGACATCACAGCTCCTCTCTACGGAAATGCGGTTCATACTTCTCTAAAATGAGAGTAGAGAACTACTGCCAAGTAAGGGTCACTACACCAACAGGCCAACGCCTCAAAAAATCCTCCCACCAGGTAAATGCAGCCCCTGAGAACTGCAACCTAGTAAAATCTACACCACTCGACTCCAAGATCCCTGTGGTGCGAAGCATGCGCTAACACTTGTCAAGAAAACCCCGGGCATCCTCGCCCTCAGCGCCACTAAATGTCGGAGGCTGGAGCCTACCAAATCTCTCGAGACAACGCTGCTCATTGTCTGGCACAGGTGGAACCATAAAGTCCTAAAAAGGGGCAGCCGGCTATGCTGGAGCTGCTCCCGGTGTCTGCAACCCCTGCACAATCTACTCAGGTGTGAGAGTAGCGGGGATCTTATTGCCTCCCCCGTCCTGTGAAGTAGCTGCTACAGTAGTGACTGAGATTGCCTGAGCCAGGCCAGTGCAAACCGATAATATCTGGGGCCAAGGCCTCCTAGAGACTTGGAATCACAATAGGCACTGCTGGTGCCTGCACAGGTGCTCCTAGAGCATCCACAACTGGAGTGGTCCTGAGCTGGGGCAACTGGTGGATCAACAGGTGTTGCCCTCGCTGCTCTGCCTCGGCCTCAACCACGACCGCGTCCACGGCCTCTTGTGGCCTTAGTGGGTTGTACTGGTGGTCGTCCGTCACGTCTGGTAGCACGTGTCCTCGCCATCTACGATATAATAGAATATTGAAGTTTAATTTTCAGATCATCAAAGTCGCACGAAAAGAATTTCAAGAATATGAAGTTTTTCCTAAAGGTTCTGCAACCTCTCGAGGATAAATACAAATATCTTTGTACCGATCCGCGAGACTCTACTAGACCGAATTTGTCATGACCCCAACCCCGGTCATGATGGCGCCCAACTCTTTGCTAGGCAAGCCCGACCTTTTCAAAAAACATTTCCAACTTAAGAAAATTATAGATATACAGCACAAGCAAATATACTAAACCATAATATAGAAAGTATAGGAATACGGATAAAATGTGCGGAATGCTTAACAAAATACTTCAATGTAGCCAACTAGGACGCGGTGTCATGAACATGAGCCTCCAAAATAGAATTCCCAACCTACCACAATGTCTGTCTAGGAAATATAGAACAAAAGATAGAGATAGAGGGGAGGGATCAAGGCTGTGAACTCCATGCAGCTACCTCGATACTCCCGAATAATACTGCTCAGCTAAACAAGTACTTACTCAGCCTGTGGGGTACCTGGGTTTGCACACAAGGTGCATGGAGTAATGTGAGTATTCCGACCCAGTGAAAAATAAACATAAATAAAAGGCTGAGAATATGAAAACATGGAGAAACACAAAGTAAACTATATTAGCAATTTGGAATATTTAATAAAGAAGCAACGAACCAATGAAATACAAGTACAAAGATACTATGAATGGTAAACCAGAAAAGGAAATAATATATGAATGCAATGCAACACATAAAATGGTACACTTTAGTACCCCCCCCCCTGCGGCGTGCAACCCGATCCATTTAACGTTGACGGTGCTCACTAGAGAATGTATAGACTCTGGAGGGTCTCTTACATCCCAAGTGCAATATCAATATAATCAACCTGCCCTCGGCCTCAATAACAACATAATTCTATTGCCGCGCGCAGCCCAATCCATCCTCGGTCCATAAAATCATCATAAACCCTTTAGCATTTATAAAATAGTAGTTTTCAACCCAAAATATCACTTAGAATATCACTTATGTTTTCAAAGTTTAGAAATATGGCTGAGTTTGCAAATCAGTATTTAAAACCTTGGACCGAGATCAAATAATATGCAAAGTATGCGAAAACTGTAATATCTATCCCTGAAGGATTCAAATAATTGGCACGAATTCCAGATATAACGATTAAATCCAAGTAGGATGATAATCAAATAAGCTCTAGTCGAAAACACAGTAAATACACCACTCGGGACGGACAAAGTCACAATCCCCAATATCAAACGACCTCGCGCTCGTGATAGAGCATGCGTCTCGCCTCAATATAGCGTTACGATGTGAAATTCTAGGGTTTCAAACCCTCAAGACAACATTTACATCTATTACTCTTATCTAGCCGGTCAAAGCCTAGCTCACTATAGCTTGCCCCTCGAATCGATCTCCTCGCGAGTCGAATTTGATCAAAACCACAATGAATCCATCACAATATTCCAAGGGACCAAAACCCAATCAAAATAACTGAAAAACAACAAGAATTCTCGAAATTAGCAAAACCCGAGCCCCAAGCCCACTTCTCAATAAACAAAAACTTTTACACCAACAGATTACTTTTCTCGCCACAAGTCTATACGAATAAAAATCTCAAGAATCAGAGATCAATTGCTCCCTCAAATCCCATTTTTCATTCAAAAAGTCAAGCCCTAACTCTTCCCCTTTTAATCAAATTTCCATGAATTAAGTGTTGAATCCATAATTAGATGATGTTTCTAGGCCATAGAACTTACCTCCAATCGATACCAGCCAAAACCCTCTTTAATCCTCGTCAGAAGTTCTCAAGGTTACTCAATAATGGAGGAAATGAGACTTGGTTCGCAGATGAGATGCTTAATAAAACCCTTCTGTCAACCCAGATTTTACTCTATGCGATCGCATCCAAGCCTCTGCGATCGCATAGCTCAACTTTCCTAAGCCTCCAAAATGCCTTATGCGACGGCGACTCCTCCACTGCAATCGCACTGCTTCACCAATCAAACCTATGTGATCGCATTACACCTTCTGAGATCACAATGAACAACCTTATCAACCTATACGATTGCATAACCTATTTCACGATCGCATTGAGCAATCAGAACAGCCTTCCAAAACCTCCTATACGGTTGCAATTGCCCTCCTGCGATCGCAGAGAACAAAAATGTTCTGCAACACACAACTAAATTCTGAAGCATTCAAACACCAAGATTGGTCCGATTGACCATCCAAAATCACCCCGAGGCCCCCGGGACTTCCACCAAAAGTGCCAACCCATCCTAAAATGTCATTCAAACTTGTTTTAAACATCAAAACACCACAAGCAACACCAAAACCTTCAAATTACATCGGATTCAAGCCGAAGTTTCTTAAGAACTTCGGAAATACGCATTTAATCAAACCCGCACACACATCAATCGGATTGATCCGAGGTTCGCATTTAATCAGTCACAAGCACGCTAGGTGCATAATACCATTCCCTGGGGAGACATGTAGCTATATAAGCTACAAACTTAAGCACAACTGAGGTGCGATATACGATCTGAATCTTAAGAGCCATCCTGCTCATAAAACATCATCTCCACGCGAAACCACAACACATAAGAAATTCACCAAGCCGTCGCACAACTCACATGGTGCAATATAACATCACCTGAAATAGTTGACGACGAAATAACACCCAACGTCTGAATACTCCTCCATAAGGAACGTATTGCTAAAATGAACACATCTGACCTGAAATAAAGTCCATATTCACATTAAATCCATCCACAGACCGCAAGATGATTCTGACTGCACTAAACCAGGCTAATAATCTTTCAAAGGTCCATAATAACTACTTTTTTCCTCGTAACATAGAGGAACAACCATCATAACTGGAGTAATCTTCCACGGTCCACAACCCAATAAACTGGGTGCCCTCCAGGCATCAATTCTCAATTTAATGACATCACTACAATCTTCATACTTGCATTAACTCTTCAATCAATTAAGTGGCTATATGCCACACTTATACGACCTTCCCGTAGGGCACGCTCCTACAATCTTCTGTAACAAATAACAGGTCCGTACATCCAAACCACCGACCATACTAGTGCTGAAAAGCGATCAAGAATTCCTAACCAGGATGCAAAGCCTTTTTCAAATAACACCGATCTCAGGTGATGCCGAAGACAATACCAACTTTCCTAAAACATCGAAACTCTTTTCCTGCTCATCTGAGTTCGTGACATCCTTAACAACATCGAACCACAACCTCGACCCTTACTTAAAATTTCATATTACTTACTGCTCCTAGTATGCCAATATACAATAGAATATGACTCCCATCATAACTCTGGAACCACTAATAGATTAACACTTCATTATATAAAATTTTTTACTCAACTCATCCCAAGAGAACCATAGCAACACACATATGAATTCTCATAACCGTGGAACATGCAATTCTTTAAGTAGTGGTCTAAGCCATCATAGCCCTTCGGGGATCCGCCTACATATAACAGGCCATAATAGTAGAATTTTTCTTAATAACATCAATTACGGCGACCGACAAGCCTCACACGTACTGCCACAAATCACACGCATAACTTGATCACGCTAAATGAACTGATCACTACCACCAATGTGCCAAGTCAACTGTGGCTAACCAATCTATCTTCCTTCTATTTACCCTGATTGCCTTAGAAATAATAATAAATCCATTCAACACATAACAAGATCCATCCGCACTCACCCCGAGTGACCTTGAATCGCGAGACCATGATGTCTCAAACCCCATGAACCATTTCATACCTCCAAATGCTACACTGCAAGTCAAAACATCATAGATATTCTGTGCCTCTTCTTATAAGCTGTTACAAAGCTTGATTCTTAATCGTACCTATAAGCTCTACATCATTAGGCACCACACTTTATCCCTTAAATCCACTAGGATCTTTGCTGAGATCCACCCGCTCTAACTTGGCCCCGAATATAATCAACTCCATGAATCTTATAGCACATGAATACCCTCTCGACGAAGCACCCTGCAGAATCACTTCCCTTGAAACCTGCATCTATACAAGGCATAAATCCCGAATCTTCCCCGAGTCTGAACATAAGTCGATAAGGCCAACCATAGCACACCTTTAACAAGTCCTTTGCTCAAATTACCACTTATATTCTTTTCCCGTAGCTGAATATAACCCATCAATATGCTAATAATTGGAAACCTCACAAGTAGTTAACCTTGCAACCCAATTATAGGCGGTGGGACTCTCTCATTTAGTCGAATCCACTAATACACAACTCTGGAATTCACCAGGATTATTTATCTCTAATTGACATAACCTTGCACAATCAACCATAAAAAATTCTTGGAATCTTCCTGTAATACCCCTCTTATACTCTAAGTCATCAACCACATTCGCACGATCGATCTCTTTATTGCGCAACCAACAGAATTCTTTGTAGAAACTTCACCAACCACGCGGCCGCTATCCTGCTCACAGGGAATAACCCTCTGTGGAAATCACTCTACGACATCCTCCAATGTCGTTGCATGGGGTACAATCACTGTGACGTCAATGACCCATCCTGAGTCAGAGATCACTCTATAGCTACACCGGTCCATTCACCACTCATGGACATTATTTAAATGTGCGGCATCATCCTTCAAATTCATAATTATGATGCATCCTTCTTCATATTAAGCATCTCTTTTTCGTTATATCAAATCTCCTATCGCATAATAGCTTGTACTTCAAATTCGATCTGTAGACCCCAATCACCAATCACTAAAATTTCCCAAATCGATCCAAACTATCCATAAGGTACGTAGCCATTCGACCACCAAGCCCATATGAAAACCGCCACTCTTCCACTTTAGGAAACTCGCTTCCTTAATCAACTACTCGACCTTTGCTTCTTATACTTGGCCTTTAGAAATTTTAGCCACTGCATGACATTTCCCACATGTCTTTCCTCATCCTTTGTTGTTCAGTTGTTGGCTTGAATAAAATCTATCTTCATATCACTTGAACCCACCATTTATACTAACCTTAAACATTTCTGAATATCATCTTTCTCGAGTTGTCAATATTAGAAACACCGGTTCGATCTGAAACACTGCACTCCACAATCTATGACCGTCGCTTCTTTAATACCGACTCACAATATCCTGCTCGAAAGGCGAATTGAAGAAAACCAACACACCGGCAACTTAAAATATTCAATTGAGGACGGCGATACCACGTCGCCGATGAAAAAACCACCACACTTGAAAATACCAAGTCTCGTTACCCCATCAACCCAAACCGGAACACTCTCAGCCTGATTGCCTTTCCCCTGCCAGGAATAAAATATCGACTCACTAGATCATGCAACACTGCCCCAACACGTAGGCAAACATCCTATCGTCATATCAATACTGTGGAACAATCGTTCATAAGCATCATGGAAATTTGTGCCTAGTCTCAGAGCTCTCAGAAGACCGCTACTGAGCTGAAACAATAGAACATCCTTCCACAAGGCGACAATAATAGTCCAATCAACTATGCCGGGAGAAACACCCCGCACCACAACTGTAGTACCATTACAATTCTTTATTTCTCAATTTACAAACAAGCGATTTGCGTCGCGTAAGATTGAGTAGGAAGGATACAAGGGAATAAGCCACAAGGAAATCAAATCACACAATGAGGAATTAAGACTCCTAACACCCCTGTAGCCTCCCGAAGATAAGTATATACGTCTCCGTACCGATCCGCGAGACTCTACTAGACTTTCTCAAGACTCGTGAGACCTAAGAAAGCCTAGTGCTCTGATAGCATGTTGTCACGACCAATATCCACAAAGGGTTGTGATGGCGCCGGATACCGCTGTCAGGAAAGCCAACCAAAAATACTTAATTAAATTCTCATTTTAACAATTTTAAAAACTAAGATTTTCCTTCAATTTTACTGGTAAAAGACAATCTTTACAATGTAAATAAAATATTATTTGGAAATAAATAAAAGATATTCAATAAGCATCCCAAAACCCAGTGTCACAAGTGCATGAGCGTTTACTACGAAGGAGATAGATGCAACAACTATCCGGAATACAATATTGGACAAGAAATAGATACAGATAATTGAAAAAGGCATTGTTGGTTGCGGATCGCCTCGAGAAGTGAAGCTCGCCTATGTCTCTGTATCAACCATGCTGCTACGCCTAGTAGGCATCTAGAAATACAGGTACCTGCGAAACAAAAATGCACAGCAAGTGTAGCATGAGTACAAAAACAACGTCTACTCAGATAGTATCTCGTCTAATCTCGAAGAAGTAGAGACGAGAGGTCGACTTCGACAATTGCTAATGGTTCAATAATAGTATAATAAAAATGTGAAGAAATCATGGATTTATATAGCAATTATAACTCACAAAACCGGAAAACAGGTAAACATCTTTAACAAAAAATAAAGGATTTCCAAGGTTTACTTTTTATTATCTTTATCAACTTATATCGGGACATGAAAGGCAATATCAATATTTAAAGCTCTCAGGCAAGCAATATAAGCATGTGTATATCATGTCGAGGTCGTACGACCCGCTCCAACAAATATGTAAATTGTGCACTACCGAAGGTCGAACAACTCGAACCATAGATGCATCTATTACCCCGCTAGCGAACTATCCTGCGACGCGGTCAACATAAATAAACAAATACCCTACTTGCAAATCATACATGCGACGCAGGTGAACATAGAAATACATGCTCAAACAGCCAATTAAGAATTTATCGGGGAACATTTATTCAAATAAAAGCCAATCCTCTTTTACAATTTAAAAAAATAAAGTTTAATCCTTTTAGAAATTCATTTACTAATTCAATGTGATTTAAGCAACTCAAGCTGTCAGTAAGTTTACGATTAATCCAAGCATAGCATGCTTTTGGGTCCTAGGCTACCCGGACAATATCATAATAGTAGCTACGCGCGGATTCCCGTCACCTCGTGCATACGTAGCCACCACAAATAGGAACACTCAACCAATTAACTCATCTATGGGAACAATTCCCTCTAACAAGATTAGAAAGGAGACTCACCTCGCTCCAAACATCCATAACCGACATTACACGCTCTTCCAAAGACTCAAATCGATGCATGATGCTCCAAAACTAGTCAATGATTATACAAATCCATTAATATATGTCCCATTACTCATTACAATCCAATTTATAACAATTACTAACCCCTATCTGAAAGTTGAAAAAATTGCCCTCGGGCCTACATGCCTGGATTTTGAAAAAAAAACTCATAAAATCCAACAACCTATTACGATATGAGTTCAAACATACCAATTTTCAAATTCTGATAACAACTTGACCTCCAAATCTTGAATTTTCGTTCTTGAAAAGTTTTGCAAAAATCTTGATTTCTTCTATTTAAATCTAAAATAAATGATGAATATAACCATAGAATCATGAATTATAATTACTTTCCGATATAGAATACTTATCCCAATTCATATGGTGAAAATCGCCTAAAAATCGCTTCAATCCGAGCTCCATAGCTCCAAATATGATAAAAATGGTTGAAACCTCGAAATATAGCTTCTGCCCAGGTATTTACTCTTCGCGATCGCAGAAAAATGCTTCGTAGTCGCTAAGCAAAACATTTCTCAGCCAAAAATTTGCCCTTCACGATCGTGGAAGAGGCTTCGCGATCACGGAGAACAAATGCTCAGCTCTTCCGGACAATCTCTAGTAAAATGGCCAAAACTCCAAATTGTAAATGGTATAACTTTTTGAAAACTAGACTCCAAGGACTACAACTTTCATGTTTTGCTCATCTTCCAGTTCTTTATATATTATAAGACATAAGCTTCCAAAGTCAGCTGTGTGCAACACCAATTTCTTCTTCGCGATTTCCAAACTTTTCCCGAATAGGTTGTAGTGTAGCACTCATAACTTTTTGTACACAACTCTAAATGCTAAATGGTTTGCTTTTCCAAAAACTAAGTACAAAGGGCTACAATTGGATCATCTCCAAATTCTTTATAGATTACGAGATACAAGTTTCCAAAGTTGGGTCAGTGCAGAAGAAACTTTCCTCTACGTGATCGTGAAAGCCCTTCCGCGATCGCGAATCACTGGCCATTTTCTCCCATTTACTCATCGCGATCTTGACCAATTACCCGCGATCGCGTAGCACACTGTTGTAGCCAAAAACCAACAGCTAAAAATAATCTAGAAATGATCTAAAACCACCCCGAAACTCACTCGAGTCCCTCGGGACCCGTTTGAACACACCAACAAGTCTCAAAATATATCACGGACTTAATCGAAGCCTCAAATCATATCAAACAACGCTAATACTATGAATCACACTCCAATCCAAGCTTAATGAACTTTAAAAATTCAAACTTCTATATTCAACGTTGAAACCTATCAAATCACGTCCGATTGACCTCATATTTTACACACAAGTCATATTCGACATTACGGACATACTCCAACTTCCTAAATTGGAATCCGACACCGATATCAAAAAGTCCATTTTCGGTCAAACTTCTCAAAAACCTTCAATTTTCTATCTTTAGCCAAATGACTTCAAAATGACCTACGAATTCACTTTCGATCACGCTCCCAACTCCAGAATCACCATACAGAGCTATTTCCGGACCCTAAATTTCAAACGGACATCGATATCATTGAGATGCACTTCAACCCAAACTTATGAAATTTCTTTCAAAATGTTAACTTCCACAATAGGTGCCAAAATGCTCTCATGTCATCTAAAATCTGATCCGGGCATACGCGAAATCATCATACAAACCTACTAAAACCTTCAGATTCCAATTTCGAGGTTGTTTACTCAAAATTTCAATATTAGTTCTTCAACTTTAAGCTTCCAAAATGAGAATCCTCTTTCCAAATCAACTCTGAACTTCTCGAAATTCAATTCTGACCATGCGTACAAGTCATATTACCTGAAATAAAGTTGCTCACGGCTACAAACTACTGAACGGTGCGCTAGAACTCAAAACGATCGGTCGGATCGTTAAAAAATATGCAAAGCCACATTGATTCAAGAATGCCAACGTGAACAACTTGAATTATCATTATCATGCAAGCAAAAGAGCATGAAACACAAGTATGCTTTCTGATGAATATATTCATTGGTTTGACCACGAAATGCATGGTAGACGAATTTTGCTTGTGATAGATAATTATCCAACATATACAAGAAATATTTGAGGACTGCAAAATGTTGAATTGCTTTTCTTGCCACCCAACATGATATAAAATATTTAACCTTGTGATGCTGGATTTATAAGAGCTTTCAAGATGCATTATCGCAGTAAATTTTACCGTAGGATATTAAAAGGCTATGAGCTAGGACAAACTGATCCAGGAAAAATTAATATTTTAGATGATATCAATCTTGCGATTGCTGCTTGGATGACAAATGTTGAGCAAGAGACGATAGCAAATTATTTTTGATACTGCAAATTCATTCGGGGGATGAAGCATCAAGGAATTTAAACGAAAATACTTGTGAAAACGACATTCATGAACTTGAGGTCATGATTAATGATCTCGATTACAGCAATAAAATGGATATCAATAGCCTCTTGGATTACACGGGTGAAAATGATGCATGTTTAGAAGTCCAGATCTTAAGATAAATTGTGAATATCATCGGAGAAACTAATGTTGATGATGAAGTTGAAGACGATATACATTTGGAACCAGTTACGGAAGCACTTATCGCTTCGAGAAGAAAACACCAAAACTTTTGGACGCAATAGAAAAAGTTAGAGATGAGCTTCAACTAGATTTAAATTTTAAGAAAAAGCAAAAAAATAGTAGACTATATTTCACTAAATTGTCTTAGACATTTTTATAATTTTAAAATATTATTAATTTGTAGTGCTAACGGGACCATATATTTATATAGGGGTCTTCCGAAAATAAATTTCTTATTATCGTATCGAAATAGGTGACTTTTTTCACTGATCTAAGTCGGGATCGAAGAAAAATATTATCTTAGAGAATTTATTTTATCGAGTATTAATTTATAGAGGTTCTACCGTACTTTAGCGAAGTAATTTTTCCTTTAAAAAGAAAACAAAGAAGGGTAATACATTTTACGGAAAAAGGGCCTAAACTTTGCTAAATGGTTTATAAATACAATTCATCCATCTATCCGTCCAAAAATAATATACGACGTTAAATTCAATTAACAAAAATACCCCGCGACTAACACCAGAATTGGTGAATCTTTCACTTAATGATGTGGTGATTTTTAACTGGGCCACGCGACAATCTTTAACCCAAAATCAAATTGGATCTTATTTTTACCCATTCACCTAGTTCAACCCATTTACCTATTTTCTGTGCTTTTCAGTATTGAACCGTTCAATATTACGAAGAAGCGAGATTGAATTTGAGGCCACAATTGAAACCCGTCTCTGTTGAGTTTAACGAATAAGCTAAATTTCATTTGAAATCTGAAAATTAGGGCTTCAAATTCGACTGGATGTTCATGATTCTAATTGGAAACATCATTTTGAAGCCGAATTTGAAGGGCTAGAATCAATTTGAGTGATTTTTTAGGGGTTTGAGTTGAAATTTTTGGAATGATTTCTCGACGAAGAAGACGAATTGGGTTCATTCGATTCTGTGGGCGATTGTTCAAATTGGTTTCTGGGATTTGTTCGGATTGTTGAGACGAGCTTGTGGTTACATTTTGAGTTCTAAGTTGAAGAGGGTTGGGTTGACTTTGGATTGGCAGCTTGAAGTTGAAATACGATGAACACTTACCAAACATTTCTGAGCTTCAGCTGCTGGAGATAGCTTCGAATTGTTTCTGTAGCCTGATTCATTGAACATGAATTCATTACTATTGAAGCTTGAATCAGTTGATGAACCCCAAGAACACAAGTTGCAAATTTGAAGAACTTTGTGGACTGGTTTGAAACGATCTAAGGAGCTAGTAAAACGAAGAGGAACACTTGTAGAGCTGATTCGAGTTGATTTTAGGTTGAAAATTTTTTGGATTCCATTCTCTCAACAAGACTAAGAACTGCTGCCAATGATTTGCGACTGAAAATTGTAGCTTTGTTCTCCACTTTTTGGAGTCGGTTGCTTTGATTTATTGATACGAACTTCAATTTATCCATGTAGCTTAAGATGGAGGGTAAAACATTTTCGATATCTTCTTTGATTCTTGGCATGTTCATTTTTCAAAGATGGGGTTTATGATTGGAGAGAAGAAAGGGGAGCTCAGATGAGTAGAATGGGTGTGATAGATACCACTCATTTTTGTAAAAATGAATCGAATAAGGTAAATGGGTTGAAATAAAATTTATTTTTTGTTCCAGTTAAAGATTGCCACGTGATCCAGTTAAAAATTATCACGTAAATCCACCAATTCTGTCATTAATTGCGGGGATGGACGAAGTATATTTATAAATTATTTACCAAACAATAGATTAATTTTGGCTCGTTTCCATATATTTTATCATCATTGTCAAATTGCAATTAATTTATTACGTTGAGCTTTCATTTGTCTAAAACCCTAAATCCCGAGCCTGGTGTCGACTCTCTTCTCTGTTCAAGTACTTTTGCTGTTTTTCAATGTTGGGGAGCTTAAACCAGTGTTCCGTAGCACCACAGGCCGCAAAGCCAACAAACTCAATGAACTACGCAACCTTGAATCGATCAATTTCTTACAATCTTCTGCGTAGGGCTTTCCCAATCCGCGCATATTGCACTGTCTATTCCTCAAAGCGTAATAATTTGTTTTCCAGAATTAGCCCTGTTAGGCGCGCGGATCTCATTATTCCAGTTCTGGATCAATGGGTGGTCGAGGGCAGAAAAGTTACAAGCCTCGAGCTTCAGCGCATTGTTCGTGATCTCCGTAGCCGTAAACGTTTTTCTCAAGCCCTACAGGTTCAATTTCCTATCTATCCTTTCTTTTAGTCTTTTAAGAATTCGTGCAGTTTTTCTTATTTAGTATTAGAGTGAAATTGCTGAATAGAGTGGACTGGATATTGGAAACAGCTTCTCTATCTCCACAAGGTAGGACCCCACTATGCGGGATTATGCTGGCTATGTTGTTGTAGTGGATTGGATACTCATACTAAAAGTCAAGAGATAGAGTGGAATAGAATGGATAAATTAATATAGTTGGCCCAACTAATTTGAGATGGAGTAGTTGATTGATTGCTTGATTTCTTTTTGGGCTGAGGGAAGCGGATCAATGAGCAGGGTATTGAAGTTGAGCTTGTATTCTTTGGTTTTAGTTGGGATTTAAGTTATGTACATCGTAAAGGGTTTTACTGTATTACCTGTTAATCTTATAGTAGGTTTGTTACCATTTTTACGAGGTTATCGATTTATATTTGTCATAGGGCATTTAGCTGTAATTACTTTATTAGTGATCTGGTTGTTTAGTTATCGTTTACACCTAGCATGTAGAACTTAAAATCCTGTTATTGAAGCTCTTTTGACAACCCTAATATTAAGTAAGAAAGGGAAATGCTTGTGCATCTGAATGCTGAACTGGAGAATGGCAACATGTTCCAAACTCATCCAAAAATGGTAACGTGTTCCAACATATAATGTCCTAAAGTTTTTTTTTTCTTTTTGGCTCAAAATGTGTATGTGCCATGATACTATTTTACCTATTCTACTTCTGACTTGCCATTGTTTCTAAAGTTGGTGGTGGATACTTGTTGCCGTGTAGGTTTCCGAGTGGATGAGTGTGAGTGGTCTCTGCCCTTTCAAGTCAGGAGATTGTGCTGTGCATTTGGATCTTATTGGTGTTGTCCATGGTTGGGAAGTGGCAGAGTGCTACTTTAATAACCTCACAGATGATCAGAAGAATGATAAGACGTATGGTGCACTCTTCAACTGTTATATTAGAGAAGGCCTAGTTGAGAAATCCCTAGCCCATTTTCAGAAAATGAAGGAACTTGGTTATGCTTACTGCACTCTTGTTTACAACAATCTCATGTGCCTTTACAGAAGTACAGGACAACTCGAGCGAGTCTCTGATGTGTTGTCGGAGATGAAGGAGAATGGTGTCACCCCTAATAACTTCAGCTATCGGATCTGCATCAATTGCTGTGGAGAAAGAGCTGATTTTAGTGGTATGGAGAAGCTTCTTGAAGAAATGGAAAGCCAGCCTTTCATATCAGTGGACTGGATCACCTATTCCATGATGGCTAATGTTTATATAAAAGCCAAGTTCAAGGAGAAGGCTCTTGCTTTCTTGAAAAAGTTAGAAGGTAAGCTACATAAAGATGCAATAAGTTACAATCATTTGATCTCCCACTATGCGAATCTAGGCAATAAGGAAGAGATGTTCAGATTATGGGGTGTACAAAAGTTTGTGTGTAAAAAGCTAATTAATAGGGACTACATCACCATGCTAGGTTCCCTGGTTAAGCTTGGTGATCTAGAGACAGCTGAGGCCGTGCTAAAAGAGTGGGAGTCTTCTAATCACACTTATGATTTTAGAGTGCCAAATGTCCTTTTAATTGGATATTGCCAGAAAGGCTTAGTTGATAAAGCCGAAATAATGCTGCAAGACATTATCAAGAAAGGTAAGACACCAATCCCGAATAGTTGGGCTATCATCGCTGCAGGGTACTTGAATATGGATAAGATGGAAAAAGCCTTTGAATGCCTGAAAAAAGCAATAGCAGTACGAGCACAAAATCCAGGGTGGAGACCAAAACCCCATCTGGTATCAAGCATAAGCAAATGGCTCGGTGACCAACAAGACATTAGAGAACAAGAGGCTTTCCTTAGCTCATTAAAGACAGTAGTTACTGGAAATAAAGATGTGCATGATACCCTTGGAAACATAGAAGCCAGTGGAATAGGAAAAGAGAATGAAATTGAAGAAATTGTTAAGCTATGAACAGAGCAAGTAAACTTCTATCCTTCACCCTGGATAAAGGTTCCTGGCTCATTTTTTCCTATTATCCCACCTCCATTTGTTTGGAGTGAACTGAGGTGAAAAGAGTAAGCTGCGCTGTTGGTACTGTCGGGGCTAGCTTGGATACTAATAATTTATTCATTATCTGTGCTTGAAGATTTGCAAAGAACAGTGAAGAACAATAGTATACAATTGCAGCGAGCTTGCTTCATCTGCTGTCAAATAGAGGAGAGAGAACTGGTGGTTTTGCAGCCCAGTTCAGATTTTTGTTCCCAAAGATAAGCATTTACTAGGTGTTTACAGTTATTTATTTGTTTTTCCCCTCTAAAGATAGAGTTTGAAAAGATAAAGATGTATTTCAAAGTCATTGAGTTTTAATTCTGAAATAAACAGTTTACAATTGCTCATTCAGCTGGGTCTTACTGGGATTTATTCACGAAGAGAATTGATGGAGAATTACTTAAATTGATTTGTTTGAAAAGAGCCAGTATGATTGAAATCTGAATACATCAACATCACATGGCGGAGTAAGTCCAAGATCCAAGTTAAAATTAGAGGTTTTACGTACGTACTATTATAGGTGAGGTCATATCTATACTATTATAAGGTGAACATATATCTATGAATTCCCTTGAACAATATTGACTTTTAGGTAAAATTATTTTTGTTATGAAAGAAATGAAAATATTGATGCCCGCCTATTTACAAGTGAAGAGTTTAGGTCTTGTTGAAATGAATAATACTTGCGTGGTTTTCTGATGTCAGGTTATATTACTTCATCCGTTCACTTTTACTTGACATGTATATTAAAAATATATGACAGAATAGCCTAAATGACACTTATACTTGTGCTATTTTGTCATTCCGGTCTCCAAACTTAGCACTTTGCCAATTGGACACTTATACTCCTTCAAAATGTCTATAATAAATACTTATGACAGGACACGTCAAGAATATTAAACCACGTAGGCTCCACGTCATTTGTTATGGCCACATAGCCAAATAAAAAAGGAAATGATTATTATCCCCCAAACCTAATTTTTTCCCTCACTTTAATGGAGGAAAATCAATGGCGGAATAGAAAATAAAAATAGAGGTAAGTTAATGGGGAGAATCAAGAAGGTTAGCAAGCTTAACAACAAGCAAGTTCGAATCCTCCTGCTTGATCATGTCCAATATTGACTCAGCCTCAGAGAAGCTCGACATAAGATCCGAGATAAAGGTTTAAAAAAGAACACTAGAATCAGGCCCAAGAATCGCCTCTATCTGGGCCTTCTGGAACTGAGTCAACTTCTAATATTCATTACTGTACTGAGAGAATGGACTATGGAGCTTGTGAAAATGGCGTTTCAGTGACATTAACAGCAGACAAAATTGAATTATACACAATCATGAGCTTTGACTTTCTTTTTCTCTTTGTTTCTGACTATTTTATGACAAATTAAAAGGAGGAGGAATGAGGAGGAAAGTGTTATGAAATCAATGGCGGAACGAAGATTGAAAATGGAGGGAAATCAATGGTGGAACAAAGATTGAAAATGGAGGAAAATCAATGGCAGAACAGTTGAAAATGGTGGAAAATCAATGGCGGAACAAAGGTTGTTGGTTTTCTCCTCCGAATTTCAAAATTTAAGGAAAAAAGTATGTAGGTTTGCACTTAAGAAAATAACCTTCCAATTGATGCTCAGGTCTATAATATTGTAGACAATTCAACTACCTTACAACTCCCAATCAAGAGTAATAAATTACTTATGAACATAAAAGAAATAAAAATAAAATCGATAGAAAGCAGCAAAAGGCTTGAAGAGGGTGTTGTTTGGGGTGGGGGGTAGGAGTAGGGAAGAAGAAGATGTGTACATGATATCTCTTTTACTTTTTCCTTTTCTTTTTTTACTTATTTATATTTATATTTATTTTAATAATTTTTTCTTTTTCTTTTAATTATTTCTTATTCAAAATATACATATTTACGTTCATTATCCGCGTGAATTATACTCACTTTATCCAACTCAGTCATGATGTTACAATATTTGATCGGTTAACGGTCAGAGAGGTTTAAAATATAAGTTTTGGGCGAGTATAAGTGTTCAATTGACAAAATGCTAAATTTGGGGACCGAGATGACAAAGTGGCACGAGTATTGTTGAGCTACAAGATTATCTAGCTTCAAATCCTATACACATACATTGATTTTGTATTGTATATTTAATGTATATTGTTTGTATATCATGTATATTGTGTAATTGGGCTATAACATATTGAGCCCATTTTCTTCTTTTGATTTGGTTGGTTTTGGTCTGGCCCGAGTTGGCCCAAATGTAATATATACACACTGACCCCTTTGTATTAGGGTCAGTCGGATATTTTCAATTGAAGAGTTCTTTCTCTCTCTCTGAAACTCTCTCCAGAAGGTTCTACCAAACCGACTCATCTTCATCTTCAATCTTCGTCTCGATTCCTTAATGTTTTCATGGTACCAGAGCAGGACGATGATCCGACGATACTCTGATGTATTTTGTTATCCCAGTCGAAGTCGCGTTGGAAAATTTTCGGGTGTTTCTGAGATATTTGGTCAGTGATGATTTCGATCAAAATCGGGTGTTGATCTAAGATTTTTATCACCGATAACTGGTTGCATCTTCACTACTCGGACGTTTTGGGTTGGTTTCCGATGTCCTCGACTCGATTCCGGCGAGACTTCAGATTTTAGGGTTTTTTGCTGCTCGGAACTGGCATTTTTCTGTTAATCGAATGCCGATCTTCTCCGGTCGCGAAGAAGGAGGGTAAATCTGTTCCTATTTTAGGTGCTATGTGATTTGCATGAAGTTTTTGATACAACTTTAGTTTTTCAAACTACTTACAGAGATTATCTTTTGACTTTAAACTCATTGTTCTTCATGGCTGCTAACATGAGTGTTAATGCAACTCCTGTTGATCCTACCAGTCCCCTATTTGTTTACTCCTCTGATGTTCCTGGTGTTTCTCTTGTGTCCACTCCCTTCTCGGGTAGTGGTTATGAGGGTTGGAGAAGGAAAATAATTGTAGCGTTGTCTGCTAAAAATAAAATTGGCTTTGTTGATGGTACATGTCCCAGACCAGACACTAATGTGGCTGAACAAAAGTTATGGGACAGATATAATAATATGGTAATATCCTGGTTGACTGCTTCCTTATCCCCTCAGATAGTTGAGAGTGTGCAGTATTCTGATACTGCACAGAGCATATGGGCACAGCTCGCAGCTAGATATGGTACTGCTAACAGAACCAAAATTTTTGAACTAAAAAGAGAACTCACTCATACTTCTCAAGGATCTCTAGATGTGGCCTCATATTTTAACAAACTTAAAGGACTGTGGCATGAATTAGGAACAATGTGTGCAAACCATGGACAAAGATGCATTTGTCCTGCCAGAAATGGAATCATACAGGAAGATGATGAGAATAAGGTGTTGCAGTTCCTTATGGGCCTTAATGAAGCATACATGGGGGTAATGAGTAACCTAATGATGATGCAGCCTCCTCCTACCCTTGACAGTGTCTACAATATGGTCCTCAATGATGAGAAACAGAGACAAGTCCAGTCCCTTTCTCAGTTTAATCCAGACTATATGTCTTTCAATTTCACACAAACAAACATTCAGCTGGATTCAATAAGGTCACAGTGCCTAATTCTTCTCATTTCAGCCAAAGAGTTAACTTTGACCAAGCTAGAGACTCTTTATTCTGTAGATACTGTAAGAAATCTGGGCACTTAATTGATAAGTGTTACAAGATTCATGCGTATCCACAAAGTACAACATTTAACAAGGGGAGGAGACCTGCTGCTGCTGGTGTGGATTTCCCTTCTTCTGAAAGAAATATGTCTGTTCCTCATGGAAATCCTCCTGAAAGTCATCAACCTGTTCCAAACATGGATGGCCAGAGTTCTGTGATACATGGGTTGAGAAGACAACATTATGAACAATTGATGACCCTGCTGCAACAAACTCAGTTAGGGGACTCCACTGCCCAGTATCCTCCTCCCATGTATGCTGCCAATTTTGCTGGTACTATGCTAACTGAGAGCGCTGTTTCTGATTCCAAATTTTGCATGCTTAGTCACATTAATTCTGCCACCTGGATAATAGACTCAGGGGCATCTAACCATATGACCTTTAATAAAGATTTACTCTTCAATCTCACACCTTTAACTGTACCCTATATTGTAACTCTTCCTAATGGATATAAAGTGAAAGTGACATGTACAAGATCGTTTGCATTAAATCCGTTCATCACTCTTCATGATGTCTTACTTGTTCCTTCTTTCAAACACAACTTGATTTTTGTCCACAAGTTAGTAAAACAGTTGCATTGCATAGTCTTGTTCACTGCAACTTCCTGTTTCCTCCACATATTACAGGCCCCTTCTCTGAGGATGCCTCTAGATCTTGGTAAAGAGGAGGCTGGTCTGTACAAGCTTGCTTGGGTGCCACCTTCCTCTTCTTCTAATTGTTGTTCTCCTGTTTCTGTATGTTCTTCTTCTTCTAATTCTTGTAAACCTGACTGTTCTAGTCATGAAGCTGTTAGTTTACCTTCAAATGTAAACAGTTCCATCTGTAATAATGTTGTTGCCACTGACATGAATTACATTTGGCATTTGAGGTTGGTTAATATTCCATTTGCAAACATGATACACATTTCTGCTTTATCTTTTCCATTTGCTTCTAAACAACCTTTTCAGTGTTCTATCTGTCTTATGGCTAGGCAGACTAGACTTCCCTTTCCTGAAAGCACAACAAGTACATCTAGACCTTTCCAATTGATTCATGTAGATACCTGGGGCCCTTATCACACTCCCACCTCTTCTGGCTCTAGATATTTTCTCACAATAGTTGATGACTTTTCTAGAGCAACCTGGACACATTTATTGGGGTCTAAAAGCAATGCTTTCTGCATGCTTAAGTCTTTTCTCTGTATGGTTAAGACCCAGTTTAATGCTGTTGTTCAAACTATTAGGAGTGACAATGCTTTGGAATTGGGGTCTAGTATTGCTGGTGCATCCTTTTTTAGTCAACATGGCATTATTCACCAAACCACTTGCCCACATACTCCTCAACATAATGGTGTTGTTGAGAGAAAACTAGGACTCTTCTTGAAACTTGTAGAGCTTTACTCTTCCAATCTGGTTTACCCATCTCTTTTTGGGGAGATTGCCTATTGATTGCTACCTACCTTATTAACAGAATACCCTCCAGGCTTCTTCATGGCAAATCCCCTTATGAAATCTTTCGTGGAAAGGCACCCACTTACTCCCATTTAAGGGCGTTTGGCTGCCTTGCCTATGCTACTGTCCCAATTCCTCAAAGGGACAAGTTGAAACCTAGGGCCATTTCATGTGTCTTCCTGGGGTATCCTTTTGCTAAAAAGGGTTATAGACTGTATGATATCAGTTCCAAAAAGTGCTTTGTGTCAGGGATGTTATCTTTCATGAAACTTCTTTTCCTTTTAAATCTATTTCTTCTGTTACCTCTAATCCTTCTGTTTCTCCCTCTTCTTTTCATTTTGTTCCTCCTCTTGAGCATTCCCTTTCTGAGCCAGATTTCTCTATTCCCATCTGTTCCTCTCTACCTTCACCTTCTGTTTCAGATTCTCCTTCTTCCTATCCAATTTCCAGTCCTCCTTTTAACCTTGACATTTCTCCTCCTCCTTGACTTCTTCCACATCAGCTGCTGTTCCCAGGAAATCTGGAAGACATCACAATCCTCCTTCTTACCTTAAGGATTATGTCTGTCATCTTCCTGCTTTCTCTGGGTCTTCTTCTTCTCCTCTGGAGACTGAACCTCTTTATTACTCTCAAGCTGCATCAGTTCCAGTATGGCAAGATGCCATGAGAAAGGAGTTTGATGCTTTGGATGCCAACTGTACCTGGGATGCGGTTCCCCTTCCTTCTGATAAGAAACACATAGGCTGCAAATGGGTCAATAAGATCAAATATAAGGCTGATGGTAGTGTTGAAAGATACAAAGCTAGACTTGTTATTAGAGGGGATACTCAAATTGAAGGGGTTGATTTCACTGACACCTTTTCTCCTGTGGTTAAAATGTCCACTGTGAAGTGTCTTATTGCAGTGGTTGTTAAGAAGCATTGGAAACTTTTCCAACTTGATGTTAACAATGCTTTCTTGCATGGTGATTTGGATGAGGAGGTCTATATGAAGCTCCCTCCAGGTTTATATGTTTCGGTCTCTTCTTCTGATTTTGTTTCCTCTGCATCTCCTCCTCTTGTCTGTAAGTTGAAAAAATCTCTCTATGGGTTGAGGCAGGCATCCAGACAATGGTATGCCAAGCTGTCTTCTGCTCTCTACTCCAGAGGCTATACTCATTCACTGAATGACTATTCTCTTTTTATCAAAGGCCAACCTGGTTGTCTGGGTGTTGTGGCAGTCTATGTGGATGACATTATTATTACGGGGGATGACAATGATGAGCTTTCTGCCCTGAAGCTGTTTCTGGATGATCAGTTTAGGAACAAAGACCTTAGGTCTTTGCATTATTTTTTAGGCATTGAGATGTCTGTTGTTCCTGGTGGGATGCTCCTTAATTAGCATAAATATGTTTCTGACCTATTGCATCAGTTTGACTGTATGAATGTTTCTACTGTTGTTTGCCCTTTGGATCTTAATGTAAAACTCCATGCTGATTCTGGATACATCCTCTCCTCCCCTGATCAATATAGGAGCATTGTTGGTAAGCTCTTATTTTTGACTCACACCAGGCCTGACATTTGCTTTGCTCTTCAGCATCTGAGTCAATATTTGAAGTGTCCCAGAGTCCCTCATATGACTGCTACTTTACATGTCCTCAAATATCTTAAGGGAACTATGCATTTGGGTCTCTTCTATTCTGACAGTTCTGATTTCTCTGTACATGCTTATTCTGACAGTGATTGGGCTGCCTGTCCAGATACTCGCAGGTCTGTGACTGGTTTTTGTGTTCTTTTGGGTGGATGCTTGATTAGTTGGAAGTCCAAGAAACAACCTGTAGTTTCTTTATCCGCTGCTGAAACTGAGTATAGGGCTCTCAGTAAGGTAGTTGCTGAACTGTCTTGGCTTTCCGTTTTGCTCACTGACGTTGGTGTTTCTGTTTCTCTCCCTTTTTTCTGTTTTATGTGACAACCAGGCTGCTATTCATATTACCAAAAATCCTGTTTTTCATGAGCGGACCAAGCATATCGAGGTGGATTATCATTTTGAGCGAGATATGTTAGCTGCTGGGCTTATTACTCTCTCCCATGTCTCTACTTCTAGTCAGCTGGCTGATCTTCTCACCAAGCCAGTTCCTGGCACTGTCCTACACCCTTTGCTAGTCAAGTTGAAGGTTGTATCCCCCTCCAACTTGAGGGGCGGTGTTGAGCTACAAGATTATCTAGCTTCAAATCCTATACACATACATTGATTTTGTATTGTATATTCAATGTATTGTTTGTATATCATGTATATTGTGTAACTGGGCTAGAACATATTTGAGTCCATTTTCTCCTTTTGATTTGGTTGGTCTTGGTCTGGCCCGAGTTGGCCCAAATGTAATATATACACACTGTCCCCTTTGTATTAGGGTCAGACGGATATTTTCAATTGAAGAGTTCTTTCTCTCTCTCTAAAACTCTCTCCAGAAGATTCTACCAAACCGACTCATCTTTATCTTCTTCTCCAATCTTCGTCTCGATTCCTTAATGTTTTAAGTATAAGTACCATTTACTTTACGCATGGGAAGACAAGTTTTTTTTCTTCTGTTTTACCCTTAATTCGTTAACCAACACTTCTTGAATAATTAATGGTCAATTGTAGCTTTCCAATGCTCAATATTGGAATTCACAGAGAACTCTTCATTATTCCCTTTCGTTAAACACAAAAGTTCACTAAAGTCATCTTTTATTCTCTTCTTCTTTGAAGTATTTTTTTTCTTCAGAAGTTTTTTTCTTCAAACTCTCTATTTAGTCCAAAATATCTGTGCACATCTCCTTTAACAATTGAGATTTGATGATTATGTCATGTATCCATTGTTGTTTAAACTCTCATTAAAGTAAAGCATGTTTTATAGAGTAATGTTTTAGTGGGAAATTTTTAATTTCATATACTCCAAAAATTAAAATAATGTTGACCTCCAAAAAATTTGGTGAAAAATTTTCTGAATGGTTTGGCTCTTAACTTTACTCAATCGTTCGGCTCAAAATTCAGGCTTTTAAACTAAAGAGATGGACGGATGGATGTGTAAAATATTGATATCTATAAAAATTAAATGTACTTGGAATTTCATAGTGGTTATTATTAATACGTATGGAATGGGTTCAATTATTGAGTATCAAATAATAGGGTTATTGTGGTAAAATTATCATGTTAATCATTTTTGTTTGACGGGCGTAAAAAGTTAAAAACAAGTATAAAAGTGAAGGAAGGAGTATAACACTAGCTTTAAGATCTCTTCAAATTAAAATTAAAATGAACCTCTTGTTTTCACTGGGTGAATGCCAACGCTTTGGCGCAAAGCATGCTCTAATATTAATAATGTTGTATTAATGACAAGATTGAACATAAAGTTTTTCTTTTTCTTACATACATGATACACTAGGGATCTAGATATGCTACTACTTAATAGCTTTGTAAATGAACAAAATTATATTCTATCCGTTCACTTTTACTTGTCCGCCATTAATTTTGCACATACTCTCTCATTCATTTTTACTTGTTTACTATGGAATTTGCACATCACTTAAAAAATAATAAATGAAGTGCATAATTTACCACAATACTCATATTAATTGATTCATATTTTTAATGAATTTGAGAAAATAATTTGAGATGAGTAGCTCATATAGTGGGTATAACAGGAAAAAAAATTGTTTTCTCTTGATATACGAAAAATGACAAGTAAAAGTAAAAATTTATTTTTAGAATACTAGATAAGTAAAAGTGAACGGAGGGAGTACCGATAAATAAAGTGCCTAACTTAATATAATACCCATGTAAATTGATGTATAGTCTTAATGGATTTAAAATAAGTAACTAATGCTAAGGGCAAAATATGAAAAATAAATTATTTAGCTTTTAAAATGAGAAAACAACAAGTAAAAATGAAAATTTATTTTTAGAATATAAATTAAACGGAGGTAGTACTTGACATTCTAAACAATGAGGTTTATGGATATACTTTGCTTTTTTGTTTTTTGTTTTTTCGCCCACAAATTTGAAATTTTGGTTGCGTGCCATGTAGATACGTTTAAATTTAGATCACTGTCATATCTGAATGTTTAGATTCATAATTTATATTTGAAACTAAGACTTATTAACTATATATATTAACATTTTATGAGATCATTTAGTAAATAGTTTATTTAATTATTTTGTAATAGTTGAATTCAAGACATATCAGTTATAAAGCATACATGAGTTGTTAACTTTACTCCAGAAATTCTGCAATTTTAAATAAATGTAATAACTTTTGACTCCAATCAAAATGTTGAGTTACTTTGTATTCTAAATGCAAATTCACATGACTCCTTATTGCAAAATATTTGGCAAAGCGACAACGAGCCTATTGGCTTTTATTACCCCAATACTATTTTGTTTCTTTGTTACTTAATACTATTTTAAACTCCATATTTTGCTGTTTTTGTTTCAATATTTATATTGGAGCCCGATTATATTCGAATTTATACCGCATAGAGTTCCATTCGAGGGAAAATCCTCCCTACCAAAGATTTTTCCATACCCAAAACATGGGCAGCTCAATATTATTGGTGGCCTAAAGCAAACTTTTGATAAGAGGTCTTAATTTTTTATTTGTGATTCAAGTGTATTTTCCTAACTTTTTTAGATGCACAATTATTATTAATTTTTTCATAATCGAATTATTATAATAATTCTTTTTTCAACTAATAATACTGCTAATATGGTCCATTTAGCTCCTTGTAAGATATTGTTGATCCAATACAAAATTTTGTCAATTTTAATTTGGAAAAACTTCTTTCCCATGATGCAATTGTTACAGTAATACTTTATTTTATAAGGAATATAGCATTAGAAAAAAAATGAAGTCTAGTTATCTTATTAAGTATATTGATTAGAGTCTTATCTTCTTCTTGTAATATTTCTTTTCAAGCTATATAATTTGAAAAATAAGTCTAAACTATCATATCGAAGTGGCTATGTTCTAATCAAGGCTAAGTCAATATTTTGTTAGATTTTTATCATCTAGCGATCTCAATTTTACCCACTAAATAAAAAATTAAAGATATTTTTATACGCTTCGAATTATTCAAACTCAAGGGTCAATATAGTAACAAATTAAAATTTTCTTTTCCTTTTGGTAAGTTTTTTTTTTGCTTTTAACTTTAATTTTGTATTTAAAAAATTAATTCATAAAATTACATCTAATAAAAGATGGGCCTCCCAAAATTTGGGGGCCGAAAGCCACTGCTTGAGCTGTTTTACTCTTCGGCCGGCATTGATGCATAGTTCGAACTCGAGACTTGAGCAGTCTCATCTACTGTATTACATTCTCTTTTGTGGTAGATTTAATTGTCCTTGGCAATGCTAAAGATAAAATGTTTTCTCTAAAATTGCATTCTAAGGGAAACAATCAAACAAGTTACTAACAGTGTTTATTACCTAGCGCCTATATATGTTTCTGTTTATACCATTGTGACTGACAAGAGGGGCTTGGTCTGATGGTAACCAACCCAGTTCGAGTCTCCCCAGGAGCAAATTTTGGGGATTTATGCCGGGTTTCTATTTGGAAACAGCCTCTCTACCCCAGGGTAGGGGTAAGGCTGCGTACACACTACCCTCCCCAGACACCACTGAGTGGTATTGTACTGGGTCGTACTTTTTTTTATACCATTGTGACTGTTTTACTGAAAAAAGAAATACTATTATTTCCAGAAATGAAGCCTTTTTTTTCCTTTTAAAGTTAAATTTTATTTTTAATGATAACTAAGCAATCTAATTATAAGAATATTGGCAATCTAACTCCGTATTTCCTAAATTGATAGAGTAATTATCTGGGCAATTCTAGTATTATACTAACTTACAAGGGTCTTTCTAAAATTTTCAAGAAAAGAAAAAAATAAAAATAAATGAAGCTCAATCCAAACCAGTCCCCTTTCAGCTGGTGGCATTAGATTCTGTCCTCTTACCCTTTAAAAGATATCCAATACAATCTTTGTCTTAACACTTACTATTAATTAAAAAGTATTCATCACACAAAAAGAAACATTTTTAATCAGAACTTAGTGGGACTAATTAGCAGAAAATATTCCCATAAACCCCTGTCCCTTTTTCACACTCTCCTTTTCTGCTTCTTTCTTCTGTTCTTCCCCACAAACACACACACACACACTTTTTCTCATCTTTTGCTTTTTATATATGTGTGCAAAACTAAAACCCCATTTCTATAAAACCCTTTTTTTCTACTTCATTCTTTAGATTTACAAAATATATATGAAAATGAGAGGACCTTTAGGGGCAGTAATAGGGAGGTACCCTTCAAGTGATGGTACAACTCAAACAGGGGATGGTATAATCAAACACAACAGGAAATGTAGAGATGTTGTGTTTCTTGTTATATTCATTGCTTTCTGGGTTGCTATGATTGTCAATTCCAGCTTTGGATTTAACCAGGGAAACCCATTGAGGTAAAACACAAAGAAAAGTAAAAAAGAAATGATAAAGCTGCTTGCTTACTGTTTTTCATAGCCCAAATGTGTCTGTGAAGTCTTTTACATTTTGATCTGTTAGTTTAATGTGTTTAGTGTAGATGCTTTTCTTTTCCCTTGTTTTTGTTGTATCTTGAGTTACTGTAATCTGGGGTTTCATGAGCTTCATATATGCTATTACTCTTTTGTACTTGTTTTGTGCTGACTGCAAGTTTCAGATGTTACTCTTTTGTAGAATGTTCT
Organism: Nicotiana benthamiana; assembly: GCA_034376525.1. NCBI lineage: Eukaryota > Viridiplantae > Streptophyta > Magnoliopsida > Solanales > Solanaceae > Nicotiana > Nicotiana benthamiana. The sequence continues at coordinate 31,216,900 of CM067337.1, forward strand.
TTTTCTTGTCCGAGATTTGTTATTTTTTGGCTCTTTGTAATTGAGATTGTCATTAAAGGAACCTGAGTTAATGTCAAGTTTTCAGTTAAAGATTGTATACATAAACTCCTGTTTTGGAAACAAGATAATGCGCTTTCTAGAGGGGGAAATCAGGAATTGCAGAATTGTTGAATTGTGTGTCCATCTTAGTTAAATGCTTAAGCTTTTAGAGAATGTATGCTCATATTTACTCAATTGTGTCTTCAACACGCCCCTTAGAGTTGTCTTGATTCATTTTTTTCATGGCAAAAAATGTGGAAGTATTTTTTGATAATAGGTGACGGTGAAACTCGAATTCTGAACTGTTCACTGATACTATATTGAATTGTGTAACTGTTTCATTTAAAAGATTAAGCTTTTAGAGAAAGCACACTTATATCTACTTAATTATTTCATCAACAATTTCTTTCTGCTTACTCAACTGTGGACGGTTCTTTTCTCTAAATAGAATTCTATCATAGGAGCTGTTTTCACCCTGTCCATGCATTCTAATATCTTACGCTTGTCTACTGATATACTAGTTCGCTCATTTGTCATATTTCTGATGCATCTGATCTGGCTTAGCAGGCTAACATATGGGCTGGACTATAAAGGCAATGTTTGTGGTGATAGACATGCCGATCCAGATCTTCGTGAATTGGAACTCAGATACTGGTTGAACCCTAATCAAGTTTATGAAAGTGGTTCAAAAGATAACCAGGCCAAGATTTCTAATGCCAGGACCATTTGCTTAATGGACTGCCCTATCCCATCAGAAGATTCTCTAAATTGGGTGTGTGACTATCCGGAGGGTGAGGTTCGTCTGTCAGTAGATGACTGGATCGATAGGAATTATGATTATTTTGCAGACCTTACTCCGGACCTAAGAAACACTTCTCTTCAGCTTCAAGGTCCTTGTTACCCTGTCATATTTCCAAGTGTTAATGGTAAGTGAAAACAGATGAGCCAAATTAATTGTGGAAGACATTTGTGGCATGAAATGTCAAGCATATTGTTTGTTTAAGTACTTGTGATTGATTTAAGTACTTGAGATGTTTAATTTCCTGTTGGAATTTTGAGTGTCTTGAGATATTTAATTTATTTTTTCGATCTTCTAATATTTTGTGCCAGTTTATTGGAGCTGCCAGCTTATTGCCCGTGCATCAAATGTGTCTTTGCGGCATTGGAGGGAGATGGGCGGTGTTAACATTGTTGAGGACATTGCAGTTGATAAATCCATCCATGGCTTAATTAACTCTCGATCGTTGGTCTTAAAGGTTGAGTGACTTACTATTCTCTTGTTTTTCTTGTACTGTACTCCGCTAAAATATTCTTTTGAAATTTGTATTAAAGATGAGACACCCAAGAGATGTAGATTGCCCATTTCATTGGCTGTAGATGACGTTTGCACTTGGAACTTCATCAGGATACACAAGAGGATGTAAAAATGGTGTTCCTTTTCATATTCACAAAAACTGAGAATCTCTTTTTTCAATCAGTAAAAGTGTAACTCATTTTCATAAACAACAAACATGTTTCATTTGACCTGTGTAGTCAATGGTCAAACGATGACTAAAACAGCGGAACCCTGAAATGTTCAAGTAACGCATATTATATCAAACTTGGAGTCTCACTCGTATTCTCTATGGTAACACATTCTATTATTTAAGAGTTCAAATTTCACATTTGAGTCTCATTTGCAGAGATATGTAGCTGATGTTGGCAAGTCATGGGGGGTGTTGATTGTTTGTGGAGGGATTTTGCCAGTGTTTCTATCAGTGATATGGCTTTTGATGATTCGTCACTTAGTAGCTGCAATGCCTTGGATAACTGTCGTCCTCTTTAATGCCCTTATTATTTCAGTCACAATGTTCTACTACTTGAAAGGTTAGGCCCTGTTTCCTAATGTTTTCCTTCTGGTTGTTATGTCTTAATAGTAATTCATGTCAATTTTCAGTTCTATATCCAGTTTGTAATTAAGATGAAGCGCACACTGACAAAATTTATGCTCCCTATTTGAAGTTCTAAGTCCTGCATTCTATCTTATGTTTGTTGTGTAATTGAACATCATATGTTTCTATTGAGTACACTGACAAAAGTATCCTCCTTTCCAATCAAGCTGGATGGATTGGCAATGACTCTATCTCCCCCATCATTGGTGAACATGATCCTTATTATCATGTGTCTGCAAGGGTATGCTTGATTTTTCAGTTTTACCATTCTCTATGTAATAGTTTGCTTTTCGTTTGGTGTAGCATTTAATCAAATTATCTACTTGGTAGGAAATAAGTCACCTCCATGCTGCTGCTTTTCTCATGACTGCTGTGATGATTATTTCGGTCTTGTCATCCATCGCCATAGTGCGACGTATCCTTATGGCTACGTCCGTCCTGAAGGTAAGTACATCTTTCTCCCTTTCTGAGCCATATAGCACCGTGTTGTTATTATCACTTTATTAAGCCATAAAAGGGTGATTTCGTTAATAATCATCACTAAGATGGTGCTGTAAATTACAGTGTAATATATGTACATTCAAACAGAAAAAAGCAAAAACCAAAAGGTGTAGTTCTTTCTAAGAATAAGATTAAGAATTTAGTTATTCGAGAGAAGGTGGGGGTGGCCCCGGTGGATGAGAAGATGCGAGAAGCGAGGCTCGGGTGGTTCGGGCATGTGCGGAGGAGAAGTCCAGATGCCCCGTTGAGGAGTTGTGAGCGGCTTGCGGTGGTCGGCGTGAGGCGAGGCAGAGGGAAGCCTAAGAGGTATTGGGGAGAGGTGATTAGGCATGACATGGCTAGGATGCGGATTTCCGAGGACATGACCCTTGATAGGAAAGTATGGAGGTCTAGTATCTGGGTTGTAGGATAGGGGCTCCTAGAATTTTTCGTACTCCTTTCCCGGGGTTGGGTGAGGCTTGGCGGGGCTATTTTTAGATGATTTGTGTATCCTTAGATGATTTATGGTAGCTACTGTTTGATATTATTGCATGCCTTTTTATTTATGGTTCTTATGTTTAGATAATTATTTACGCGACCTTTGGTGGAGTTACTAATGATCTTTTACTTTTGTTTTTGTTTTTGCTTTTCCTTTACTTCCCTGAGCCGAGGGTCGATTGGAAACAGCTTCTCTGCCCTTTCGGGTAGGGGTAAGGCCTGTCTACATATTACCCTCCCCAGTAGTTGTTGTTGTTGTTGTTGTTGTAGTTCTTTCTAACAGTGGAAGGACTCTACAAAATCTATCCGTGATTCAGCCTCCCGAGCATACTCATTTCCGCACCAAACATACAGCAAAAATATACAATCAGCCTTATAGCACTGTGTTATATGTGTTCAGAGGAGTAACGCCTTCTACAACTTCTTTTTTCCTCTCTATATTTTAGCCCTTCACGATGGAGTATTAAACTAAACATGATTTTATTCTGCCCTTTTACGTGGAAATGATGACCCCCACATACACAAAAGAATGTTGTAACTGCCTTTTGCTAGTCTTCTAATTTTCTTTTAAAAAAAGAAGATAAAGACTATCTGAGCCGTAGTGTTTATCAACACAAAAGAATGTCGTAACTGCCTTTTGCTAGATAAATGTTTTCTATTTTTCTTTTTTTCTTTTTTTCTTTTTTTTAAAAAAAATATCAAAAGCACGAGAAGCATGAACCCTAAGGGTTTGACCTGGTGGCAATTAACTTGAGCCTTGGGGTTTGCTCCCTTTCAAGGTCTTAAGTTCGAAACCCACCGGGTGCCTGAGGGTCATCGGACTGGGTAAAACTTGAATTAACCGTGGTGCACTTGCGGGAAACTCCTTGCCGAGGGCCTGTGCAACCCCGGGATTAGTCGGGGCTCGAAGAGACTTGGACACCCGTTGCAAATAGAATAAAATAAAAACTATCAAAAACACGAGAAGCATGCGGTAGATTCTGGATATTATAGATAATTACTTAGTTTATGTCCATACAGAGAATTTTCCTTTTTGCAGAAAAAGAGCAAGGAGCTTTTTTGACTATTTCTTGGTATTACAGGTTTTGTACGTCTGCATTTATTTCAGTTGTATCTTCATGAAGTCAAATTTATACTCTAACACCAGAATAACTATAAGAATAAAGATTACATTAAAAAATACGTCATCTGCTATCTGAGGCAAAATGTTGACCTAGAATAGTAGTTCTTCTTAATTTATATTCCCTAGATAATGAAGGAATTGACTTCATTGCAGTTTGGTTTCTTTTCATGTTCATTGGTTGAGTATTAAGCTTCTTTCTCTGGATAAATTTACTTAAAATGATAAATGAGCATTTAAATTGCAGGTAGCTGCTAAGGTTATTGGAGAAGTACAAGCACTAATAATTTTCCCCATCATTCCATATGCTATCCTAGCAATCTTCTACATGTTTTGGTTTTCAGCTGCACTTCATCTTTTTAGTTCTGGACGAATTGTCCAGAATGATTGCAACACCAACTGCTGTGCGTATGATCTTAAATCAAAAAGAGTGAGCTGCGATCGTTGCTGTGGATACAGTATCCAGTATACTTCTCATATTGGTGTTGCAATTCTTTTCCACTTGTTTGGCTGCTATTGGGCCACACAGTTTTTCGTGGCAAGCTCTGCAACGGTTATTGCAGGCTCTGTTGCTACATACTATTGGTCTCGAGGCGGAACATCGGTAGGTCATAAATTCTACACTCTTATTTTTCCAGTAATGCTTTTGAACATATATATATATATATATATATATATATATATATATATATATATATATATATATATAATTTCATCTCTACATTTCAGAACTATTTCATCTTTTGTGAAGTTTAACCTATTATTAGTCCATATTACTTTCTTTCAATTATCATTACATGATTTTTCCAAATCATTCTGAATTTCTGCTGTTTCTTCGCTTGATCATGTTTATCGTTTGATACTCACATGCAATCAGCTTTAGTAGCCTGTTTCTTATATTATTGAGATAAAAAGGTTCCTGATTTAATACAAGAGTATTTTTTCGGGTATGTTCTGGTGACTGATTAGCTTCTATTTTTGCAAGTGCAGCCAGAAATTTCATTTCTCCCAGTGCTGTCCTCTATGAAGCGGCTTATACGTTACAGCGTTGGATCTGTTGCTCTTGGTTCGCTGATTGTTTCATTTATAGAGTCTATCAGGTTTCTACTTGAAGCACTCCGGCGTAAACTTAAAGTTGCTAATTCAGCACCTGAAAGTCGGGTTGGAAGAATGGTATATAATTCCTCACAAGGTTGCCTGCGGTGTATTAGTTGGATCATCAAATCTGTGAATCGTAATGCTTACATCTTGGTAAGTAATAAGTGTTGCAATCCCATTTGATGTTCCTCAAGTTTAGTGCAGTATGCTTGGGAAAAACATGACATATTGTTGAGTTTAGCTATTTTTTATGCTAAATTTTCATGTCCTGACATGATATTAAATTGTTTGTTTTTAGAAGCGGGTAATGCCTGTTGTTTCTCTCAAATCTATGATGGGATTTGAAATTCTAATTAGGTCTCAACTCGTATTTTTAGAACTTTAAATTAACAAGAACATGACATCATTGTATGCATGATCTAGACTTGTAGTAACAGCATCAGTTACGATGGTGCTTGTGATACATTGCAGATAGCCATAACAGGAAAGAGCTTTTTCAAGTCTTCTGAGATTGCAACTGATCTCATTATCAGCAACATCCTTCGGATCGGAAAGGTGAATGTCATTGGCGATGTTATTCTCTTTCTTGGGAAGCTATGTGTCAGTCTTGCAAGTGCACTTTTTGCTTTTCTCATGTTGGATAGTCACAAGTACAAGTCTGGACATAACAAGATCTCATCTCCAATATTCCCGGTGCTGGTAAGTCTTATTCTGTTGGATGGTTTATTCATTTAAGCAGATGCAACAATCTATTTCACAAAACTAAGAAGTAACAAAGTACTCAGATCCTTTGAGCAATTTTATTACCACCTCAAGTTATGCAACGTGTAGAACTATACAGAGAAAGAAGACCTATATGTATATATAAACATACAGAATACAATTCAGTGAAGTGGTTAGAAGATTTCACTTGATGATTGCTTATGATAATGATGCAAGACTAGCGTAGCTAATTAAGTATAGTATCTCTAAACTTGATACGTGTTTCTAATGCAGGTCTGCTGGAGTCTTGGGTACGTTGTGGCAACTCTTTTCTTTGCCGTTGTGGAGATGTCAATTGATACCATAATACTTTCATTTTGCCAAGACTCAGAGGAGCACCAAGGAACCGCCCAATACGCCCCTCCTCTTCTTATTGAGACTTTGAATGACCAAAATGAGATGCAAAGACTTACACAATGATCAACGACATCTCCAGATGATATCTCCTGCATTAGCTTGAATGTTATCATTTCAGGTGTAATCACTTGTCATCTAACTTAATTGAGTGTTTTTTTAGCTCCTTCTCTAAATTGCTCTTTAGCCTTTTTGATAGATTTTGTATCTTATAGTTGTATATAATTTTAATCCAAATTAGATCAGCAAACTCTGCAATTTCTTCAATCGGGGCATGTGCCCAATGATAAGAGTTGGCTTTGGCAGTAACATGCAATTTTATTTTATTGCCATTCTGCACATTACAACAGAAAGTTATGGACAATGAAAATTAAGATATTGATGCATATTTTTCAAAGCTTGTTGGAATGAAAAGTTTGGTGAAAAAGATGCGTACTACCTCAATCCTATGCGTCTTAAAATTGGAAAGTGAAATCGAGAATACATGGTGAAGTCTCTTACACAAATTAAGCTTAACATGTTGGAGTCCACTCTCGAGCTCAAACATACCGTAATTCATAAAAGTGACAACGAATCAAAAGATTGTTAAAACCATCACTGATGTCATCCGTTTTTCACTCCAATATGATAAATTCCTGGATCGATGTTACTTGCAATCAATCATCGAATGCAAATTATAAGTTGAATAAAGGTAAGCGAAAGCAAATGTATTGGTTAATCTACTCGTGATATCAATGAGCAAAACATTAGCCTGAGTAAACGGTGCCAAAGCAGAACTTTATTGGCTGAGAATTAAGAGGAACAGAAAATTTAAGGATTCCTTTGAAGTCTTTCTGCCAGCAAAAAGGGGCTAAAAGACCAATTTGGTTGTTTCCTGTCTGCGCAAAAAATGCGGAAGTATTTCAGGCTCAGACAGTTGATTTTTTAGCAAAAGTCAGTTTCCTTGGATCTATCTCATCTGCTTTTATCACAATTGCTTTGCCATCATCTTCTTCCGTCCATGCTATCGAGGCCCTCTCCAAAAGTTTGAGTATCTGCTTCAAATATGTTCTTAGTATCATACTTATGTTTATCAAAGGTTGATTGAGGTAGGTAAAGTATGTAACATAAGTAGAACAAAGAAAATTTACTCAATGGCATGCAACATAAGTAGAACAAAGATAATTTAATCATTCAGATTTACTATATGAGATATGAAACAACAGACATCAGATAATTCATAAAAAATTTCTCTCTAATCCCATGGCATGGGTTGAATCCTTTTAAATGCATCGTTTTGTAATCCTATTTTATCCAAAGTCCTATAAATAAAAATATTCTTGATCAAAATAGTGGAAATGAGAAGATCAGGAACAATCTCTAAAACGCGCTTTCTTACATATATTGGAAATAATCATATCATATATTTCCTAGAAATAACAATTTAAATATCACCATTAAATTTCCTATGTTGATGCTATAAATGATTACACTAACTATACTGACACCTCAGTAAAGTTCCGGACGGTGCTCCACTGTATAGTTAAGTAGTCACCATTTCAGCACTGTTGCGCTCCCAGCAAGCGAGTATAAAGAAGAAGATATCGCTGCCTCAACATTGAGGATTTACATTTATGAAAGATGTAATGGAAGACTTGTGCTCATGAAAGTGTGATCTTTCCCTTTCATAGTTTTAAAGGTGAAAAGATGAACTGGCATACGTCATATTTGTATTTAAACTTCCTACATCTCATATTTTAGATCTATACTCATCTAGAATTACCAATCTGGCATGAATTGTTTAGACATCAAAGTCAAATATTTAGAACCATCTAGATTTTTAGAAGGGGCCACACCATGCATGACATGGCAGTGACAGAAGAATCACAAACAGCAATGTTCTTCACAAGCAATTTCTAGGTCCTAAGAAACCCTCTTTTTTTTGTAAAGTATAATATTCCAATCATCGATAATGTACATCCATGAGAAACACAGTAGCAGATCGATAAAATTATTCTTTTTTGATAAGGAGATGGACCAAATTATTCAAAAGTATCAGCACAAAAAAAAGGGACATAGAAGCAGGTCATACCACACGCTTCCGAAGACCTTTGGCTTCTTCATTGGTGATCCCAACTATGATTTTGAGATATTGAATAGCTGATGAACGGAAAGGTATCAATATCATTTCTTATATTAAAAAGTTGAAGAAGGCATGTAATGAAAATAACCTACAGGAGATGCCACAAAGAGATGTCAACTGAATTTTGAGACAGCGCACTGCTTCCTTTGGCTCAAAATCGTGAAGATCGATAGTCACAATTTCTTTGTTGTGACTGCACCCAAGGTATTGGTGTAAATACAAGCTCTGTAAGCAAAATATATGAGTAGAGAAAGACAAGAGGGAGGAAGGTGGTTCTCAGCCGAACCTGTTTTCAAGAAGCTTTTGAGCAGATTGTTCATCAGTCTCTCGGGCCTTTGTCATGAAAAAGTTTCCCTGTCTCATGAGACGATTATGAGTAAAATGCCAGCAAAACATCATAATGAAAATTTAAACAAGTGGATCAACCAAGGCAAGATCAACTTTTGGGAAGAGGAGTTCGCACATATTGGACATGTACTCCAGCAAAAATTTAGAGCCCTTTTTTTCATGAGGTGATGTTGGAGTATTTTAGAAGTGAAAGACATCGTGGAATATTAAGAACTGAACCTGGCAGCACTATCTTCAAAGGCGTTTTATACTCCTCAACTTACTTTGCTTTTTGGTATTTGTCGGCTAACTAAAAGCTAAAACCTCCCTTGATAGGTATAGAGCAAGAACCAAGTAGATATTTGGATAGTTTGACGGAAGATGATAGAACTCTTAAGTCTGACCACTTAATAAGCTTAGGTGGAAACTGCACACAATCCACCCAGCCGATACCACTAGTAGAACATCTCGTAGAGAGCCCAGTTATTTCCAGTAACATTTCAAATGTAAGAACGAAGGGAAGTCATTTTAGATAAAGGAACAAACACCATACCTCTTCCAGGAATCTGCGTGCCTTGACATGATCTCCTTTTTGAAATGCTTCAGCAGCCTGGAACAAAATTTAAGTTTGTACTTTATAGTACCAGTCATGACTTAACATACTAAACTTTTCTTCACCTCAATCAACACAGAATGAAGCATCTTAACGTGATTTTTTTTTTTGGATAACAAGCATCTTAATGTTATTCTGATCATGAAACAGTATAAGAGAGGTTATGTGACTCACTGCTTTATAGTACTCTTTCATTGTAATCCAATACTCCTTTACAGCTTTTCGGAGAACTTCATAGCTTTCTTCATTCTCCTCACCATCTAATAATAGAAAATTATGAGGTGTTTACTTAACAAAGTGAAATAAAATAGCTAAGCACTTTCACTAGTGATATCCTATTAAAGAAATAAGTCCCCCCCCCCCCCCCCCCACACCCAAAAGGAAAAAAGAGAGAGAACAAAGCTTATTTCCTTAGCAGTTTGAAGCCATCAAAAAGTGCAACCGTGGATTGGTTGAATATCATGCAACCCTACTCAATCATTGCCCTATTTGCATAGAGGATTGGGCTTCTTTTGTTGAGAACCATATTTTGGTGCTTATATACAGGGGTTTCTCCCCACTTGTTAATAAAATTATTTACCTTCCAAAAAAAAAAGAGTACAAAAACAATAGAAAAAGGCAATCAAAAGAAGATATGAAATCCTTTATAAGAAGCCATATGTTACCATACACTTATTTCATCTGCACAAAACAAGTAATAAACAAATAAAGTGCTTACCTTTTGCATCACTCTGTGGTGTCCTGATAAGAATCTGGCGTTCTACAGTCTCCTGTGATGGTTTCACTACAAACTGGCTTAATCGCCTAGAATTTTTAACTTCCCTCACATGACGAATCACGTCATCCACATTATCATGTCTTGCAGGCACATTAAATAATGTCTGTAGAACTTCCTTCTGAAGCTCATACCTGTCCTTCTCCTTCTTAGATAAGTTGAGCCCATTTTTAGTCATATTCTTTGCTTTGGAACTGCATTAGCAAAAGAAGAAGGATGACCTCCAAGTCACGACACCTTGCAAATTAAGAAATCTATTTAACAAAAAGTTCTATTCCTGAGCATAAAAATTCTAGAAGATAGTTTCTGGAGAGTTACCTGCTGGTTGGATATTGCATTGAAGGTGTCTGTTGCGATTCAACTGATGCAAAATCTGGACTCTCCACGGACTGTTACATCAGATCAGATAAAGCATAGTAAGTAAAGAAAAAATTCATGTGATTGACACTTGAATACTCGGACAATTTCAATTGCATCTGGAACTGATATAAAATTATCACTAAAGATTAAAATAAATTCTTACAGGTGGAGTAGCTCAGGTAATAAGGGATAGGAGACGAGTGGTTGGTTATATGTTCCATTTAATTTGAGAGACGGGGAAACTGGTCTGAGTTACCATCTAAGCAGCCCAATAATATAAAAAATAATTCCTAGATTTCAAAGGAATATAGATAATATATGGAGAGTCAAACATTATTAATCTTGTAAGCTCTTTTTACAGCTAGAAGCAACATCAATTTGGTTTAGACGGACTGCGTAAGCTACAGATCCAAAACAATTTCCAATTTTAGAGAAGTTACCTCATAGAATTCTATTGTCTACAAATAAAATCCCTTATAAAATTACCTCCCAAAAGGAATACATTGCTATTTTGTTTCTGAAGGGGTAATCAGTGGGTTAATTTTGACTTGAATCTATTTGTGCACATCAATTCTAGCGCATGACCTGGTCTTTGGCATTCAGTCAAGAGATTACCTACCATGTAGATTTGTATAGACGTGGAAAGCATCTCAAAGCAAAACAATCTGTATAACTACACACATTAGGACCCGTCTAAGGCCAGATGAGAGTGAGAGCTAGGGGGAGAGAACAAACTGGGGTGAGGAGTGAATGGAAAGAGGGAAGGGGGAGCAAGAGGAGAATAGAAGAGAAAGCACCATCCTTCCCAGGTTTTATTGTAAAGAAATCTCACTTACCAGGAAGAATGAAAGCAAGGCTAAATAGACTGCCTCAAGATCATTACCACTAAATTATTGTCACTTGTAAGTGACAGTATCATATCCAGTTTTACAGCAGACAGGAGCAACACCAAGTGACATACAAGAGAACTTACTTTTTCAACACCTATGTCTAAAATATCATCACTCTTTCCCAAAGTTGATGCTGACAAATCTAGCAGCTTATCCATACTCTGCATATTCAAAGGAAAGGAGGTCTTATATAAGGAAACATGCAGGTTAACGCAACAAGCAAATTTTTCTAGAGAAGTAAATCAATCTACATGTAGTATGCATGCATAGTTTCTGAAAATCAGGAAAAGACAAACATACAAGCACCCAAAGCAGTACACTAAAAAACAGGCCTATTTATTCAGAAACAGAAGATAAACAGCACTAGCCGAGCATTGTCTTGTCTGCTTAGCATGAGAACAAAGCTTCTACAAGTCTAACAGCAACCTGGCCTCATTCCTCCTGCAATTTTGCATGATTCCACACACGCATTGTGGTTTCTCACCATGAAAGTAAACCAGAGTCGGCAAGAATTCCACTCGTTAGTCCCTAATTTCGCAAGCTAATTAAGTACATGAGGTTATTACTTTAACCATGATAGAGGTTTAATAGCTACTTAGGCAAATCCAATGGAGCATAATTAACTTTTAAATTAAATAATGACTACATAACACACACTTGAAAATCCTTAAAACTGCTTATAAGACTTCCAAACCAGGAACAGGATTAACCTTAAAGAGGACCTAGAGAAGCATATAGCCAATCAAATTTAGACACAAATCAAACCAAACACAAGACTTGCTTTCAATAGTACCAAGGTAACATGTGGGAGTGGGAAAATAGACGGGCTATATGGTATATGCAGATGCTTAGAAGAACAACCTTCACATGTATGCTCAAGACTTATTTCGATTATGCCGTGGTGCCAATTACTGAGTAAGAGCATACAGGATTAAGTGCAGCAACATGATCTCTCCATTGCCCGGGAAAATCATAGGGTGATAAATTGTTCCTCACGAGTGGCAAGAATAGGATGCTGGTCAAGTTTTGAGGCAGCAACATATTCTTTGACTCCTTTTGGTCAGTGTCAACTAAGGAACGAATTTGGGTCCAGGATGCAAAGGATTTTTTGGCAAAAGCTGAGTAGGGTTTTTGAGGGGTAGTTCAGTGGAGGATATTTTTTGTTCATCAGGTAGGATATCTACTTCATAGAGGTAATCATATTTTTTAGACAGGGTTTTGTATAGAGTAGGAGACATTCATTTTTGCTAGGGAAGAGGATGATGGAAATGACTCGGACATATTTAGTAAACATGCTGAATGTAAATATAAAATTGAGGCAAATATAACGTTACCATTTGATGCCTCAAAATAGATATAGAAAGGATAAGAAGTGATGGAATTGGACCACACTAACCTTATTCAGATCATACCCACACTGGCCTGAAAATCCAACAACATCAGATTAGCAAAGAAATTGTCCAGAAATTGTGACAGCTCAATAGGATTAGGATACAGTTACAAGGAAGAAAAAGAAGGAATGGAAAGTAAAGCTATCTCAGTGCAACCTATAAAGCAGATACCCTTTCCAGGAAGGGGTTTGGTAATATTAAGCACAACTGGAATACGTGGACCATCCACAAGTTGCATTCTAGTTCACAAAATTAAGTCCCCAAATAGACTTTAAAGAAACATTTAACCGACTGTTGCAAGTTTTATTGGAAGATTACCAAAAAGAAGTGAAGAAAGAAATGACACGATTTCAGGCATTAAAAGTAAACATTAGCGTCACTCCATATGTGAAAGCTACTTCTCAAGTAATCTTACAAATACTTAGAATAGACTTAACCAAAGTGCTCACCCACAACATCTTCAATTACACTTATGTCAAGAGAGAATCCATTTCCGAGCATTTTGAAGAGGAATTCCTCAACACTGCCTGGCGGGGTTTCACTCATAGCGGCAGCACCTAATGGAGCTTTCTCATCCCTTATCACTGGGGTAAAAAAACCATCAACACTTAATTTCAGTGGCTTGATTCTCGTAGAAGTTTCTGGAATGAGTGGCCTATTTGTCACATAGTCTCTTGGGATCATGCTTGAGACAGTCCCCATAGACACTGATAACTTTTTTTGCTTTGATGAACTGGGACCAGCTCTCTTGGCATGAATATCAGATGCAGATTCAGAAGTTAATGTCACATAATCTCCTACTTCCTCAAATTCGGATTCAGAAGTCAATGTGAAAGAATCCTCTATTTTTTCTTCTGATGCAGAGGTAGTAGTTATAGAGGTGCTAACTTGCAGATCTCCAAGTATATCACCAGCAATAGTTGGATCCCGACCTGCATTACAATAAGCTGCAGCAATGTCATCAAGAGAGACAACAAGTCCAAAGACATCAAGCAACTGCTCCAGGTTCTTTCTATCATCATCAGTAAACAAAACTGGTGCAGGTGCTTCCATCTTCATCCTTCCAGCATAAGATGAAATAAAGAACCTCTGATAAGAGTAAAGAAGCAACTATATTGAGAACATCACATATTAATCAAAGGCTGTGTAACGTATATTGGAGTAACAGAAACCACAAAGACAAGGAAGTAGCAGGAATTGGATAGTATAACAACAAGAGAATCCAACGTTTCGTGGATAACAGAACCTAAATAGAACCAATAACTGTGATAGGAGAAAAGGAGCGAAGGAATACAAGTAAATATGGAGAAATACTGCTCTTGATAAGAAAAATGGAGAAATACTACTAACTAATTGTTTAGATCTAACAGAAGTGATCAAAGAGTTACTTTTTACTCTCCAGCTTGTCTGCGCAACGTCATCACACTGCCATAAGAATAATGTTGGTAAATCCTTTTGGTATGAGAAAATGATATGCAACTGCTGCAAACTAATCCAATTCTCGTATCGGTCACAGCCCAATAAATCTCTTTAAGAATACCAAATTTTAGAACTATTCAGATTTGGCATAAAGGAATATTCAAGTCCGAACTTCCAAGTTTTGAAGAAAATTGCAAAGAAGCACATTGTGAGACTGACATTTCAGCTTTCCAGGAATTCAATATTCTTCCTCAAGTTACTGAATATTACATTAAGCATGCAAATATTACCACGGAAAAAGATGCTGAGCACACTATTACTCAGAAAATGAAAATTAATCCTCAAGTTACAGAAATTCCTAAAAAAATTAGTAGTGAACAATAATAAACTAAAATTCATTAAGGAAAGAACACATATTATCAAATTATACCGTACATTAACAAAAGACGAGCAATGCTACTGTACATACACTTTCACAACAACAACAAAAAGAACAGTCGACTCACAAATCAAAGGCAGGTTTCGGAATTGAAAAGGCAATGCACTTAGATATTATCCAAAGAAAATTCAATCAAGGAAGATAAACAAGCAAACAAACATTCTTCGGAATTTTAAACATCAACGCTTTGCTCAAAAGCGATGAATTTATTCATTGTGCGAAAAATTTCGTGCTTCTACGAATGCTACACAATGCAATGCAACTCGATTCATAATGATTAAATTATTCATCAAATAAAAACAAAATTGACGTGATTAATCAGTGTGCAGAAAGAGAAAAGGCTTCATATTATGTATTTTAAGGTCGATGATTCACCGAGAGTGGAAGAAAAGAAGTTGCTTACGTCTCTCGATTCTCTGCCTCCACCCCACACTCTGCTCAGTGTGTAGTCCCCAACCTCTGCTTCTGAAAGGAGGAAAAAGTTAAAAGAGAGAAGTGGTGTTCTGCTAATTATTTGACTCGAGTCACGCGGAAAGTGCCCAAGGTAAATTACCAAAAGATTCTTCAAGTGTGTTTGGTATGTTTATGGAATATCACTTGTAATTTTCTTTCATTCATATTTCTTTTTAGGCCAAATACAACTTTATTATTTTTTTATTTTGACACTTTATCTCTACTTTATTCCATTTTAACCTTCCAACTCTATTTTATATATTTTATTTTGCCCTCCAACTTTATTTTTTATATTTTATTTTAACACAAAAGCTGGAATCAATACAAAAATATAGCACGTGTATATATACAAATCTGAAATGTAATAAATATTTAATTAAATATTATCACCTGATTTTTTATTTATGTCAAACGGGTCAATATTAAAATACCTAAAGCCGACCATAGTTTTTGTGAATTTATGTTATCTAAACGGACCAGATATAAAATCGGTAGATGAAAGCTTTGGGACTTAGAGAATGAAGATTGAAGATGGGGCAACCGTGAATGGAAAAATATGGTCGGGTTCAAGTATTTTAGTTTGACCTGTTTGAATGGATGAAAAAATCATGCGACAACATTTAATTGGATATTTATTACACCTCAGATTTGTATATACACACGCGCTATTTTTTTGTGAGGGTTTCAACTTTTATGTTAAAGTGGAACATAAGAAATAAAGTTAGAGTGCCAAAATGAAACATATAAGATAGAGTTGGTGGATCAAAATGGAACAAGATAGATATAGAGTGCAAAAATGAAAAAATAGTGCCAAGTTGAATAGGATGTATATGTGTTCGGACCAATTTGCTTTTGGCACGCCCATTAAGAAAATACTAAATTTTATATAAAAATACCTAGTATCACAAAATTACCCTTTAATTAAATATTTAATGTGATGAGTAAGAAAACTTTTTAGGAATACATACGTAAAGATTATTTTGTAAAAACAAACTAAACTCTTTCTTGATTATATAAATGGATATTTATTTTGGATTAAAATAAAAAAATAAACTGGTCAATTATTATAGATTGTAAGGAGTAATATAAAAATAAAAATAAAAATAAAACTTATGTATGTATTTTAAAAAATATTTTGTTGAAAAAAATGGCGGAATAATCAAACAGACATTCGTATTGCACGGGATTGTGTTTCTGACCCCCTCGACTCCACACCATTCAAACCAGACTCCTTATGTTGGTTGACTGATTTATGTGGCGTAGTGAGAAAAGCCTAACTCAAGGGGTCTCAAGGAGTTCCAATTATTTTTTTACCGATTTTTGTCATTTCCACCATTCCAACTCACACCATGCACTTGTAATTATGTTTTAATCACTTTTCACCCTCGTACGGGTCCATACATATCTCAGTTTTACTTTAATTAAATCGGTAGGGCCGTAATCTATATCATACTAAAAGGAGGGTAGTAAAGTATGTAGTTAAGTTAAGTAGCCTATTAAAAAAATGTCACTTGACACATTTAAGACATAATCTAGAAAATAAATCTAATCTATATATCGATATCTATATCCATATCTATATCTATATCATATATAGATCCAACCATCAATTTTCCTTCCATATTAGCTTAAAACATGAAAGTGAAAAACAACAACAACAACAACAATTATCCGGTACAGTCCTATAAAGTGGGATCTGGGGAGGGTAATATGTAGACGGGCCTTACCCCTACCCGAAAGGACAGAGATGTTGTTTCCAATCGATCCTCGGCTCAGTGAAGGAAAGGAAAAACAAATGAAAGTGAAAAATAATTAATAATTCATAATAATAAAACAATAAAATAAAAAATATATATTAGCAAGACATATATGGGAATAACTATAACTATTTGTACTCTCGGCAAGTTAAAATACAAATAAAGTAAATGAATTTATTTAATCTATATCTATACCTATATATTATTAAAAAGAAGAGGACAAAGTCCTCTCCTTAAGCCAAGTGGCAACATAAAAAAGTCACATGGCATAATTAGTTACTAATTTGTTTTTTAGTTAATAATTAGTTATTAGTAGTTATTATTTTTGAATTTAAACATATATGAAAAACAAAAATAAAAAAACTACCATATATAAGTGTGTGTGTGTGTATATATATATATATATATATATTGGTTACTTTATTTTAATTAATAAATATAGATACCTTATAATTATTTATAATAAATAATCAAAAATATAAATATATAAAAATTACTATCCATTCAAATTGGGTTGGAGTAGTTTCAAGTTGGAGTTTAAAATTATATTAGAATATAAAACCAAAAATAATCTATATATTATTAAAAAGAGAGGACAAAGCTCTCTCCTTAAGCCAAGTGGCATCCTAAAAAAAGGACACATGGCATAATTAGTTACTAATTAATTATTTAGTTATTAATTATTAATAATTAATAAAGAAATTAATTATCAAAATTAACTACTCAAACATGGGTTAGGGTTGGTTTATGGTAGTTAATTTCTTTATTTTATTTTTTAAAATCATTTTTGTTTTTATATATTTTGAAATAAAAAGTGTATTTGTTCATTAAAAAATGGGTGATATAATAAGATAAATACATAACAAAAAATATATTCAATGATATAATAAAGAAAAAACATAGCAAAAAAATTATTCGATGTTGTATAAGTCTCTTTAGTTTAATTGAGATTGTATTCATTAAAATTTAGATAATATTATTGGGAACAACAGAATAAAATTTAACATAACAACTATTTCAATAGTAATAAATTATATATCTTCTCTTATGTTACAAAAAAGAAAAGCGAGCGGATGAAATATTAAATAAAGTAATATATTAATAAAAATTTCTATTAACAATGTAATAGTACTAAATATTGGAATATAATAAAGAAAATTATAGAACAAAAAAGTTATTCACAAACTATACCTTTAACTTAGTGAAGATTTTATTATTGGGTATATCGTATTGACAAATAAGATGATAATTGAATTTTATTAAAGCGATAAGATCTAATAGGATCAAACAAGCTCGATTACAATTTAATTTAGTTAATATTTTTTTAAAATTGTGCGGGTACGACTACTAGTATAATTAAAAGACAAAGACAAAAGCCCCTCATGAAGCCAAATGTCACAACAATAATATGACACGTGGCATGTTAGGACATTGATCCTAATTATTAGGAATTACAATTTTATTACTCTTGAAAGCCAAAATAACTACTAGAATTATTTGAAACTAGAAAATAGGCAAAAACAAAAAGAAGGCTCCAGAAACGGTTCAGTTTTTACTGCACCCTAAAAATGCTCTTCAAAAGCCAAAATAATTGGTAGAATTTTTTTTTTTAAAAAAAAAAAAAACTCTTGAAACCGCCTAAAATCAACATGCACAGGCTAAGGGTTGGTCATTGGTGCATCCTTCTTTGCTCGACTTTGTTGACCATCGATGGGTAACGTGCCACCACCAAGGAACTCTCCAAATCTGCAACTATCGAAGTGATACATTGCTGTAGCTTTGTTTGATTGGCTCTTCATTTGTTGTCCCATCACCATCTCAGTTGACCCTCTACTACTACACCTTCTGAGTTCAAAAGCTTTTCCGATATGATGCAGGAAAACCGTGTACTGACATTAAAACAACAAGTTGAACATTGTATTACGATGGAAGAATTGATAGAATAGAATTTGAAAGATGTTGATGCTGCTGTCTTAGCTGTACGCGTAGCTCTTGCCAATGGAATGGATTGGGAAGATTTGGCTCGAATGGTGAAAGAGGAGAAAAGATCTGGAAATGTTGTAGCGGGACTTATTGACAAGCTCCATCTTGAAAGAAACTGCATGACTTTGCTCTTAAGCAACAATTGTTGAGATATGTAAATAGGCAATGATGATACTACTCACATGTAGACCATTTTGGTCATTAAATGAAAGAGTCATATCTGAGCCAAATAGGCTACCTCTACAATTAGGCTATTTTTGTAATTCGTTTGTCTATGTCTGTAATTAGACTAATTGTGTAAATAGGCTATACTTGCAATTAGGCCAGTCATGTAAATAGGCTATGTATGTAAAAGTGGTTGGTTTTGATATAAGGGTCAGGGGTCGTTTTGTAAAGACCGAGGCGTCATTCTTCAGAAAGGAATTCTGAGTCTTCTTCGAGACTCTTCGATGCTCTCCCTTCTCTCTACTTTCTCTCTCTAAGTTTCTTCGATATTGTGCATGTTTTCATGGTATCAGAGCCTTGCATAGTGATCCGATGATGCTCTTGTGTGAATCAATGATCCATTTGAACCATTCTCTGATAAAATTCGAGGTTTTCTGAGATCGAAAGATCGATGATTTTTTTGATTCTGATAGGGTTCCTTCGAGTCTCTATCTTCACGATTTGTGACCGTTCCTTCTCTATTGAAATGGTTCAATCGTTTATTGTGAAGTTTTCGGAGATTTTCCGGTGAGTTTTCAACCTCTAGGGTTTTCTGGTGGTCAAAACGGTTGTTTGATTGCCATCCGGTGGTTTGATACTCATTTTTGCTGAGGTTTTGGTTGTCGTCACTACTGTTGCGACATCATTGACGGTATTTGCGGTAAAGTTTTGACGGTTACTTCTAGGGTTCATACCTAGGGTTTCATTTGTTGTTGAAGGCCGATCTTCTCCTGTTGCGAAGAAGGACGGTAACATCGTTCCTATTCTTTGGTTGTGATTCTATGACTGCTTGTGCGATTATTTGCTTCTATCTGTGAATAACCTGTTTGAGTTGTGAATACTGGTTGTTTAGATTGTGAATATTGATTTTTGGTGATATTTGTAAAAGATTTTATTCATTTGAACATGGCTGGTAACGCGAGTGGTAATGGTTCTGGTGGCAACTCTGGTCCTATCGATCCTTCTAATCCTTTGCTTGTACATTCTTCTGATGTGCCTGGTGCATGCCTTGTTCCCACTCCTTTTTCAGGTAGTGGTTATGGAGGGTGGAAACGGAAGATGACAATGGCTTTATCTGCTAAAAATAAAATTTGTTTCATTGATGGTTCTTTTTCCCGACCTAGTAATAATGTGAGCTTACAGAGGTTATGGGATAGATGTAATATGCTCGTTATGTCATGGTTAACTTCTTCTGTGTCATCTCAAATAGCTGATAGTGTACAATATTCTGACACTGCTCAAAGCATGTGGTCTCAACTTGAGAAGAGATATGGTACCCCCAATAAAACAAAAATTTTTGAGCTTAAACGGGAGCTCTCTCAGACATCCCAAGGTTCCCTTGATGTAGCCTCATATTTTAATAAACTCAAGAGTTTATGGGATGAATTGGGGACAATGGTCCCAAATCATGGACAGAAGTGCACTTGTGCTGCCAAGAATGGTATTATCGAGGAAGATGATGAAAACAAGATTTATCAGTTCCTTATGGGACTGAATGAGACATATTTGGGTGTAAGGAGTAATTTGTTAATGATGCAGCAATTTCCTTCCCTTGACAGTGTTTATAATATTGTACTCAATGATGAAAAACAAAGAGAAGTCAAGTCTGTCTCCCATATGAGCCCAGACTCTATGTCTTTTAATGTTCACACTGACAGGCCCTCTACTGGCTTCAACCAGGGTAAATTGTCTGGGTCTAACTTCAGACCTAAAGTCAATTTTGAACAAAATAGAGGAAACTTATTTTGCAGATATTGCAAGAAGTCTGGACACTTAATTGATAAGTTTTTCAAGCGTCATGGTTTTCCTCAAAGCAATTCTTACACCAAGGGAAGGAAATCTGCTGCTCATCTTTCCACTAGTACTGAATGTGTGTCTGCTGATACAGGAAATTCAGGTCTGTCTGTTCCTCTAGGGGATCCTATTGCCAGCCAACCTGTGATACCAGGGTTGAGCAGACAGCAATGTGATCAGATTATGAGCTTAATTCGACAGACTTTTTCTACTAGTGATCAAGCTCCTTCTCCCATGAGTTCTGCTAATTTTGCTGGTACTTTGATGTCTGAGAGTCTTGTTTCTGATTCCAAGTTGTGCATGCTTACAAACATAAATTCTGCTACCTGGATCATTGATTCAGAGGCTTCCAATCACATGACTTACGATAAAAATCTACTTTTTGATATTATACCCTTAACTATCCCTTACCTTGTTTCCCTTCCCAATGGTTATAAAGTAAAGGTCACTTGTACAGGATCATTTGCATTGACTCCTTCTCTTACTCTTCACAATGTACTCTTGGTTCCTTCTTTCAAACATAATCTGATTTCTGTTCATAAATTGATGAAACAATTGCATTGTTTAGTTTTGTTTACACCAACCTCATGTCTTCTTTACCTGTTACAGGACCTTTCTCTGAAGAGGCTTCTGGATCTTGGTAAAGAGGAGGCTGGTTTGTACAAGTACTCTTGGTCACCTCCTTCCTCTTTTGCCTCTTCCAAGTCTTCTTCTACTCCTGAGCATACTGTTTCACATGTTTGTAATGATGATGTTGTTTCTGATGGCAAACATTTTAGCTCAATTGTGCAATCTCCCAGTTGTAATAATGTTGCTACTGCTGATATGAACTATATTTGGCATTTGATATTAGCACATACTTCCTTTGCTAATATGAAACATGTTTCTGGCTTACCTTTTTCTTTTGCTGCTAAACAACCTTTCCCCTGCTCTATTTGTCCTATGGCTAAACAAACCAGACTGCCTTTCCCTGATAGTATCATCAGTACTACTAAACCATTTCAACTTATACATGTAGATACTTGGGGCCCTTACCATACCCCTACTTCCCTTGGTAGTAAATACTTTCTCACCATAGTTGATGACTTTTCTAGGGCCACCTGGACACATTTGATGGGTTCTAAAAGTAATGCCTTCCCTCTATTAAAATCTTTCATTTCCTATGTTCAAACTCAGTTCAATTCTATGGTCCAGGTTGTCAGGAGTGATAATGCCCTGGAACTGGGTTCCAGTGCAGAAGGGATTTCCTTTTTCAGTAAACTTGGGATTGTGCATCAAACAACTTGCCCTCATTCTCCTCAACAGAATGGGGTTGTTGAGAGAAAACACAGATCCTTACTTGAAACTTGTAGGGCTCTTCTTTTTCAGTCTGGTTTGCCTATATCATTTTGGGGTGATTGTTTGTTAACTGCAACATACATCCTTAATAGATTGCCATCCAGAATACTTCATTACAAATCACCTCATGAATTATTGCATGGTTCTCCCCCTTCCTACTCTCACCTCAGAACTTTTGGTTGTTTGGCTTATGCTGCTGTTCCTATCCCTCAGAGGGATAAACTGAAGTCCATAGCTCATTCTTGTGTTTTTATTGGTTACCCTTTTGGTAAGAAAGGCTACAAATTGTATGATTTGAATTCTAAGAAATGTTTTGTTTCTAGAGATGTTGTCTTTCATGAAACTCACTTTCCCTTTAAAACTGCACTTCCATCTTCCTCTCCTCCTCCTCCTGTTCCCTTTTCTGATGACATTCTTGAACATTCTTTACTGCTACCAACTTCCAGTGATTCTTCCCCTTCTTCTCCTCTTAGTTCTTCTCCTGCCTCTCCTGTATCCATTCCTTCTCCCCTTTTCAATCATGATACTACTCCTCCTCCTTTACCTGTCTCTCAGCCTGTTTCCTTGCCCAGAAAATCCACCAGACAACATATTCCCCCTCCTTACCTCAAAGACTATGTTTGCCAACATCCTTCTCTGGTTCCTCTTCCTCCAACTTGGAATCTGAACCTATGTTTTACTCTCAAGCTGCCTCTGTACCAGCTTGGCAGGATGCCATGAGGAAGGAATTTGATGCATTGGATGCTAACCATACTTGGGACATTGTGCATCTTCCTCCAGGCAAGAAACCTATTGGCTGTAAGTGGGTTTACAAGATCAAATATAAATCTGATGGCTCCATTGAAAGATACAAAGCAAGGTTGGTTATTAGAGGTGATACACAGGTTGAGGGTGTGGACTTTACAGACACATTTTCTCCTGTTGTTAAGATGACTTCAGTGAAATGCATTCTTGCAGTGGCTGTTAAAAACCACTGGCCATTGTTTCAGCTTGATGTTAACAATGCCTTCCTCCATGGTGATTTGGATGAGGAAGTGTATATGAAACTTCCTCCAGGTTTGGTGGTATCTGATTCTGCTTCTCCTTCTTCTTCTTCTACCTCTTCTTCTTCTTCTCTTCCTCTGGTTTGTAAACTAAAGAAATCTTTATATGGGCTCAGGCAGGCCTCCAGGCAGTGGTATGCTAAGCTGTCATCTGCTCTTTATTCAAGAGGTTACAGGCACTCTTTGAATGATTATTCCCTGTTCTTAAAAGGTACCCCTGATTCCCTTGTTGTAGTGGCTATGTATGTTGATGACATTATAGTAACTGGGCATGACTGTGATGAGATTGCTGGCTTAAAAGCCTTCTTGGATGATACTTTCAAAATCAAGGATTTGGGGTCATTGCATTATTTTCTGGGTCTTGAGGTTAAACATGTCCCTGGTGGGATACATCTGAATCAGCATAAGTATGTTAATGACTTGTTGCATGCTTTTGACTGTGTATCTGTTTCTCCTGTTGTTTCCCCTCTGGACATTTCTTCCAAACTGTCTGCTGATTCTGGTGACCTTTTGCCCGCTCCTGACCAGTTCAGGAGTCTTGTTGGCAAATTGTTGTTCTTAACCCATACTCGCCCTGATATATGCTTTGCCGTGCAACATCTGAGCCAATATCTTAAATGCCCAAGGGTTCCCCATATGTCTGCTGCTATGCATGTTTTGAGGTATCTTAAAGGCACTTCTTCTTTGGGTCTCTTTTACTCTGATGTTCCTGATTACTCTGTGACTGGGTACTCTGATAGTGACTGGGCAGCCTGTCCTGACACTAGACGATCTGTTACTGGTTTTTGTGTATTGTTGGGTGGCAGTCTTATAAGTTGGAAATCGAAAAAGCAACCAGTTGTCTCTCTTTCTTCTGCTGAAGCTGAGTACAGGGCTTTGAGCAAGGTTACTGCTGAACTCACTTGGCTCTCTCGTTTACTTGCTGATCTTGGGGTATCTGTTCCTTCTCCTATTTCTGTATTTTGTGATAGCCAGGCTGCTGTCCACATTGCTACTAATCCAGTTTTCCATGAACGTACTAAGCATATTGAGGTGGATTGTCATTATGTTCGCACTTTACTACACAATGGTTTCCTAAAGCTTTCCCATGTTTCCACTTCTCAGCAGCTGGCTGATCCGTTGACCAAGGCATTATCTGGGACTGCTCTTTCTCCTCTATTGTCCAAGTTAAAGGTGGTTTCCCCCTTCAACTTGAGGGGGGGTGTTGAGATATGTAAATAGGCAATGATGATACTACTCACATGTAGACCATTTTGGTCATTAAATGAAAGAGTCATATCTGAGCCAAATAGGCTACCTCTACAATTAGGCTATTTTTGTAATGCGTTTGTCTATGTCTGTAATTAGACTAGTTGTGTAAATAGGCTATACTTGCAATTAGGCCAGTCGTGTAAATAGGCTATGTATGTAAAAGTGGTTGGTTTTGATATAAGGGTGAGGGGTCGTTTTGTAAAGACCGAGGTGTCATTCTTCAGAAAGGAATTCTGAGTCTTCTTCGAGACTCTTCGATGCTCTCCCTTCTCTCTACTTTCTCTCTCTAAGTTTCTTCGATATTGTGCATGTTTTCAACAATCTTGATGAAAAACACAACCAGTCGACAAGGTATGGTGACCTCAAAATATTTTGCTGATTGGATTTTCACTTTAATATTTCTGTTAAGAACCCACATGTGGCAAAACATTTGTACATGAACGGATAAGAACACAAATGGGAAGGAGAGTTTAATTTAATTGCTAATAAAAAATAATTCAAAAATAATTATTATTATGATTATTAGTAGATTTGTAGCATATAATAAAGAAAATTTCTATGCTTACTCTTTGAATTAATTCAACATCATTCATTTAACACTAAATGAAATTTTTTTTGATGAACATAAACTAATGTATAAGGAGGAGAATAGATATAACATGATTTTATCCACAATTTAAATTTATTTGATAAAATTAAGTAAACAATAATACTCAAAAATTGTTGATACATCAATAAATAGAGTAGTTGGCAACGATATTATGCCACGTGGTACTTTCAGGACCAAATTTAATAAAATTTATGATAAATTCTAATATCTAGAATAAAATAAAATAGAAATTAGCACAAAACCTACTAAGATTATCAAATTATTTTTTCAATTGAGTAGTTTGGGATTATGTCGTGTGGCAAGCTTATGAAAAGCCACTTGAAACTTTTAATATAATATATGTTAGACTATATAATAAAAATAAATTTGAATTGTAAGATAAATTTTTGGATCTAAGATAAGGATTTTGAATTGGATTGAAATGTAAAAATAACTTTTTTGAATTAAAGGATTCCTTTTTAAAATAACAATGAAAATAATGGTGAAAGATATTATTTATAAAAGTTTTCAATTAATACACACGACACTTTTCATATGCTATAAGGTTTTCGATTTGGATTAAAATATAAATTTAAAAAATTAAATAGAAAGATGAACAACTTAATGAAAAACATGTATAATAGCGGTAAAGGACATTATTTCAAACAAAATATTTCACTTAATGAACGTAATGTTCTTCTAAAACTATGAATGTGATGTTACGATAACTTATAAGTAAAATGTTTAAGAATTTTATAAACCTATTAACTAAACTTTAGTTGATTCTTCAACAATAATATAATATCATTTTTTGACCAAAAAATTATAGTAGTATCATTTTACTTGATGCACGAATAGTGCAATTATACAAGTTGTTGCAATAATGTTACTCTATACTAATTTGAAATATCTAACGAAACTTTCACGATTTTTTCGTACTAATGATAAAATATAAAATTTAATTATATTAATTTGATTTATATATGTACAAAAGTAATATATATATATATAAGTAAGAATATAAGATCGATATATAGAGTCCACTTATATCTAATTAAGAGCTCTAACATTCCATAAAATAAGTAAATGAACAAGACATATAAATCGAGTTACTGGAATAAGAATTTATCAGAAAACAAGTTGAATAAAAAGTGATAATCCCAATAATAATTCTGACTCTATCTAAAATACCTTCTAATCCAATCAAAGATAATTCTCACATAACTCTTTTTTTAGTTATTAAAAGACATGACAAATTATTTTTCTCATATGGGACAATTCTAAATATACATCAATTTACAAAAGAATAACTTTACGAATTTCATTACCAGTTACAAGTAAGAAGAAACTGAACATTTTAATGATGCTGATAATGATGCACAAATAAGAAATGAAGTTAGAAAAATAGAAAATCAAGTATTTTTAGATACATTTAATTATAAATTATTCTTATTTGTGTTGAATCATATTATATTTTAGATTGTATGGAGCACAAACTATATAATATTTCACCCGTCTCAATTTATGGATACACTTTTCCTTTTTAGTCGGTCTAAAAATAATATTACCTTTCCTTATTTAGAAATAATTTATCCGTAAAATTTTTACTTTACCCTGAATGAATTGATTTAAAGGCATACAATTATTTATGGTTTATTTTACACCATATATTTTTTTTTTGTCTTTCTTTATTTTTTACTAACTCAAATAATGCCACATAAATTGAAAAGAAAGGAGTATGATATTTTAGTATAATCCAAGAATTATTCAATGATTATATGATTTGTTAAATTTAATTACATGTTTTTATTATTTGGGTACTTAAATTGAGAGACGATAATTATAGTTTTGTTATAATGTATTCAAACAAATCAGATCATAAATGTTTGATATGATTAATATTCTTTAATAATACTTACCTATTGCGAGAGTAATAATACTAGTTAGTTAATATGCTACAATTAAGGTTTAAATTTAAGGGGCTTTATTTAGGCACATATTTTGGTCATAACGATTAATGCAATTCAGTTCATACCTGTCACTTGTAACACTCTTGTTTTGTCATTCTTTTACCAAAAATAATATTGAGAAATGAGGTTAAGAAAAAAGGTAATTTCAACGGAAGCTAAGAAGCTAAAGAAAGCATTGGTCGGGCTCAACCTGCAATAGAAGTTGCTCCCTAGACAAATATTATGACTAACCTAAAGACCATTGCTCTAAGGGTCAGCTTGGTATGAGGTACTAAGGTAGGATAAGGTGATTAAATTTATACCGCCAATCAAATAAGATATAAATTTAATCCCATACTTAATTAAGATATACCATCTTATCCCGACTTATCACATCAAATGTGAGATTATTTTATCTCGTCTCTCACGTGGTATAAATTAGTACCAATTTGTATGGGTCAAAACTTGACCTCATGACAATGAAGAAGATCAATACATTTATTAAAGCATACTTATGACAACAAAGGGTGTGGCCATCTATCCACAAGATTACCGAGCAGTTATCCAATACGACAACTAAGACCATGGCCTGGACGTCCTCACGAGGGCATCTCCCCTATGTGATCCCAATCCCTTGGTGCCAGCTGGCAGATCTCCTAGCTATAAATACTAAGAGAACGAACCATAGGAGGAGGCTGCTTCTTCTTCTTCACATCTCTTTCTAAAAGAAGAGAGAATACATTATTGGAAGGTTCTGAACCTTTCCACGGAGAGGCAGACCAAACCAACATCATTAATAAAAGATCTTCATTATCTTCCCTTTAATCTATTACTGTTGTCTTTTATATTTTATTCCTTCGGTCTTTGAATTTATTACGATCTTCTATGATTGACCCTCCATTAATTTTGATTGTTTTATGTTTCTAAAGTAAATAAAAACTTTGAGCAAAACAATTTGGCGCCGTCTGTGGGGATTTCATAGCAGAATCTCGTAGTTTATCCTTAGACCGAAAACGAAAAATGAACAACCCAGCTCAAACAAGCCCAAGCGGCATATCGGGTCATAGAAGTCAAAAACCTCGGGATGAGCTTGCTTCAGCACCCCCACGTCTTCGAGCGAAGGGAGGAAGAAGAAGAAGAAGCAGATCCCCCATCTCTAGGGGAGAAATGAGCTCAAGGTACCTCACTTCTTTTCTTTTCACACGGGATCCTGCCGAAAGGGAGGACAACATGAAAGCATACCTCAAGCACTTCGGCAATTCGAGCGAGCCGGGCAAGAAAAACCACAAATGCAAGCTAGGCAAGATCCGAAATCAAAAACAAATCCCGGCCCCCATCACGAAGCGGGTTATGTAGAAAGACTCACACAAAGGTTCAACTACGGTTGAACTGGGACTCAGGCTATGCGCCTTCGACACAGGCTACGCGCCTTCAAATATTATAAAAGTTCAACTACGGTTGAACGGCAGTACAGGCTACGTGCCTTCACACAAAGGTTCAACTACGGTTGAACTGGACTCAGGCTATGCGCCTTCGACTCAGGCTACGCGCCTTCAAATATTACCTAAGTTCAACTACGGTTGAGCGACAGTACAGGCTACGCGCCTTCGAATATCATAAAAATTCAACTACGGTTGACGGCAATACAGGCTATGCGCCTTCACACAAAAGTTCAACTACGGTTGAACTGGGACTCAGGCTATGCGCCTTCGACACATGCTACGAGCCTTCAAATATTATAAAAGTTCAAATACGGTTGAACGGCAGTACAGGCTACGTGCCTTCACACAAAGGTTCAACTATGGTTGAACTGGGACTCAGGCTATGCGCCTTCGACTCAGGCTATGCGCCTTCAAATATTACATAAATTCAACTACGGTTGAGCGACAGTACAGGCTACGCGTCTTCAAATATCATAAAAATTCAACTATGGTTGAACGGGAATACAAGCTGCGCGCATTCACACAAAGGTTCAACTACGGTTGAACTGGGACTCAGACTATGCGCCTTCGACTCAGGCTACGCGCCTTCAAATGTTACATTAGTTCAACTACGGTTGAACGTCTGCTCGGGCTACGTGCCTTCACCAAAAATTTCAACTACGGTTGAACTGGGACTCAATCTACGCGCCTTCAAAAACTACAAAGGTTCAACTACGATTGAACGACAGCTCAGACTACGTGCCTTCGCCTAAAAGTTCAACTGCAAATTCGATAAAGGCAACGCGCCTTCAAATATTATAAAAGTTCAACTACGGTTGAACGGCAATACAGGCTACACGCCTTCACACAAAGGTTCAACTACGGTTGAACTGGGACTCAGGCTATACGCCTTCGACTCAGGCTATGCGCCTTCGACTCAGGCTATGCGCCTTCAAATATTACATAAGTTCAACTACGGTTGAGCGATAGTACAGGCTACTCGCCTTCGAATATCATAAATATTCAACTACGGTTGAATGGAAATACAGGCTACGCGCCTTCACACAAAGGTTCAACTACGGTTGAACTGGGACTCAGGCTATGCGCCTTCGACTCAGGCTACGTGCCTTCAAATATTACATAAGTTCAACTATGGTTGAACTTCTGCTCGGGCTACGTGCCTTCACCAAGAAGTTCAACTACGGTTGAACTAGGACTCAGGCTACGAGCATTCAAAACTACAAGGTTCAATTACGGTCGAACGATATCTCGGACTATGTGCATTCGCCTAAAAGTTCGACAGTGAATTAGACTAAGATTCAGGCTAAGTGCTTCCGCCATTATGAATCACAAAATAATTCAACAATGAGGCAAACCAGTACCCCGGCTACACGCCTCTGTCGCAAAAGCTGCAAGCTCAACCACGGACGAATCGCAGGTCGGGCCAAGCGCCCCGCCGATTCAAGTAAGTACGACTAACTCAAACTAAAGTGATGACCCGCGCAAATGTCAGCCCGAGTCGAACCACAAGGTCGTGCTTTGTTGGAAACACGTTCTCAAAGCATTATACTAAACGTGTGTTCATATTTGTAGGTTTTGATGAATGACAAACTATGCGCAAATTGACATATGACGAGGTCCAAGCACAAGCGCAAAATTGATATATAACGAGATTCAAGTACAAGACAAAGATCGAGATTAAGTTTTATACGAGTCGGTATTTAATTGTGATCTTGATCCGACAACTTAAACTCAAGACTTGGCTTCTCTCGTAAAAATATTTTTAACAAATCATGCATATTTAATTTAGAGCAAAATGATTTTAAATAATGCATATTTACTTTAGTCAAAATGATTTTTAAACATGCCTCTAAAATATGAACTAAGATAATCGATTATGTACTTATGATAATCGATTATGTTTAAGTCAGCTGCTTGACAATCGATTGTGAACTTATGACAATCGATTGTGTTAAGGCAGTGAGCATCAAATTTTTCAAATTTGCATGACAATCGATTGTGAACCTTATGACAATCGATTGTGATGAGGCAGTGTCTATCAAAGTTTTTCAAAGCTCAAAATAATCGATTGTGAAGCTAATGACAATCGATTGTGAAGAGACAGTGTCCATCAGATTTTTCAAAGTCACAAAATAATCGATTGTGAACTTATGACAATCAATTGTGTTGAGGCAGTGTCTTCCAGACTTTTTCAAAGTTATTAAATAATCGATTGTGAATCTATAACAATCGATTGTCAAGAGGCAGTGTCTAAATTGATTTTTCAAGACTGATATATAATCGATTGTTAACTTAATATAATCGATTGTATAACTGACCGTTGCCAAAATATTTTCAAATACCGTCAGGTAATCGATTATTGATTTCTTATAATCGATTGTTTTAATTAAAATCTGGAAAGGATTTTTTGAACGTTGCTGAGTAATCGATTATTGATTTGCTATAATCGATTGTTTTAAGTAAAATCCGAAAATGATTTTTTGAACGTTGCCAAGTAATCGATTGTAGATTTCCGACAATCGATTGTTTTACGTAAAATATGGAAATGATTTTTTGAACGTTGCCAGTAATCGATTATTGATTTTAGATAATCGATTGTTAAGCGTAAAATCTGGGATTGATTTTTGGAAGAACTGGCAAACAATCGATTGTGGTAATTTGACAATCGATTGTCACAGAGTAAAATCAGCAACTCTTAATTGGCAATTAGGCAACGGTAATACAAAGTTTTTCAACTATAAATACAGCTTCAATTCAGTCTTTTAAACACAACAACACACAACAACTGATCATACAATTGCTAAAGCTTGCATACTTTATTGCTTATCATTTTATATTCATTACATAAGCTTTTGAGAGCCAAATTCTTGTCGAAAGTTGTTGCCATCTTGAGCGTATTCTTTTTACTCATATCTACTCTTAAAGGAGTGTCTTGTTTGAGTGCTAAGTGTTTTTTGAACACTTGAAGGGAAGTGTTAGTCCCTTGTGTTGTAAGAAGGAACTTGTGTTTCCTTGGTTGAAGTCTTGGAGTGTTGTATCTCCGAGCAAAGGTTGTTGAGGCTTGTGTCCTCAAGTTGCAACGGTTTGTTGAGCACCCGTAAGCTTAACAAGTTATTGGAAATCTCGAGAGAGTCTCTCGGGGACTGGACTAGCCACGGGTTGTTGTGAACCAGGATATATCAGTGCGTTTGTTCTAATTTATTTACTTATCGCACTTATTTATTTCCTGCAATTTTTAAATTCCGCAAGTTTACGCTAATTTTTATTATAACGCTATTCACCCCCCCTCTAGCGTTAAGCGTATTATCTAACAATTGGTATCAGAGCCCAACTCTCTGAAGACTTAACCGTTTGAGAGAAACATCCATGGCTTCTACTCGTGATTCTTTTGCAGGAATAGGTTAAGGACAATGCTCCACCCGACCACCGCTATTCGATGGTACAAATTATACATACTGGAAGGAGAGGATGAGAATATTTGTACAATCAAATAGTTTTCATCTTTGGAAGGTCATAATGAATGGAGAACAAATTCCAACCAAGAAGGTTGAAAATGAATGAGTCCCAAAGTCCGAAGATGAATACGATGCGGATGATATCCGAAAGGTGCAAAATAATGCTAAAGCTATTAATTTATTATATTGTGATGTAAATGCTGATGATTACAGGAAGATATCTTGTTGCACAACGGCGAAGCAAATGTGGGACAAGCTGGAAATTACGTACGAAGGTACGGACCAGGTAAGGGAAGCCAAAATTGATTTCCTAACCTATGCATATGAATTGTTTCACATGAAGGAAGGCGAAAAGGTTGATGAGATATTTGAACGATTTTCAAAAATCGTAAATGATTTACATGCTCTTAAGAAGACCTTCACGGATAAGGAACTTGTCCGAAAAATTCTCCGAAGTCTCACTCCGGAATGGCGATCCAAGGCCAACGCGATTCAAGAATCCATTGGCATTTCAAATGTCACCATCGACGCATTAAGAGGTAACCTTAAAACTTATGAATCTACTATACTTAAACCTCTTGTTGATGATCAAAGTAAGCAAAGAATCGCTCTCAAGGCAAGCACAAGCCAACCTCAAAATGATGAGGACGGAGACAACGAGTTCGGACTCGTTATCAAGAGATTTCAAAAGTTCATGCGAAAAGAGTATGAACAAAAGGGCAAAAAGCAAGGAGATCAAATAAAGTGCTATGAGTGCGGAGAAACCGGGAACATTAAATCAAATTGCCCAAATGCTTAAAAGGAGAAGAAACCCTTCAAGAAGCAACGAGCATACATATCTTGGGGAGGCGACTCCGGTGACGAGTCAAGTGAGGAAGAAGAAGACGAAGCCGCAAATCTTTGTCTTATGGCACAAGAAGACAACAAAGAAGAGGTATGTCAAATTTCTTCCAAAAATTTCTTTTCCCTTGAAGAAATGCAAAATGCTTTTGATGAGTTGTATAGCGAATTTATTAAAGCTTCAAAAACTGTTAAGAGTATAAAAGAAAATGCTTCTTTAAAAGAAAAAGATTTTCAAAAACAACTCTCTTTTAAAGAAAAGGAATTGGAAAAACTGATTTTAGAAAATGAGAAGTCGAAAGAGGAAAACAAATTTTTTGGCAAGAGAAGCGCCGACAAGCCCGAGAGTTCTAGAAATTGTACTTCTTGCATGCATCTCAAAAATGAAGTAGAAAGGCTTAAGGGCACCTTAGATAAGTTTAACTCTTCTCATAAAAATTTGAATGAAGTGCTTGTTAATTTGAAGTCGACCAAGCATGGCATAGGTTTTAGAAACGAGCCTAAAGAGAAAGTTGAAGCCAACCCCCAACCACCTAAGGCTCAACCTAGGATAAATAAAACAAATGTTCATCCTAGATACAACAAACCTAGAAATGGTTTTCATCAATCGCAACCTAGAAATAATAATGCTAGAAATAATGCACATTCTAGTCCAAACACTAGAAGGAATGTTGAACCTTTTAGAACACATAGAAATGACTTCCAACCTAGAAACAACTATTCTAGAAATGATGCATATCCTATAACAAATGGTAGGAGAAATGATTTTCATGATTTGCGCAATAGTTACATTGTCAAGAATAGAGTAAATGATTCTCGTCCGTCCAATTACTATCAACCTAGAAGGATGCATAATCCTAACGTGACTTGTCATTATTGTAGACAAATTGGACATATTGCTCCTGCTTGTTTTACACGACATAGACATAACACTCAATCACATCACTATGATTTGCCTAACCCCAAGGACCCAAAATGGCATGGGTACCTAAAACTCATTAATCTGTTTTGTAGGTATGTTTGAAGGGTTCAAGTGTACTATGGTACCTTGATAGTGGATGCTCCAAGCACATGACGGGAGACGAATCCAATTCCTTCAACTAGAACACAAGGAAGGGGGAAGTGTTATTTTTGGTGATAACAACAAAGGAAAGATTATCGGCATCGGATCGGTCGGTAAGGATGAAATTTCTTCCATTAAGCATATATTACTTGTGAAAGGTTTAAAACATAATCTCTTGAGCATAAGTCAATTATGTGACAAGGGAAATCTTGTTTTATTTGATTCAGATGAATGCTTAGTTTTTAGACGTAGCGATTTTAAAATTATCCTTCGTGGTTTTAGAATGGATAACATTTATATGGTTGATCTTGCAAATTCTTCACCCGAATATGTGAATTGTTTAATGAGCAAAGAGGATGATTCTTGGTTATGGCATCGTAGAGTAGCTCACATCAACATGCATCTTTTGAACAAATTGGTTTCACAAAATTTAGTTGTTGGTCTTCCAAATTTGAAATTTGAAAATGACTCTATTTGTGATTCTTGTCAAAAAGGGAAGCAAACAAAAGCATCTTTTAAATCGAAAAATATTGTTTCAACTACTAGACCATTGCAATTGCTTCACATGGATTTGTTTGGACCATCTCGCATTGAAAGTCTTGGTAGAAATCGTTATGCTTTTGTTATTGTTGATGACTATTCCAGATTTACTTGGACTTTATTTCTTGCCCATAAAAGTGATGCTTTTCAGAATTTTAAATATTTTCTTAAACGTGTTCAAAACGAAAAGGAAACAACCGTCACTTCAATTAGAAGTGATCATGGGGGAGAGTTTGATCACAATCTCTTTGCGGACTTTTGTGACGAACTCGGTATCGAGCATACCTTTTCCGCTCCACGAACACCACAACAAAATGGGGTGTTGGAAAGGAAAAATAGGTGTCTCGAAGAGATGGCTAGAACCATGCTCGAAGAGGCTAAGATTCCCAAACATTTTTGGGCGGATGCCGTGAGTACCGCATGCTACGTTTTAAATAGAGTAGTCATAAGGC
Source organism: Nicotiana benthamiana (assembly GCA_034376525.1). Classification (NCBI taxonomy): domain Eukaryota; kingdom Viridiplantae; phylum Streptophyta; class Magnoliopsida; order Solanales; family Solanaceae; genus Nicotiana; species Nicotiana benthamiana. Next base: position 31,251,671 of record CM067337.1, read on the forward strand.
CAATACTCATGAAAACCCCTTATGAACTCTACAAGGGAAGGAAACCAAATATCTCCCATTTTAGAGTATTCGATTGTAAATGTTTTATTCATAACAATGGAAAAGATCAATTGGGAAAATTTGATGCCAAATCCGATGAGGAAATTTTTATTGGGTATTCTTCACATAGCAAAGCATATAGGGTATTCAATAATAGAAACCAAACTGTGGAGGAATCCCTTCATATTGTGTTTTCCGAAAATAATGCTCGCTTGGCGAGAAAGGATTCTTGTTCTGATCTTGCAGGTATTCTAAATAGTTTAATAGACAAAGTACAAGAGGAAACTCCTAAGAAAATTCAAGATGAAATCTTGGAACAATCAACGGAGGAAACACCACAATTGGAGAAAGAAACGAAAATGCCTAACGAGTGGAGGACAATCAAAGATCACCCTCTCAAACAGGTAATTGGCGACGTCGGAGAAAAGGTAAGTACCCGAAACTCCCTTAAGAACACCTTAGGACATACTGCTTTTGTTTCTCAAATTGAACCAACAACCATCTCCGAAGCAATTGGGGATGAATTTTGGACCTTGGCAATGCAAGAGGAGCTTAACCAATTCAAACGGAATGACGTTTGGGATTTGGTGCCAAGACCCGAAAATTATACCACAATTGGTACGAAATGGGTTTTTCGAAACAAACTAGATGAAAATGGTGTAATCACTAGAAACAAAGCTAGGCTTGTAGCAAAAGGCTATAATCAAGAAGAGGGTATTGACTATGAAGAAACATATGCTCCCGTAGCTAGATTAGAAGCTATTCGTTTATTGCTTGCTTTTGCCTCTTCTATGAATTTCAATTTATATCAAATGGATGTGAAAAGTGCTTTTCTAAATGGTGTTATTCAAGAAGAAGTTTATGTTGAACAACCTCCCGGTTTTGAAGATTTTAAATCTCCCGATCATGTTTTCAAACTCAAAAAGGCTCTTTATGGTTTAAAACAAGCTCCCCGAGCTTGGTATGAAAGATTGAGTAAATTTCTATTGGAAAATGATTTCATTAGGGGGAAAGTTGACACCACTCTTTTTGTTAAGCATAAAAACAATGATATTTTATTAGTTCAAATCTATGTGGATGATATTATATTTGGTGCTACTAACAATGTTTTGTGCAAGGAATTTTCCGATTTAATGACGAGCGAATTTGAGATGTCTATGATGGGTGAGTTAACATTCTTTTTGGGATTACAAGTAAAGCAAATGAAAGAAGGTATGTTCATTTGCCAAGTGAAATATTGCAAAGAATTGCTGAAACGATTTGAAATGACCAATGCAAAAGCAATGGCAACCCCCATGAGCACATCCGATCATCTAGACAAAGATGAGAAAGGTAAGGAAGTCGACATCAAAAAGTATCTAGGTATGATTGGCTCTCTCCTTTATCTTACTGCTAGTCGTCTGGACATCATGTTTAGCGTGTGCTTATGCGCTCGTTATCAATCGTGTCCGAAGGAGTCTCACCTAACTGCGGTGAAACGGATATTGAAGTATCTTGTTGGTACTGTAAATGTGGGTCTATGGTACCCCAAAGGTTCTTCATGCCAACTTGTTGGCTATTCCGATTCCGATTTTGCTGGATGCAAATTGGACCGCAAGAGCACTAGTGGCACTTGCCATTTGCTCGGTAGCTCTCTTGTTTCTTGGTTTAGCAAGAAACAAGTAAGTGTTGTGTTGTCCACAACCGAGGCTGAATATGTAGCCGCGGGGATTTGTTGCGCTCAAATCCTTTGGATGAAACAACAACTCTTGGACTATGGCCTAAGTCTTGATCATATCCCTCTTAGATGTGATAATACTAGTGCCATATGCTTGACGAAGAACCCCGTTCTTCATTCGCGAACAAAACACATTGAAATTAGACATCATTTTATAAGAGATCACGTTCTCAAGGGCGAAGTCGAAATTGAATTTGTTGAAACCAAAGATCAATTGGCCGACATCTTTACAAAGCCCTTAGAGAAAGAGTCCTTCTTCCGAATTCGTAATGAACTCGGGATCCTTGACTCCACGTTGATCTAAGTCATGCATTGTATTTTCCCTTTCACATGTTTTCTAACTTGAGCGTCGGAGACGTCTAACGTATTTTTGCAGGTATCGTCCTAATGGCAGGGAGAATTATAAAGCTTGACGCACAGAACAATCGATTTCTCTTTTATATAATCGATTATCCAGTATCAATAATCGATTGTCTTGACATTATTTGCGTTATTATGTCTGAAATTGCAGATTTAATAAATAAACAAATTTTTTTTTATTCTATATTTTTTTTGCTAATGGAAAAAGGGGGAAGATAACGGGTATGCACTCTCAATACTTATCGGCATAAATTGAGGGGGAATTCATATATTGAGGGGGAACAAATTGCATATCTATATACTTGTTGCATATCTTTACTTGTCTTGAATCGTCATAATGAATTGCCTAATATGCATATCCCGCTTAAAGTTTGCCATTATCAAAAAGGGGGAAATTGTTGGAAACACGTTCTCAAAGCATTATACTAAACGTGTGTTCATATTTGTAGGTTTTGATGAATGACAAACTATGCGCAAATTGACATATGAAGAGGTCCAAGCACAAGCACAAAATTGATATATAACGAGATTCAAGCACAAGACAAAGATCGAGATTAAGTTTTATATGAGTCGGTATTTAATTGTGATCTTGATCCGACAACTTAAACTCAAGACTTGGCTTCTCTCGTAAAAATATTTTTAACAAATCATGCATATTTAATTTAGAGAAAAATGATTTTAAATAATGCATATTTACTTTAGTCAAAATGATTTTTAAACATGCCTCTAAAATCTGGACTAAGATAATCGATTATGTACTTATGATAATCGATTATGTTTAAGTCAGCTGCTTGACAATCGATTGTGAACTTATGACAATCGATTGTGTTAAGGCAGTGAGCATCAGATTTTTCAAATCTGCATGACGATCGATTGTGAACCTTATGACAATCGATTGTGATGAGGCAGTGTCTATCAAAGTTTTTCAAAGCTCAAAATAATCGATTGTGAAGCTAATGACAATCGATTGTGAAGAGACAATGTCCATTAGATTTTTCAAAGTCACAAAATAATCGATTGTGAACTTATGACAATCAATTGTGTTGAGGCAGTGTCTTCCAGACTTTTTCAAAGTTATTAAATAATCGATTGTGAATCTATAACAATCGATTGTCAAGAGGCAGTGTCTAAATTGATTTTTCAAGACTGATATATAATCGATTGTTAACTTAATATAATCGATTGTATAACTGACCGTTGCCAAAATGTTTTCAACTACCGTCAGGTAATCGATTATTGATTTCTTATAATCGATTGTTTTAATTAAAATCTGCTTTTTTGAACGTTGCTGAGTAATCGATTATTGATTTGCTATAATCGATTGTTGTAAGTAAAATCCGGAAATGATCTTTTGAATGTTGCCAAGTAATCGATTGTAGATTTCTGACAATTGATTGTTTTACGTAAAATCTGGAAATGATTTTTTGAACGTTGCCAGTAATCGATTATTGATTTTAGATAATCGATTGTTAAGCGTAAAATCTGGGATTGATTTTTGGAAGAACTGGCGAACAATCGATTGTGGTAATTTGACAATCGATTGTCACAGAGTAAAATCAGCAACTCTTAATTGGCAATTAGGCAACGGTAATACAAAGTTTTTCAACTATAAATACAGCTTCAATTCAGTCTTTTTAACACAACAACACACAACAACTGATCATACAATTGCTAAAGCTTGCATACTTTATTGCTTATCATTTTATATTCATTACATAAGCTTTTAAGAGCCAAATTCTTGTCGAAAGTTGTTGCGATCTTGAGCGTATTCTTTTTACTCATATCTACTCTTAAAGAAGTGTCTTGTTTGAGTGCTAAGTGTTTTTTGAACACTTGAAAGGAAGTGTTAGTCCCTTGTGTTGTAAGAAGGAACTTGTGTTTCCTTGGTTGAAGTCTTGGAGTGTTGTATCTCCGAGCAAAGGTTGTTGAGGCTTGTGTCCTCAAGTTGTAACGGTTTGTTGAGCACCCGTAAGCTTAACAAGTTAGTGGAAATCTCGAGAGAGTCTCTCGGGGACTGGACTAGCCACGGGTTGTGGTGAACTAGGATATATCAGTGCGTTTGTTCTAATTTATTTACTTATCGCACTTATTTATTTCCTGCAATTTTTAAATTCCGCAAGTTTACGCTAATTTTTATTATAATGCTATTCACCCCCCCCTCTAGCGTTAAGCGTATTATCTAACATGCTTCTCATTATCACGGCCAGTAGTTCGACTAAGCCCGAACTGGTACTAAGGCCATATGCCGCCACTGCCCAAATGCGGCCACAATCCACTCCCAACAAGTGGAGGAAAGTGACGACCAAAAGCGTCTATCTATGGCCAAGGCCATCTACACCAACTTTCCTCAAGGCAAGGTATCAGTTCGACAATGGTCAAAATCACTTAACCGGTTGAGACTATTAACATGTCCACTAGAAAAACTCTAAAGCAAAACCCTTGCACACAAGCACAAAAATATATAATGTATTCGACGCGACACAAACAAAAAAAAAGAAACCAAATATATTCACAATATTTACTCGGGGTTATCCCAATTACATCTGCCCAAGGCTGGCAGAGAAAAAAGAGAAAAAGAAAACAAGAACTAAACAAATATTACAAATTTTCTTTTCACTCGGCGCCCCCAGCGCCCCCCTTCAGCATTATCAGCACCCTCGGCGCCGTCATCTTCCCCGGGCATAGACGGATCAAAACCATAGTCGAGGCGGGCTTCATGGGCCTTTTGGCGTGCCTCCTCATAAGTGGCCTCAGACACGATGCCAGCCTCCCACAACCGCCTGTACACATCGAGCTGGGCCTCAGCAGACGTCTAAACCTCGCGAGCAGGACCAAAAGTAATAGCCTGATCCCTCTGGCGCTGGTTCTCGGCCTCCAAGGCCGCAATCCGATCCGCCGAAACACGGGAATCCCGATCGTAGATGGCAATGCGCCCCTCTAACGATTGTTCTCGAAAAGCAGCGACGGTCCTCTCTAATCCACGCTCCCTTTCTTGGGAACGGTTGGTCGCCTGCAGTGCTTCAACCCTCGCCAGGGCGTCCTCTGCCTGCTCCTTGAAGTGGTGGCCTCAGACTCTAGGGCAGCCAGCCTTAGCGGCCTCCTCCGCTGCAGCCAGATTTTTTCGCTCCCTCTCAGCAGCCGCCCTTCTCTCAACATCCACCCCTTCGTTCTCTTGGCGGAGCTGCTCCTCAAGAGTGGTTACCCTGCTGAAGGTCTATTGCATATGAAGCTCCCTCCCTGCTAGCTCTTCTACCATCTCTCGGTTCCGCGGATCGTTCCTTATGCGTTCACGCAAGCCACGACACCGGTCACTGTAGCGGAGGTACTTCCCTAACAGTCGCGCACAAGTTGCCGAACGGACGTTAGCCCGCCTAATGCTCTCCACCTCCAGCAAAAATGTCTACAACGAACAGAGTGACAGTTAACACGAGAAGACATGCTAAGGAAGAAAATAAACCAAAGTTTTGCACGTACGTTTATACTCAGGGCGGCCGCCTCTCCATCAATCCAACGTCCGAAATACCCCTCACGGACGTGCTCTCCGCTTCCGAGCATAGGACCCCGAACATCGTCACCAGGTTCTCCTCCTCGGCAGCAGGTTCAGGCCGTTAGGAATCTCCAAATAACGATAATCCCCCTCGGCCTGCATGGTCGAGCAAGTATAACCCTCCTAAGCAAGACAGATGTCCTCGGGATCCATATCGGACTCCGAATCATCCCCCTCTCCATAAACTCCCCTTCCTTCTGCTGCCCCAAAAATTGAGACTTCTGCCGCCCGAGACGTCGAAGCGCCCACATTCGCCATAACATCGGCGCCTGCTATCTCCACCAAAACAGCTGCCGAGGAACTGCCTTCCCTCGCAGCAACAAGAACAGAAACTTGAATTGCCGAAGCGACTGTGTCACCTTGGCCTAAGCCAACCGGGTCGACCCCCACTGAGCGCTTGCCCTCTGGGGCAAGTCCATTGCGCCCCCTCCTCCACCAACGGCGAAGAAACCAAACTAATCACCACCGGTAGAGCCCGGGTGAAGGCCACCTTACGCTGAGCCAGTGGTCTCCCGTCTTCTTCTTCATCTCCATTCGGCGATCGCTCCACCTTGGAACGTACGACCCCTGGAGACTCCTCAACTCGGGGCACGGGCCGTACCGGAGAGTGTGCAGCTGAAGACTCCACCGAAGTCGCCCTCGGAACCGGACGAGGCACCGGCATTGTGATCATTCGGGCAGTCGCCCCTGGCCTCTGGAAAGCAAGCTGAGGAGCCCTCCTGCGCCGTGGTCGTTCTGACCCGCAAAAGAAGAAGGGTTATGCCAGAGAAACTAAGGACTACGAAGAAAGAACAATAAACAGCAAACCAGATTCTTACCAACAGCCGGCCTACGGCCATGGACCTCCTAGAAAGACGCTCACGTGCGAATCCCCGTTGTAACAGGGAACACGGCCTCAACCCACTCGCGGATGCCAGAAAATGGCGCCGGTGGCGCACCTCCCGCTACGGCACAAAAAGAATATCGTTACGTATAAACATAAAGCAGAACATTTAACTCATAAAAAATCAATGCCAGCGTAAAAGAAACTTACATGCATGGTTCCACTCCTCCGGGAAGTCAGTGGCGCAAGCCACCAGGTGCTCGGTCCTGATGTAGAAGAAATACTCGAAAGGACGGGTAGCGACCTCGTCATCGAGCTCCGCAGTTAAGCCGTCGGTCCCACGGAGGACCAACCGAATCATAGTGTCACGTACCCTTTGAGGAGCGTACAGAGTCAACACGTGCCCAAGTGTACCTTCCCTCTGTGCCAACTCCGCATATTTAGTCAGCATCGCCAATAATTTGTAGCAGGAGGGGATGAGCTGACCAGGGCACACCCTGTAGTAGCGGCAAAGGTCCACCACCAACATGGGGAGAGGAAGCCTAAATCCCATCTTGAAAGGGTAGGCGTAGAAGACACAGTAACCTCGATGGTCGACATGCACCCTGTCGCCGCTCCTGGACAGGACGATGACGGCAAAGCGGGGAATCTCACATTGCTCCTTCAGTTGAGCAATGTCAACTTCCCTCCCCCCCCCCCCATCAATGGAGCCTCATCTAGTTGATCTTCTCCCTCGGGGTCGGTAAAATCAGTCACCGGACCACCGGGCAGGGAAAGAATGTCGGTCACCGCGGGAACAGATCAACAGTCGACGAATCGGTGGCTCCCACCACCGTAGATGGACCCTCTGTTGCCGCAACCGCCATCGGAGTCACATCGGAACGGGAACTGCTCGCCATTATCAATATAACGAAAAGAAGATGGTAAGATTCACCGGAAAAATAAGAGAATACGAAGATCCAACAAAAATGACGGAGAATGAATCAACAAGGGATGAAAAACCAGACAATCTGAAAGTTGTCTCTCTCAGAATTCCACTTAGACAGATATCGAAAAAATGAGAACTGAGCAACACAACCCCTTATTTATAAGCAAAGCATGAATGACCCTCACGAATCCCAAAGATCACCATTAACTACCTGACCAACCGCAAAATGGTTCAGACCTGCAGTAACGGGCACCATTATGACAGATATCATCGAACAGTCATTCAACCGTCAGTCGGCACGTCCCCCATGGAACGGTTATAACGACCTCAAGGCACCACGGGCATGCCTCATGCGTCACCATGCACATGATGTCCCCCTTACACGCAACAAGCGTAATCGTACCCTCTCCAAGCACGTGTAAAAATGGCTACAGCCATATCTAAAAGTAAAAACGACTACGACCATCTCCAAAATAAAAACGGCTACGGCCATCTCCAAAATAAAAGTGGCTACGGCCATCTCTAAAAGTAAAAATGGCTACGGCTATCTCCAAAATAAAAATGGCTACGGCCATCTCCAAATTAAAAATGGCTACGGCCATCTCCAAATTAAAGATGGCTACGGCTATCTCCAAAATAAAAAGGGCTACGACCATCTCCAAAATAAAAATGGCTACGGCTATCACCAAATTAAAAGTGGTTATGACCATCTCTATAAGTAAAAACGGCTACGGTTATCGGCGGAATCCGCTCATCCAATTCGTCCCGAGCCCGATCTCAATAAGCGGATGGACTATTTGTCTGGGTCAAAACTTGACCTCATGACAATGAAGGAGATCAATACATTTATTAAAGCCTACTTATGACTAACAAAAGGTATGGCCATCTATCCACAAGATCACCGAGCAGTTATCCAATACAACAACTAAGACCACGGCCTGGACGTCCTCACGAGAGCGTCTCCCCTATGTGGTTTCAACCCCTTGGCGCCAGCTGGCAGATCTCCTAGCTATAAATACTAAGAAAAAGAACCCTAGGAGGGGGGCTTCTTCTTCTTCTTCACATCTCTTTCTAAAAGAAGAGAGAATACATCATTGGAAGGTTCTGAACCTCTCTACGGAGAGGCAGACCAAACCAACATCATTAATAAAAGATCTTCGTCCTCCTCCCTTTAATCTATTAATGTTGTCTTTTATATTTTATTCCTTTGGTCTTTGAATTTATTACGATCTTCTATGATTGGCCCTCCATTAATTTTGATTGTTTTATGCTTCTAAAGTAAATGAAAACTTTGAGCAAAATACCAATTTTATAATAATTCTGGGATAATTTAGTCCGTAGACCAAACAACCCTAAAGTTTGTAAAAAACGGTAGGGTAAAATTTTTCATCTTCGGATTATGAAAGCAAAAAATATGAAATAAGTGCAAAACCTTTTAAAACAGAAATAAAATATAAATAATGCCCTAAAAAAGGTATATTTGGCAACCTCAACTAATAACAAATTCAAATTTTATTAATCATAGTTATGGAATTTAACTTATTAATACAAAAAAAATAAATTAAAATACTAATAGAACTTACTCACATAGTCTTGGGCGTGTTAAAGTTCTAAATCCTAAACTCGATTGAAGGTCTTTCTTCCGACAACCAACTCAGAATTCGCACCGCACTTCTCTTTAGTTTGCGGCTAAGCAATTTCTTACCGTATCAGAAGGTATATTCTTCGTCCTTTATGTTTATCTTTTTAGAAATGGTGGTAGTCACTTTTTATTAGAATATATTGTGTGTATCCTTTTATTATTGGTAGAATATTCTTTCATTATTGTACAGTCCTATAGTTGGTAGGATTTTATTTTTTACATTATTGTACAGTCCTATAGTTGGTAGGATTTGATACCTCTTGTACTCTATACATACTTTTGTGAGCAATACAAAAAAATCAATTCTCCCAAAACTCTATACATGAAAAATCAGAGAGAATCAAAACCAATGAAGATTGAGACAAACCCAGGACAAAATTATCTAAAGAGAGAGATACTTCTGGAGAAATGTAAAATATTATTTCCAAAAATGAATTCATTCTCTTACATTATAAGTTGTCTGATATGTACATAATACAATTGGGGAGGATCATTTGATGGGCCTAAAGTTTGTGAAAAAATGATCGGGTAAAATTGTAAGATATATGACTTATATCTACATACATATGAACAATATATGGATAGATTATATGTTATGTGCTATCTTTTGGTTTGGCCTAATTTTGTAGTCTTATAGACATTATGTTAAGGGGGCCAATGTATTGTCATATAAAGTGTAGGACTAATGTGTAGATACCCAAAAGGGTAACCTTAGTTAATGATGGGCTAACTAAGGTTACATATATGTAACCATGGTTACATGCTTGTGACTCTTGAGTTATGTAACTCTTGTGACTCTTGGGTTATGTAACTCTTTTGTTATAAAGTGGGGGTTATGGTTCCCACATTATTGCAAGACAAGACTCTTCTTCCTCCCATTGAATCAAGAGCAAAAAATACACCATTGTTGTCTTGCAAATAATTGTGGAAAACCATATACCAATTTTGATCATTGTCATATTATTATTGTGGTGATACTATTCACATATTGCTCAAGTCTTGTGAAGAATTCTTGTGGTGACATACAACTTCAAGACATTCTTGAAGAAGGTTCAAAGGAGCAATCTTCATAAGGACTCAAGGACAATCATCAAAAGGAGGTTCAACAATTTCCACACATGGATTCAGGTTAGCTTCCGCTCATGTAGTTTAATTCCGAATTGTTCAATATGAAGGTTATTGTCTTTAGTAGGAATCATAATCCTAACAATTGGTATCAGAGCCACCTTCATTTTGGATAATTTGGATGTTCATAAGATTCATGTTATGTTAGGATTCATGTTCAAGAAATGTTAGAATTTTATTTATGAAATTCTAGTACCATGAAATAGCATGATATTATGAATGTTATGTTTTGATGCAATTTGATGTTTTAATGCCATGTTATCTTTACTTGTATTAAAACATTGTATAGAGCATGATTTTAGTTGGTAAACAACATGTTTTCTTGTTTAAAGATTCTTGTTGAAAATCATGTTTTATTCAGAAAAATTTTTGCAAAACAGTGTCCAAAAATAATCGATTATCTTGGAAGTTAATCGATTATTATTTTAGACACTGCCTAAAGATAATCGATTATTTTTCTTAGATAATCGATTATCTCTCAAGTTTTAGAATTCTGGCAGTTTTTGGAACACCAGAATAATCGATTATTTGTTTCAGATAATCGATTATTCTGCTCCAGTGAGATTGAAACGTTTTTTTATACAAGATAATCGATTATCTATTTCAGATAATCGATTATCCTGGTCTAGTAACTTAAATTTTTTTTAAAAACCAGAATAATCGATTATTTGGTTTAGATAATCGATTATTTTGGTCCAATAGCTGAAATTTTTTTTTTTGCCAAAGATAATCGATTATCTCAAGCAGATAATCGATTATTTTTGTCCAGTAAGATTAAAAACGTTTCAAATCTTTTAAGTTTCAGATTTTAATTGACATATTATTTATTATTCAATTAAAATATTTAAGTTTTTTTAATGTATTATACATTAAAATATTTAAGTTTTGAATATTAAATGCTTTAAAGTCCATCAATTCTCATAATTTTTGGAATTGTCCTCTCAAGTATATAACAATTAATATTCAAGTGTTACATGTCAATGCATGTAACTTATTAAGTTAAAGATTCATAATATGGCTTAAGGAACTAAAGTTTATAGCATCTAATAATTAGTCAATTGAAGCATTATGTTGCCAAAGTAACCTCTATTGTGTAGATTGATTAATCTTAAAATATAAGATGACTGTGGATGTTAGTCTTCCATGCGTTTAACACCGGCCCAAAGGAAGGTTGTTATTTGGCAGGAATTCGAACATGCTTGTGGTGATAAATATGAGACAATTATTTGGTTTTCCATGTGAATATTAAATCGGCCCAAAGGAAGGTTTGATATTTGACAGGAGTTTATTGTCTATGTTTGATCACTACACCAAGAGTACCACTTACAAGTTGTTTTTCTGTCCAAAGACTAAAATCAATGTTGTGCTAGGTATCTTGTAATGGGATATGCCTATTTTGAATCTATAAAGTAATGTTAAAGTTCAAGTAATTGTAAGCATGTATTCAGTAATCCTTTTGTTCTATTTTCAGTTAATTCTTCTGCTTCTACGATATCTGCCAACATCAATAGCATCCCTGTGCTTAACGGCACTAACTTTAAGGAATGGAAAGAGAATGTCATGATCGTTCTCGGTTGCATAGATCTTGAAATTGCACTTCGGACCGAGCAACATACTCCTCTTGAGGATACATCCTCTCCTGATGAAAGGAGGGTGATGGAGAAGTGGGAACGCTCGAATCACATGAGTCTAATGATTATGAAACGTGCAATTCCAGAATCATTCAGGGGCGCTATGAATGATGAAGCTAATGCCAAATTTTTCCTTGAAAACCTTGAAAAACGTTTTATGCAAAACGAAAAGGCGGAAACAAGTACACTATTGAGTAAACTTGTTTCCATGAGGTATAAGGGCAGGAGAAACATTAGGGAGTACATTATGGAAATGTCTCATCTTGCTTCGAAACTAAAGTCACTCAAGCTGGATTTACCTAAGGAACTGCTTGTGTACTTTGTTTTGATATATCTTCCTACACACTTTAATCAGTTTAAGGTCAGTTACAACTGCCTGAAGGAGAAATGGACTCTTAACGAGCTCATTTCACACTGTGTGCAAGAAGAGGAAAGGATAAAGCTAGATAAGACTGAAAGTGCTCATTTGGCATCCTCTTCTAAGGAAACTAAGAAGAGGAAAGGTAAGGATGTCGCGGTTGCAAAGCCCAAGATTAAGCAACATAAGGAACCTAAGGTTGAAATTACTGAATTAGGTTGCTTTTTCTGTAAGGGGACTAATCATGTGAAGAAAGACTGTACCAAGTACCATGCCTGGCGTGCGAAAAAAGGTACATTTCTTTCTCTTGTTTGTTCTGAAGTTAATTTAATTTCGGTACCTAAGGATACTTGGTGGGTAGATTCTGCTGCTACTACTCACATAAGTATATCTATGCAGGGTTGCCTGAACTGCCGAAAACCAAATGATGGTGAAAGATACATCTATGTGGGTGACGGCAAGAAGGTGCCAGTTGAGGCTATTGGCAAATTTAGGTTGTTGTTTAAGACTAGTTTTCATTTAGATTTGGATGAGACTTTTATTGTACCGTCTTTTAGACGGAATTTAACTTCGGTTCCCCAATTGGACATATCCGGTTATACATGTTCTTTTGGTGATAATAAAGTTAGTCTCTTTCAGAATTCAAATCTTATTGGTACTGGTCTTTTATCAACATTTGATAGCTTATATTTGGTTGATACAATAACTTCAAATTATGAAACTTTGCATACAAGTTTAAGTGGTACCAAAAGAAAATTAACTAATGAGAATTCTATATCACTCTTGCATAAACGTTTGGGTCACATATCCATTCAAAGAATTCAGAAACTCGTGTCAGATGGAATTCTTGATTCTCTTGATTCCTCAAATTTGGAAATTTGTATTGAGTGTATCAAGGGAAAACAAACAAACAAGACTAGATTAGGTGCTAAGAGAGCTTCGGACGTCTTAGAATTGCTACATACGGATTTTTGTGGGCCATTTCCTACTCCATGTAGGAATGATCAACAATACTTTATCACATTCATAGACGATTACTCTCGTTATGGGTACCTATATCTAATTCACGAAAAGTCCCAATCCATAGACGTGTTCAAATCATTTAAGGCTGAAGTTGAAAATCAACTAAGCAAAAGAATTAAATCCGTTAGATCTGACCGTGGTGGTGAATACTATGGTCGATATGATGGTTCTGGTGAACAACGTCCAGGGCCTTTTGCTAAATTCCTAGATGAGTGTGGGATCGTCCCTCAATATACTATGCCAGGAAGTCCTACGATTAATGGTGTAGCTGAGAGACGAAATCGGACCCTTAAGGATATGGTAAGAAGTATGATTTCTCGTACTACTTTGCCAGACTCACTCTGGGGTGAAGCATTAAAAACCGCGGCTTATATTCTAAATAGATTTCCAACTAAAGCTACAATCAAAACCCCATATGAACTTTGGACTGGGCATAAACCCAGTATTAGGCATTTACACATTTGGGGTTGTCCAGCTGAGGCAAGGCCTTATAGGCCGAATGAAAAGAAACTGAATGCTAAGACGGTTAGTAGCTATTTTGTTGGATACTCTAAAAAATCCAGGGGTTTTAAGTTTTATGATCCCACTTCTAGAACTATTTTTGAGACGGGTAATGCTAGGTTCTTTGAGGATATTGAGTTTGGGGGGTGGGGAGATAAAGTTGTTAAAGATTTTGTCTTTGAGGAAAAACATGTGTCTTTCCCTCAAGTTGTTGATCTTGGTCAGGGAGTTCTCATTCCTGACACGGCTCATACAACTCCAGTTCAAGACAATCTCGAAAATCTCCCCAATCAGGATCCTGAAATTGCTAATGAAAATCAAACTCAACAACCTCAAGAAACTGAAATGCCGTTAAGGAGATCCACTAGAGAGAGGAGAAATGCAATTTCGGATGATTATGTTGTATTTCTCCAAGAACAAGAAAGTGATATTGGACTTGAGGAAGATGATCCAATCAACTTCCGTCAAGTCATTAAGGGTTCTAACTCTCAGAAGTGGATTGATGCCATGAATGATGAGATGAAGTCTATGAGCGATAATGACGTTTGGGAGCTTGTTACATTGCCTGAAGGTATTAAACCTATTGGTTGTAAATGGATTTTTAAAACCAAGAGGGATTCAGGGGGCAATGTTATTAAGTATAAAGTTCGTCTTGTCGCAAAAGGCTATACTCAGAAAGAAGGCATTGATTATAAAGAGACTTTCTCTCCAGTTTCATCGAAAGACTCTTTCAGGACTATAATGGCATTAGTAGCACATTTTGATCTTGAGCTTCATCAGATGGATGTTAAGACAGCGTTTCTCAATGGTGACATTGAGGAAACAATTTATATGGTGCAACCTGAAAACTTTGTTTCGGATGAATCAGAGAAAAAGGTTTGCAAATTAAAGAAATCCATCTATGGGCTCAAGCAAGCTTCTCGTCAATGGTATTATAAGTTTCATGCAGTCATTACATCTTTTGGTTTTGAATCGACTATTGCTGATGACTGTATGTACCATAAGTTCAGTGGGAGTAAGTATATTTTTCTGGTTTTATATGTCGATGACATACTGCTTGCCTGTAACGATATAGCATTATTACTTGAAACTAAGAAATTTCTTTCAAAGAAATTTGAAATGAAAGATCTTGGTGAAGCTTCTTTTGTATTAGGAATTCAGATACAACGAGATCGCTCTAAAGGTGTTCTCGGGCTGTCACAAAAGTTCTGAAAAGATTTGGCATGCAGGATTGTAAACCAGGCAACACCCCTATTGCTAAGTGAGACAAGTTTAGTCTCAAACAGTGCCCAAAGAATAATTATGAAATTTCGGAAATGCAGAAGACGCCTTATGCTTCGGCGGTAGGTAGTCTGATGTATGCTCAGGTATGTACACGAGCTGATATAGCATACATTATTGGGATGTTAGGCAGATATCTAAGCAATCCGGGAATGGACCATTGGAAGGCAGCCAAACGGGTCATGAGGTATTTACAGAGAACAAAGGATTACATGCTTACATACCGGAAATCGGACCAGCTTGAGATCATTGGGTATACCGATTCCGATTTTGCTGGATGTCAGGATAGTTTGAAGTCCACTTCAGGCTATATTTACATGCTTGCGGGCGGTGCTATCTCTTGGAGAAGCATCAAGCAAACTCTTACAGCCACTTCCACCATGGAAGCGGAGTTTATGGCATGTTATGAAGCATCTAATGAGGCATTATGGCTGCGGAATTTTGTTGGTGGACTGCGAATTGTTGATAGCATCCAAAAGCCGCTTAGGCTATTATGCGATAGCAGATCGGCAGTCCTTTATGCTAATAACAACAGTAGTTTGACGAAAGCAAAACATATGGACGTCAATTTTGGGTTGTTAAAGAAAGAGTACAAAATGGACAATTGTGCATTGAGTACACTAGTACAAACTCCATGCTTGCGGATCCGCTCACTAAGGGATTGACACCAAAAGTATTTCATGAGCATATTGCTTGTATGGGTGTCAAATCAGATAAGAATTATGTATTTTAGTGGGAGTTTGTATTGTACATTTATGTATTGTCTATTATATTCAGTAATTCAGTTATATCTACGCAGATATTCAGTTTTAAAGTTTTGTACTCTTACAGTTTATGATTGATCTCAATAAAGAGAACCAGTTGGAAATAGACATTCTATTGACCACACTTTATGTTATTTCCATGCTACATACCAACACTTGATCCATGTCGTTGGTTATATTGATATACGTGATCTATGTTGGTTCTAGTTACGAATGAGTAACGAAGAGCACTTAATTCCTATGTTGGTATGATTGATGGACCGGACTGTTCATGACAATTTTATTGTGATAGCAATTTTGAGCTCTAAGGTTATTTTGTAACATATAATGCTAAGGTTTGTACATATGTATATGTATCTCGTCCAAGTGGGAGATTGTAAGATATATAGACTTATATCTACATACATATGAACAATATATGGATAAATTATATGTTATGTGCTATTTTTTGGTTTGGCCTAATTTTGTGGTCTTATGGACATTATGTTAAGGGGGACAATGTATTATCATATAAAGTGTAGGGCTAATGTGTAGATACCCAAAAGGGTAACCTTAGTTAATGATGGGCTAACTAAGGTTACATATATGTAACCATGGTTACATGCTTGTGACTCTTGAGTTATGTAACTCTTGTGACTCTTGGGTTATGTAACTCTTTTGTTATAAAGTGGGGGTTATGGTTCCCACATTATTGCAAGACAAGAACTCTTCTTCCTCCAATTGAATCAAGAGCAAAAAAATACACCATTGTTGTCTTGCAAATAATTGTGGAAAACCATATACCAATTTTGATCATTGTCATATTATTATTGTGGTGATACTATTCACATATTGCTCAAGTCTTGTGAAGAATTCTTGTGGTGACATACAACTTCAAGACATTCTTGAAGAAGGTTCAAATGAGCAATCTTCATAAGGACTCAAGGACAATCATCAAAAGGAGGTTCAACAATTTCCACACATGGATTCAGGTTAGCTTCCGCTCATATAGTTTAATTCCGAATTGTTCAATATGAAGGTTATTGTCTTTAGTAGGAATCATAATCCTAACAAACATTTTCCATCTTCGCATTATGAAAGAAAAAAATAGGAAATAAGTACAAAACCTTTTAAAATATAAATATTGCCCTAAAAAGGTTATATTTGGCAACCTCAGCTAATAATTAATTTAAATTGTATTAATCATAGTTATGAAACATAACTTATTGATACAAAAAAAATTATATACTAGCAGAACTCATCCACAGTCTTGGGCGTGTTAAAGTTTCGGATCCAGTAAAATTACTGAAGGACTTTCCGACGACCAACTCAGAACTCGCACTGCATTTCTCTTTAGTTTGCGACTAAGGAGGTCTGAATTTTTATCATTCAGATATCAGATATTAAGTGTATTTATTTTTAAAGTCTGAATTTTAATTATTAAGATATTAATTATTAAGTGTGTTTGTTTCTTTTACTACACAATGACTTAATGAGTCTGAATAGGTCTGTATGATTATGATCTATAACAGAGACTTAATTTCATTAAGATGCTATCACATATTCATTATTAACTAAAGCCACCGTCTACCATTATCAACTACCACCATGCCCCATTACCAACCCCACCACCACCGCGCCGTCATAATCCTCAATCATAGCCGCCAACATTATCGACCATCACCACCCACTATCCCACCACTCCGACCACCATATAGCATTCTCACCCACAATCATCGGTCATCCACATCAACCGTTACAACTGGCCACTCTATCACCATCAACAACCACACCCGATACTGCCCATCAATAAAAACCTACCATCATCCACCATTATTAACTATCACCACCTACCACCATCATCCTTAATCATAATTGTCACCACTACCAATCACTACTAGCTACTAGCACGAACCACAATCATCAACTAAAACTACCACAAACCACCGCCTCTAGTCGGCACTCACCTGCTAGACATCACCACCAATAACTAT
Source organism: Nicotiana benthamiana (assembly GCA_034376525.1). Classification (NCBI taxonomy): domain Eukaryota; kingdom Viridiplantae; phylum Streptophyta; class Magnoliopsida; order Solanales; family Solanaceae; genus Nicotiana; species Nicotiana benthamiana. The sequence continues at coordinate 31,269,383 of CM067337.1, forward strand.
CATATTTTTAAAAACTATATATTTTATTGATAGAATATTAGATTAGTTAGTATTTCATTTGAATTTTAAGTTTATTAATTTTCAAATAAAGATAAATCTTATCCAGATGTTAAAAATCAAACAGTCTTAATTATTTCTATTCAGATCTTAATACACATCTTAATATATTCAGATGTGTATTCAGATTCAGACGCCTTAATCTTAATACACATCTTGATATGCAGATTCATATGTCTTAATTTTAATAAAAATAAATGAGGCCTAAGCAATTTCTTACCGTATCAGAAGGCATGGGCTGATCTATATACAATGTTTGGGTGCTTCAGCACCCATTAACCATAATACAGTGTATGCATAATTCTGTAGAAAACTTGAGGTATTTAATATAATTGTCACACAAGTGCTCAGGAAAGCGGTCGCTTTCTCGCTCTAAGCGAGAAGCGAAGCGAGGCGACTGGTCAGACGCTTCAAGAGTTAGAAGCGACGCAGGTACGATAAAGCATGCGCTTCAACCCTAAAAGAGTGAAGCGGAAGAAGCGATGGAAGCGTGCGCTTCTTGAAAAACAGCCCTGTGCAGTCTTTCTTCTTCAGTTCTTCTTTTTCAACATTACAACAAACAAGCTAGGGTTTTTCTTCTTCAACATTACAACAAAAGAGGACAACTTTCAAGTTTCAAGACTCAAGAGGTATATTTTTTTTTTATTCAATCTTCTTCTTCTTCTTCTTCTTCTTTTTTTTACTTTTTCTTTCTAAACGTCCAAATAGCGCCGAAATGCTGACGAACTTTTTCTAGAAATTTTCTGACCCGTTTCTATCCCGTTTCTGCCCATAATCTGGCTAAATTTCTTCCCAAGTTTCTACCAAAGTATACAATTACATGTGTTGCCTGGGCCATATTAGTTTTTTTTTTAAATTCTGCTTCACTTCAAAAAAGCGGGCACTTCGATTCTCGCTTTTTGTGAAATGGGGGTTGTCGTTTTTTTCTCGCTTCATGCTATTTTGAACACTGTGTCACACCTCTTTTTTACCTATTCCGTAAGGGCATATAAGGGAGTTTTTCCAATTTAAGTGACATTATTCGAAATGAAATTATTTATTCACCCGGGGTTGGTGAGGCTTGGCAGGGCTATCCATAGATGATTTGTGTATTGGATTGTGTCTCCCTTATTGTAGTTATTTATGGTAGTTACTGTCTGATATTGTTGCATGCTATTTTATTTTATTTTTATTTATAGTTCTTATGTTTAGATAATTATGTATGCTATTTCTGCTGAATCTACTAATGTTCTTTTGTTGTTGTTTTTGTTTTTGTTGTTCCTTTCCTTCACTGAGCCGATGGTCGATTGGAAACAGCCTCTCTACCCTTTCGGGTAGGGGTAAGGCCCGTCTACATATTACCCTCCCCAGACCCCACCTTGTGGGACTATACTGGGTTGTTGTTGTTGTTGTTGTTGTATTCAGAATCGTCACTTGGGATGGTTTGTTTTCTGGTGTCCCAAGTCACCGGTTTATTTTAAATCCCAAATCGAAGAAAATTCAACTTTCCTTTTGAAGTCCGCGAATCAGAAATTCCGAATAAGGAATTCTGTTAACCCGAGGGAAGGTGTTAGGCACCCCCGAATTCCGTGATTCTAGCAAGGTCGCTTAAACTATTTTAATTGGCATATTATCTAATTTTAATACATATTTTAACTTATGGTATTGTTTTAACTTAATAACCGCTTTAAATTATTTTTTTTTAAAATTTAACTTTATTTAAAACACGTCTTTGGATCACGCCAGATGAAATGCACATGCGATCGGCGACATATTTTATTTAACGTTGTTAGAATTTGAATCACATGAAATACACACCCGAGTTTAATGAAATTAATTAAATTGCGCGCCTAAAGCAACTACGCACTTTCAAATTTGCGAGGGCCATGAAAAATTCGACTAATGACACATCCCGATTTCAACAAAATGAGCAGCTGAAATTTCTCAAAGCATACTAGAGCTCAATATTTGAATCAAAATTAATCAACTAGATTCAAACTATAAAGATTAAATATCATCAGGTATACATTCATACGCATTGCAACATAGAGAGTGAACTCGGCCCTTTTTCATTTAATATACCAAACAACCCAAACAAGCATTACGCAAAGCAGGGGAAGCCATGGCCAAAATAAGTACCTGGAAGCAAAAAATGAAATCGGAAACTGAAGAAACAGCAGTAATATCAGCAGGCAGGCAGTCAGCAGCAGAAAACCAACCACATTCCACAATTTAAACCTCAACCAGCTGAATTCCACACTTCCAGCAACCGAACTTCAATCCACTTACAATATCAGAATCCGAAAATTTTGTTGTTGTTTTTTTGAGAAAGTAAAGAAATCACTGAAGTTTTATTTTAATGGAACAGTAGAACTATTGTATTTTTACTGGAATTCTATTTCTATTTCTCTTCTTTGTATTTTCTGGATTTTCAGCTCTTTTCTCTCTCTTAGCTAGCGTTTGGCCATATATCCTAAATTTATTTTGAAAAATTTGATTTGGATGGAATTTGGTTTGAAGATGAAAATGTGTATTGACATACGTTTTCAAAACATATTTTCCAACTTTATTTTTGGAAAACATGCTAAAAATTCCCCAAGTTTTGGAATTTTGGCCCAAATTCAGCTCAATAGCTGGATTTGGAATTTAAAATTTGTGATTTGAGATTTGGCCAAAATATAGACAAAATAAATTTGTGTATTGGACTGTGTCTCCCTTATGTTAGTTATTTATGGTAGTTACTCTCTGATATTATTGCATGCTATTTTATTTATGGTTCTTATGTTTAGATAATTATTTGTGTTATTTCTGCTGGGGTTACTAATGCTCTTTTGTTTTTGTTTTTGTTTTTGTTTTATGTTTGTTTTTCCTCTCATTCACTGAACCGAGGATCGATTGGAAACAGTCTCTTTGCCCTTTCGGGTATAGGCAAGGCCTGTCTACATACTACCCTCCCCAAACCCCACTTTATAAGACTATACTAGGTAGTTGTTGTTGTATGGCCAAACGGGGCCGCTCTCAAGTCTCTTTCCATCTATGAACTTCTTATCTATGATCAACTCATTCTATCTATGAACTCCTTATATAGGTAATGAGGAATGCCCTTTGATTTACAAAATGGCCTTTCAACATTTAAAAAATTAAATCCACTCAACCCTTATTGAATTAAATTTTCCATTAGTGAAATCTAAACCATACCACTATAGAAGCTTCTCAATTAGGTGAAATTCCTTCAATCTAAACAATCCTATTTAATATGATCCAACACCCACATTCCAAGCTTCTATTTTTTAAAAGACAAACTAAAATGCCAAATTAGCATAACAAATGGACAGAGATTCCGCAAAAATGCATTACTGCTTCTTGCGTTAGCTGGAGAACAAGACCAAAGATTACGAATAGATTACTAATAATTTATTACAAACAGTCGCTATTCTATATTATGTTGGGAATAAACTCCTTACCAAAATAATATTCGTAGTAATAAAAGAGGAATAATAGTGTAACACCGAGATATGGTAATTAATAAGAATAAAAGAGTAACAATGACACCAAGATTTTTACGTGGAAAACCCTTCTGAATAAGGAAAAAAATCACGGCCCTGAGAGGAGCAACTAATATCACTATAGTAAGGAATTTTTACACTTTGTAGGTCCGGGTAAAATACTCCAAAGACCACTACAACACTCAAAAGAAATAACTCTCTTTTGATATTCCACCTCACTACAATATCGCTCACTCTCTATTTTTTTCATAGACTATTTTCTTATACCCTGTCTGTGAAACTTTACTCTTTTTCTTTCTTTCGTTGGTGTTCAAAATGAGACCAGAATCTCTTATTTTATGGTGCAAACACTGCCAACCATATTTGAAACTTTTCCTCTGCAAGCTTTCCCAATTGACAAGTGCAGAATACAACAAAACATAGGCTGTTGGGCAGCCAATATTGACAAATGAAGAAAGACAAGGAAAAAACTTTCTTACTTAATTTAAGGGGCTGGACCCCATCAATCTTCCCCTCCAGTCCCATTTATCTAGAGGGAATAACACCGCAGTTTCTAGTTTGAGTGTATGCAGACAAGTTCTTTGCATAGTTCAAACTTGTCTCTTGATATCACTTTGGTTAGCATATCCGCAGGATTTTTGCTTGTGTGAATCTTTTTGACATGTAAAGATTCGTCCGCCACTTTCTCACGAATCCAGTGATATCTCACATCTATGTGTTTGGTCCTTGCATGGTACATAGAGTTCCTGCTAAGGTCTATTGCACGTTGCCAATCACAATAGACGATATAGTCCTTTTGGTGCAATCCAAGCTCTTGAAGGAACCTTTTGAGCCATATCATCTCCTTGCCAGTTTCTGTAGCGGCAATGTACTCTGCTTCAGTTGTAGAGAGTGTGACACACTTCTGCAACCTCGACTGCCATGATATAGCTCCCCTTGAAAATGTAAATAAATATCCAGTACTGGATTTTCTATTATCAATGTCACCTGCCATATCAGCATCCGTATAGCCCTTCAAGATTAGATCCGATACTCCAAAGCATAAACAATCTCACGTGGTACCTCTCAGGTACCTGAGTATCCACTTGACTGCTTCCCAATGTTCCTTTCCAGGATTTTCAAGAAACCTGCTGACAACACCAACTGCTTGAGCAATATCAGGTCTAATACATACCATTGCATACATCAAGCTTCTGACAGCTGAAGAATAAGGAACTCTAGCCATGTTCCCTTTCTCCTCCTCTGTTGTAGGACACATCTTTTCGCACAATTTTAGATGACTAGCAAGAGGTGTGCTGATTGGCTTAGCATTCTTCATGTTGAAGCGTTCTAGTACACGTTCAATGTACTTCTCCTGAGATAGCCACAACTTTCTACTTATTCTCTCTCGAACTATCTTCATCCCTAGAATTTGTTGTGCTGGGCCCAAGTCATTCATATCAAATGGCTTGGACAGATCTCCCTTCAACTTTGCTATCAACCCCTTATCTTTTCCTACAATTAACATGTCATCTACATACAACAACAATATAATAAAGTTATTCTCAGAAAATCTTTTGAAGTATACACATGGATCAGAATAGGTCTTTATGTATGTTTGACTTTTCATGAATGAGTCAAACTTCATGTACCACTGCCTTGGTGCCTACTTTAATCCACAAAGACTCTCATTCAATTTGCACACCATATGTTTCTTTCCAGCTACTTCAAATCCTTCTGGCTGCTCCGTAAAAATCTCTTCTTTCAAATCTCCATGAAGAAATGCAATTTTCACATCCAACTGCTCCACTTCAAGATCTAGGCTAGCTGCTAAGCTCAAAATTGTTTGAATAGAAGTCATTTTGACAACAAGTGAGAAAATTTCATCAAAATCAATACATTTCTTCTATTCGAAGCCTTTAACCACCAATCGAGCTTTGTATCTTGTTAGGATATGTGCTTAACGCTAGAGGGGGGGTGAATAGCGTTTTATAAAAATTCGCAGGAATAAAAATTAACTCAAATGCGAAAATAAAAGAGTAAGAAAGAAGTGCACCAAATTTATACTGGTTGGCCACAAATGTGGTTACGTCCAGTCTCCCGAGAGACTCTCTCGAGGTTCAACTAATCTTGTTAAGCTTCTGGGTGCTCAACAAACCGTTACAACTTGAGAACTTGAATCACACAAGCCTCAACAACCTTTGCTCGAAGATACCGCACTTCAAGACTTCAACAGAAGGAATAAAAACGTTCCTTCTTACAACAGCAAGGGACTTAAACTTCCCTTCAAGTGTATACAAACACTTAACACTCACTTAAACAAAACTCTCTTGAAGAGTAGATATGAGTAAAATAAGTACGCTCAAGAACACAACAATAAATTCAAGAAATTGGCTCTCAAAAGCGATTGAATATAATGAAATGAATGTGATAAATATTTGAAAGCTTGTATATGATTTTGCTTAGATGTTCTGTATCAAATGAGAGGTTTTGGGGTGTATTTATAGCTCCAAAAACTCTTGTATCCGTTGCTTAATAATTAAACAATATTTTCAAAATCTGATGAGTTAATCGATTAACCAAAATAGATAATCGATTAACTTGTTTCAATGTTTAAAAAACTAGTCGTTGAAAGCAACGGGTATTAGGTTATTCCATTAACTAAAGTCTGATAATCGATTATTTTTCTGATAATCGATTATCCAAAGTCTGATAATCGATTAACTTGCCTTGCGGAAAAGTCCAGTTTAATAGAGAATATTAGATAATCGATTATCTGTTATATATAATCGATTACCTTACTGAAAATCAATTATAAAATGTTTTTCATTGTTTTATTTGAAGACTATGAATATAGTATATGTCTTAAACATGAAAAACAATTTTAAAGACCTTTTTGGTTCAATTAAAACATTTAAAATCAATTTGTTCTAAGTGTATCAAAAATATTTATGATATGCATATTTTTATAAAAAAAATATTTTTGAGAGAAGCCAAGACTTAAATTTAAAGTTGGATCAAGATCACAATATAAACATGACTCAAATATGTCTTCATTTATTTTCATTGCTTCTCTTGATCTTGTCTTGAATTTCTTGTTCTTGGACTTCAACTTTAGTCCGCTATTTTATTTGCATATTAAATCTACAAAACAAACACACTTTTAGTTAAAATATAAATGAAAGTGTAATTCAATAATAACTCACAACTATTTGGCATATATGAATTTTCCATCTATTTCGGTTTGTCATTTATCAAAACCTACAAAGATGAACACAACATTAGTTTTAACAACATAAGAGTGTGTTCCAACAATTTCCCCCTTTTTGATAATGGCAAACCGATATGGGGATATGCATTAAAAATAATATAATTTGATTATGCCAAATACTAGAGGAGTTATAATTGAGTTCCCCCTCAATTTATGCCAAAAATATTTAAAAGAAAATGCATATACCCTTCTCTTCCCTCTTTTGTCATTAACAAAAAGACGATTTTATTAATGAAAGGAAAAAGTACATAAAAGAACTGATACAAGATAAATTTCAAAAATAAAAATAAGAACTAAAAGCTATCTTCGTCGAATTCATCACTTGAATCATTTGAGGAATAAACTTGGGTATAGGGGTAATTGACGTGGTCATAATACCCGTGAAGTTCATTACTCAACCTTCGCACGTTTCTTTCCGTGCGGGTCACATTTCTATCAATCCGATTCATGGAGGTTGATAGAGAAGCTAGTTGCTCCGAGATAGTTTGGAGTGTAGCATCCGAGGGAGCATGAGTGCGACGACTTTGTTGAGTAGGCGGAGGAGGAGGAGCCGGATGATCACCGCTATGGAAAGATGTTTCTTGAATTTCCCAAAGTTTGGTGCGATTTTTCTTCGGACCAACATTGGTATTGATTTCCAATGCTTCAAAGATAATCATTAGAAGAATAGCATATGGGAGAGGTTTTTCATCCCCTATTGAATCATGCATGTGAGTCAGATAGAAGCTTGCACCAATTGATGCGCGCTCCGGAAATGATTGCATGCATAATTTTGGCGTCTTCACGACCAATTGTTGTATGATTGTGTTTTCGTGGCTTGAGGACACGGGTGATGATATAGAATATTAAACAAAATTCTGGTAGCATATTTTGTAATAGGGGGTCGACGATGCTCCGGAGTTGGTTCAAAGTGTCCAATTCCAATATGTTGGAAAAGGACTTGTTCATCAAAGAATATTCCTTCGTCCCCAATGTAGTGGACGATGTCTTGGCCTTCACGGGGTAAATTTGTGAGGGTTTGAATATTTTCCTCACTGAAAAGAATAGGAACGCCATTGACGTTAGAAGTGAGTTCCCCGTCATCATCTTTCTTTAGATTGGAATAAAAAGCTCGAATTAAATGAGGATGAATATAGGAGTATTGGAGATAGACAAAATTGATTATTTGGCTTTGGAGTAGTATGGATGAATGAATAGTGTCGGCGAGATATCTTCCGGTTGTAAAACGAGGAGGAAGGATTTCTCGGTTTTCAAATTTTTGAACAAATCGAAGAAGTTCGGTTTCTTGTTCGAACCTTAGAAAAGAGCCATCTTGGTAGCAATGTAGAGATGGCGGGATGTTGGAGGAAGAGGTAACATTCTTGCCGGCACGAGCTCTTTTGGAATTTCTATTTGCCATTTGAATGAGTAAGCAAGAGAATATTTGAAGATTTTTGATGCTTTTGAAGAGAGTTTTTGTGAAGAGAAGTGTTTGTGAAGTGAGAATTTGACTCTATGACATCCCTATTTATAGAGCTGAGAAAATGAACACATTTAATGAGAAAAATTTCAGAATTGAAGACTTCAAACGGATAGAAACGGTAAGAATTTTTGAAAATTCTGGCCGTTGTTAATCGATTATCGGTTTTGTTAATCGATTATCTTGAGTTGCGGATGAAGAGGTTAATTGATTATCAGAAAGTTAATCGATTAACTTTGAAGACTTGATATAGGTCGAAAAACAGAATGTTTTGATAATCGATTATCATTTTATGATAGTTGATTACTTTTAAAATAAAACATAGTTTAAAATTAGTTGATCAATCTATATGATAATTGATCAAAATTTTGTAAAAACAAAAAGAATTTTATAATCGATCATGCTATTTCCGTAATCGATTATTCCATTAGCCAATCCTTAAAGGAAAAAGTGACTTAAGGAAACTTCAACTAAGTTCCCCCTGTCTTTAGGGCGATACCTGCAAAATAGAAACAAACGCCTCCGACGCTCAAGTTAGTACTAATTTAAGAAAATAACGCAACCTAAATGCATGTATTAGATCAACGTTGAGTCAAGTATTCCGAGTTCACTACGAATACGGAAGAATGACTCTTTATCTAAAGGTTTAGTGAAGATGTCGGCCAATTGATGTTTGGTTTCAACAAACTCAATCTCGACATCACCTTTGAGAACGTGATCTCTTATGAAATGGTGCCTAATTTCGATGTGTTTCGTTCTTGAGTGAAGAATAGGATTCTTTGTCAAGCTTATGGCGCTAGTATTGTCACATCAAAGAGGGACATGATCAACATTAAGACCATAATCCGAGAGTTGTTGCTTCATCCAAAGGATTTGTGCACAACAACTCCCCGCGGCTATATATTCAGCCTCGGTTGTGGATAACGCAACACTAACTTGTTTCTTGCAAAACCAAGAAACTAAGGAGCTACCGAGCAAATGGCAAGTGCCACTAGTGCTCTTGCGGTCTAATCTGCAACCTGCAAAATCAGAATCGGAATAGCCAATTAGTTGGCATGAAGAACCTTTGGGATACCAAAGTCCCACATTCATCGTTCCAACAAGGTACTTCATTATCCGTTTTACCGCAGTAAGATGTGACTCCTTCGGACAAGATTGATATCTAGCGCATAGACAGACGCTAAACATAATGTCCGGTCTACTTGCAGTAAGATAAAGAAGGGATCCGATCATACCTCGATATTTCTTGGTGTCTACTTCTTTACCTTTCTCATCCTTGTCAAGATGGTCGGATGTGCTCATTGGAGTGGCCATTGCTTTGGCGTTGCTCATTTCAAAACGATTTAGCAACTCCTTGCAATACTTAGATTGACAAATGAAAGTTCCTTCTTTCATTTATTTCACTTGCAACCCCAAGAAGAAATTTAGCTCACCCATCATTGACATTTCAAATTCACTAATCATTAGTTTTGAAAATTCCTTGCACAAAGAGTCGTTAGTAGCACCAAAAATAATGTCATCTACATATATTTGAACTAATAATATGTCATTGTTTTTATTCTTAATAAAAAGTGTAGTGTCAACTTTCCCCCTTTCGAACTCATTGTCCAAATGAAATTTGCTTAAGCGCTCGTACCAAGCTCGGGGAGCTTGTTTAAGTCCATATAGCGCTTTCTTAAGCTTGAAGACATGATCGGGAGATTTAAAGTCTTCAAAAACCGGGGGTTGTTCAACATACACTTCCTCTTGAATAAACCCATTGAGGAAGGCACTCTTGACATCCATTTGAAATAATTTGAAATTCATAGATGATGAAAAAGCAAGTAATAAACGAATAGCCTCTAGTTGTGCAACGGGTGCATAAGTTTCTTCATAATCAATTCCTTCTTCTTGATTATATCCTTTAGCAACAAGCCTAGCTTTGTTTCTAGTGATTATACCATTTTCATCTAATTTATTTCGAAAAACCCATTTCGTGCCAATTATGGTGTGATTATCGGGTCTTGGCATCAATTCCCAAACATCATTACGTTTGAATTGGTTAATCTCCTCTTGCATTGCCAAGGTCCAATGCTCATCCCCAATTGCTTCGGAAATGGTTGTAGGTTCTATTTGTGAAACAAAAGCCATATGTCCTACAGTGTCTTTAAGAAGGTTTCGAGTACTTACCCCTTGTTCGATGTTGCCGATTACCTTGTCGAGAGGATGGTCTTTAGACGTCCTCCATGCTTTGGGAATCATCGATTCTTCTTCTTGTGGTGGTGCTTCTTCCAATAGTTGTTCCACGACTTCATCTTGAACTTCCTTTGGATTCTCCTATTGCACCTCGTCTTGAAGATTGATTTTGTTTAAAGCATCTGCAAGACCATCACAAAAATCCTTTCTCGCCAATCGAGCATCATTTTCACAAAATACTACATGAGGAGATTCCTCAACAGTTTTGGTTCGATTATTGAAAACTCTATATGCTTTGCTACGCGATGAGTAACCAAGAAAAATTCCTTCATCAGATTTCGCGTCAAATTTTCCTAAGTTATCTTTTCCGTTGTTATGAATGAAACACTTACAACCGAAAACTCGAAGATGGGAGAGGTTAGGTTTCCTTCCCTTGTAGAGTTCATAGGGAGTTTTCATGAGTATCGGTCTTATGACAGCTCTGTTCAAAACATAGCTTGCGGTACTCACGGCATCCGCCCAAAAATGTTTGGCAATCTTTGCCTCATTGAGCATGGTCCTAGCCATCTCTTCGAGACATTGATTTTTGCGTTCCACCACTCCATTTTGTTGTGGTGTACGTGGAGCAGAGAAAGTATGCTCAATGCCGAGTTCGTCACAAAAATCCGCGAAGAGATTATGATCGAACTCTCCCCCATGATCACTTCTTATGGAAGTGACGGTTGTGTTCTTTTCATTTTGAACACGTTTAAGAAAACTTTTAAACATTTGAAAGGCATCACTTTTATGAGCAAGGAATAACGCCATGTGAATCTAGAGTAGTCATCAACAATTACAAAAGCATAAAGATTTCCACCAAGACTTTCAGTACGAGATGGTCCAAAAAGATCCATGTGAAGAAGTTGTAAAGGTCGATTGGTTGAAACAACATTTTTAGATTTAAAAGGGGCTTTTATTTGTTTCCCGTTTTGGCATGAATCACAAATAGAATCTTTTTCAAATTTTAGATTTGGAAGACCAATTACTAAATTTTGTGAAACTAATTTGTTTAAAAGATTCATGTTTACATGAGCTACTCTACGATGCCATAACCACATGTCGTCTTCTTTACTCATAAGGCAATTCACAAAACTTGATGAAGAATTTTCAAGATCAACCATATAGATATTATCAATTCTAATACCACGAAGAATGACTTTAAAATCACTACGACGTATAGCTAAGCATTCTTCCGGATCAAACAATACAAGATTTCCCTTGTCACATAATTGACTTATGCTCAAGAGATTGTGTTTAAGCCCTTTTACTAATAAGATATTCTTAATAGATGAGGATTCGTCCTTACCGACGGAGCCGATGCCGATTATTTTTCCTTTATTGTTGTCTCCAAATACAACTTTTCCTCCTTCCGTGCATTTTATTTGAAGGAATTTTGATGCATCTCCAGTCATATGTTTAGAGCATCCGCTATCAAGGTACCAAAGTACACTTGATCCCTTCAAACACACCTACAAAACAAATTAATGAGTTATTGGTACCCAAGCCATTTTGGGTCCTTGTGTGTTAGGTGCAACATGGTGGTGTGATTGTCTTGTGTTGATATGCCTATGTCTAGTAAAACAAACAGGAGCTATATGTCCTATTTTATTGCAATAATGGCAAATGACATTCGGATTATGCATTCTTCTAGGATGATAATAATTTGGAGGCCTAAATTTATTTACTCTATTTTTAGAAATATAGTTTTGATGCAATTTTCGAAAATCTTGTCTAGGTGGTCTATACATACCAACATTTGTTCTAGGATGAGTAGCAACTTTAGGATTAATATTTCTAGGTTGAGTGTTGACATTTATTTTACTCTGCCTAAGTTGAGTCTTAGGTGGTTTAGGAATGGACTCAACTTTTTCTTTTGGCTCGTTTTTAAAACCTATACCGTGCTTAGTGGATTTCAAATTCACAAGAACATCATTGAGATTTTTGTGGGAGGAATTAAATTTATGCAAAGTGCTTCTAAGACTTTCTACTTCCTCTTTTAAAGATTTTCAAGAGGTACAACCCTTGTTTGAACTTTCGGGTTTATCGGCGCTTCTTTTGCCGTAAAACTTGTTTTCCTCTTTTAATTTTTCATTATCAAGAGTTAATTTTTCAAAATCCTTTTCTTTTAAAGAAAGTTGTTTTCTTAAATCTTTTATAGTTTTACAAGCGCTAATAAACTCATCATATAGCTCATCAAAGGCGTCTTGCATATCTTCTAAAGTGAAAGCATTTTTAGAAGTGGTACATACCTCATTTTGAGCTTCTTCATATGCCATAAGACACAAGTTTGCGGTCTCCTCTCCTTCTCCGTCACTTGATTCGTCTCCAGAGTCGCCTCCCCAAGAGATGTAGGCCCTTTGCTTTTTGACGACCTTCTTCTCTGTTTTGGCATTTGGGCAATTTGGTTTGATGTGCCCAATTTCTCCGCATCCATAGCATTTTAATTGACCTCCTTGTCGCTTACCTTTTCGTTCATACTCCTTTCGCATGAACTTGTGGAATTTCTTAATAACGAGTCCGAACTCGTTATCTTCGTCATTTGAATCCTCATCATTTTGAGGTTGAGCCGTGCTTGCTTTTAGGGAGATTCTCCTTTTCCTTTGATCATCCAAAGGAGGGTTAAGAATAGTAGATTCATAGGTTTTAAGATTACCTCTAAGCTCGTCGATTGTGACATTTGTAATGCCGATTGACTCTTGAATAGCGTCGGCTTTGGAGCGCCATTCCGGATTGAGACTTCGAAGAATTTTACGGACAAGCTCCCTATCCGTGAAAGTCTTCTTAAGAGCAAGAAGTCTTGTGGTGCATTGACCTTCACCTAATCCTGCATAAGAACTGCGAGTAGAAGCCATGGATAGTTTCTCTCAAACGGTTAAGTATTTCAGAGAGTTAGGCTCTGATACCAATTGTTAGGATATGTGCTTAATGCTAGAGGGGGGGTGAATAGCGTTTTATAAAAATTCGCAGGAATAAAAATTAACTCAAATGCGGAAATAAAAGAGTAAGAAAGAAGTGCACCAAATTTATACTGGTTGGCCACAAATGTGGTTACGTCCAGTCTCCCGAGAGACTCTCTCGAGGTTCAACTAATCTTGTTAAGCTTCCGGGTGCTCAACAAACCGTTACAACTTGAGAACTTGAATCACACAAGCCTCAACAACTTTTGCTCGAAGATACTGCACTTCAAGACTTCAACAGAAGGAATAAAAACGTTCCTTCTTACAACAGTAAGGGACTTAAACTTCCCTTCAAGTGTATACAAACACTTAACACTCACTTAAACAAAACTCTCTTGAAGAGTAGATATGAGTAAAATAAGTACGCTCAAGAACACAACAATAAATTCAAGAAATTGGCTCTAAGAAGCGATTGAATATAATGAAATGAATGTGATAAATATTTGAAAGCTTGTATATGAGTTTGCTCAGATATTGTGTATCAAATGAGAGGTTTTGGGGTGTATTTATAGCTCCAAAAACTCTTGTATCCGTTGCTTAATAATTAAACAATATTTTCAAAATCTGATGAGTTAATCGATTAACCAAAATAGATAATCGATTAACTTGTTTCAACGTTTAAAAAACTAGTCGTTGAAAGCAACAGATATTAGGTTAATCGATTAACTAAAGTCTGATAATCGATTATTTTTCTGATAATCGATTATCCAAAGTCTGATAATCGATTAACTTGCCTTGCGGAAAAGTCCAGTTTAATAGAGAATATTAGATAATCGATTATCTGTTATATAATAATCGATTAACTTACTGAAAATCAATTATAAAACGTTTTTCATTGTTTTATTTGAAGACTATGAATATAGTATATGTCTTAAACATGAAAAACAATTTTAAAGACATTTTTGGTTCAATTAAAACATTTAAAATCAATTTGTTCTAAGTGTATCAAAAATATTTATGATATGCATATTTTTAAAAGAAAATATTTTTGAGAGAAGCCAAGACTTAAATTTAAAGTTGGATCAAGATCACAATATAAACATGACTCAAATATGTCTTCATTTATTTTCATTGCTTCTCTTGATCTTGTCTTGAACTTCTTGTTCTTGGACTTCAACTTTAGTCCGCTATTTTATTTGCATATTAAATCTACAAAACAAACACACTTTTAGTAAAAATATAAATGAAAGTGCAATTCAATAATAACTCACAACTATTTGGCATATATGAATTTTCCATCTATTTCGGTTTGTCATTTATCAGAACCTACAAAGATGAACACAACATTAGTTTTAACAACATAAGAGTGTGTTCCAACATATCTGACCAGCTTGCCATTTCCATCTGTCTTGAGTTTAAAGACCCATTTGCATTTGAGTGGTCTTTTACTCTTTGGAAGTTCAACCAGCTTGCACGCGCCATTTTTCTGTAGAGATTCCATCTCTTCTTGCATGGATTTCATCCACTGGTTCTTTTCTGGATGGGACAACACATCCTTAAGACTTTCTGGCTCCCCCTCATCACCGATGAGGGCATACTCTGTGAAAGGGTACATGCATGACTCTGCCCTTGGCCTCTCCGATCTCCTCAGTGGTTGAGGTTGTTCTTCTTCCTGAGTGGGGTGCTCCACTTCCTCGACGCATTCATCAAGTTGCTCCCCTACTCAATAACCTCACCAGGTTGCTCCCCCTGCTCGGCAACATCGTCGGTCGTACTTTCTGCACTTGTGGAATTGTTAGAAGTAGAAGGAATAATAACAAGGTTAGGAATTATACCATTCTTCGCATTTTCTGACATATTAGCAGCAACTCCAATTTCACTTTCTCAGAAGACTACATCTCTGCTTCTGATGACCTTCTTCTTTACAGGATCCCACAATCTGTACCTGAACTCTTCATCTCCATATCCGATAAATATGCAAGGAACAGAATTATCATCCAGCTTTGTTCTCTGTTCTTTTGGTACATGTGCAAAAGCTCTACAACTGAATACCTTCATATGCGAGTAGGACACCTCCTTATTGGTCCAAACTCTCTCTGGGATGTCAAACGCCAATGGAACTGATGGACTCCTATTGATCAGGTAACAGGGTGTTTGAACTGCTTCACCTCAAAATGACCTAGGTAGTTTAGCCATTATGAGCATGCTTCTCACCTTCTCCACAATAGTGCGGTTCATCCTCTCTGCTACACCATTGTGTTGTGGGGTTCCAGGAACTGTCTTTTTATGTCTGATCCCATGAATTGAACTACTCTCTTCAAATTCCCTTGAAGTGTACTCACCTCCATTGTCACTTCGGAGACGTTTTAGCTTTTGACTTGTCTTCCTTTCTACTAGAGCATGAAACTTCTGGAAAAACTTGAAACACCTGATCTTTGGTTTTCAAAATATAAACCCATAATTTTCGTGAAGCATCATCAATAAAAGTAACAAAATATTTGTTACCGCCCATTGATTCAATTTCCATTGGGCCACGAACATCAGAATATACTAAATCAAGTATATTCAATTTTCTTTCAGACGATGTCTGAAATGAGACTCTATGTTGTTTACCAAATAAATAGTAGTCACAGGGTTATTATTGTTGTACCTTTGGCATAAGAAATAAATGATTTCTTGGCAAGAATTTGCAATCCCTTCTAGCTCATATGACTCATTCTTTTATGCCACAGAAATCTCATCTTCTGCCGCATTCAATTCTCCTTTGCATTTTTCTGCATTTGTCCCGTACAACGTGCCACGAGCAACTCCCTTTTCAATCACCAATGATCCCTTGGTGAGTCTCCACTTTTGATTTGCAAAATAGTCCTTGTATCCATCTCGGTCCAAAGCAATCCCTGAGATCAAGTTCAAACGCAAATCAGGTACATGTCGCACATCCTTTAGAACCAATGTGCATCAGACATTTGTCTTGATACAAATGTCACCAATCCCCGCAATCTTTGAGTAACTCGTGTTACCCATTCTCACTGTGCCAAAATCACCTGCTACATATCTGCAAAAAAGATCTCTTTACCGGTGTGGCATGGTAAGATGTCGCTGTGTCAACCACCCATTCCGACTCTGGACCTGACATGTGCATGCATTCCTCTTCATCATTTATAAAGAGGACAACAGTATCATTGTTACCATGGCAGCTGTGTTGTCGTCATTCTTCTGGCCACTAGTTTCACCTTTGCCCTTCCTTGAATTTGGGCAATCTCTTTTGAAGTGACCTGATTGATCACAGTTGTAGCAATTTCTGGCTTTTGATTTGGATCGATTCTTTGACTTTCCACGAGTTCCGGACTACCATAGTTGCTCGAACTCCTTTGATAACGCCTGCCTATACCTTCTGTGACAAGAGCTTGTCCTTGATTTTCAGGTTTCCTTCTCATCTTCTCATTGAGTAAAAGAGCCGATATGACATCTTTCAACTCAATAGTAGTCTTATCGTGCAGGATGGTTGTTACTAAATTATCGTACGAAGATGGCAACGAGTTCAGTAGCAAGATGGCTTTATCTTCCTCCTCGATTTTTACTCCGAGGTTGGCAAGCTGTGTGATTAGTCCATTAAACACATTTAAATGCGACAAAAAATTCATACCTTCACCCATGTGTAGGGCGTATAACTGCTTCTTCAGGCACAATTTATTTGTCAGCGTTTTGGACATGTATAGGCTTTCCAACCTTGTCCAAATTTCACGTGCAGTGTCTTCATCAATGATGTTATTTGCCACATCATCCGATAAGTGCAACCTGATTGCAATAGCAGCTCTTTCATCCAAGTCAGCCCAATCCTCAGCTTTCATGGTATCAGGCTTTTTGGCATCAGCAACTAGTACCTTGTGTAATCCTTGTTGGATGAGCAGATCCCTCATCCTTCTTTGCCATGTAGAAAAATCGTAATCTCCGTTGAATTTAGCTACCTCGTACTTTACTCTGGACATTTTTATTTTTCACCGAGTATAGTACTACCGACAGTGAATAGTATTTTAGTGAACGAGCAGAACCTGTGCTCTGATACCAGTTGTTGGGAATAAACCCCCTACCAAAATAATATTCATGGTAATAAAAGCGGAATAATAGTGTAGCACCGAGATACGGTAATTAACAAGAATAAATAAGTAACAATGACACCACGATTTTTACGTGGAAAACCCTTCTGAATAAGGGAAAAAATCACGACCCTGAGAGGAACAACTGATATCACTATAGTAAGGAATTTTTACACTTTGTAGGTCCGAGTAAAATACTCCAAAGACCCCTACAACACTCAAAAGAAATAACTCTCTTTTGATATTCCACCTCACTACAATATGGCTCACTCTCTATTTTCTTCACAGACTATTTTCTTATACTTTGTCTGTGAAATCTTACTCTTTTTCTCTCTTTTGTTGGTGTTCAAAATGAGAGCCGAAGCTCTCATTTTATAGTGCAAACACTGCCAACCATATTTGAAACTTTTCCTCTGCAAGCTTGCCAAAATTAACAAGTGCAGAATACAACAAAACATGGGCTGCTGGGCAGCTAATATTTACAAATGAAGAAAGACAAGGAAAAAACTTTCTTCCATAATTTAAGGGGCTGGACCCCATCATATTCATCCTTTTAGTATCATCATAGAAATTCAAGATCTATAATCACCAACACGAATCAGTAACACAAATCACACCATATCAATTCAATCAAGAAAATCGCACAAGCGGAAGCTAAATCTTGGAGCTCCGCACACTTCATTTCATGAATCAGAAGAAAACAAAGGATTCATTAATACATAAACTTGAATATACTTTATAACAAACATACACGACGCCTTTTTTATGCTATTTCACTATGTATATCAATTGATTTAGAAATCTACTAACAGAATAAGAACCCAACAAACAACAACAACAACTACCAATATACTCCTACCAAATGGGGTCTGGGAAGAACCCAACAAAATCAACACAAAAAATAATTACCAATAAAGTAATGGAAGATGTACAAGAAAGCAAGAGACATGTTAATACAAAGTTTCCTCCTCAACTCAATATTTTTATAAATAACAATATTCTACACAAAATTGCATTCTAACAGGGTATAAGAACCAATACAAAACAACATTGAAAGAGAAGAAAGAATTGACCTCTGTTATCTCAGAAAATTGCGAGGATGCTACGTGATCGGAGGAAGGAACCTCAACCACAGCCCGGCGATAACCTCGAACGGAACATTTTTCTGATCTACAACAACCAGCAAACTGCCCCCAATAAACTCGACTCACTCAAACTCTATAGTCGAAACCCAAATCCCTAATCGAAACTGGTGAATCAGGTGTTGTTTATACTTTCGAATTGATAATTTAGAATTTAAAAATCAGTGGAAGGTGAAAATGAAGAACAGTCCTTTTAGGAAACTCTGATTTTGACTTCTCTGTTTCTGTCCGGTTCAAATGCTTGACGAACCCTTGGAACGTTCATCCTTTGACTCGACAATTTCATGATTACCTAAAAACGAACCCATCATTCGCTGGTGATTTCGATACCATCCTTGACCAATGAAGATAGGTGAAAAGAAAGAGTATTCGAGAGTGAGGAAGGTCGTCCGTTTGCTCGAAAACAAGCAGAACGACGGGAAGGGGCTTTATGGGTGTCAGGTGCTGCTTTATTCTTAGGTTGAAGATGGGTCGTCTGGAGAAGCTGGCGTTGGGTTTGGCGGAGGACGAAGCAGAACGTTGGGGACGCCTGTATAGGTAAGGTTGTTTGGTGTCCCGGGACCGGACCGAGACCGTGCCTGGCGGGCCTACCGGTTCTGCTGGGCCGGTTCCGGTTCTATCGGTCCTAAATACCCGTGACGGGCCGGTCCCTTACGTTGAACCGTTAGAACCGGGACCGCCAGACCCGGGAGCGGCTGGCGGGCCTGGACCGGTTCTGGCGGGCCTGAGCCGGTTCTGGCGGGTCCAACGGCTATTTTTTTTAAAAAAAAATTAAAATTCAGTAACGGCTCTTTGCAAAAAGTAGCCGTTTGGAAGTTTGAAAAATAATCATTTGGGCCCCAAACTTTATATAATTCCACTTTTTTCCATTTCTCAACTATAAATACCCCCTCATTCTTTCATTTTTATTCACCAGTTCATCAATATCTCTCAATCTCTCTCAAGCGCTCTTTCAATCTTTCTAGTACAAGTGCTTAATTTATTGTTGAAAAATCGTGAAAAATTGTGAAGTTGTTGAAATGAAGTTTTCAAGTGTTCAAGTTCAACGATTTTTAATTTTCAAGAAGTTTTTCGGCAATCCGGTAAACTCGTTTCAACTCTTACGTGCTAATAGTATATTTTTGTATTTTTTGTTTGCATAATTCTAATTAATATGGCATTTTCTTTGAAAAAAATATTCGGTAAAGGAAAAGGTAAAACCGGTGAAAGTAGTGTCCATAATACTACCCTTCCCCCGGCTCCCCGACCTAAAAAAGATAAGCAAGTTGAAAGTAGTAGCCAACCTACACGTCCTAATCCTTCTCCCGTAATCTTTGATAGTGATCACCCTTGTTTTCAATTTACCGATATTGAATTTCTACATGATGTTGCAGTAGGTGATAGATTAGATGATGATATTATGAATGCTCTTTATCCTAATGAACCTATCTTAGAGGAAAATGAGGAGGAGGATGATGATGATGATGAAACCCAAGCACCAAATTTAGATGATACACCTACTAGTCCTGCTCATTACTTAGGTAATGAACCGGCACACCCACCTGTACAAACTCCCACTTTTAGTAGACAACCTCCTAAACGTCAAGAAACATCATTAGTTTGACATTTTTTTACTCAAGTAAGAGAACAAAATAAGGCTAAGTGTAAAACTTTTGGGAAATTACTTGTTCATAGGTATACTGGAGACCGTAGCGGCACGGGTAGTTTGACTAAGCATAATTACACCCTAGAGATAAGGCTACATTTTTGCAAATGAAAGCGCAACAAGAGGGGGGCACAAGTGTAGATTCTCAAGTTAACCCAAGTACTGGTTCAACTCTAGTTCAACCAGGAATAAACACTGTCACCGGAGGTATTTTATATTACGATCCAAATAAGGATCGTGAAGAACTAGCGAAAATGATTATTGTTTTGTGTTTGCCTTATGCTTTTGCTTCTATTCCTAATTGGATTCATTATATTAGAAGAGTCTTTAATCCTACTATAAAGGTTGGCCTCGCGCAACAGTTAAGGCCGATATTTATAAATTTAAGCATGAATATAAACAATATTTGCGCTATTTATTTACTCATATACCTAATTGTATTTCTGTTACAACTGATATTGGTAGCAGTAATAATGACTGTGATTATCTAACTGTAACAAGTCATTGGATAGATGAAGACTGGACAATGCAAAAACGCATATTGCATATATAATAATTAATTCACGGCACACGGGTAGGTTTATAGCTAACACAGTTTCAGATATATGTAGATATTTTTGCTTTAGTGATAAAATAATGGCAAGTTCTATGGATAATGCTTCTAGCAACACTAGTGCAATAGGCATGCTAACACAAACCCTTATTCCTGCATTTAGTAATATTTTCCATGTTAGGTGTATTTGTCATATTTATCATTTAATTATTGGTGATGGTATGCGAATATTAAACATAGAAATTGAAAAGGTGAGAATGGCTCTTAATTGGCTATTTTATTCAAACCGTAGAACTAGACTTAGAGAATATTTTAAAAAATGTGATGAATATGGCCTTAGAGAAAGAAAGGTTCCTAAACCTTGCCCGACTAGGTGGAATTACATGTACGAAAGTTTAGTAGTAGCGTATGAATATAGAAACCCAATTAATGCTACGTTTAGTTCTCGGGTAGGTGGTGAAGATGATGATGAAATGCTAACTACCCAAGATTGGACTAATGTTAAAATCCTTTTAGACTTTTTAGAACATTTTCAAGTGGCTACAAATGTTTTTTCTGGACAATATTATCCGACTATTTCTAACTGTTTAGTTTATATTGTCGCATTAGCTGATTTGTTTGTTGAATATAGAGAGGGTGGGGATATTTATGAACTTGAAATAAATGAAATGAAACAAAAGTTTAAAAAATATTTTTTTCCAACCCCTCCTATTTTTGGTGTAGCTGCTATGTTAAATCCAACAATGAAATTAGGAGGTCCTCACTTTTGGTATTCTAATATTTATAAAGCTTTAGATCTTTCAGAAAACGAAATTGCTACACTAGCTTATGTGAAAGCATCAATAAAAATTAATGCTCAAACTGTTTATAATGCTTATAAACAGGCGTTAGAGCATGCTAGGCCAAATATTCCAACCCCTACTTCGTCTACATCACAATCGTCTAAAAGAGCTGCTGGCTTAACAGCTCTTAAATCGTGGACGGTGTTCAGGGGTTCTCAAGGTGATAATTTTGATGAAATTTTCCATCTAAATGAGCTTCAAGTTTACTTGTCACATGGACTAGAAAAGGAGAATCCAGACGGCTCTTTCGACCTTTTGGAATGGCGGCTCTTTCGACCTTTTGAATGGTAAATAAATATGCTCTTTATCATATCCTTGAATATCTTTTTTCTCAATATTTCTTTGTCATTAATTCGATATCAATCCTTGAATATTTATATAACATACAATATATAACATACAACACAATATACTAATTACAACATTCTTTTATATACATTATATACAATATATACTACTTACTACAACACACTATATACATAATATACAATATATACTAATTTACAACAACACATTATATACATAACATACATCCATATATACATAACATACAATATATACTAATTACTACAACACAATATATACATAATATACAATATATACTAATTACTACAACACAATATATACTATACTAATAACTAGTACACCATATAAAATATATTCTATACTAATGACTACTATACAAGATATTGACTTAAAAACAAAAAAAAAACCTGTCAGGTCTATTAGGCCTGCCAGGCCCACCTGACCCGCCAGACCCGGCCCACCTGACCCATGACCGCATGGTGCTTAGACCCGTCACGAGCCGGTCCCAACCTGGAGGACCGCCAGACCCGGGACCACCAGACCCGAGAGGCACGCCAGGCCCAGCACGCCAGAACCGGGACCGTGAGACCCGGCCCGTCAGGCACAAATAGGCCAGAACCGTGCCACTTTACAACCTTATGTATAGGTCTTTTATGAAGAATAATAATCCAGGTCTTGGGTTGGACGGGGGTAAAAATTGGTTTAGGCTTGGGGACTAAATTGTCGGGATTTTTTTCTAACTATATTATATATTAAATTTTATTATTAAATATGTACATAGTATCTAAATTATCCGTTCAATTCATATTTTTTCTACATTTATATACCATTCGTTTATTATGGCAGAATCTTTCATTATTAGCGCACGAAAAAACAGGAAATAATCTTGAAATTGATTGAGTCTACATTAAAATTCTGCTTATTCACCTGCAAAAAATCACGAAGCTATTATGGAAGTAAATATTCTTCCACATTTTTTTTACCATTGATAGCCATTAAAAAGCTTGAAATCTTTTAATTCAAATTTGAGATTTCAAAAATCATTATTTGTTTGGATTGAATGTTGTTGAAAATAATCAGAAAAATGGTTTGGAGTTTATATCTCAATTTTGAGGTGTTTTGGTGAAGACTGGACTTGGTTTTGATTGAATTTCAGATTGAAATTCGAAGAAGAAGACATATTGCAGAAATTGTAGATATATTATAGATATTTTGAAGATAAATGGTAGATTATTTGTACTCTAATTGTAGGTGCTTTATTTTCTGTTTTCACAAATCAAAAACGATTAATACTTCTACAAATCTTCTGCAAAAAATGTAATTATGTCGAAAATGTAAATTATGCTACAATTGAAATGGAAATTGGGATATTAAAATTCAATATATCTAGTGTATAGATGTTTTGTAGATTATTTATATTCTGATTGTAGATGCATTGCTTTTTGTTTTCACAAATCCAAAACGACTAAAACTTCTATAAAATCTTCTGCAAAATACAATCTACAATTTATCTACAAAATTTTTATATTTATACTACAATTAAACTATAATTATGTTGGAAAAAAATTGTTGACTACTAAATTTTCTCTTCACCTACAAAATTTCTACAAAAATGTTTTCCTCCAACAGAGAAATTGAGAGGGATTGATTTTATAGTAAAGCCATAATCCTGTTGGGTTTTTGAATCCGAGAAGAAGTAGGATTTTGAATCAAGAAAGCGTGGTCCCTATTATTTCGTACGTAACAAAATTGTAATTTTCTTCTCTGTATTTTTTGAAAAGAAGAAGGAACGGGTAAGATGAAGAAAGGGGATTTTAGCAATATTTGCAAGCTTTTTCTCGACTAGGCAACATAAGTAGGGAAAAAAAAGGGGCGTCATAAGAATGGACATTGGGCCTAACTTAACCCCAAAAGCTAGCTTATGAGGTGAGGATTGCCCAAGCCATATAAGGAGACCAAAGACCTCAAATCACTCCGATGTGGGACAACTCAACACCCCCCATCATGCCCAGATCTCTGGAGCGTGGACAACATAAATGGGGGCCCAACATCGGCAACAGTAATTGGGATGGGCCTGGCTCTGATACCACGATAAGAATGGACATTGGGCCTAACTCAACCCCAAAAGCTAGCTTATGAGGTGAGGATTGCCCAAGCCATATAAGGAGACCAAAGACCTCAAATCCGTCCGATGTGGGACAACTCAACAGAACGATATGATGACAATCTAAACATCAAATAATACAAAGTAATGGTGGAAATTATAAGCAAAACAACATAGTATTGTTAAGAGATTAGAGTTTTGGTTACAAACACAAACAAAAAAAATTCAAATACAAACCAATGATCGTTTGGTATTTAGGCGTTATAATTATTGGAATTTAGGGGGAAAACGGCGCAGGCTTGGGAATTAGAGGGATAGAGAAACGTGGGATATATGAACATTTTTAATTAAGGAGTAAAAACTGTCATTAATTAGACCCTTAGTTAAGTATGGTGTAGGATTGGTAATTTGGTTTACGAGCTTGTACTTAAATCAAACCTTAAACATTAAGGGTAATGTGGCATAGGAATGTAAAAAACCTAATTGGCCCAAAATTCCGTTCCCTTTCTATTTATTTCTTTTCTTTTCTTCATTTTTTTTTCATAAATTTAAACTAAAAAATCCTAAATTGAAATTATAAAAACCCAAATTAACTAAAAATACTAATAAATTCTAATTAATAATTGTCACATGTAATTAAATACCAAATTAAAAAATCATACTATTTGACTAAAAATATAAAAATATGTTATTGTTTGTGAATTTTCATTTCTGTAAAACACCAAATTGTTAATTAATTTCAAAAAACATAAAAATCAAATCCTAAATGCAGGTGTTATATTTTTATATTTTAATGAATTAATAAATTAAACATGCACACAAACATATTCAAACAATCAGAAAATCGCGCAATAATTCCTAAAAATAACGCATATTAAAGAAAAGACCTAATTTTGGGAATTCTTTTGGAGTATTTCGTATGAGGAAAAAATCACGTGCTCACAATAAGAATCCAGAAAGTACACAATAAACAAAAATGTTGATTGTTGCTTTGGTCACAGATAGGGGTGATCACAAAAAACCGAAAACCGAACCAAACCAAATCGACAAAAAAAAAATTGATACTTTTTGCTTTGGTTGGTTTTGGTTTTGAATATTAAAAACGTATCAAATTTGGTTTGATTTTGATTTTAATCATAAAAAATCGGACCAAACCGACTACGAGAGTATTTATTTCAGATTTATTATCACACACACACACACACACACACACACACACACACACACACACACACACATATATATATATATATATATTGTTATACAAAGTTTCAAAAATTTACGGTAAATGTTAATAGTTTGCACTTTTAATATAGTTCTTTACCTTTACATTCTAGTTTGATTGGTAGTTTTCTTTTTTTAGTGCAAGAATCAATTTTGTGTTAAAAAATAACATATTGTAATTGAGTTATTAAATTGTTCATCACTATTTGATTTAATTATCATCAATATATCTTGGTTAATAATTAATTTGTCAAAGGACAGTTGATTTGATAGTGTTATATTGAAAATATGGTCGTTGGAATATGTGTTTGGTAGTGTATGTCTTATATTTAAGAAAAAATCGACAATTAAC
Source organism: Nicotiana benthamiana (assembly GCA_034376525.1). Taxonomy (NCBI): domain Eukaryota; kingdom Viridiplantae; phylum Streptophyta; class Magnoliopsida; order Solanales; family Solanaceae; genus Nicotiana; species Nicotiana benthamiana. Next base: position 31,295,010 of record CM067337.1, read on the forward strand.
CGAAAAACCGATATAAATCGAATTGAGAAAAAAATGACTTAATTGGTTTGGTTTGGTTCTAATATTTGAAAAATCGACTTGTTTTGATTTCTTTTTAAGAAAAAATTAATTCAAACCGAACTATGAACGCCCTTAGTCATAGAAAGGTATTAGCTTTTAATGAAGTGAGGTGGCGTGAGGTCGAACTTCGGTCAAACATTTTCATTTTTGCTTTCTTCCTTTTACCTTAATTAGGTTTCTATTCTATTTTATCCAATAGCTTCTTCTTTTTATCCAATGCTACTACTTTATTTATTGACTTTTCAGATTACTTTTCCCTTAAATTTTGTTTTACCTTCCCTTTTTTAAATATTTTATTTTCTATTTTACCTAATAATTCTCTATAGCATAACAAAGAAAGAAAGAATTGTTCCAAAATTCAACTCTTTCTAAAGAAAGAATTGTTCATCTAGAGTGGCGAAATTCATCTACACAATTGCTAAATATTGTGGTTCCGCAAGATTGCATTTTCTATGGGCTGTATCGAGAGATATTTGAGCATCTTTTCTTTGACTGTTTGAAAATCAAAGAGCTCTGGCATCGACTCCTCAACTGGTTGAGCCATAAGCGTATCATTGCTGACTGGCAGGAGGAATGTGCGTGGATTAGTAAGCTAGCGAAGAGAAGAAATGGCTTAGCAGAAATTACAACATGCCTATTTGGGATTCTGGTGCCGACGATATGGAGGGAGCAGAATAAATTGAGATTCCAGGGAGGCATGTTGATGAGTGACACCGTATGCAAGGAAATCGTAGTCCATCTTCATTGCAGAGGGGCTTCAAGGCATAAATGGAGGGCTGTCCTGCATAGCTTAGATCATTTTCCCTAGTTTTAAATGAGATAGACTATATTCACGATAGCTGTATCACACGTATTATCATAGTGTGTTTTGTTTTTTCCTAGAATGATAATAGGGTAGTGATTGTGTATAGCATACGAGAATAGATGGTCAGCATCTATGCTTTGGAAGTATACTTTTTTGACGAAATGAAATAGAAAGCTGTTTATTCAAAAAAAAATTATCTACACAATTTTTCGTCGTTGCATTTTTTGTTACGGGTGTCATATAATATTAACACGAGTTCTTTTATTAACATTTTTTTATTATCATGTTTAAATAGTTGTGCATTTTATACTTGTGATTGGTAGTAACTGTACGTCAAAAAAATTAAGCATCCACGAACCAAAAATTATGGATCTGTCACTGTCGGAAGGTATATTCTTGGTCCTTTATGTTTATCTCTTTTTCTTATCTTTTGTGTGTCTGACCTGATAGAGAATGTCAAGAACTTTAGAACAGTTTATTGTACGTGGATTTTTGATCCATTTGACTAGTTCACCTACTGTATTTATGACTTATTGCCCTAAATTCGCTTCAACCACTCTCTATAGTATTATTTGTAAATTGAATTTGAGCATTATTTTTTATTCCCTCTGTTTCGAAAATGAAAAGTTTAGATTTTTTTTGTTAATAGATGAAACTAGAGAGAATCGAAACCAACGAAGATTGAGATAAACCCTAGGAGTAAGTGAGTAACTATCAAGAGAGAGATACTTTGGGAGAAATGTAAAATGTTATTTTCAAAAATGAATTCGTTTTGATGGGCCAGAATAAGATTAATATAATTACAATTAGGCCATCTATTCAAGATTATTTATGGTTTAACATCTAACTTCAACTCTAACATTTTTAGAAGAAGAACAAGGGTTAAACCATAAATAATCTTGAATTGAACATCCTTAATTGTTGGAATATAAAATTTACATATTCAAAAACTTAATAAGAATATACTTTTATATAAACTACAATATTTTAGGATTAAAATTAATTTAAAATGTATAAAAAAAAATTGAGTCAAAGAAAAGGTGATGACTTCCCATATAGTAATTGTCATAAATTTTAGATTATCTTGCTTCGAACCGAGTGATATTTCAAGGGGTGGGTATAAAATTTGAAAAAAATAATACATTCTAAAAAGAAAGATTGAAATATCAATGTCACTGAGATCATCGATCTCATACCAAATTCCATCAATCGAATCACTTTTTGAGAAATATAAGACATTTATGTCATACAAGTAAAGATATATATTCATTGACAAGAAAAAGAAAAAACGTGAACGGGGATTGGATTGATGATGAAATAGAATCCGGGGTCGCTATCTAGTTTCGTTCAAGTAACGGATTCTAGCCAACTGAAAGGATCTTCTGATCAGTCTAGAGATTATTTGGAAAATTTCGAACCGAACCAAATTAATTTAGTATTTCGATTTCGGGGTTTTCGGTACAACAATTACGGTATTTCGATAGTTCGTTATGGTATACAGTATTAGATTTTTGATTACCGAAATAGTTTAGTCCAAACTCAACTTTATGTTTATTTTTTAGCCCAATAACCTTATGGCCACATCCCGAAAGTCCAAAACCCCTAATTCCCTAAGAAATTTATTCATTTCTATGCACTATTTGAAACTTTATTACCTTTAATGTCTATGTTTAGTGAATTACCTGACATAAACAAAATTTTATTTACGAAATATATATCATCCACCTCAAAAGGCTCCCAATTTATTATTTTTGCCTTCAATTAAGGGATGTAGTTATACATTTTTCCTTTTCTTTCTCCTTAAGAGGAGATTGCCTGGAAACAGATATCCAGAGTCAGCGGCTTCAGCAAAGCGATAAGAAATACCAGTTGATTTTCAAAAGATACCGGGGATATAATCACATCGACAGGCAAAAAAAACAAATGACAGAATCATTGTTGAAACATATGAAATCACAGCAACTATTAAAGAATTCCATAAGAATTTATACAAGGAATATAAAAGGGGGAGACCTGGTTCAAGCAGACAATCTAGGACTTTGTTTAGGGTCCGTTCCCTGAGGAACAAGTTTGTCCCAATCGAACCATAAAGCAGAGTACAATTCTCCTACGCCCCCAAAACAAACTCCTAAATGGCCCCACAAGCATCACTACCCCAAGCTCTCTCCTATATTTGTGGCTTCTATATAAGTAATAAAATAAATTAGGGATTTTTACCTAATTATGCCATATAGCAAACCTTATTACCATTATTGTGCCTTGTTTGGTTATTACCCCCATAGTCCATGTTTTCGTTACCAAAAATGTATCAAACGAAATCAATCTAATTTTGTAGCCTAAGATAGCGCCTGTTTTTAAGGCTCCCAACGAAATCAATTTGATTTTGTAGCCTAAAATAGCGTATGTGTTTAATGCTCCTAATTAATATTTGATTCTGTCCCAATTAAATGGTCAATCAAAAACGGTAAAATCTCTTAACCAGCGTGAATCTCTCCAGATTTCAGTTTCAAAAATCAGTCATTCTTCCACATCTAATACCGAAAATCAGAATTTATAGGGTGATAGTCAATCAAATTGTAGTTCTTTTAGATTTCAGTTTCAAAAATCTTTCATTTTTCTACATCAAATACTGAAAATCATAATTTACAGCGTGATAGTCAATAAAATTGTAGTTCTTCCAAATTTTAGTTTCGGAAATCACTCATTCTTCTATGTCAAAAATTCCGATAATGCTGAAATCTAATGGTTATTGGGATAACTATGGCAGATTCCGAGATTTTGAATTTGATGCCATTTTGGTTGATGATAATGCAAGCTACGGAATTCTCCAGTCTACAATTGCAGAACAATTATCGATTGATACATCGGATAAAATTGTAGAAATAAAATACATTGTGAATGATAATTGTCCTCTGTTGCAGATTAGGAATGATATGGGTGTTCGTGTATATATGAAAACGAAAAAAGAGAATAAAAACTTAGGTTGTATCCCTTATGTATTAGCGTAAGAGATTCAATATGGAATTGGCAATTACCAATGAATGTCCCATCAGTACAGGTATGTTTGCTTCGAAACTGAAATCTGAGATTTTTGTGTTCTCTAATCAACTACAATTTGACGCCATTTATCTACAATGAAACTACAATGTGAATGTATTGTCTGCAGGTTCTTCAGGATCACTAAGGTTAATAGAAATTCCATCTTCACCAGCTATTGAGGAATATCAAAGTGAAATAATAATTGAATCTACTTAAACATGTATTGAAGAAGCACAAGTGTACCAGGACAAGAAGACGATAGTTGTTGCAATGAAGAATTATGCAGTTATGCACAAGTTCCAGTTCAGAGTGAAAAGATCAAGTAATAGAAGGTATGTGGTTAGTTATTTATTTGAAAAATTATTGTATTATTGAAGCTAGGTAGGCAGTTGTAGTTAATTGTAGTCAGTTGTAGTTAATTGTAGTCAGTTTGTAGTTAAATGTAGTCAGTTTGTAGTTAATTGTAGTCAGTTTGTAGTTAATTGTAGTCAGTTTGTAGTTAATTGTAGTCAGTTGTAGTTAATTGTAGTCAGTTTGTAGTTAATTGTATTCAGTTGTAGTTAATTGTAGTCAGTTTGTAGTTAACTGTAGTCAGTTTGTAGTTAATTGTAGTCAGTTGTAGTTAACTGTAGTCAATTGTAGTGACGTGATAGCCAGTTTGTAGTTAATTTTTGTCAGGTTGTAGTTAATTGTAGTCAGTTTGTAGTTAATAGTAGTCAGTTGTAGTTATTTGTAGTCATTTGTAGTTAACTGTAGTCAGTTTGTAATTAATTGTAGTGTTTAATAAATATGTCTGAAATTTAGATTTTTTTGTAGCTACTGGCTTGTATGTGTAGCTGAGAACTACAAATGGCATTTCAAGGCAACGTCTATTCATGATTCTTCATTGTTCAAGATGAGAAGTTTTAGCCGACAACACACATGCTGCCGAATGGACGAAACATTCATAAAGTGCAAATGTACTGCAACAGTAGTTGGTAGCATTGTCGTTCCAAAGTTTTGTGATCCTAAGACTGTTTACATGCCAAAGGACATACAAACTGACATGTTATCCGAACATGGAGTCAACCTAAGCTACATGCAAGCATGGAGAGCAAAGGAAAAAATATTACAGTTTTTGAGAGGGAATCCGTGTGACTCGTACAGCCGAGTACCAAAATATTTTTATATTCTTGAGAAGAATTATCCCGGTTCTGTTGTTAAATTGAAGAAGGCAGCAGATGATTGCTTCTTGTATGCATTTGTTGCTCTTTGTACATCAATAAATGGTTGGCAACATTGTAGGCCGGTTGTAGTGGTTGATGGGACATTCTTAAAATCAGCATATAGGGGTATTATGCTGACAGCAAGCACCATGGATGCAGTAGGTAATAGATGTAATAATTTTGTAGTTAGAATGTAGTTAGTTTGTATTTAGATAAATCAATGTAGTTAAATTGCCTAAATTCTCCATATATATTTGTATTTAATAGTTAGTCTTATTTTATGACTACAAATTGTAGGTTCTATTTTGCCCTTGGCGTATGCTGTTGTTGATTCTGAAAACGACGCGTCTTGGAGGTGATTCTTTGAACAATTCAAGGAGGCATATGGTGAAAGACCTTCTATGTGTGTTGTCTCAGATAGGCATGAGAGTATATCGAAGGCAACATCAGTTGTCTATCCGGGAATGGCACACTACTTTTGTATGTGGCATATATGGACAAATATAAGGTCAAAATTCAAGAAGGCACATCTACAATTACATGAATTGTACTTTGCTACAGCACGGTCATATACTCTGGATGAATTCAATGAAAGGATGATGAAGATTGAAAAGGTAGACCCACGTGTATCGTCTTACCTATATGATATTGGCTATCTTAGATGGTCAAGAGTACATGCAATGGTGAATAGAACTTTTACCGTGACGTCAAACATTGCAGAGTCGTTGAACGTTGTAACAAAAGAGGCAAGAGAGCTTCCAATATTTGATCTATTTGAGTATATGAGGACTATTCTAGAACGTTGGACAAAAGATAAGTTATTGAAGGCAAAGAGTACTTTCACATTACTTGGGCACAAATTCAACAAAGAATTGGAAGATAACAATACATTATCCCAGAAACTAAAGGTAATATATTCTTGTTTGGTGCAGGAAAAAAAAACAAAAAAAGTAGTAGCTGCTGCAGTGTTTTCAGTTTGTAATTAAAATGTAGTCAAATGTAGGTAAATGTAGTTAACGTTTATATACACTTTGTTTGTAGCTGATTTGTGGTTAACTGATTGTTGCTAACATAGTTAACTGATTGACACTTTATTATTTTCTTTTTGGTCTTGAATTGTAGGTGAGGGCTTAAACAGATCATATACATACTGTGTTAGATGGTGTGAAGCGGTACATTGTATGTTTAGAAAACAAGAAATGTAGCTGTGGACAATTCCAACTTGATGAACTTCCATGCGCACATGCTTTGGCATCATTAAGGCATAGGAATGAAAGGCCGGACAACTATTGCTCACCGTATTACACAACGAAGAGCCTTCTTCTTACATATGAATTGCCAGTTAATCCTCTTCCTGATGAAGCCAAATGGGATGTTCCACAATATATTTTGGATGATGTAGTAAAGCCACCGGCTGGAGAGAAAAGGCAGCCGGGTAGACCTCACAAGCAAAGATATAAAACATTTGATGAAATAAACTCAAAGAAGTACAAGGTGTCATGTGGCAATTGGGGAGGTGAAGGGCATAACAAAAGAACTTGCAAGAATGCGCCGAAAAAGAAATGAATATAATGTAGCTACAATAGTTATTCAAAATACATGTTAGTGATCCCAAATTATCGGAATTTATTGTGTAACTGCTCTATGTTTTGACGATAATAAAGAAGTTTACTCATATATTTGAGTAATGTAAACTGTTGGCAGATTGTAGTTATAATATACTGTAAGTGTGTTCTAAATGTGTTACTCGGAATCACCTAATGTGAATTATGAGTTAAACTGTATTTCAATTTAGTTATATGCAAATGTAGTTATATTGAATTTTATTTATATGTAGTACAATTTTTGTAGTTATATGAACTTTGTAGTTAATTGTAGTCAGTTGTAGTTAATTGTAGTATTTAATAAATATGCCTGAATAATGTATTTTTTGGTATCTACTGGATGGTATGTGTAGCTGAAAACTGTAAATGGAATTTCGATGCAACGTCAATTCATGATTCTTCATTGTTCAAGATAAGAAGTTTTATCCGAAAACACAACAGAGCAAATGTACTGCAACAATAATTTGTAGCATTGGACTTCCAACAATTTGTAGTTATAAGCAATTGTAGTTAATTGTAGTGCAGTGTTGTAGTTATATGCAAGTGTAGGTAATTGTAGTCATTGTACATAAATAATTTATTCCCACAATTATATTAGAACTGACAGTTATATAAAATGCAACTGAAGGTATTATATATGCTATTAGATAGCTATTACGGCAAATATGCTATTAGATAGCTCGAATACTCGTGTATAATGTATTCATGAAAAATTATTCATTACAACCAAACTGACCTAATGATTACATTGTTTTCAAATACAACTACCAAATATGAACAGTATACTCTACTTCTTCTTTCGTTCAACTTTAGTCCTCTCATTCTTTGCCGGTGGACCCTTCCTCCTTGCAAGCCTGCCGGTAACCTCACTCTCACTGATTGAACCATCTGTTAGCTTCTTTGTGGTGTAGTCCCACAACAGAGCTCCATAACTTATACGGTGTTTGTCAATATCAGTAAGATCTTCCTTTGGTATAGACAAATAACCATTACTAATATACTCCGCAAAGGCAGCCACAAATACACCATAATCCCTACAGAATATGAGAATTTTTCATTAAATACCAAACCATAAAATATATTTAATTAAACATATAGAAAGGGAGATTAGTTTTTTACAGTGAGCCTTCCTTTTGTTGTGGAATCTCAGCAACCATCCATTGTATGTCGAGAGGGTCTGTAACTGGTTTCTCTATGTATGACTTTGTAGTCTTGAAGTCAATGTCTTTGCGTTTACCGTAGAAACCAGTGCATGACAAATAAAGAGGAATAATGACTGAAAATTTTTCAACCAAGGTTTGAACAGTTTGGTTACGCTTTTCCCTCACCAATGAATCATAAACATACAGTTGCCGGTCCTTTATGTCAAACACAAACTTCTCGACAAGGTTAACAGGCATTAGCACATAGTCCACAAGATCCAATGCTACATTAGCAAGAATTCTATAGCCCATAATGTATTCTCCAATATCATCCTCGGCTTTAACAACATAATTCCTTTGATCCATTGGAGCAGTAGTGAACTTCTCGTAGATACTTTCAATTTTCGTCTTGAACAAGCAATCGGTTGTTGTAAATTTACTTTTGATGTTGGGCCATATTTCCCTTTTTTTCCCTCAAATAGTACATTATAACATCAATGTGCTGAAAAAAGTAAAAGTGCAATTTATAATAAGTTGTAGTGTAGACAAATAACATCTACAAATAACTACATATTAACTACATTTGTAGTTAAACTGTATTTCAATTTACTTATATCCAAATGTAGTTATATGTAATTTTAGTTATATGTAGTTCAAGTCTGTATATTAATGCAATTTGTAGTTTAATGTAGTTAGTTGTAGCTACAAGAGACAATAATACTGAGACAGCTACCAGAGATAATAAGCTGTAGTGTAGACAAATAACATCTACAAAATAACTACATATTAACTACATTTGTAGTTAAACTGTATTTCAATTTACTTATATCCAAATGTAGTTATATGTAATTTTAGTTATATGTAATTCAAGTCTGTATATTAATGCAATTTGTAGTTTAAATGTAGTCAGTTGTAGCTACCAGAGACAATAACACTGAGACAGCTACCAGAGATAATAAGTTGTAGTGTAGACAAATAACATCTACAAATAACTACATATTAACTACATTTGTAGTTAAACTGTATTTCAATTTACTTATATCCAAATGTAGTTATATGTTATTTTAGTTATATGTAGTTCAAGTCTGTACATTAATGCAATTTGTAGTTTAAATGTAGTCAGTTGTAGCTACCAGAGACAATAACACTGAGACAACTACCAAAGATAATAAGTTGTAGTATAGACAAATAATATCTACAAAATAACTACAGATTAACTACATTTGTAGTTAAACTATATTTCAATTTACTTATATCCAAATGTAGTTATATGTAATTTTAGTTATATGTAGTTCAAGTCTGTATATTAATGCAATTTGTAGTTTAAATATAGTCAGTTGTAGCTACCAGAGACAATAACACTGAGACAGCTACCAGAGATAATAAGTTGTAGTGTAGATAAATAACATCTACAAAATAATTACAGATTGACTACATTTATAGTTAAACTGTATTTCAATTTATTTATATCCAAATGTAGTTATATGTAATTTTAGTTATATGTAGTTCAAGTCTGTATATTAATGCAATTTGTATTTTAAATGTAGTCAGTTGTTGTTATCTGGTAGTGTTGAATAACTACATATTATCTACAATTAGACAAATCAGCTTGCTTGACAATAACAGTGAGCCAACTACCAGAGATATATGGAGGCAAAATGACTGCAGTTCCTATTCATGAAGCCTAAGCAATTAATTACATTTAAACATAATAGATAAAGACAAAACTGCAATGAGAAACCATATACTTACTGTACAATTGATTAATTGTCTGGGGTGAGCAAGGGCGTAAAACCAGTCCTTCTTATCAATTTTTTCGCAACCCAAATCCAACCAAGGATTGAGATGGTTATCCTTATTTGAATAGAAGTTTTCCCCCCTGAAATAATAATAGAATTAAACAAATAAAAACAAAAATCAAAAACATTTACAACTTTAAAGTCTAGAAAGGTTCAAAGATATAGAAGACAAGTACATACAGACATAAGATATTAGCACCATACCTCCTAGATGATTTGTCAGTTCGATGGTATAACCAGGTAGTAAAACTATCTATTAGTTCAGGATCAACATCTTCACCAATGAGACTTGTGAATGGGTGCTTTAGGTAAAATTTTTTTGGCCCAACAGACGTGCTGCCTTCAGTACTGTAGAGTGGAGTGAATGGTGATCGTGCATGTTTTCCGGGTAACCTTGTTCTTCCTTGATGAACAGAGGTTGAATCAACTTGTATTGGCTCACCATACATGACCATCTGTGATATGTTTTCTGGAAGTTCAAAATCGTCCAGTGTCACACCTTTCTTTTCAATTCCTCCACGCATAACTCCAATCTCCTCTTCTTTTTCAAGGCATTCTTCGACAACTTCAGTCACAGTTACACCATAAATTGGTGACTGTGGAACATTGTCTTCAACATATGCTACAAAAATAATGCATATGCTTAAAAGCATTATAAAAGTGTATAATCAACTATTTTGTAGTTAATTGTAGTCAGTTGTAGTTAATTGTAGTCAATTGTTAAACAATACATTATTAGCAATACCTTCTTTTGCTACATCAGCTGTTTGTTGGAAGTCATCATACAAATCAACTTGTTGTTGAGGAGAAGTGGGAGCTGAAAAGGAAAATTGATTATTTATTAGCAATCCTTGAAGTTTGTATATATGTATGTAGGAATGATGTAGATACTTGTTGTACTGGTGCCTGCACGGAGTTGAGGACCAACATTGAACTGAAAATGTTTGTTTTTGTCTGCTTGATTTTGTTCGCTATATTTTGTTGAACTAGCAGCAAACTACATTTTGAGAGGAATGTTTTAGAATGATTTATTATCATAACTATTATATAGTGCTAGAATAAATTATATGTAAATTCTTACCTTTGACTCATCCAATTCATTCCTCCTGTTGACAGCATTCATTAAACTTTTCAAAGATACATCTATGAACTCTCGAAGTTTTGAGAGTTCATCGAAAACATCATTCTTTAACTGATCTAACTTTCCATCAACCTAAAAATTAATTATGTCTATTAGTTGATAAGAATATTCTATTAGTTACACTAAAATAAAAAGAAACTACAATGTCGAAGGAATGAAGGTAAGTGGTACTAAATAATGACTACACAACTGTATTTTCTCACAGTACCTGCTCAAGCTTCTGTTCCAACTTCCTGATCTGGCTACTGACAGATTCCATGTCATTTGGGGAATTAGCCTCTTCAGGTTCAACTGTCGGAGAAGCAGCAGTTGGGACTTTTGATGGTTGACTAACCTCTTCATCTTCATAATTAATCTTTTCTGGGAGATTAAGCTCTCCAATCTCTTCCCCAGATGCAACCATGTTTGAGAACTGAAAGATGGAAATGACAGTTAAGTAAATTGAAAATAAAATTGTAGATGTCATGCAGTTACTATAATAGTAATTGAAGAATTATACACAGGTTAAAAGGAATACCTTGAGCCACTCAGGCTTGATGATTTTTTCTTCAAGAACAGTTAACCAAATCTGTCCCTTTGTAGACGACCATCTTAAAATACGAGGAATGGAGTCAGAGCACCGTGTAGCAAGCTCGGTGCTGACAGAAGAACAACACTCGAATAGCCACACTTGTAAGGCTAACGAGCATCCCCGTATAAGATAAGAATGGACGTTGGGACTGAGACGATGTCTGACAGATTCAACAACTTGCTTGAAAGATTTTGTACCCCATGGGTACGAATCAAAATTACTACTCTTTATAAGAAAAAACGTAAACTTGTCTATCAAATTAATATTGTCCTTATCAGAAGGACAAACAAAGAATTCCAACATATACAGGATACACAACTGTACAACATCCAAATCATTTGTCCATGATTTGGATGTCACTACATTTCTCAAAAGCCATTTTCGACCCGAGATTTGTTAGGGAAATATCTAGTCATTAAATGGCTAACATAATTAGAATTGTAACCATAGTCCGATAAACTATCGACACAATTAAAACAAGTTATCAAACAAAAATCTCTCAAGGAAAAAATCAATTTTTGTCCATTTAAAAGAACAGAAAAGTAGTTGTCAGTAGACTTTGATAACTCATACTTCATTAGAAGATGAATTGATTGGTTCTGCATGCAGATTGGGGGCATATCTAATAAATAACCAAAACATATTTTCTTGAAACCACGTAATTGGTTTGGCGATAATAAAGCCTTTATCTGGCTAGGTATAGTTGGATCGCACAAGCTATGGAATCAGATCACACCATAATCAACATTATGTTGAGCATAGTAAGGTCCATTCTACAAAAAAGTATATTAATTGTGGTTAGAATGACGCTAGATTTCAGCATTACAATATATAATGTAACATATCATAAAACTACAATTTTAACCTACAAACTACATTTTACCTACATTCTCACTAGAAGTTATTTTACAAAAGTATAACTACAATTTACTTTACAAATTACAAATCAACTACACTTTAACTAGATATATACCCTGAATTTTAATCAGGGTTCAAAATAACACTATAAAATTGCAGAACACAGATCTACTACATTGTGACAGACTATATGAAACTACATTTTAACTACAAATTATAGTTTTAAAAGCATAACTAGAATTTACTTTACAAATTACAAATCAACTACACTATAACTACATATATACCCTTACTTATAATCACAAATCCAAATAACACTATAAAATTGCAGACCACAGATAAACTACATTGTGACAGAATACATGAAACTACATTCTAACGACAAGTTATTTTACTAAAAGCATAACTAAAAATTACTTTACAAATTACAAATCAACTAGACTGTAACTACATATATATCATGTCTTCTAATCACAGTTCCAAACAACACTATAAAATTGCGTACCACATATCAACTACATTGTGACAGACTACATTAAACTACATTATAACAACAAGCAACTATACTGTAACTATAAATTTATTGAGAATGTACAATGTAACTACTTTTATACACTATATTTTTATCAAAGTTCCAAATAAAAAGTACAGTAAACTAAATTAAACTACAAAAACTATAATTAACTACAAATTTGAGTCAACAGTCACAGTTCCAAATAAAAAGTACATTAAACTACATTAAACTACAAAAAACTACAATTAACTACAAATTTGAATGAACAATACATTTTGCCAATTAACTACAAATTAACTCCAAAAAACTACAATTAACTACAATTTGTATAAACAAACCTAGTATGCAATAATACAGTAGATTTTGACAAAAAACACTTAAACACCAAAAAAACACCTGCATACTATTTTTTGGCAAAAAATATCAAACTACAAAACATTGAGTAGAAAAAAAAATTGTTTACCTTCAATGAATTTTTTTGTGGAACCAATTTTGTAGGTTTTTTTAGAGTGTTTCATCTTTTTTGGTTTTGAGGGGGAAGGAGACACCTTTTGTATTTTTGTGGTTTGAAGTTTGGGTGAATCGTCCACAAAATCATCATCATCGTCCCTCAAGCTTTTCCCCTTTCGCTTGCATTGTTTATCGGCTTCTGTTTCTACACCGGTAGCATCAACATCGTGCAAGTGCTTGGTTCGCATTTCAGCTCTGATTTGTCTTGGCGATGCAGGAACCCTATCTTTTCCACTTGCATGGACAGATTGTTGTTTTTTGACTGGTGATTTAGGCGTTAAAACACCCAAATCAAAAGATGGAATATCAGTTACTTTTTGTCTTTTGGGAGTACTAGCTTTTTTCACCATTTTTGACTATGAATACGATTTAGTGACTGAAACTGTGTTTTCTTGAGAAAACTTTGCTTAGGGTTCGGAAACGGCGGATGAAATTGAAGCACTGACAGAGAGAAAATGGTTTTGTAGAGGGTTTGGGACTTTGATGCAACCGTAGGACTGAAAATATGGCGGATGAAACTCTCGGTCTGAAACAGTGGCAACCTTCGACAATGGAGGATGACAATGGAGGATGAAATTAAAGCAGAGAACCAGGAAATTCTGTTTTGGTAAATAAACGTTGGGGGGGGGGGTGTAATTAAAAAAGGGGAGAAATACATCGGTTTTGTTTGGAAGAAAGAGAAAAACGTGTAAAAAAAATCTGAAAAGATTTTCAGTTCCACAAATCAAGCCTATGTTTAATAAGTTGATCATTAAACTTTAAATATAATTTTGGCACATAAATTAAAAGGTGATATACTTAAATGTAATAAACACAAACCTTAAACAAGGATGGTTATAAGGTTTGCTATATGCTATCTACACCTAAAAATCCCGTAAATTAAACTAATTCAAAAACAGGTCAACTCACTTTCTTAACTGACTAGAAAACCAAATAGGCCTACACTGATTTTCTATATTCACGATTTACGACTCACGCCTACAACCTCGGCGACGGCGACTCCTCTCCTCGGCGATTGCTTATCTGCTCATTGTTGACCTTCATTCAGGTTCATAACTTCTCCATAAACTATAGCCTCGTCAAATAAGCTATAGATATCTCAGGAATTAACTGATTGAAAACAAAAGAGTTAGTGCATGAAATTATATTAATGATGTTTCTGTGAGTATTATTATTGTTGCACTTGTTAATAGGCTTCTGTGTTTTGTGAGATAAAATCCTCCTGTTCATATTCGGTCATAACAAGAAATTATGTGCTTCTGATCTTCCTTGACCACTTCGATACTTGAAATAGGGAACCGAGTATAAAACTTGCCCAAATAATTGAATGTGTAAAATCATGAAAAACGAAGTTGATATTAAGTAGGTTAAGGTAGGGCATACTAGAACTATGATTGCTCTTAGGATTTTTGTATCTAGGGATGAATCTATATATGCAAAGGATGCCTAAGACTATTATTTTGTGACGGTAGTTTCAGATATATGAATGAATAGCCTGATGTTTCACGTCAACCTATTAATTGACAAAAGTTACTATAGGGGTTGCTCTGATGGTAATCAAACCCACTTCCAACCGAGAGGTTGTGAGTTCGAGTCTCCCCATGAGCAAGGTGTGAAGTTTTTGGAGGGAAGGATCCGGGGGTCTATTTGGAAACAGCCTCTCTACCCAAGGGTAGGGGTAAGGTCTGCGTACACACTACCCTCCCCAGATCCCACTAAGTGAGATTATACTGGGTTGTTGTTGTTGTTGCTTATTGGATAGTGTTTGCTCAAAAGTTATTAGATACTTTATGGGTGTGAAATAATACAAATAAATCAAAAGAAAATTATAGCAAACCGTAATAATCCATTAGACCAAATGAAAGAAGTGAAAAGAAGTACTCAGAATTAGGAAAGGAAACATTAAAAGTTTTTATTGATAATATTGAGTTGGTCCGCCTCTCCATGGAGAGGTTCAGAGCGTTAAATGGTGTTCCCCTTTTTTTCGTAATATGGGTCTCATTATATCTTTTCTCTCTCGTGAATAGTGGCGAAGAAGAAGCCCCCTTTTTAGGGTTCCCTCTTTTGGTATTTATAGCTGTGAGCTTCCGTGATCACGTTGTGAATTCGCCTTCATGATGGTGGATAGGCCATGGCCTTATTGGTGGAATCAGATAAGGGTTAAATACCATTGGCTCTGAGTGGTCATACACCTTATTAATCATGAGTTAGCTTAAACGGGGATTAATTTCGTTAGTTATCGTGGGGTCGGATTACAACCCATACAGATAGCATAACAGAATAGGCTGGTGTTCTAGCTATTTGAGAAAGTAATAGGTGAATATGAACTTAAGAAGATGCAGATTAATTCATCAAGTCTTAGTAGTATTCCAGATGTACTTGGTTGGTGGTTGTTACTACTCGTTAGTGGTTGTTACTATCTTAGCTTGCTGTGATATTTATTTACTTCTTTTCCCTTTCAAGTACTTGTGAATGTGATAATCAGGTGTGCATTGCCATGTATGTGCTGCTGTATGTTGTTAGGCAGATTTGAATTTTTTTACACGCCTTTTGTTAGGCAGAATGGTGTTGTTTACTTATTAGTGGTTGTTTCTGCTTGCTTAATGCTTAGGCTCTTAGCACTTAACAGTACGTGACACATGAATATGTATTAAACCAAAATCATACCGAACCAAAATAAGAAATACCGAACCGAAATACTTTGGTACGGTATTTGGTATACACAATTGATAAACCGAATATCGAAATACCGAAACGAAGTACCGAATGCCCACCCCTGTCCAATCGTGGATTGTTTAGTTTGATCGACTACCTTAATTAAGCAGGCAAAGAACTAGTGATGGAATTTTTCAGACGCCTTGAACTTGAACTTTAGTGCCTAGACCTTAGAAGTATGGAGATGGAAAATTGGGTGTTCTAGGGCTACAAGGTGACTTCAAGCCCCCCCCCCCCCCCCTCCCCCCCCTCCTTCCCCCCCTCCCCACCCTCCCTCCCCCCCTCCTTTTTTTTGTAGCTTTGCTATTGGTTTTAGTCTTATTTTAATCATCTCAAGGACCTGTCATGTTTGCGCTTTTACAAGTTCAGTTGTCAAAGTTACCTATCAAAAAAAAAAAAAAAATCAGTTGTTTTAGAGTTGGTTGCTTCTCTTTTTCTGGGTCCATCTAGCTGTGCCGTCTTCTTTCTTTTCCTTTTCATTTATCTCAAAACAAAGTTCTCTATTATGTTCTTCATTTCTCATATCATGAAATAGTATACCATTTTACCTAGGAAAGAAAAATTTAGAAACTGCTTCTTCGATTTAATTAAAATTTCCAGTATGTTCCATTCCTTTCAATTAATAGGTTTCGAATGTTGAATCATTTTCATTATCCAAATAAGGGATTGCCAAGAATTTCATACCCTTAAATTTAAGATTCATGAGCTGTAATCCTCTTTGTATATCCAGATTCCATCGTCCAAATGTTACCCTAATGAACTTCTCCAATCAATAACTGCCGATGCATATTAGACTACTCCAAGTTGGTTCCAGGTGCCAAGCTAGAGTGCCTTAACTCTGCTCCAGCTTATATTATCTAAGCCCTGACTCGAGATGTTTCCTTTTTCATAATTTTTCATCCCCTTAATAACTGTTTCTTTTAATTTAGGAGAAAATGACGTGAACTGATTTCCACGTATTTCGATTATTAGTACTCATCCTTTATTATTTGCTTCTAGCTTTGGAGTTCGCTGACAAGTTGTTCCCTATAGTTCTTCATGTTAAGTATCTATTAACCTTTTGAAAGCTCTTGCAATAATTATAGCTATCTTGAAAATAGTAGTCATTCTTTGTAACCTGGCACTGGCATTGAGTTTGCTGACCCGTTTGATCCCTTGAAGAATAATTTGACAGTCTCGCTCTCTCTCACACCTGAGTGTTTGTATTTCATTTATTATTATGTTTGTTGCTCCCATTTGCTTCTCCTTTTCGAGCATTGTTTCTGCAAAATAGTTTTGTAATTGTGGGTTTTGGTCTTCTTTTTTTGTTTTCAATTGTTTTATTTCAGTGGTCCTACTTTTTCTTTCGTATCTAAGTGAACTTACACTTTTTTGCTATTGGAGCTAGTTAGGCAATATGAAGAGCGATACAAACATCCAATGGGCCAGTTTTGATTTCTGCATAGAAGCTATATAATGCTCTCTAATTCATCCAATTTAAAGACATTTTTGGTGTTAGGGAGTGGTGGGGAGTGGTGGCAGTTTCCAGAACGATTCCGATCTATAGTTCCTACAGTGTCTTCTTTCCTTTAAAATTGTGCTAGTTTTACATGATCTTCTGTGACTTCTAAGGCTGGGTATCTTGGTTTTAATCATTGATCTGATTGCTAAGCTGAACCTTACTATGAAGCAAAAATTATGAACTTTGATCATTTGGTAAAATGATAATTAAATTTTTAGTTTTCTCTTTTACCGATCAAATAAGATGGTATTTAAATTTCTTTTAGCTTTGCTGTGCAATCATTGTATTGGTCAAATGTCTCTGTACCAGTGAAAGAAAAAACTAAAATAGAAAGGATTCCTGGTGTAATTTTTGAAAGCACTATGACAGCTAGAATTCTAATAATTTGATTAACAGCAGCAACAACAATAATTTGAATGATCAGTAGTTATATTAGATGTGTTAGGATATTTTAGTCTTGATGGCTATGGGTATTTTAGTACTTTTACTCCTTCCACACACGTGTCTCGTGTGTGTCTTGTATAAAGACAGTTATATGTATCAAAACAATACAGTGAAATTAACATAATTTTCATCTCTGAACTTCTTCTCTCTTCTACTCATTTTCTTCTTCGTCTCGATTGCATGCATTGTCGATTCAGGTGTAGATCTCTACTGAGATTTTGTCATGGTATCAGAGCGGGCAATTTGAGACGAGATTAAGGATTTCAAAATTCCAAATTGATAGCCATCGTTGAAGCTCGAGCTGGTCTGTCATGGCGGAAAACTGAAAATCTACAAATTGATCACAATTGCCCATTGTTTTTGCAACAAACAGACACGCCTGGGATAACACTGATCGACATTAAGCTTACAGGAACTGAGAATTATGCATTATGGAGCAGATCTATGAGGATAGCATTGTGGGTGAAAAATAAGCTAGGGTTCATCGATGGAACTTGCTTGAAAAGCTCTTAGAGAGGTCCGTTAGGGCATCAATGGGAGCGATGCAATGCTGTGGTGCTTTCGTGGATCGGTCGCACTGTTTCTGCAGAATTATAGCCTAGCATCATTTACGCATCTGATGCGAGGAAGCTATGGAATGAATTTAAGGAGCGATTTAACAAATCAAATCTTACTAGATTCTATCATTTGTGGACAACAATAGGAACTCTAAGACAAGGAACATATTCTATAACAACTTACTATACTAAAATGAAAGATTTGTGGGATGAAATGGATCTGATGGTGCCAGGAGCAGGGAGTGATTGTGAGGAAACTAGACCTTTTCTTGGACCAGTTCAAAAATATACGTTTGTTACAGTTCCTTGTTGGCTTGAATGAAAGTTAAAGCCACGTGAGAAGTCAGATTCTTTTGAAAACACCTGTTCTAACTGTAAATCAAGCTTATGCACTAGCAATACAAGAAGAAAGTCAGCGTACACTTAGTATAACTGGTTCAGATAAGGAACCTTTAACTAGGGGTGTACAAAGAAAACCGATAAACCGCACCAACCCGATAATCCGAATCAAACCGAGAAAAAAAACCCGACTATGGTTTGGTTTGACTTGGTTTGGTGTTGGAAAAAAAAACCCGACCATAATTGGTTTGGTTTGGTTTTAACTAAAGAAAGTCAAACTGAAACCAAACCAACCCGACATTACATATATAGCAATTTTAGATATATTTCATATATAAATATAGTTATTGTAATGTAATTTATAAATATTTCTTAAAAAATTTCATAATTTTATCTTTTAAGGTATTATTTCAAGGTTTGATTTAGAACTTTTGAATGCTCCAATAAGTTTTATAGTCATTAATAGGGGTGTACAAAGAAAATCGATAAACTGCACCAACCCGATAATCCGAATCAAACCGAGAAAAAAAACCCGACTATGGTTTGGTGTTGGAAAAAAAAACCCGACCATAATTGGTTTGGTTTGGTTTTAACTAAAGAAAGTCAAACCGAAACCAAACCAACCCGACATTACATATATAGCAATTTTAGATATATTTAATATATAAATATAGTTATTGTAATGTAATTTATAAATATTTCTTAAAATATTTCATAATTTTATCTTTTAAGGTATTATTTCAAGGTTTGATTTAGAACTTTTGAATGCTCCAATAAGTTTTATGGTCATTAATATTAGTAAATTAAATAATGCTAGCAATTAATACTAATGCTAACAAAAGACATTCAATTCAATATTACGAACGGGAATGTATTAAATATCTATTTTTTATTTTGCAATAATTTAGATAAAAATACATAACCTATTTTTATTTTT
Source organism: Nicotiana benthamiana (assembly GCA_034376525.1). Lineage (NCBI taxonomy): Eukaryota > Viridiplantae > Streptophyta > Magnoliopsida > Solanales > Solanaceae > Nicotiana > Nicotiana benthamiana. Next base: position 31,314,751 of record CM067337.1, read on the forward strand.
CTTTAGCTTTTAGGCATATAACTAATACTCCCTCATTAGTCTATCTAGTTTAGCATGAATTAGTGCTTTTAGATTATGTTTATTTTTATTATGACTTTTTAATTAGCAATATTTATAGTACATAATTTTATTATTTTTTATTGTTGAATATTTTAGGATAATGTCATGAGTCATGACATATCTCATAGTTTGTATTATTTTCTTGAAAAATACTTTATATAGTTGTATCTTACTAGGATTAAAGAAATATTTTGAGCATATGTTATATATTTGTTCTACGAAGATTTTACCGGAAAAAAATTCGAAAAAACCCGAATAACCCGAAAACTCCGAGAAAAACCGATATTGAAAAACCCGAATTTATTGGTTTGGTTTGGTCTTTAGATTTAATAACCCGACACAATTAGTTTGATTTGGTAATTGTAAAATCCGAACCAACCCGGTCTATGTACACCCCTACCTTTAACTATGTTAGCTGGAAGAGGGCAAGGTTTCAAAGCTGCTAAGAAACCAGGTCTCATATGTGACTAGTGTGGGTATAAAGGTCACTTGAAGGAGAATTGCTATAAAATCATAGGCTATCCGTCAGATTTCAAAAGTAAAAAGAAGCCTTAGAACACAGGAGTAAAGGGATATGCCAATGTATCATCAGGACAAGGAGGTAGTTCTGATAATTCTCAGATGAAGGGGCAATTTTTCACAGAAGACCAGTAAAGACAATTGCTGAACCTTATAAACAAGTAGGGGTGAGAATAATACCTACCGAACCGAAAAAATCGGCCGAACCGTGTGTTTCGATTTTTCGGTCGGTTCACGGTTTTAAAATTATTAATTTTCGATTTTTCGGTGCGGTTTACGGTTTTTGTGTTTCGGTTAAACCGAAAAACCGAACTTGGCAACGAACAGTGTGATGTGAGAAGATTCTGGGTTTTCTTCTTCAAGCTTCTGCCACACTGGAAAAACATCCAGATATCAGATTCATCTCTTCTGCGAGATACACGTGGAGAATATAGATAACACACGTTGCTTACAGATCTTGAGAAATTAAATATTGACCAAGTGAATCAAACAAAAAAATTTCAGATATCTCATTTCTATCACACTTCAGCTTGAAAATTAGTTCCTCTAGTTACTAGTTCTTTCTTTGAAATAGAAGTAAGTGAACGAGTGCTTCTCAGTGAAAGATAAAAATGATCTTCTAAGTTCTAACAAATCTGTCCTTTTCATTGGATCAATTCTGTTAACATGATGACTTGGCAACGAACAATGTGATTCGTTAATATATCAGCTGCTAACCACTTTGAATCAGCAGGGCACGTAGCTGCAGAGCACAAGCGAGAAGAATACCTTCTTAATTGTTATACCTTTTTTTCCTATACAACCAGACGTGATGTGCGTTTGTTATGGCCTTATGCGTAATTATAAAAGTTATACGTCTCCTTGAAATCGCTTTACTACGAGTCTACAACCGTTTGAAACCGAAAATATAAACCGAAAATAACCGAACCGAATTTTGAAAAAATCGCACCGAACCGTAAATACTTTGGTTTGATTTGGTTATTAAAATCACAAATCGAAAACCGAATAAATCGAACCGAACATCTACAAAACCGAGCCGAACCGACCGATGCCCACCCTATAAACAAGCCATATCCTTAACCAGGTGAATGCCATACTTTGATGACAGGTATAACTTCTTTTTTATCCAAGGCATTTGATTATGATTGGATAATTGACACTGGGGCTTCACATCATGTCACACCTCATAAGGAAGTGCTGGATAATGTAAGAAAGATTGAAAATCAAAATAATAGTGCTGTACAATTACCCACATGAGGAAATTGTCATGTAGAACATACAAGGAATGTGAGGATGTTAGATGAATTGATACTGAAAGATGTTCTACATGTGCCTGATTTTAAATTCAATCTAACGTCAGCGTCTAAACTGACTAAGGAGCTATCATGTTGTGCTGCCATTTTCCCACATTTTTGTGTGTTTCAGGGTCTCTACAGACTACAGTGGGAAGGTTCTGGGGATTGGTAAAGAACACAATGGCTTATACTTGTTAAAGAAGAAAATCAGCAAGGATTTTACTGCTATAGCAGGGAGTATCATGCAGGTGCAGGAAGATTAAGTACTATGGCATCTCAGGCTGGGTCATCCTTCAGCTGTTGCAATGCAACATATTCCAATGTTGAAGAATAAGGTAGATACAAGGATACAACACAGATGTGAAGTGTGTCCTTTGGCCAAACAGAATAGACTTCCATTTCAGCCTAGTAGCAGTAAGACAGAACAAATTTTTCAGTTAGTACATGTAGATGTTGGGGTCCTCACAGGATACCAACATATGATAAGAAACATTACTTTGTAACACTGGTTGATGATTTTAGCAGATATACATGGATATGTTTGTTGCACTCAAAATGTGAAGTGTTTGTTGTGTTGAATGATTTCTTTGCTATGGTGAATAACCAATTTAATCTGAATGTGAAGAAATTAAGATTAGACAATGGCACTGAATTCTTTAATTCTAAGAGTAGTGAGTTAATGAGTTCTTTGGGGGTAGTGCATCAAAGCAGCTGTCCATACACACCCCAACAAAATGGGATGGTGGAGAGAAAACACAAGCATATGTTGGAGGTAGCCAGAGCATTGAAATTTCAAAGTTCATTACCAAATAGATTCTGGGGTGACTGTGTCAGGACGTCAGTTTACTTGATAAACAAATGGCCAACTTCCATTTTATCAGGAAGATCGCCTTATGAGATGTTATATAAGAAATCAACAAGAGTTGATCACCTCAAGATCTTTGGATGTTTGTGCTTTGCAAGCACTCTACCTAGAGGGGACAAGTTTGCACCAAGAGTAAGGAGAGCTGTTATGATAGGCTATTCAGAGACTTAGAAAGATTACAGATTATATGATCTGGAGAATAGAACATTTCTAGTAAGTTGAGATGTTGGGTTCAAAGAACAAATTTTCACTTTCAAGGGAATGAATTCAGACTTAGAAGACATATTCCCACAAGACCCTCCTATATTATCACCCATTGATATTCAACCTCATTCCACACAAACTAAAAGCACAAAAATACCACCAAATACCATACACACAGATACAGAACCACAAGACCATTTGTATGAAGAACTAAATGAGGAGAATGAAGATCCATTGAATCAGGAAGAAGCAAACACCAGCTTGAATTCAGATCGCTTAGCTCCAAATCCAGTTGAAGAAACTGAAGAAACTTCACTAGCAGAAGACGTGATGAATGTTAGAAATCAACAAGAAAATCTAAGCCACTTATATGGATGAAGGACTATATGGAAATAGGGAAGTTCACAGGGAACAGTCTGTATCCTATTTCTCAAGGACTCTCATATGCTAACCTCACTACAGGATATCAATCATACTTGAAGGCCTTTTTAGCACACATTTTTTTTTTTGAATTAGTAACTACTGTATGTATTAATAACCTCAGTACATAGGTTGCACTGAAAACCAAATTTACAAGAAAAGGATAAATAGATGTTCCGAAAAGACACCTAGCAAGATGCTAGTATGTCTATGATTGTCAAGGTATCTTCTGTGTAAATCTTTTTACACCAAAAACAAAAAAGAAGAATACAATTGAGTTTGATCTTCTGAACTGGATTGCTTCTGTCTTCGAAACATATAGCGTTCTTTTCTCTCCAAACCGTCCACTAGATACAAGCCGGGACAGTCCTCCATCTATCTCTACTAGTTGTTTCTGCTCCGGTTTCTTCCTAGCTATAAAGCACATCTTTAAGTCTGTATGTCATTGACCATGAAATACCCTTAAGACTTATAAAGATTTTCCATAGTTGGTCTGTGATCTTGCAATGAAGAAATAGATGGCTCACAGTTTCAGCATTTCTGCCACATAAAAAATATCTTGAACACAGGGAAATTCCCCTTTTTATGAGATTATCCTGGGTTAGAACCGCCTCCTTTGCTAGTAGCCAAGTGAAGCATGCTACCTTGTATGGAATCTTTGTTTTCTATATATGTTTCCAAGGCTATGCGTCTACCTGTTGATTATTATGATTCAGAGTCTTGTATGCATTCTTCACCCGATATATCCCTCTGTTGTTCCTCTGCCACCAAATTAGATCAAAACCTTCCTGTAATCCTTGAAATACTTCCAACTCTTTGTAAAGGTCAGCTAATCTTGTTATCTCCCAGTCATTCAACTGTCTTCTGAGAACGATTTCTCATCCTTGATAACTCCTCATCTCAGCTACTGTTCTATGCTGGTTTTGTGCTAAACCAAACATATCAGGATATGTTTCCTTTAAGTTTCCTTGTCCCAACCAGTTATCATTCCAGAATGATGTTTTCCTTCCATTGTTCACTCTTATTGAAGAATGATTCTTCATTATGGGCCAACGTTCTCTGATGGATTTTCACACGCTTACACCATATGTTGTTCAGACTTTTTTTGAGACCCAGTTGTTTTCCTCACCGTACTTAGCTTAGATCACTTTGCTCCATAAAGATTGGGGTTCTTGAGAGTACTTCCATAACCATTTCATTCTAAGAGCCTTGCTTTGATTCTTCAAATTTCTTATTCCTAAACCACCTTGCTTTTTTGCTATTGTGAGGTTGTTCCATTTAACTAAATGGAATGCCTTTTTCTCCTTGTTGCCTTGCCAAAGGAATGATCTTTGCAGTTTGTCCAATCTCTGTAAAATGCCGGCCGGAATTGGGAACAAAGACATCATATAAGTCGGAAGTAAGTCTAATACTGAGTTTATTAGAACTAGCATGCCCCCCAATGATAGATATTGTGATTTCCATCTTGACAACTTCCTCTCACACTTTTCTATGACTGAATTCCAAATCTCTTTTGATTTGGATCTTGCACCAAGAGGCATCCCTAGGTAAACAGTTGGTAGGGACCCAACCTCTCCTCCCAGAATCTGTGTCAGTTGCTCCATGTTATTAACTTCATTAATGGGGAAAATATTGCTCTTTCGCCAGTTGATGTGTAATCCCGATACTCCCTCAAATAAGACCAAAATGATCCTTAAGAATCTAAGTTTCTCCTTTTTCGCGTCACAGAAAACTTGAGTATCATCATCATATTAGAGATGTGTGATTTCTAGATTGTTTGCCCCGCTCCGGTTTATCTCAAATCCTTTCACCCAACCACTAACTTTAGCTTTTTTGATCATGTTGTTCAGATTTTCCATAGCTATAATGAATAGAAAGGGAGATAAAAGATCACCTTGTCTTAGACCTTTGTGTGAATGGAAAAAACTTTTTGGAGATCCATTTATGAGAATGGAGAATGTTACAGTTGATATACAAAATTTCATCCATCTAATCCATTTCTGCCCACAACCCATTTCTTCTAACATTCTGAGTAGGAAGCTCCAGTTTACATGATCATAGGCCTTCTCAATATCTAGTTTGCATAAGATTCCGGGTTCTTTCTTTTTGATTCTTGAGTCCGCAACTTCATTGGCAATCAACACTGCATCTATTATTTGTCTTCCTTTGATAAAAGCCATTTGTTGAGCATCAACGATTTTCCCTACCACCCTCTTAAGTCTTTTACTCAAGACTTTAGAGAGTAGTTTATAGAAACTCCCGATCAAACTGATAGGTCTGAAATCTCTCAATTCTTTCGCACCTGTCTTCTTTTGAATCAAGGCTATATATCTTGCATTGAAGCTTTTCTCAAATAACTCCTGAGAATGGAAGTTGTTGGAAGCCTCCATGATGTCTTCCTTCATAATGTCCCAACATTTCATGAAAAAACCCATTATGTATCTGTCAGGACCAGGGGCCTTGTCACTTGCACACATCTTCAGACAACTCAGAACTTCTTGTTCCTCAAATTTACTCTGTAAAGACTCCCGCTCTACCTGAGAAATTATTGGACTATTTTCGAAATTGACCGTTGGTCTCCACTCTTTAGGTTCTGTGTACAACCCCTTGTAGAAGTCAATGATCTCCTTCTCTATTCTGTCTGGATCCTCTACTACTTCATGTTGAATCTATAATTGATCAATGTTGTTGTTCCTCTTGTGTGCATTAGCAGTGCGATGGAAAAATTTTGTATTCCTGTCCCTTTCTTTGAGCCACAGAGCTCTAGATTTTTGTCTCCATGCACTTTCTTCATTGTTGAGTTGTTCCTCAATCTCCGTTAGAGTACCTGCCTTCCTTACTGATTCCTGCTCTGTCAGTGCTCTTAGTTGTTGTGTGGCCCATACCCTGCGAGTTGACTCATCAATTTTGATTTTTGCAATCCTAGATTACCTTCACAACTTCTGCTCCATTCTTTTAGCTTGCCCTTGAGAGCTTTTAGCTTGCAAGCTAAAATGTAATCTGATCTTCCTGTAAAAACAAAAGATGCCCACCATTCTCTAATTCTGTCAACAAAACCTTCCATATTCAGCCATCAATTTGCAAACTTAAAATATGATTTGGCTTTTCCCCAAACACCACAGTATAGAGCCACAAGTGAATGGTCTGAAATCAGCCTTTGTTGAATGGTTTGCTTCCATCAATCCCCTCACTGCACCAATTTCTCTCCAGACTATTTTCCTTTCAATTCTGCAATTTGGGGCATACACTCATGTTATGTGACATTGAAAATTCTGTAGGAGAGCCTCGAACTTGCAAGTCAGAGTGTATGCGCCAGTCTGTAACATCTCCCATTTCCATACTCTGTAATCCCATAAAAATAGAATCCCCCTCGTGCCGCTAGCATCTAAACTAGCATACCTCACCCATCTTCCACCCCATATTTGATTGATTATTTCCGTGATATCCCCCTCCACTTTTGTTTCTTGCATGCATATAATGTCTGCCTTCCAGTTCTGCACTTGACTCTTAATGATCTCCCTTTTCTTCTTGTCATTCAATCCCCTTACATTCCATGAAATTACTTTGATCTTCATATTGGAATGATTGATAGTTCCCTTCCCCTGCTTCTTTTCCCATCACTCTTGAATTTGACATCAAGTTAATCCTTTTAATTCCGGTGCTCCTTTGAACCTTTGCTTTTTCACCTCCAACTCTGTCTCCCCCCTTCTAACCTGTCTGCAGCCGTCAATTTGCATTAAAAGCTCCAAAGCTTCTTCTTCATGATCTTGAAAATCTACTCCAAACATTTTCCCCAATTTGATCATATTTTGATGGACCCATAGTGTTGCATCCATGTCTTTATCCACTAATGAGTTGTGTTGCTAAACTGCTATTGGAGGAACCTCCTCGATTTCCCATTCCTGGATAGTGCTGACAAGCTGTAGTTGTTCTTGTTGCTCCAAAACACTTCCAGCTTTCTCTTCCCCCATATTTGTGTTTATGATCTGTTCCCCTTCATTCTGTTCCATTCTTGCTGTCTCTGCTTCATCTTCAGACTGACTGCAACTGTTAGATGTTCCCTTTGACATACTTTCAATGTTTGTGCTGGGCATTTGATCCCCTGGATTGTACTCTTTTGCCTTCAAGTGAGAAGAGTTTCCCATTTCCTCAATATAAGGCTTTAGCCTAAATTCATCAGAGAACTCGCATGATAGATCATTATAAATGACTTGCGCAGCCAAATCGTAGTCAAAGGATTTCAGCTCGTTGTTTGTCACTTTAATGCTCCGATTCATCGAACTCGAACCATGTGTAAGTTGCACACATGCCTTTCCTTTGCCAGTGTTTTGCGAAATAGTGCACCCCACTTGATTGTTCAAATGTCTCTCTGATTTAGAGGATTGGCTATTTTCTAGTCTATTCAGCTCAAATCTTGCCTGTCTTTCAGCCCAGATTGGGATGAAAAATTTGATTCCGTCCCTTTCAATCCCAACCTCATTTGGAATCTTTCTGCCATCACCAACAATTTCAATTCTGGCCCACTTGAGATGATTTTTGAGATCTGTTTCTTCTTCAGTATCTATCCATCCCCCACAGAGATCTCCAATTTCTTTGAAGTTTTTTTGCGACCATAGATGTAAAGGAATCCCTATGGCTCTAATCAAGCATGTTTCCACCATAGAGTTTGGAATGCATCCAACAGTATGATTCCACCATTTCAGGAGAAGCTTGAACTTTTTCCATTTCCAGTCTCCTTGCAAAATCTGCTCCGCCATGTATCTGTTCGGAAATTCAAAGAGAAACATGTTGTCAGTCATTTCATACATGTTGACTCCATATGCTTTGTTACATGAAGCACTCGCCCATCGCCTTATGTCTGCTAAAGTGGGTCTCTCATTGATTTCTTTTCCGAAAGATCCGATAATGCATCTTTTTAGTAGACTATCGTCCTCGCTTTCTGTCGTTTCCACAATAGAGATATCTCCATTGTTTATACTGACCTTTGCTTCTCGGAGGATACTGGACTGCCATTTACTCTCCTTAATTGCTTTGGCATAAGGATAGTTATCTGCAGTGATTCTGGGTGGATTGTAGGGTTCATTTTGGGGCCTGATATATGAATCTCTCTATCTTAGCTGCTATGTCTTTCCAGCCTGCATTCACAGCTAACTCTGGTATTATAATAACTGACCTCCCTTCTCCCTTCACTGGCAGAATACTCATGTATCTTCCATGAACGTTGAACTTCCTAGTACAGAAATATTCGGTCACCCGATCCTTGTAATTCCATCGCTTCACCAAATTCATTTGATCTGTTGATGCTTCTTTAAGTACATAACAAACCCAATCCATTACCTTTCTACCCATGGATGAGCGTCTCATCATGTTGCGACTTCTCTCCACCCATTCAAACCATATGTCTTTGTTTGAATTCCATCTGGTTATGTCAAAAGATTTGAATCCAGGGTTGATATATATCCTGTTGTCTCCATTTTTAAAACTTTTAGCCAACTGCTCAGATTAGGTCTTGTAAAAGGTGTTTGGAAGTTTTCACAGTAAGGTACATAGAGAGGAAAATACTGAAACTCTGAAATCTAACTTGAAAATAGGTGTCCTGCCTTATGAAAAAATTGAAAGTTGTCAGAAATCAGAAATAGTTGGATGGATGTGGTCGGAATAACCCCGTGAGAAGGCTGTCAAAAAGAAAAATTCTGAAAAAAATCTGGAAGGTGGCGCACGCGCCGGCGCGTGGCGCCTGAGTTGCCGGGAAAGGCGGCGCGTGAACGGGGGTTGCCAGATTTTTTTTTCAGGGGTCTGGTCGGAATTTCAAGATGGTGCTGGTGGTGTTCATGGAAATTGAAGAAAACCAGATTCTCAGGCTCCTCGGGTAGTGTGCCGGAGAGCTTGAAAAAGTAGAGAGAGAAATATCAAAGTTTAAATTTAAGCCACAAATACTTTCAGCCTGGCTCTTTTAAGGAGGCAGCACAGGATGACAGGCGGATTGAGGAAATGCAGCAAGAGATAGCTACATTAGAAGAAAATAAACCATGGGAACTAGTAGACCTGCTACCAGGAAAGCAGGCTATTGGTTTAAAATGGGTTTATAAAATAAAGCATAAAGCAAATGGAAAGGTAGAAAGGTTCCAAGCAAGGCTAGTAGCAAAGGGGTATAATCTGGACTACCATGAAACATTTTCTCCAGTAGCTAAGATGGTGACTGTTAGAGCCATCATTAGCATTGCTGCAGCCAAAGGATGGGATTTGCATCAAATGAATGTGAGCAATGCATTTTTGCAAGGGGACTTATATGAAGAAGTGTATATGGGACTACCACAAGGGTTCCACAAACAGGGGGAGAAGAAAGTATGTAAGCTGTTGAAATCACTAGATGGGCTGAAACAAGCATCAATGCAATGGAACATTAAGCTAACAGAAGCATTAGATACACATGGCTATATGCAGAGCAATTATGACCATTTCTTGTTCAGTAAGAGGGAAGGTCCAGACTTGGTCATTATACCTGTTTATGTGGATAATTTGTTGATCACTGGAAGTAGTTCCAGATTTGTTAATGATGCCAAAAGGACATTGCAGAGTCAGTTCAAGGTGAAAGACTTGGGGGAGCTAAGATATTTTCTTGGAATTGAGGTGCTCAGATAAAAAAGGGGAATATTGTTGAATCAGAGGAAATATGCACTTGAATTGATATCAAGTGTTGTATGAGTGGATCCAAATCTGTGTCTACACCTATAGAGATGAATCAGAAACTTACCACAGTAGAGTTTGATGCTCATGTAGGAAGGAAAGGAGATCCAGACTTCGAGAATTTTACTGCATATCAAAGGTTGATTGGCAAACTATTATATTTGACAATTACACGATCTGACATCAGTTTTGCAGTGCAAACATTGAGTCAGTTCATGCAAAATCCAAAACAGTCTCACATGGATGCAACTTTAAGGGTGGTTAGATGCATAAAGGGAGCACCTGGTGTAGGAGTTCTCCTACAGGCAAAACCAATTGACACTTTGACTGCCTACTGTGATGCAGATTGGACAGCCTGTCCTAATAATAGAAGGTCAGTGACATGTTATATTGTCAAGTTAGGGAGCTCTTCAATTTCATGGAAATAAAAAAAGCAACAAACAGTTAGCAGAAGTTCAGCAGAAGCAGAATATAGGAGCATGATAACAGTGACAACAGAGGTTGCTTGGCTATCAGGACTCCTAGAGGAATTGCAGATGACTGTTTCAAAACCAGTCCAGTTGTTTTGTGACAATAAGGCAGCCATTCAAATTGCAGAAAATCCAATTTTCCATGAGCGGACAAAACACATTGAAATAAATTGCCACTTTGTCAGACAGAAGATCAAATCTGGGCTCCTCTCACCACATCATGTTGGCACAACAATGCAGCTTGCAGATTTGCTCACTAAAAGCTTATCTGTAGCTCAGCATCATTCTTTAGTCTCCAAGCTTGGAGTGTTGGATGTGTTCCAACCTCCAGCTTGAGGGGGAGTGTTGAATGATCAGTAGTTATACTAGATGTGTTAGGATACTTTAGTCTTGATGGCAAGGGGTATTTTAGTACTTTTATTCCTTCCACACACGTGTCTGGTGTGTGTCTTGTATAAAGACAGTTATATTGTATCAAAACAATACAGTGAAATTAACAGAATTTTTATCTCTGAACTTCTTCTCTCTTCTGCTCATTTTTTTCTTTGTCTCGATTGCATGCATTGTCGATTCAGTGTAGATCTCTACTGGGATTTTGTCAATTTCTCTAATGTTTGAGGTATTTTTAGTCATAAAATTATGAAATTTGATACAGGACAAGACATCCAGATGCGGTAACAAAAGGCATATTCGTGAACAATTGTTTATATATTCTCCAGAAACTGCTTAGTGGGTCATTTAGTTGATACCAGCCTTAATGCTTAGCCTAGATGGATCATGGAATCAACTTTAATTGCTTTCGTATCGTTCTATATACCTGCTGTACTACGAGAAATATCTCTTTCATACTTTTCTGTCTTTGGAATTCCCTGTTATACATGGTTTCTCTATTTTCTTACTGTTTGAATTTATTTTACTTCCTCCCTTTCTACTGTAGTTCATGACGAGAAATTCCCATTCTAATATGTGTTTCCCTTGCTGCAGTTTTAGCTGATGGGCTTTGGGAATAGAGGAATCGTCGGTGACAAATGGTCAGGGAGGCTTTTATGGGTCTGTGCAATTGGGAGTGCAATTGGTACGACTAGCAATCTTCTTTGAGTTTTTCTTAGTCAAGGGATTTGTTATTTTAAGCCTGTAATAATCTGGCAGATTAACAAATTATCTAGTCTATCAAAATTTAATAATGTCATATGTAAGAAATCTCCACGTATTAATTGATGATCCACAACGAAAGCTCTTTATTGAGCTAGAAACTACCTACTTGACTGCTAAGTGCTTATCTTATTCATCCAAAAACTGTTGCATGTGATGTTCATCAACTATGGTATCTGTTAAAATTCGAAAGGGTTTTGCTCTATTGGGAAAAGAGCTTATAGAAACATCCTGTCGAGTAAAAGAATGTCAACCAGTCAAAACATAGAGAAGTTCTTTCTAGGTAACTGAAAAATTGTTCTTCAATGCTCTATGTCGTAATTTGTTTTAAAATTTTCTAATAATTGGAATAACTAATTCTCAATTTTCTTTGTGCTAATTAGAATTGGTTAACTAAAAAGTAAAGATAAAAGCTGAACCAAAACCCTGCGGGCCGAATGGATCAAATTTTTTTCACTTAATCCATTAAAGTTTGATCATAATCTTTCATTTTTTACCTGATGGTGTATCATATCTTTAATTTTATTCTCTAGATTTAATTTACATGCCAATATTCAGATTCTTTTAATTCTGCATAGGTCTCGAGGGGTGCCATGGGACATTATAGGTTATGGACTTTGAAATAATCTACTTCCATTTTTCCATCCCTCTAATAGTCTACTCTCATTATACACAATGACTGTCGTTGACCTATGAATAATAACATACACTAAGATTTTGATAAATCTATATGTTCACTGTGACTGATCATTTCTAAGTTGTTAAATTATTCTTAGCTCTTCTGTTTGTTATTGAAATCTTGCTTGTTTAGGCTTCTATATGGTTGCTGTGGAAAGACAAATGCAGAATAGAGAAAAGATGATGGCTGAAGCACTGGCGGATGCCGGATCAAGTATAGATGCCAATGACAGAAGTTGAATATGGATTTGTCATTAGGTTACTTCCTTCCTTTTCGTACCTGGGGTTTTTCTTCTGAATCATGCTTTAGAAACTGTTGTGTTGAAATAAGTAGAAAAAGAAAAACCCATTGCTGGAACAAGAATTGTAGTTGGCAGTGTGGGACTCTGGTTACTTTTAAGCATTTTCGCTTACTAAGTTTGAAACTAAATTAAATTGGTGGCTGTTAGTCTGCTACCATAAAGAGGGGAACATCGGGTAATAATAGTTTGCGCTGCATAAAGGAGAAACGGTACTTTTACTGAACTTTGTTTTGCATTTAGGCGTTTGTATTACTGGAAGATACCCACGTTTCAGCGTGGAAAAGAATATTCTGTTTCTTTGATAAGTTCCTTGACATTTTCTACTAACTTCTTGATTTAAAAAAATAATTCCAAGTCCGTCAATAATTCTTGCACAATTTTGAATTATTTACGTTTTCTTGAATAATTTTTGAGAATTCAACTTGTTATGCGAGATTAGGATGAGAATGAAATTTGTTTCGAATACCAGGCTTATATTTGAAATATGTAGAGAATCTGCAATTCTAAATGGATGTTTACTTCTAATGTACATTTCCACTTCTACTGTGTGACTTTGTATCATAATATTGCTCTTTCTTTTCTATTTTTCAAACCATAACTATTTCAACAATTCCTTCTACCTTTACGTATAGATCGATGCATTGAATTGTATATTTTGATCCATATTTTCTTCCCTTTAATTGAGCTTTAGCAAAATTTTGTATTGATTATAAAGGCAAATCTCTTCTAATATGAAAAGAATTATATACTGTCATTTTTCCCTTCACCATCTCAAGTCTAATACATTATCAGATGTAAGCTTATAAGATTGGTCAAATTTGGGTTGTATATTTCTTGAATAATTTGAACTCCTTACTACACCTCCAACAATATATCTGTTAGTTTACTTAATCAAACTGAGAGAACCTTAGGGCAACAAAATGGCATGTTGATTTTTGCTCTTTGTTGGTTACTGATTTAATGAATATGCATTAAATATGATGATAAGTTCTGAAAACTTATAGAGCTCTTGATTCTTGGCTAAGTTTAGAATGCATAACATGTGCAAGTTAGTCAATTAATTGTAAGTAATTGGTTATGATAGAACATTATTATCGAAGATGATAAACCCATCAATTCATCAAAATAGCTGAACTCTATCTTTAGCTGTCAAATTTGATGAGTTCGTACAGTCATGAAAAATGCTTTTAATGCTATATTTCTGAAACTTTTTATAAACTCATCAACTTTTGGCTTTGAAGAGTTGTCATTGTAATCTATCTATATAAAGCTGGTTCTAAAATCTATGATGCGACACCTCTCTCAAGCTCATCATTAGTCCTCTTAATCACACATTTTCTTCGAAAATTATGTATTTACAACTTTATATTTCAAAGTTATGCTTAGTTTTTTGCACGGAAAAGTTTACTTTATCTTGACATAATACGAGTGAATTTGTTATTAAAAAATATAAAATATATATGCAATGCACGCGCAGAGAGACTATATATATGATGGGGGGGGGGGGGGGGGGGGGGGGTTGATGACTAGCAGAAATAATGGTGACATATATAGCTCTCACTATTTTGTATCCATGTAAGGTTGATGACTACGTAATGGTCGAGCAATGTCAAGGGTGTTTCTTTCAAGATGAAATTTCGCAAGCATTTAGCTAACTATATATAAGTAGAGATGATCAGTCCTTTTGGATTTCATGCAAAACAAGCATTTCCTATTCAGTATCGCCACAATGGCTTCTCAAAAATGTATAACAAGAACAATAGCAATAGAGAGAAGAGTAGAGAGAGTTCTTCTTATTGAGTTGAGAGGGGTCTCAAGGGATGATTTACAATGGTAGGGGGCACCTCTATTTATAGGGAAGAGGAAGATTTAGCTACCACTAATAGAACTCTAAAATCTCTCTAATTAAATACATTAAAGACATTCACCTTAAATAGAAGTGTAAAAATCTTCTATTTCATAACACTCCCCCTTGAATGTCTATTCAATGATGTGCCTCGTTAAAACCTTAAAACAAAACCCAATGGGAAAAATTAAAGTAAGGAAAGAGTACACATGTTTGAATATGCGCCTATTGGTTGCCTCGTTAAAAACCTTGCAAGGAAAACCCAGTGGGACAAAACCTTGTAAGGGAAAAAGAGTGCAACGCGCATTGACTCCCCCTAATGAGTACATCAATTTATATCCTTGAGCATTTGCATTCCAATCTTGTGCATCATCTTCAAAACGATCTTTGGTAGATGCTTGATGAATAAATCAACCATATTGACTTGAATAAATATTCCGCACCTTGAAATCATCACTCTTGATAGATATGAACATCTTCATATAATGTCGTGAAATAGCTCTTCAATATCTCCATAGATGCATTCTCAATGCCATCATGCTTATAGTTATAGCAAGATACATATGTACACAAATTGTACTTAGGATGTGGTACTTCAGGACCAAGAATTGCATATGCTTCAACTTAAATCTTTCAAGTTAAGTCATGTAAGTCACATAATAGACTTTAGCTGCATATCAAAGTTTCATGTCATGCTAAACAAATAAGATATCGAAAATTGACTATACATACCTTTTCCTTTATACTTTCAAGCATATGAACTATAGGTTCAAAGCTACATGTCTTTCATATGGAATCAATTCTTCTTGAATTGTATCTCTTCCATTTAGTTGCTTTCTTTGAGTCAGCAAATGCGTATAGCATGCTTTGCAATATGTTGCAATTGCATTTCCTTTTTATGAACTACAGGTTCATATCATGATATTCGGGGATATACATATACAAATGAAAATTCATCCCATGTAACACTTTCTCAAATGTTTATCATGTCTCCCCCTCATGTTAGTAAAGCTAACATGTTTCCTCAACTTTGGGAAATCATCTTTGTGCATTATGTCAATATACACAGCACCTTAGTAATAAGATGAAATTATTTGGTTCCTGACCTTGAACCACTTGTGAGGGGAGAATATACTCTCGTATACAACTTATATCAAACTGATATATACAACTTCGTTCTCATAAGGAACAGTTTAGCTATTAAGTGGAAGCACTCAATAATTATCTTGCTAAACCAACTTTGATATAAACCAACTTATCAAGATGAACTGTCTTGAGTAGAGAATCTGGAAACTATGCTCGAAGTTAGATTACTGAGCGATTTACCTCGCAAGCACTGCCAGGCTGCGGGTTAATAACAATGGCGCATGTAACCATATCATAGATGCATCATATGTGGTATACATGGTAGGTGAATGGGCCCATATTCACCTTTCATATTTCCAGAATTTATGGGCTTCAACCCGAACTCTTTAGTTGGTCAGTTCATTAATGAGAACAAGAACTTCTAGTTCTTTGATATTCACCTATGTGAATTTGCACATCATACTTCAAATGAGATGGCTAACACGAATGTCAACTAACTAAATTATCAATATTGGTAAACTTCAAATTTACACCATGACATGTGCACTTATCAATAAACTTCGGGTTTATTATGACATGGGTTTTATACCAATAGATATCCACTTTATTGTGGCATTCTTTCGTTTGTGTAGTACAAACTGGAGAACAAAGCGGGTAGCTTTTCATATACAAATTACCCCGCTACAAGTTGTAGTAATAGGAGAATCAAAGCCTTCCTTTATTTATAGTCTCAATATCATCAATCGCCTTCGCGTGTACTTTTGGAAACTGAATAAGTTTCTTTGAGACTTACTACAGCACAATACTCAATTGTGTTTCTCCAACATAGTAATAATTGGCTCTTCGAGAGCTCTCAATTAATTTTGTACTACCACAGACTGAGGTTCGAGATCCTCACATTCTTGCATTCCGTATTTTCAAGAGTCTCAGGCTCAATAGATTCTTCGTGAATCTCGGAATTAATCAAATCATGAGCGTCCTCATGTGATTCTTTCATAGTGTCATTTAGATCGTTCTTTTTCCTCTTTCTAGGATTTCGATCTTTGGAACCTAATGGTCTGCCACGCTTCTGGCGTGCATTTGACTCATTGGATATGACACTAGATATTTGTCCAATAGGGACTTCAATACGGATCGGAACATTTTCCCGCGTGAATGTGTGATTTCGTTATCCTCTTCAAGTCCGTAAATGCGTCAGGCATTTGATTTGCTATTCTTTGCAAATGGATAATCTTTTGTACCTCTTTCTTTCAAATAGAGGTATGTGGATCAAGATGAGATAATGATGCATTTTTCCACAAAATTTCCCGTTTGGTTTTACCAACTTCTCCCCCTAATTTTGGGAAAAGTGTCTCATCCAATTGACAGTCTGCAAATAGTGCAGTGAACAAATCTCCTGTCAATGTTTCGAGGTAGCGAATAATGGAGGACGCGTCAAACTCAACATATATTCCTAACCTCCTTTGCAAACCCATTTTGGTGCGGGATGGCGGTGCTACAGGCACATATACTGCGCATCCAAAGCTTCTTAAATGGGATATATTGGGTTCATGACCCAAAACCAATTGCAACGGGGAATATTTGTGTCAATTCGTCAGTCAGAGACGAACTAGCATTGCTGCATGCAACATGGCGTGACCCCAAAACGAAGTGGGCAGCCGACGAACTAGCATTGCTTCATGCAAAATGGCATGACCCCAAACCGAAGTGGGCAGCCGACAAACTAGTATTGTTGCATGCAAAATGGCGTGAACCCAAGTCGAAGCGGGCAGCCGACAAACTAGTATTGTTGCATTCAAAATGGCGTGAACCCAAACCGAAATGGGCAGCCTCGTTTTCATGAAGAATTCAAGATTATTCTCATCTATTGTCTCAATATGATATCCATTTTGAATGATATCTTTAAAACTCAACAAGTTCCTTTTAGACTTGGAGGAGAATACTTTGATTGATATCATTAAAACTCAACAAGTCCTTCTTAGACTTGGAGGAGAACATTGCATTCTCTATGATTAACGTCATGCCTTTGGGCAGAGTTATAATTGCTCTTCCGGAGCCTTTAATCAATTTACTACTTCCATAGATTGTAGTAATGTTTGCCTTACACAATTACTCTTCTTTTCTTTGAGTATTGTATGTGTAGTACATGAATCAACTAGGCAAATACTTTTACAATTGGACGTTGGTCCAAGTTCGCTTTGTGAGATATCCATATTTGCTATCCCATAGTTTAACATACAAAAGAAATACACGAACATAGGAATAAACAAGTTCAATTCTTTTGTGTCACATAATATCTTCAAAATCTGCTACTAACAGTTGGCTAACAAAATCAGATATGTTATCCATAATCAATTCCTTTGCAGTTTGAAAATTTCAGCGTTTTTCATAAGACAATCGATTATTAAATACACACAATCGATTGTTTGAACATAGACAATCGATTGTTAGACATACACAATCGATTATTTGTTATTTTTTTGAAAAACTTCAGATCACACTGTTTAAGACAATCGATTGTTAAACATAGACAATCGATTGTGGATGATTTTTGAAAAATTCCAGATTACACTGCCTAACGACAATCGATTGTTAGATATAGACAATCGATTGTGGGTGATTTTTGAAAAATTCCAGACCTCACTGTTTCAAGACAATCGATTGTTAGACAAAGACAATCGATTGTTGGCTATTTTTGAAAAATTCCAGAACACACTGTTTCAAGACAATCGATTGTTAGCCAAAGACAATCGATTGTTGATCAATTGTTTTTCAACTTTAATGCGAAAATAGTTGATAATCGACTAGTTTTTCAGGCTAGTCGATTACCCCCACTGGAAAATAAAAGTTTTATTGATATTTGAGCATATTGAAGATATTCTAAAGAACTACTGCTAACATTGCATCATGAACTAGCTAATACGAGCTAATACTAATGACTATTAGATTATTCACTAACTAATACAAATAAGTAGAACAAAATCAAATAACTCCATCTTATTTCATCATGGTCCCATCGCCGATTAGGTGGTCTATTTTCCCCTCGGGTTGCTCAAAGAAGTCTGCCACATCCAGGTGGGTGATGTCCTCATTGTCGTCATAGACAAAGTTTGTTTCAGGGCCTTTTCTCTTTCGAGATGCTTGATAAAGGTCAACCAAGTGTCTTGGTATACGGCAAATCTTTGACCAGTGCCCTTTCCCACCGCAACGATAACATATAGTTTCTGAACTATTTGCCTTAGGATCTTCGGGATCCCGTTTCTGCTTTCGGTGGTTATCTCTCTTTGGGGGGTGACGGACTTCTTTGGAATTTCTTCCTTGTCCACGTCCTTGGCTTTGACCCTGTTTATGACCGTGATCATGGTCCCTTTTATGTTTGGCATAATGCGAGTGCACCATATCTGCTTCAGGCAGTGGTGTAGACCCAGTTGGTCTATTTTCGTGATTTCTCATGAGCAGGTCATTATTTCGCTCAGCCACTAGTAAGAGAGAAATCAGTTCAGAGTACTTCGTAAAGCCTTTCTCTCGGTACTGTTGCTGCAGTACCATATTGGAGGCATGAAACGTTGTAAACGTTTTCTCAAGCATATCGTAATCGGAGATGTTATCTCCACATAGCTTCAGTTTAGAAGTAATTCTGAACATAGCAGAATTATATTCAGAAACGGACTTATAGTCCTGTAGCCTCAGATGGGCCCAATCATATCGTGCTTGTGGCAGAGTGACCAACTTCAGGTTGTCATATCTCTCCTTTAAGCCGTTCCACAAAACGAGTGGATCCTTGACGGTGAGATATTCAATCTTCAAACCTTCGTCAAGGTGGTGGCGCAAGAAAATCAAGGCCTTCGCACAATCTTGGGTGGATGCTTTTTCTTTATCTTTGAGGGTGTCTCCGAGACCCATAGCATCTAGGTGGATTTCAGCATCCAACACCCATGTCATATAGTTCTTGCCCGAAATTTCAAGGGCAACGAACTTTCTTTTCATAATGTCAGACATACTCGAAAATTAAATTAGGAAGAGGGAAAATACCTTGGATTTTCGAGAATGATACTTTAGACGGTAGAGTCTCGTGCTGATAACGTGTTATAAACTAAAGCAAAAGACAAGAACAATAGAACAAGAACAATAGCAATAGAGAGAAGAGTAGAGAGAGTTCTTCTTATTGAGTTGAGAGGGGTCTCAAGGGATGATTTACAATGGTAGGGGGCACCTCTATTTATAGGGAAGAGGAAGATTTAGCTACCACTAATAGAACTCTAAAATCTCTCTAATTAAATACATTAAAGACATTCACCTTAAATAGAAGTGTAAGAATCTTCTATTTCATAACATTCCTTTCATTTTATGGCTCTTCATAAGTTTAAGCCTTGGCTCTGCTCATAGAGTCCTCCTGGAACCAACAAAAGCCGAGAAACCAGAAAACACCCAAAATCCCAATGGAGTGACAAAACCGTCAAGCGGTGGTGGAGGCTTTGGTTGGGGTTGGGGAAGCGACGGCAATAACAACGGAGGAGGCGGCGGCGGTGGAGGTGGAGGAAGCTATGGTAGCTCTTGTGGAAGTGGAAATTGTAACCAACCAGGAATTCCAGTGTATATTCCCCCTGGAATTGGTGTTCCTGGTGGAGGAGGCGGAGGAGGAGGAGGAGGTGGCGGAGGAGGCAGCGGCTATGGTGGCTCTTGTGGAAATTGTAACCAACCAGGAATTCCAGTGTATATTCCCCCTGGAATTGGTGTTCCTAGTGGAGGAGGTGGTGGTGGCGGCGGAGGCTACGGTGGCTCTTGTGGAAGTGGAGATTGTAACCAATCAGGAATTCCAGGGTGGATTCCCACCCCTGGAATTGGTTTTCCTGGTGATGCAATTGCCCAACTCAACCAGTCCCATATCCTTGCCCATATAGATGTCAGCCACCAGGGTTTGGCTGTATTATTGGAAATGCTAAGCAGACTGACAAGGAAAAGCAAGATGGTGGTGATCATGAAAATGTAAACAGGGAGAAAGCAGTGTAGCCCAATTTTGAGAAACATGACTAATTTGTAGCAGTTAAGCTTACACCAATGCCTTAGCCTTTACTAGTAATGGCACCTTCTTTAATAAAATAAATATGCACGTCTCTAAGCATACTTAATAATAATATGTACTGGTTCTTCTACTTTGTAATCTCTATGAATGCTATGACAATTGGAAATCATACAGGATTCACAAATAGATCCATTGTGAAATACAAGCTTGCAAGTCCAGTTGAACCATAGTATCCTCCAGTTTGTCTCCTGTTTAACTTATATTCTATATAGTGACGATGTAAAAAAAGTTTTACAATATCAAATCGTCAAAGTAGTACCTGCAGATCCATTTAGAGCAAATATTTTTGTAACTATAAAAACTATTCTTTACTACCTGCAGATTTTCTTTGATACACATTCACATGTAAACATTTTCCAAGTATATTGTTATATGTCAAGTTAAACAACCTGCAAATGTAATAACACCAACTCCATTTTGCGTTGTTCTCCAACTTTACTGTGGCGGTTAATCTTTACCCACATCTCCTCTAGCAGGCATTGAAGATGATCTTGCTAATACTTCAGGTGGAAAACTTGGGGAAGCTGTGGAAGAAATAGAGGCACAGGGACGAAGGAGAGGAGTACCAACACGACTTGAAGTTTCGTTAATTGTTACTGAATGATGATCCTCCGTGACAATTGTCGGTGGCTGTAGCTCAATTTCAGTACCTGCACCATGCACTGTTCGAGGGCTATCAACCAACTGGTCATCGTATTCCTCGAGTGAGATCACTGTGCTTGTATCAGTGCGCACAGTAGAATCATCTGGGAACATGCGCATCCTCCTTTTCCTTCTTGCTGCCTTTCCCCATCCATGGATCGTTTCTCTTATTCGCTGGGGAATCAATGCAGCCTTATAGTTTGTACCCATCTGCAAAGGAGACAGTATAACATGCTCAAAGCTTTGTTCTTGGATAGTGAAAATATGAACTACAAGCTCGTGTATTTGTCCATGAAAATTATTCGGAAGTTCAGTGAGGATGTGCAGACGCGGATTCTCCAAAATGATGTCGCAACCGTGTCGGATCCTCCAAAAATACACTGCATTTGGAGGATCTGATACGTGCCCAACAACATTTTGGGAGAGTTTGAGCAACATAGGTTGTTAGCAAGGTGAATTGCATTGACAGGCATTAGATCACATGCTAAATGGCCAGAAATTATCAATGCAGACAAGTATTATAAAACAGAATTTACTTTTCAAGCTTCAACTTCCATTGTAGAAGACTAAGATGATGAACTACATGTAGACATCACAAAGTTTAGTAAAGATAGAAAAGAATTGTTTTTTAAAAAGAAAAGAAGAACTAATAAAGAGTTTACTTCACAGCAGAAGAGCAGTACATCTAAATCTGGAATGTCAGACGCAAATATGACCTAGAGACTTGTTCAGAATGCAAGGTAACTAGAAAAACACAAGAATTAAACTCTTGTTATCCTTGTGTTATACAATTTTTTATACCTTTGACTTCAGTGCCATTCATCTTCCTAAGCTAGATCACAAATTATAGACTTTTGCCTTTCTTCAGCCAAGAATTACACACATAAAGATACAGGAAAAAATGAACGTCAGGTGCAGCTTAGTAACTCGGACTGTTGGCCGTCACAATCATTATTTTGGTTTATCTTCAAGTCCTTTCGGAAGCAAAATGAGCTAAGGATCATGGTTGGATCATGGTTGGATCATGGATGTAATTAGGAAAGTGAACCAGGTCGCGCAGTAGTTTATAAATTTTAATGTTTACAATTGTTCACTTTTACCACCTTTTAGGATGATCAAGAAGATTTTATGTGGACGATTACCTTGATCTCTGGACATCTGTTGCCCCTTTGAAGTACCACATTTTCGACAGAAAATAACCTTTCATGATTTAAAATATAACTAAAGAGAATAGAAAAAAGTAAAGCCCCTTCCCTTTCTCCTGTACCATCACCTCCCTTTTCCTCACCTACTCCAGTCTCTGCTGTCTACCAATCTGTAGTGTTCATTTGCCATGTGGAAGAAGAAAAAAGAACTATAATCGAAAATTAAATTTGAGAAAAAGGAAGATAGGAAGAAAGGCGAGGGAAGAAAAAGTCTAATCTAGAGCAGTTTTGTCTTCTAATCAAGTTTAATTATTTTGGAAGGAATTTAACCATGTAGTCCCTAACCCTTTGTAGAAGGCCAGAGAGGTATGTCATACAAAGTGGAAAGTTAGAGAGAAAATTATAGTACTTAATTCTGACTTCTTAGTTTAGCTACACCCGTTGTGACATATACCTGTGTAACCAGAGCATAGAGTGGCAAGGTGCTATAACTGCAAAGGAACTGTCCAGCAAACCTGGGTGACAAACAACAGCACGGCTCAAACAATTGTGCTAAACAGATATATATTGGTAACAATGTAAAACCTTAAATAAGAGATAAAAATACAGTTTGTAATTACACATACCCCATAATTAATCGTAGATACACAAGTGTGTGATTCTTTATGAAGCATGAGTTATACCCAAATTGCCACTGGAATAAACATGTAACATTGTCAAACTCAGACATTCAGAATATTAGTGTCTACTGCACATAGAAACAGCATATGCATGTGATAGAACATATTATTCAAGCACACAGGATAGAGAATATTTTGTGAAAATCAGCTTAAGGATCCCAAAACACTGAGGGGGCACTGACAGAGAAATTATCAATAACAGAAAACACGAGGAGTCTATTGGTCCCTGGTGCCAAGAGTCGATTGAAATTTGGAAATACCGTGTTACTAAGTTGAAGCAAGGATATTTAAAAATTTCCAGAAGAATATTCAGACAAGATTTTGGTAATCTAAGGGTTATATACACAGAAGAAAAAAGAATACTTTTGACTTGCTTAAAAAAATAAAAGAGAGGAGAATTTGAGTTTTCTTGTTGAGCAAATGACAACAAAAAATGGAAAAAGGAACGGGTGTTCACCCCAGTGTTCCAGGACTGTACGCACACTTCTATTAGTAAAACTATAGGAGATTGTATAAGCGAGATACAGGTGAAGGAAAATAAGTCCTCAATGTTAAGAAATTATTTAAGGGAGAAAACATTGTTTCATCCAACTCTAAGAAAGGATTTGAGTTAAAAAGAAACAATTATTAGTAATACATACGGAGACACCTAAAGTTGGCACGATCTTTCACTTAAACACTTAAACTAGGCCTCTTTCCAGTTAGACACGTTTCTTAGGCAATTTTCATACCAATTAAACACGTTTTTTGGGCTTATTAATTATTGTGTACGGATTTGCTGCAGCTTTGAAAGAAGTTTTACCCAATGCTGAATTTAGGATGTGTGCCAAGCATATCTGGTCTAATTGGCATAAGAAATGGAAAGGAGAGGAAAGGAGAAAACAGTTTTGGAGGTGCTCTAAATCTAGTTATGAAGTTAAGTTTATTTGTAAGGATATTTTTAGGGATTTATTATATTATCCAAAAAAATCATGGGTTAGAGCCTAGTTTAAGTGTCTAATTGGAATGAGAATTGCCTAAGAAACGTGTCTAATTGGAAAGAGGCCTAATTTAAGTATCTAAGTGAAAGATCATGCCAACTTTAGGTGTCTCCGTATCTATTACGCCCAGAAAATTTGACAACATCAAATGCTAAAGATCGAGAATATTAATACAGTTAAAAGGGAAATGCTTTGACCAGGTATTAAACGTAAAGTTCAAGGTTATAGAAAAAATAAAGCTACAAGAAAGGGAAAAGTGAATACCCAGAACCAAAAGAATGAAGCTAGCTCAAATGCATTCTGCAAAACAAGTTAGAGCATATAGTCATTAAAGTATGTTAGTAGATAGTCAAAACAATTAACATTGAAGTATGAAAATAAAAACAAACCTGAAAAAGGACAAAATGAATCAAGGACAAAAGTAATTCTGGTTTCTTGAACCAGAAAAGTTCATCTCGTGGTTTTAACTTTGCCCTTGAGAATGAGCCAGTAAATCCGGCACTCTCCAATGCCAAGGTTGCAATTACATGCTGCAGTTTTGTACCCACGAGTAGGACAAGCTGCAGAGAAGCACAAGTGAGCGACTATCTCTATCATATTATCACGTCCATAAGTTAATGTACAAATACTTCAGAATGTACGGGAAGAGATAAATATCTTACTATCCCAAGGAGGACAATTTAATGTTTGGGCTACAGTACTGCAAATTATTTTCACCCTCTAGCTAAAGCAAGCATATGTTCTATCACATACATGTATGTTAACTCAACTATAGTTTTCTTCTATCCCAGTTAATTTTCTATTTCCTTTCAATATCTCTCACTGGGGGAAATAAAACATTACGTGGCTGAAGGGCTTAATCCAAGTGTATCTCCTGTAAAAGAAATCGTGCAACCGATATGCTTGTAACCCACTACTAGTCCTAAATTAAGAAAAACGACTACTCCAGAAGAAATAAGAGAAAAAGGAAATAGGCGTTGTTTTACTTTTATATACACAAACATATTCATGCATTTATGAAGAGTCCCACAATAGAATTTCAGTGGAAGCACTTACAATGATAGGAATTAGTGCTATCCAGAAATACAGATTTGATCCTGCATGTTGAAGTTCAATTGGTCATTTATTTACAACAATCGCTGGGAAGCAGAAAATGCAAGCTTATCTAATGACCAAAAACTAAGGAATGGAGGATGCAGTACCTTTCACATTGAACAGCATAAAACCCACCACGAATCCCCAGAGAGGGCCACTACAAATATACAACAAAAAGGTTATGACAGAAAGTTTAAATCAAGAAACTAATGATGGAAAGAAAGAAAGATTGTTGTATTATATGAGATCCACTTTTTCATCAAATCTTAGAACTAATCAAAATCAACTTCTCTCCACATTTGGGACCACTTCTCTTTAAACAACTTTTAACTCTCTGACTAGTCAAAGAAGAGGATGAAAAATGCGAAAGGAGTACTTTATATGCTTACCTTACACCAACTATTCTTTGGAATTCTTCTTCCATTGAGCGAATCATATAGCTGTGAAAATCATAGTTTGATGTAAGGTTGTGATTCTGCCATGAATAAGAGGAGAAAGGTCGTAACTAGTAATCTATAACAGAAATCTCTTATCATATCAAGAGACACTCTTGTGATGGAAAAGAAAATCAGTGATACAAACACGAAGATAATTCAGAAAAGATCCCTAAAATAGAGTTCGTAATGAACCGGACTTGTTATATGGCATTCTAACCTTTTGGATGGACGAGCATAGGGTAAGTTTTATGTCTAACTATGAAAGGAAGTGTTCCATTCTTGATAGCGTGTATCAATTGTATTATTATTATTATTATTACATACACACACATATATATATGTATGTATGTATAACTTATGTTCACTACTACTCATACTTTATTTTCGCATGATGAAGATATGAGTCGAGCTTGACGAAAGAAATGAGGATTCATATTGAACCCCAACTTTGTTTGGGACTGAGGCGTAGTTACTGCAAGACTGCCTTCAAAAGCATTAGAATATTTACTTCACCTTTTGCAAGTAATTAGTTCTTATTTTTCCTTGTTATTGGTTCTTGCTTGAAATGTTTCAAGTTCTCTCTCCTCTTCCCTCTTGCATGCAGACAAATGCATGCCTGCAACATCAAGTCTCACTGACTTTTTTCACTACATGGCTTTACAAGTTGTCTCGAATCCATACCGTGATAAAACCCTTGCGTAGAGTAAGGTAATCGGCACGAACAACTGAGCGGCCAAACTGCCGGAAGAAACAGGTCTGCAAAATTTGATAGAAATATACAAAAGGTTATACTCATACCAATCTATAAATAAAAGAGCAAGTCCATGCAAGTAACTTTAGATACATTGCAACGAATATTGGTGGACATTATTGGATGTATATTGTGTTGCTAGATTGGTATTGTCATCATTGTGGCTCTTGTTAACTATTGATTGCAACTGAAATGCTATTCATCGAGAGCAGATAGGAAAATGAAGAATGAAATGTCTCAAAAAGCATTTATCATTTTTACACAAATGTGTTTTAAAATAAAATTTCTTTAAGTAACATAGTAATGCTTTTCAAGAAAAGTACCCATAGAGAGGGAGATCACAGCCAAAAAAACTTTAATCAAGAAAATGCTAATAAATAGACAATTTGAAGATTGGAAATCACAATTTCCTTTCCCTTAAGGAAAAAAGATAGCACAAGCCCTTAAGTCCATGATATAGTATCATCCAGGCCCTTAAATGTTTTTACAGTACTCTAAGCACTCAAACTCCTCTTTTGCACTTAACGAGCCCCTTTGGTTAGATTTGTGCATGCGCTGAACTTAACTTTCTATATAATACCTTAACTAGAAAACCTAATATTCAAAAAAAAAATTGTCCAAATATAAAAGAAAATGTAAAATAAAAAAAAAAATTGTTAGTCAAAATGATATTAACAAGATCCTCAAAACGAAATACTATAATTTTGAAAAGTTTAAGGCTTGTAATTTTACCTATTTAAAATCAATTAACTAAAACCCATCGTTAATTTGTTTCAAGAGAGAAATGATATGGATATTGATTAATTAAATCCATCGTTAATCAAATTTGTTGAATTGTGTGAAATGCCTCATCTAGAAAACTTAAGTTGTTCTTTCCTTGAGCCGAAGGTCTGTTGGAGAAAACTTAAGTTGTTGGAGAGTAATACACTAACTTATTTACTCTAGGTCGGTAACGTGGCTCCTTATTCTTTATTTACATTTTAAAGTCTGCAACTTTGCCCCCTTTTTCTTGAGCAAGCCCAAGCATGTGGGATACTTTGGAAATAAGTGGTGGTTAGATTCAAATCCAGAGTACTACTCTGATACCACATAATTATGTGAACCACCTCATCCCAAAGCTTAATCAATAAAGAGGTAATGCTTTTATTTATTTACTTTGGAGAATGCAATTATGTACGAAAAATGTAATAAGAGAACTAACCACCCAAACAAGGAAATGATTCCTGGCAAGTAGACTTGATGTGTGAACTCTGACAAAAGTCGACTGCCTTCGGAATGTCTTGGCTCTAGAAATTTCTGCATTGAAAAAGAAATCAGTTTCTTTTAGCTTTTTTCAGTTAAGATAAATAGCGTAATTGATTTCTCCCCATTAAGCCATTCAAAGGGACACAGACTGAGGTTTTAAGACACATTTTTGCAAGAATAAATCGCTGATATCTTCAATGAATACCAAGCAGGTACTGAAGTATAAATACGGATAAACAGAAGCATAGAAGCTAAGTGAAGGAGAAAAGTATGAGATAATAACCAATCCTCTATCAGATCTTGATCTATAAGTTCAAGCAGTGTCCAATTTAGACACATACCTTATCCTGTGAAGAACTCTTAAGCATAGAGATGTTACCACATCAAGTAATCTACTATTAACTGGAAGATCTTGGACGGTAGCAGTAGTTAGATTAACCCAAACCCCAGTGAGGTTTTCCAACTTTTATAACACTGGTTCTCTACTTTGGCCTAATCAAATCTGTAAGGGCCTTTATCCAGCTTGCTTCAATTCTTATAACGATATGAAGATGTATCCTTAAACTTGGATCTGGTCCTCCTGAATACAAGGTTTTATAAAAAATATGATGAGAGAACCAGTTCACCCTTCTACAGCTACATAAAACCCTTGATACTCTTCTTTAGTTGATCTTAAATTAGAAAAAGCAGAACTTCACCAAGTTGAGGGAAAACTATCAACTTTCTTTAACTTTCGGCTTGTCTCCAAATACTCACTTTAGACATCAGCTTATGCATGTACATTCTCAAGAGTGAGTAGAGTCTCTGAAGATTAGGTTATTAGAATCCAATTTATACTTCACGTACAGAGAGTCATACATTAAACTGCTAATTTGCCTTGCTCCATCTCCGTCATAACGCATGCATGGTTCTTGACAGAGTTGACTTTCTTTCTAGTACAAAGGCCCTATAATTCCTTATAGATAAATTATACAAAGGCTTTGGCTTTCTAGTTCTGAACACATTTTAAAATTGCATCTCTTGTTAAGGACAGCCCGGTACACTAAGTTCCCTCTATGCATAGGGTCCGGGGAAGGTCCATACCACAAGGGTCTATTGTACATAGACTTATCCTACATTTCTGCAAGAGGCTGTTTCCACGGCTCGAACCCGTGACCTCCTGGTCACATGGCATCAACTTTACTAGTTACGCAAAGACTAAAATTGCATCTCTTGTTAAATAAGAATTTAAAACCAGCAGATTTTCCTTTCCAAAAAAAAAGTAGCTTTTAACCACAATGATTACAAGGAAACCACGAACGGTAGAAGCTAGAGAACAAGATTACTTTTGGACAAATCACATGCAAGTATAGCTTACCGGTTAGCACATCATGTCTGTCCATTTGAGCTTGATCTTCCCACTTCCTCCAACTGTGGATCTGGCCAAATTTTCATTATCAGTCAGCTAGCAATGAAGAACATGTGAAGAGGAAACACAGAAGAAAACAAGAAGAGAGCAGTGATAATAATGAGGATAAAGACCAAAAAGATGTATTTCACAGGACATATATCGCTACTTCTGCAGGGAAGTGGCTAGTAGCTGACACAATTAAGAAGTGATAAAAAAATGAAACTCTGGATTATAGCCAATATGGCATGCTATTCCCCAATTTCAATATAGACAATCGGCTGTTCACCTAATGTAAAATCAAAGACGAGCTCGGCTGCAGAGTGAATGAAACTACTAGAGATGATATGCTTAAATGTCGAAATAAGAGCAGCAAATCTTGTTGACAACTGAGGACAATGTTCAAACAGATATTGTTGTATAATTATAGACCAGTGCAACTTTGAACGGACATATTTCCTCATAACCAATATTTAGCAAAAGGAACCAGGCTTAAGACATAGAATAAGTACATTATATCTCAGTATTGATAATGCAGATATTCTTATTTCAAATTCTCTCCTGCATATTATTACACAGATTCCAACATAACTTAAATTGAGTATTATGCTTTAATACAGCAAATAAAAAGCTGCATTCGTAATGCAGGGATTACTTTTTCTTATACGACCAACCAAGCGCTACATTAATTATGCTGGGATTATTTTTCCTAATCCCTCTAACCAAATATTTTATTATTTTATGCAGAGTATATCTTTTCTAACCGTTTAACCAAGCAATCTCTAAGAATATCAGGAACTCAAAGCAGAAATCTTCTGTCCACAAGGTACTAAGTGAAGAGGAAATAAGTGAGCATATATTGTATTACCTTCATATATGACTGTAATTAATTTTTTATATGGCTGTAGACTTCGCAAGCCAGATCAATACATCACAAATTACTTTTACGTCCAATCAAACTAACCACTCGGAAAAGCATGGACAATTAGATTAACATATACACCAAAAAAAGGACTTTAAAGATTTCATCAACACGATGTGCATTTGTTTAGCAAGTTCGAATAAAATAGAGAGTACTACCTTAACAATCGCCAGCAGCATTGTCAAGCAGCTGTAAGATATATGAGTAATGGCCATAACGAAGATGAAGCGGTGCAGCTGCTCTAGGCCTTCATATGATACAAATGGTTCATGATTCTGACAAGATGTTAGACTCAGATTATTGACACTACCGTTTCAGAAACAATTTTAGAAAACATAAAGAGTTACGTCCTTTTTGTAAGATAATCAGTTGTAGGTACATATCTTTGAGAATGCCAGTTGCAGGTCCATATTATGGCAACAGGAATAGAATCAAAAAAGATACTGAAATAATGGTCTAATATGCCACATGGAAAATCGAATATACCTCTCCGCAGGTGTTTCGATTGAAGGTATTTAATACTCTCCTCTGAAGAGTAAAAGCCATCAAAAGTTTACGCTCCTTCAAATCTTTATTCTCCATTTCTTCATCAACTTCAGACTTTGTACATGGAGCAAATACATTATTGTAAAACTTTGACGGTATGCAAGTACTAGATATGATGCTGGAAGTTGCCGTGAGTAGGAGAGAAATGAATCCTAGAAGCATCAACTCTGTGTAGCAAACATTGAAAAACGGTTATGACAGGAAAAGCAATGCTTTAGGGGGTGGAATGAGAGGACTCCAAATTTCAAAGTCTTTTCCCAACTTTTTTCAACATAGAGTACCTTCTTTCATTTTCTCCACAGCTGCAAACAATGGCTTTCGATTGGTTTTCTTCAACCACTGACATGAGAAAGTAATAAAAACTAAGTAGTTAGTTTTTAAAGACATAATCATCGGTGCTAACAAAACTGCTTCAACAAATATTATGATCTTGAAAAGAAAGAAGTTGTGCATTTGTTGGTTCCCTATATTTCTCTTTCCACATGGAATTTAAAAAGTAGCAAAGTTAAATATGAGCAACTACCCAAGACCAGAAACTCTAGGATAAGTTCCTCAATCTATAATCAATTTTAAGCAGTTTGAGTAATCAAAAGCAAATTTGTACATGACCAAGAACTACTGATGAATATTTAAACCCTTGGTCACAGAGAGAATATCTTATTCTTATAAGTTATAACACCCCCCCCCCCCCCCCCCGAACCAATATGTCTGAGAATAGCACTAACCCAAAAATCAAACAAAAGACAGTCCTAGAGCAATGTTCCAATAAAACTAACAAAACTAGTAAAGTGAAAAAGGGTAGAAATCAAAGGAGAATTGTTCTTACAGTAGATAAGCGGTGAATGGATCGCTCGACAAGGAGTGAAACAGCAACAAATATAGTCAATACAGAAGCAACAGACCATGTTGGTGTCAAGGCCAATGACCTAAGTTCTTTGTTACCTTCTTCCATTTCTCAGTGACCAATGTCTATATATAACTAATATATAGAGAGAGAACTTCAATTGACCTCTCCAGCAAATAGAATCAAACTCTACCACCAATTACATAAAAATTACAACTTTCTCGCAATCTACATAACTGAGAACTACTTGTGACATAAACATCAAAACTTTCTTGCAGTACAAGAAGCATGGTCCTCTATTCAGTACTAAGTAGAGGAGAAATTCTGAAATCTGTCACTTAACCTTTTTCAATAGAGACTCAACTTTCAAAAAAGATGTGTTCTATTGACTTTGATTTGGACTTTGCAAAAATTATAAAATCCAGCAAGAAAAGGGTATTTTGACCCCACAATGCTATAACAGATGCTTCTTCCTCTTGATTTTACCTAACAGATGTACCAATGCAACAGCATTATAGATTTGATTTGATGTCTAGAGCTAAGACCCACTTAATAATAATAATAATAATGAGGTAATAAAATGATTCCTGAACAGCTACTCTTTCACTGAAAGCAGAAAGCTCCAATCTTTATGGGTTTTCTGAACTTAAAATAGCAAATGTTGACTGAAGTGATGCCTTTTAGGAAACGTTAAAGAAATAAAAATGGGCAACTACTCCAGAAGATAACCAAAAAAGACAAAAAAATTGTGGGAAGTGAGTACCAAATAACAAAGAGTTTAAATTTAATGTATTGATTGTAGTTATTGATACAAACAGGCTCTTTGATTATAGGTAAAACTTTCCAATAAAATTAAAACTATTTATTATTATAAAGTAAAATTTATTGATAGTGTAAATAAAATTATATACTTATTAATTTGTATGTATACTATATAATTTAAGTCCAATAAAAAAGGGAAAGGTTAGAAAAGAAATGAGCTGGAGGACAGGAGGAGTGAGCATAAATAGGGGGTTCCGTGTAGTTTCTGGGGCTCCAACTTCATTGCTACTTCGTACCGACTGGGTTCACTTTTACTTGTGCATCACTCCTTAAAAATTAATAAATAAAATATATGTTATAAAATATTCTATTTTAGATGAATGTCCATATTTAGAGAGATAGTAGGTTTACTTCTTGGTGGCTAAGTCACCACCTCCCTATAAATAAAGGGGTTCTATTCCATTGTAAACCATCCCAAAGTATCAATAAGAATACTCCTCTCCCTACTTTTCTCTCTATTGTTCTTGTTCTTATATTATTTCATAACACGTTATCAGCACGAGACTCTACCGTCTCAAGAATCCTCTTGAGAAAATTAAGGTATTTCCCTTTTTCCGAATTTGTTTTAATTATGTCTGATATTATGAAAAGAAAGTTCGTTGCCCTTGAAATTTCGGGCAAGAACTATATGACATGGGTGTTGGATGCTGAAATCCACTTAGATGCTATGGGTCTTGGAGACGCCATTAAAGACAGAGATAAAGCATCCACCCAAGACTGTGCTAAGGCCTTGATTTTCTTGCGCCATCATCTTGATGAAGGTTTGAAAATCGAATATCTCACAGTCAAAGATCCACTCATCTTGTGGAAAGGCTTAAAGGAGAGATATGACAACCTGAAGTTGGTCACTCTGCCACAAGCACGATATGATTGGGCTCATCCGAGGCTCCAAGACTTTAAGTCTGTTTTTGAATATAATTCTACAATGTTCAGAATTACTTCTAAAATGAAACTCTGTGGAGATAATATCTCTGATTATGATATGCTTGAAAAAACGTTTACAACGTTTCATGCCTCCAATATGGTACTGCAACAACAGTACAGAGAGAAAGGTTTCAAAAAGTACTCTGATTTCTCTTCTCCTTGTGGCTGAGCGAAACAATGACCTGCTCATGAGAAATCACGAAAATCGACCCACTGGGTCTACACCATTGCCTGAAGCAGATAAGGTGTATTCTCATTATGCCAAGCATGGAAAAGGCTATGGCTTTAATCATGGTCGTGGTCGTAATCGGGGTCATGGCCGTGGACGTAGACAAGGAAGAAATTTCCCTGATGTCCGTCACCCCCCAAAGAGATATAACCACCAAAAGCAGAAACGGGATTATGAGGATCCAAAGGCAAATAGTTCAGAAACTATATGTTATCGTTGCGGTGGAAAAGGTGTTAGGATTTATGCCCGTCACTAGAGGGGGGGTGAATAATGCGGCACGAGAATATTGATAAATCTTGCGGAATTAAAATTGCAGGAATAAAATAAATTCGGTAATTAAAATAACAAGGAAAGAACGCACCGAATTTATCCTGGTTCACCACAACCTGTGGCTAGTCCAATCCCCGAGAGACTCTCTCGAGATTCCACTAACTTCGTTAAGCTTACGGGTGCTTAACAAACCGTTACTATTGCTCGTGGATACCGCACCACAAGACTTCAACTTGCTCGAGGATACCGCACCTCAAGGCTTCAACCACTAAGACTTAGAGTACTTAGCAAACCCGACAACCAATGAGAAGATATGTTCTTCTCAAACACCTTTCTCTTCTTACAACAAGAACTCTCTCAAAAGAGTAGATAAAGAGATACAAATTTAGCTCTATGAACAACTCAAAGTTGTCTCTCAAATGGCTCAACAAAAGCTCTAAAATGATGCTCAAATATGATCAATATGTATATCAATATTGGGAGGTGTTGTGTATTTAAAATCAGCTCAAAAGACCTCTTTTTATAGGTGAAAAATGGTGCATAACCGTTGCTTAATTGGCAATTAATTATGCTGATTTTATGCTCATATAATCGATTATTTGACTTCACATAATCGATTATTTGTAACGTTAATAAAATCTGCCAGATTCTGCCCACACATAATCGATTATTTCATCCTGGATAATCGATTATGTGTGTAATGTTCCGAAAATCAGATCGCTGATTTTCAGCCAGATAATCGATTATCTTATTTGATATAATCGATTATATTGAGACAGTGTCTCAAACGCTGGCAACGGTAATCTCATAATCGATTATACACATTTGGATAATAGATTGTTTGGTGGCAATGTTCAAACACTTAGGCCACGGCTACCATATAATCGATTATGCCTTATTGTATAATCGATTATTTACCTCCAGAATTTACAACTTACTTCAAAAATCATTTTGGTTAAGATGAAAACTTTAACAACATTTTATTTGAAGTATTTAAAATATATTTATGATAAATATGATTTAATAAAATATTTTATGCATGTTTATGATGACCTAATGTTGAGCCAAAAGACGAGATAACTTAAGCGTTGCTCTTACATTGGTTCTACCTAACGACCTACGCCTTGGGTCTTCGGTCTTTGAACATTTGAGCTCGTCTTTGGCTTGTCTATGCAATTCCGTCATCAATATGCTTCTCGCCATTTGATTGTTTGTCATATAGTATCGTTGTTTGACACTTGACTTTATTGTTTGTCATTCATTAAAACCTATACCTGAAAATCATGCTCATACAACCAAAGCACACATATCATAGATAGAGTGATTTTCTACAAAAGGGCACTGGTCAAAAGCTTGCCGTGTACCAAGACATTTGGTTGATCTTTATCAAGCATCTCTAAAGAATAAAGGCCCTGAAACAAATGTTGTCTCTGACGACAATTTTGACATCACCCACCTGGATGTGGCAGACTTCTTTGAGCAACCCGAGGGGAAAATAGACCACTTAATCGGTGATGGATCCGTGATGAAGGAAGATGGAATTGTTTGATTTTATTTTACTTATTTGTATTAGTTAGTGAATAAACTAATAGTCATTAGTATCAGCTCGTATTAGTTAGTTTATGATATAATGTTAGTATTAGTTCTTTAGAATGTTTCAATATGCTTAAATTTCAAAGATATTTTTACTTTTCAGTAGAGTTAATCAATTAACCTAACAGTTAGTCGATTATCTAATATTTCGCATTAAAACTAGACTTTTCCGCAAGCTAAGTTAGTCGACTATCTGATTTAGTTAGTCGACTAACCTGATGACTGTCTACTAAGTTAGTCGACTATCAACTTAGTTAGTCGATTAACTAATATTTCGCATTAAAACTGGACTTTTCCGCAAGGCAAGATAGTCGACTATCTGATTTAGTTAGTCGACTAACCTAATGACTGCTTCCCAAGATAGTCGACTATCAACTAAGTTAATCGACTAACCTCAGCAGATTTTGAAAATATTGTTTGAATGTGAAACAAACGGATTGAATTTGTTTATTCTCATGTTCGTGTATTTCTTTTGTATGTCAAACCATGGGAAAGCAAATATGGATATCTCACAAAGCAAGCTTGGATCAACAACCAACTGTAAAAATATTTGTTTAGTTGATTCATGTACTACACATACGATACTCAAAGAAAAGAAATATTTCTCTCAACTAAATATGTGTAAGGCAAATGTTACTACAATCTCTGGTAGTAGTAAATTGATTGAAGGCTCCGGAAGAGCAACTATAACTCTGCCTAGAGGAACAATGTTTATCATAGAGAATGCAATGTTCTCCTCCAAGTCTAAGAGAAACTTGTTGAGTTTTAAAGATATACGCCGGAATGGCTATCATATTGAGACAGCAGATGAGAATAATCTTGAATATCTCATCATTACAAAGAATGTCTCTGGCCAAAAGAGGGTTATTGAGAAATTCCCGTCTTTATCTTATGGCCTGTATTGGACAAAAATTAGTGCAATTGAGGCACATTCAACAGTAAACCAAAAGGTTACTGATTCCAATACTTTTGTACTTTGGCATGATCGATTGGGACACCCTGGATCAATCATGATGAGACGGATTATAGAAAGCTCATATGGGCATCCGTTAAAGAATTTCAAGATTCTTTTAAATAATGAACTTTCTTGCACTTCTTGTTATCAAGGCAAGTTAATTATTAGACCATCACCAACAAAGGTTGGGACTGAGTCACCTACGTTTTTGGAACGTATACAAGGGGACATTTGTGGACCTATTCACCCACCTAGTGGGTCCTTTAGATATTTTATGGTCTTAATAGACGCATCCTGTAGATGGTCTCATGTGTGCCTGTTGTCATCATGCAACCTTGCGTTTGCAAAACTAATGGCACAAATAATTCGACTACGAGCACAATTTCCTGATAATCCAATCAAGTCTATTAGACTGGATAATGCTGCTGAGTTTTCATCCCAAGCATTTAATGATTATTGCTTATCAATTGGGATAAAAGTGGAACATTCTGTAGCTCATGTTCACACTCAAAACGGTCTTGCAGAATCATTAATTAAACGCCTGCAGTTGATTGCAAGACCATTACTCATGACGAGGCTGCCCACTTCGGTATGGGGTCACGCCATTTTGCATGCAGCAATGCTAATTCGTCTCAGACCGACGAATTATCACAAATATTCCCCGTTGCAATTGGTTTTGGGTCATGAACCCAATATATCCCATTTAAGAATCTTTGGATGCGCAGTATATGTGCCTATAGCACCGCCATACCGCACCAAAGTGGGTCCACAAAGAAGGTTAGGAATATATGTTGGGTTTGAATCGCCCTCCATTATTTGCTACCTCGAAACATTGACAGGGGATTTGTTCACTGCACGATTTGAAGACTGTCAATTTGATGAGACACTTCTCCCAAAATTAGGGGGAGAAGTTGGTGAAACCAAACGGGAAATTTTGTGGAAAAATGCATCATTATCTCATCTTGATCCACATACCTCTATTTGTGAAAAAGAGGTGCAAAAGATTATCCATTTGCAAAGAATAGCAAATCAAACGCCTGACGCATTTACGGACTTGAAAAGGATAACAAAATCCCACATCCCCGCAGAGAATGTTCCAATCCGTATTGATGTCCCTGTTGGACAATCATCTAGTGTCATATCCAATGAGTCGAATGCACGTCTGAAGCGTGGCAGGCCATTAGGTTCCAAAGATCGAAATCCTAGAAAGAGGAAAGCAAACGATCAAAATGAAACTACGAAAGAATCTCATGAGGAAATTCATGATTTAATAAATTCTGAGATTCATGAAGAATCCATTGAGCCCGAGACTCAAGAAAATAAGGAACTATCAATAAATCCAATCGATATTGAGGCAAATTTTAATCGAGTGGATATAGTGGTGGATTATGTCTTTGCTTTTAATGTCGCATCTAGCATTATGCAAGAAAGTGAGGATCTTGAACCTCAATCTGTTGGAGAATGTCGAAAAAGACATGATTGGCCAAAATGGCAAGAAGCAATCCAATCAGAATTGAATTTACTGGCAAAACGTGAAGTTTTTGGCCCTATAGTTGAAACACCTAATGGTGTTAAGCCTGTTGGCTATAAATGGGTCTTTGTACGCAAGAGAAATGAGAAAAACGAGGTACAAAGATATAAGGCACGCCTTGTTGCACAAGGATTTTCTCAAAGGCCTGGTGTCGATTATGAAGAGACATATTCTCCTGTAATGGATGCCATAACTTTTCGTTATCTCATTAGTTTTGCTGTCCTTGAAAAGCTTGACATGCATTTAATGGATGTGGTTACTGCCTATCTTTATGGCTCACTGGATAATGAGATATACATGAAAATTCCCGATGGACTCAAAATGCCAAACGCTCATAATTCAAAGTCCCGGGAAATGTTTTCAATCAAATTGCAAAAGATCCTTGTATGGTCTAAAGCAATCAGGACAAATGTGGTATAATCGTCTTAGTGAGTATTTATTAAAAGAAGGCTATATCAATGATGCCATTTGCCCGTGTGTTTTTATAAAGAAAACAACATCGGAATTTATTGTACTTTCCGTATATGTCGATGACATAAACCTTATTGGAACCCCCATAGAACTCCAAAAGGCAATTGATTATCTAAAGAATGAACTCGAGATGAAAGATCTCGGAAAGACAAAATTATGTCTTGGTTTGCAAATTGAATATTTGGCAAACGGAATTTTTGTTCATCAATCTACCTATATAGAAAAGGTACTGAAACGGTTTTACATGGATGGAGCATATCCTTTAAGTACTCCGATGGTTGTTCGATCACTTGATGTGAATAAAGATCCATTCCGACCGCAAGAAAGGAATGAAGAGCTACTTGGTCCTGAAGTACCATATCTTAGTGCAATTGGCGCACTAATGTATCGTGCAAATACTACAAGGCCTGACATAACCTTTTCAGTTAATGTCTTAGCAAGGTATAGCTCGGCTCCCACAAGGAGACATTGGAATAGGATCAAACATATATTGCGGTACGTAAAAGGGACTACCGATATGGGCTTATTTTATAGCAATAATTGCAGTCCTGATCTTGTTGGTTATGCTGATGCTGGATATTTATCCGACCCACACAAGGCTCGATCTCAAACGGGTTATGTGTTTACCTGTGGAGGCACCGCCATATCTTGGCGATCGACTAAGCAATCAATTGTGGCTACTTCATCTAATCATGCCGAGATAATCGCTATTCATGAAGCAAGTCGGGAGTGTGTGTGGTTGAGGTCTATAATACATCATATTCAAGACAAATGTGGTTTGAAGTGTAACAAACTACCCACGACTTTGTATGAAGACAATGCAGCATGTATAGCTCAATTGAAGGGAGGATTCATAAAAGGAGATAGAACAAAGCATATTTCACCAAAGTTATTTTTCACACATGATCTTCAAAAGAATGGTGATATCAATGTGCAACAGATTCGTTCAAGCGATAATATGGCTGATTTGTTCACAAAATCTCTACCAACGTCAACCTTCAAGAAGCTGGTTCACAAGATCGGAATGCGAAGACTCAGGGATATGAATTGATGCTCTTTTCAGGGGGAGTTAATGCGCGTTTCACTCTTTTTCCCTTACAAGGTTTTGTCCCAATGGGTTTTCCTTGCAAGGTTTCTAACGAGGCAACCAATAGGCGCATATTCAAACATGTGTACTCTTTTTCCTTTTCTTTAATTTTTCCCATTGGGTTTTGTTTTAGTTAAGGTTTTAACGAGGCACATTATTGAATAGACATTCAAGGGGGAGTGTTATAAAATATTCTATTTTAGGTGAATGTCCATATTTAGAGAGATCCTAGGGTTTACTTCTTGGTGGCTAAGTCACCACCTCCCTATAAATAAAGGGGTTCTATTCCATTGTAAACCATCCCAAAGTATCAATAAGAATACTCCTCTCTCTACTTTTCTCTCTATTGTTCTTGTTCTTATATTATTTCATAACAATATATAATTTATCATAATATCTATATTAGTATATAATTTTAATAAATTTAAAAAAGAATTTGAAATAAATAATTAATGTGAAGTCCAAAACAGAAAAAGTAATTTTACTTTTTTTATATATGAAAGTGAACAAATATAACTAAAAATTTATTTTTAAAATAACGAACGAGTAAAAATAAAAATATACGTCACGTGTACCGAATATTTTTATGGGATTTTTACATATACATCCCATATAGCAAACCTTATAACCACTAATGTTTAAGGTTTATGTTTATTACATTTAAGTATACCACCTTTCAATTTATGTACCAAAATTATATTTAAGGTTAATAATCAACTCATTAATTATTTGCTTGATTTGTGGAACAAAATCTTTTCAAACTAATTAATTAGAGGCTTGATTTTCAAACCACGCCCCTTCCCTGTCATCTTCTTCAGCACACCCATCGTCCTCCCCTTCGTCCAAACTCACCGTCACGTCCAGCAGCGAACACCACCATCCATCATCGTTGGTGCTTCGTCGTCTTCTCCAGCCACCCTTGAACCAGTCGCCAGCTCCATAGCCAAACGATCACTAC
This sequence comes from Nicotiana benthamiana, assembly GCA_034376525.1. NCBI lineage: Eukaryota > Viridiplantae > Streptophyta > Magnoliopsida > Solanales > Solanaceae > Nicotiana > Nicotiana benthamiana. The sequence continues at coordinate 31,354,932 of CM067337.1, forward strand.
CTTCTACGGCTATCGTCAACCTCCACGACCAGCTAAAATTGTCAACCCCGCCTCCAGTTGTTCAATGAACCAGACGAGACCCCCCCCTCCAGTTGCTGTCCGTCGTCAACCTGGCGAGCAGTGGCAAAACTCCATAGTCACAACCATGGACGACGACCACTGCTGTTGTCCGAGTTCCAGCTCATCTATGAATGAGCAACAACACTCACAACAGTCCATCCAACCTCTAATAGTTCAAATCCGAGTTCGTTCAATTTTCAGATTTTTCTTTTGAGATTATTTCATTCTTTTGATCTATTTTTTATTATTGTTCTTGGTTTAAAGTGTCGGTTGTAATCTTGTTTTGTTCATTCTATTTTTCAGATTATCAGTTCTTTGTTTAAAAGTGTTGTTTGTAATCTTGTCTTGTTCATTAGTCCTTCCTCACACTGGAAAGTACCGCATTCTTGCTTGAAGAAGTTGTAAACTTGTCAAACAGTCTCAAAGCCCAAACATTATCATGCAATCACATATAAATTCAGAACTATGTTCGCGAACACTGTGAAACTAGATACCAAGCATCAAGAAGTTTGAGACTGGATCAAATGCAAGTTCATGAATGCCATGAACGTCGATCAGAAAAGAGAATTTTTATGGCACAATAATGTACAAACTTGAACCTGTACTGTGAAACACATATTAGCAGACAACAAAACCATGTTTGGAATTGCTTGAACATAATCGTTTATATGTACATACAAGTAATTACAATTAACTACAAAGTTCATATAACTACAAAAATTTGATTACAGTTTAAAAACACACTGGAAACACTGCATATAACATTAACTACATTTACCTACATTTGACTACATTTTAAAAACTCACTGGAAACACTTCGTATAACCTTAACTACATTTACCTACATTTGACTATATTTACCTACACTTCGTATATATATATATATATATATATATATATATATATATATATATATATATATATATATATATATATATATCTTATGTAAATCAAACACTCAAAAATCCCTTCCAAGCTTGACGTTATTTCCAAGCTTGACAGTAGGTTCTCATTTAAGAAAGTATGATTAATTGAAGGGATTTTTACCTTAACTGAATTAGCATTTATTTGGTACAAAATCAAAGATTAATTAGGAGCCATAAATACATGCGTTATTTTAGGCTACAAATTATTTAATATAGATTTGAGCCTTAATAAATGGCGTTATTTTAGGGTGCAACATCAGCAAAGATTTAAACTCACTGAAAACACTTCATATAACCTTAACTACATTTACCTACATTTGACTACATTTTAAAAACATACTGGAAACACTGCATATAACCTTAGCTACTAACCACATTTGACTACATTTTAAAAACATACTGGAAACACTGCATATAACCTTAGCTTGCATTCACATCTACAATTTTATCCGATTTATCAATCGATAGTTGTTCTGCAATTGTAGACTGGAGTTAATTGTAGTTTTTTGGAGTTAATTGGCAAAATGTACTGTTGAATCAAATTTGTAGTTAATTGTACTAATGTAGTGACTACAATTACCTACAATTGCATATAACTACACATCTATACTACATATAACTACAATTGCATAACTACAAATTGTTGGAAGTCCAATGCTACATGTACTGTTGCAGTACATTTTGCGCTGTTATGTTTTCGGATTAAACTTCTTGTCTTGAACAATGAAGAATAATGAATTGACGTTGCATAGAAATGCCATTTGTAGTTTTCAGCAACTCATACCATCCAGTAGATACAAGAGAAGGAGCGGATGCAAGTTCTACAAAATTAACAGAAAAGAAACTATATCGACCTATAGTGATTATTTCAAGTTAGGAGTTTGGTTGAGTGAGCAGATAAAATATAGAAATTTCAACTATGGAACAGAACCTAGAAACTGGATGCTAGAAGAATGAGAGGCCTATTTTCAAACAAGTAAAAGAAGAAAAGTTTCTGAAAATCTGTTGCCTTAAGCTCTTACCGTGATTCTATACACAAATATGTTCCTCAAATGCCTCTCATTGCGTCGAAAACACTAGGACATGCATAAATTTTTCCTTCCATTAATAATCATGGCCACTGTACCATGATTACTTTTTCCTTATTAAGAGCGGCTAATCATTAATAATCAGGAGAGATTAAGAGCATTTAATATGTTACCTTACATGATTTAGCATTTATTTGGTAGAAAATCAAACATTAATTAGAAGCCATAATGATAGGCATTATTTTAGGCTACACTTTATTAAGAATCGTTTTTACCCTTAATTATCTATCGTTAATTTAGGATGAAAAATCAGCCATTATTCCGTGTGGTATATATTATGTTACAAAAACATGGGATATGAGGGTAATAACCAAACAAGGCACAATAATGGTAATAAGGTTTGCTATATTGAATGTATAGGTAAAAATCCCTATTTTTATTTTCTACCATTCCCAACTCCGAAAGGCCCTAGTTGTAGGACCATGGGCCAATTGCTGCGTCTCTTCCTCAAAAGTGAATCAAGCCGCTAATCAAAGCGGTTAGAATATATTTTTAGCACCATCAATGATTGTGATGGAGTTGCACCTATTTAGTCCGTTTCAATTTATGTGAATTAATTTTCTTTTTAGTTCATATAAAAGAATAATTATTTTTTTATTTGAAAATAATTTTTATATAATTATTTATAAATACACAAAATATATATAACTCATTTTGCACTACAAATTCAAAAAAAATTTCTCTTTTCTTAAAATACGTGTCTAAACAGAAACGAAGGGATTATTTTTTCTTTATCTTTAACTATAAGTTTTCGGATAAAATTCTAAGTATGAAGTCGTTTTATCAGAGTATATTTTTATTCCTAAAGTGAGACTTTCTGGCAGGAATTTAAATTAGTGGACTGCAAATACAAATATTGAAATCCAATGAAAAACGAAAACAAAAAATAATATATTTGACAAAATACATAGTTTACTCATCAACCTTGTAGCGAAATCCCTGTTACACGCCTCGCCTTCACGGAAAATATTTTACACACTCAACCTTTTATAAGTGTGTCTAAGACACACTACTTTTGACCAGATAGCATTTGCGTGTTTAAACACAAAACAAAACATGTGAAGCCCCTAAAAAATCTCAATTTTTGTCTCCCCTCCCCACAGAGCACCCCCCCCACAGAGCACCCCCCCCGGTCTTCTTCCTCACCACACTCCCCCTCATTTTTTTTCCCAAATAGAATTTTTGAAAAAACATATCAATTTTAGATCCAAAATTGAGTGGATTTTGTTGGTTTATTGTCCAAGTATTATGAAAACTTTTTATTTGTGATATATTTGAAAGCATTAATACCATTATTGAAGGTTCGATAAAAAAATTTAGAATCTATCATTGTTGGTATATCGAAAAAAGCTTGAAAATTCAATTGGATTTTGTTGATTATTGGGTTATTGAACTCAATTTGTTGCTTGATTATTCTCAACTAGTTATTTAGATAGTGTAGTTGAATTTTGGTGGTGTAGGAAACATTTTCACAAACAACCATGGTGGTAGCAACAGTGGTGATTAAGATAGAAAACGAAAATTGATGAAGAAGATGAATTTTAATTTTAATTCCTAATATTTTTTCCTTATTAAAGACAATGACACATGCCACGACCTTATTAGGGCGTGACTTTCACGTTATCTTGAAAAATTAGTCAAGCCCAAAAGTGGTGTGTCTTAGACACACTTTTGAAAGGAACAACAACAACAATAACAATAACAACAACAACCCAATATAATCCTACTTAGTGGGGTCTGAGGAGGGTAGCGTGTACGCAGACCTTACCCCTACCCTGGGGTAGAGAAGCTGTTTCCAAATAGACCACTGGTATCCTTACCTCAAAGAACTTCTCACCTTGCTCTTGGGGAGACTCAAACTCACAACCTCTCGATTGGAAGTAGGGGTTGCTTACCAACTTTTGAAAGAAAGTGTGAAAATATTTTCGTGAAAAAAAGGTGTTGTCACCGAAATTTCGCTGCAAGATTGACGGGTAAACTATGCCTTTTGCCGAATATATTTCAACCGTAACTATTTGAGCATTTCTTCCATGGTTCATTTTCGAACTTAATAGACTTGTGTCTCACAAAATTTAATGTGGCAAAATGCAATGATTATGATTGGATCTCGAATTATTAGATATGTGGTAACACAAACTTTAAGTATGCACAATGCAATGATTATGATAAGAGTTTAATTTAACCTATCATAAGCTAGCAGTGTATTTACGTTATTCAAAAGATAACCATTGATAATTCATCACAGAAATTAACGCGATATTCTATTCTTATTTTTACATGTGAGAAAAATTGTTAGTGATATTTTCAATAAGATGGACAAATGTCTATCCATATGGCAAGATGCATATAAATAATGTGTATAAATATTCGTCTATGTGGTAATATGCATGTAAGTCTTGACAATTATACGTTACAAATGGTTAGAGACTTGATAAATGACAAGATAAACCTTAAGCTTTTTAACCTATAACAAGGTCTTCCCTTAATCCAATTGATCAGCAAAAAACATCATTCATGTCCTTTCCTTTCACGCCTCCCTTTCTTCTTTTGTTGTCCAATATTAAACATTAGTTGTTTACTTTCTTACTTTTCCTACTTGCTAGCTTATTTTGTAATATTTAATTTTGTTGATTCATGTATCCTCTAAATAAAATAAAGGTAAGCTTGTTTAATCCTGAAGAAATATTTTATAATGCTAAAATTATTTATTAGGATAGTGCCTAGTACGACTCAAGGTAATTCGTGTATCTGCTTACAAAGAATATTAAAACATTGTTATTGGAAAATTTTTGCTCTCAATTACCACAAAAAAAAAACAAATTATCACTTTGTTTAAATGTCTACTGATTTGACTATAGTAGAATTTCGTACTTGTGGGTTATTCCAAATGTAACGTTGGAGTTTTAATTTATTTAAAATGTACAAACTGTTATGAAATAGAAGATTCTTACACTTCTATTTAAGGTGAATGTCTTTAATGTACTTAATTAGTGAGATTTTAGAGTCCTATTATTGGTAGCAAGATCTTCCTCCTCCCTATAAATAGAGGTGCTCTCTACCATTGTAATTCACCCCTCTCAACACAATAAGAAGAACTCTCTCTACTCTTCTCTCTATTGCTATTGTTCTTGCTCTATTGTTCTTGTCTTTTGCTTTAGTTTATAACACGTTATCAACACGAGACTCTACCGTCTCAAGTACCATTCTCGAAAATCCAAGGTATTTTCCCTCTTCCTAATTTAATTTTCGAGTATGTCTGACATTATGAAAAGAAAGTTCGTTGCCCTTGAAATTTCGGGCAAGAACTATATGACATGGGTGTTGGATGCTGAAATCCACCTAGATGCTATGGGTCTCGGAGACACCCTCAAAGATAAAGAAAAAGCATCCACCCAAGATTGTGCGAAGGCCTTGATTTTCTTGCGCCACCACCTTGACGAAGGTTTGAAGATTGAATATCTCACCGTCAAGGATCCACTCGTTTTGTGGAACGGCTTAAAGGAGAGATATGACAACCTGAAGTTGGTCACTCTGCCACAAGCACGATATGATTGGGCTCATCTGAGGCTACAGGACTTTAAGTCCGTTTCTGAATATAATTCTGCAATGTTCAGAATTACTTCTAAACTAAAGCTATGTGGAGATAACATCTCCGATTACGATATGCTTGAGAAAACGTTTACAACGTTTCATGCCTCCAATATGGTACTGCAACAACAGTACAGAGAAAAGGGCTTTACGAAGTACTCTGAACTGATTTCTCTCTTACTAGTGGCTGAGCGAAATAATGAACTGCTCATGAGAAATCACGAAAATAGACCAACTGGGTCTACACCACTGCCTGAAGCAGATATGGTGCACTCTCACTATGCCAAACATGAAAAGGACCGTGGTCATGGTCATAAACGGGGTCAAAGCCAAGGACGTGGACAAGGAAGAAATTCCAAAGAAGTCCGTCACCCCCCAAAGAAAGATAACCACCGAAAGCAGAAACGGGATCCCGAAGATCCTAAGGCAAATAGTTCAGAAACTATATGTTATCGTTGCGGTGGAAACGGGCACTGGTCTAGGACTTGCCGAATACCAAGACACTTGGTTGACCTTTATCAAGCATCTCGAATGAGAAAACGCCCTGAAACAAATTTTGTCTCTAACGACAACTTTGACTTCACCCACCTGGATGTGGCAGACTTCTTTGAGCAACCCGAGGGAAAGATAGACCACCTAATCGGTGACGGAACCGTGATGAAAGAAGATGGAGCTGTTTGATTCTACTTGTATTAGTCAATGAATAAATTAATAGTCATTAGCATTAGCTCGTATTAGTTAGTTCATGATGTGATGTTTGTAGTAGTTCATTAGAATGTTTTCAATATGCTCAAATATCAATAAAATCTTTATTTTCCAGTAGAGGTAATCGACTAGCCTGAAAAACTAGTCGGTTATCTCACGTTTCGCATAAAACTGCAAAACAATCGATTGTCAATGATCAACAATCGATTGTCTTTAAAAATAGTGACCTGGAATTTTTCAAAAATGATCAACAATCGATTGTCTATGTCTGAACAATCGATTGTCTTATCCAGTGAGGTCCAGAATTTTTCAAAAATGATCAACAATCGATTGTCTATATTTGACAATCGATTGTCAGACACAGTGAGGTCCGGAATTTTTCAAAAATCATCCACAATCGATTGTCGATATCGAACAATCGATTGTCTTAAACAGTGTGATCTGAAGTTTTTCAAAAATAACAAATAATCGATTGTGTGTGTTTAACAATCGATTGTCTATGTTCAAACAATCGATTGTGTGTGTTTAATAATCGATTGTCTTATGAAAAACGCTGAAATTTTCAAACTGCAAAGTAATTGATTATGGATAACATATCTGATTTTGTTAGTCAACTGTTAGCAGCAGATTTTGAAAATATTATGTGACACAAACGAATTGAAGTTGTTTATTCTCATGTTCGTATATTTTCTTTTGTATATCAAACCATGGGAATTAAATTGATTGAAGGCTCCGGAAGAGCAACTGTAACTCTGCCCAAAGGCATGACGTTTATCTTAGAGAATGCAATGTTCTCCTCCAAGTCTATGAGAAACTTGTTGAGTTTTAAAGATGAACGCCGGAATGGCTACAATATTGAGACAATGGATGAAGATAATCTCGAATATCTCGTCCTCACTTCAAAGAATGTCTCCGGCCAAAAGAGGGTTATTGAGAAATTCCCGTCTTTATCTTGTGGCCTGTATTGGACAAGAATTAGTGCAATTGAGGCACATTCAACAGTAAATCTAAAGAATACTGAGTCCAATACATTTGTACTTTGGCATGATCGACTGGGTCACCCAGGATCAACCATGATGAGACGGATTATAGAAAGCTCATATGGGCATCCGTTAAAGAATTTCAAAATTCTTTCAAGTAATGAATATCCTTGCACTTCGTGTTATCAAGGCAAGCTGATTATCAGACCATCCCCAACAAAGGTTGGGACTGAGTCACCCCAGTTTCTGGAACGTATACAAGGGGACATTTGTGGACCTATTCACCCACCTAGTGGGTAGTTTAGGTATTTCATGGTCTTGATAGACGCATCCTGTAGATGGTCTAATGTGTGCTTGTTGCTATCACGCAACCTTGCGTTTGCAAAGTTAATGGATAATAGATGAGAATAATCTTGAATTCTTCATGAAAACGAGGCTGCCCATTTCGGTTTGGGTTCACGCCATTTTGCATACAGCAATGCTAGTTCGTCGGCTGCCCACTTTGGTTTGGGTTCACGCCATTTTGCATGCAGCAATACTAGTTCGTCGGCTGCCCACTTCGGTTTGGGGTCACGCCATTTTGCATACAGTAATGCTAGTTCGTCTCTGACTGACGAATTGTCACAAATATTCCCTATTGCAATTGGTTTTGGGTCATGAACCCAATATATCCCATTTAAGAAGCTTTGGATGCGCAGTATAGGTGCCTGTAGCACCGCCATCCCGCACCAAAATGGGTTTGCAAAGAAGGTTAGGAATATATGTTGAGTATGAATCGTCCTCCATTATTCGCTACCTCGAAACATTGACAGGAGATTTGTTCACTGCACTATTTGCAGACTGTCAATTTGATGAGACACTTTTCCCAAAATTAGGGGGAGAAGTCGGTGAAACCAAATGGGAAATTTTGTGGAAAAATGTATCATTATCTCATCTTGATCCACATACCTCTATTTGAAAGAAAGAGGTACAAAAGATTATCCATTTGCAAAGAATAGCAAATCAAATGCCTGACGCATTTACGGACTTGAAGAGGATAACGAAATCCCACATTCACGCGGAAAATGTTCCGATCCGTATTGAAGTCCCTATTGGACAAATATCTAGTGTCATATCCAATGAGTCAAATGCACGCCAGAAGCGTGGCAGACCATTAGGTTCCAAAGATCGAAATCCTAGAAAGAGGAAAAAGAACGATCTAAATGACACTATGAAAGAATCACATGAGGACGCTCATGATTTGATTAATTCCGAGATTCACGAAGAATCTATTGAGCCTGAGACTCTTGAAAATACGGAATGCAAGAATGTGAGGATCTCGAACCTCAGTCTGTGGTAGTACAAAATTAATTGAGAGCTCTCGAAGAGCCAATTATTACTATGTTGGAGAAACACAATTGAGTATTGTGCTGTAGTAAGTCTCAAAGAAACTTATTCAGTTTCCAAAGTACACGCGAAAGCGATTGATTATATTGAGACTATAAAAGGAAGGCTTTGATATCTCCTATTACTACAACTTGTAGCGGGGTAATTTGCATATGAAAAGCTACCCGCCTTGTTCTCCAGTTTGTACTACACAAACGAAAGAATGCCACAATAAAGTGGATATCTATTGGTATAAAACCCATGTCATAATAAACCCGAAGTTTATTGATAAGTGCACATGTCATGGTGTAAATTTGAAGTTTACCAATATTGATAATTTATTCAGTTGGCATTCATGTTAGCCATCTCATTTTAAGTATGATGTGCAAATTCACATAGGTGAATATTAAAGAACTAGAAAGTTCTTTACGAATACTCTTGTATCACTTGTTCTCATTAATGAACTGACCAACTAAAGAGTTCGGGTTGAAGCCCCTAAATTCTGGAAATATCAAAGGTGAATATGGGCCCATTCACCTGCCATGTATACCACATATGATGCATCTATGATATGGTTACATGCGCCATTGTTATTAACCCGCAGCCTGGCAGTGCTTGCGAGGTAAAGCGCTCAGTAATCTAACTTCGAGCATAGTTTCCAGATTCTCTACTCAAGACAGTTCATCTTGACAAGTTGGTTTATATTAAAGTTGGTTTAGCAAGATAATTATTGAGTGCTGCCACTTAATAGCTAAACTGTTTCTTATGAGAACTAAGTTATATATATATCAGTTTGATATAAGTTGTATACGAGAGTATATTCTCCCCTCACAAGTGGTTCAGGGTCAGGAACCAAATAATTTCATCTTATTATTAAGGTGCTGTGTATATTGACATAATGCACAAAGATGATTTTCCAAAGTTGAGGAAACATGTTAGCTTTACTAACATGAGGGGGAGACATGATAAACACTTGAGAAAGTGTTACATGGGATGAATTTTCATTTGTATATGTATATCCCCGAATATCATGATATGAACCTGTAGTTCATAAAAGGGAAATGCAATTGCAACATATTGCAAAGCATGCTATACGCATTTGCTGACTCAAAGAAAGCAACTAAATGGAAGAGATACAATTCAAGAAGAATTGATTCCATATGAAAGACATGTAGCTTTGAACCTATAGTTCATATGCTTGAAACTATAAAGTCAAAGGTATGTATAATCAATTTTCGATACCTTATTTGTTTAGCATGACATGAAACTTTGATATGCAGCTAAAGTCTATTATGTGACTTACATGACTTAACTTGAAAGATTTAAGTTGCTTGAAGCATATGCAATTCTTGGTCCTGAAGTACCACATCCTAAGTACAATTTGTGTACATATGTATCTTGCTATAACTATAAGCATGATGGCATTGAGAATGCATCTATGGAGATATTGAAGAGCTATTCCACGACATTATATGAAGATGTTCATATCTATCAAGAGTGATGATTTCAAGGTGCGGAATATTTATTCAAGTCAATATGGTTGATTTATTCATCAAGCATCTACCAAAGATCGTTTTGAAGATGATGCACAAGATTGGAATGCAAATGCTCAAGGATATAAATCGATGTACTCATTAGGGGGAGTCAATGCGCGTTGCACTCTTTTTCCCTTACAAGGTTTTGTCCCACTGGGTTTTCCTTGCAAGGTTTTTAACGAGGCAACCAATAGGCGCATATTCAAACATGTGTACTCTTTCCTTACTTTAATTTTTCCCATTGGGTTTTGTTTTAAGGTTTTAACGAGGCACATCATTGAATAGACATTCAAGGGGGAGTGTTATGAAATAGAAGATTCTTACACTTCTATTTAAGGTGAATGTCTTTAATGTACTTAATTAGAGAGATTTTAGAGTCCTATTATTGGTAGCAAGATCTTCCTCCTCCCTATAAATAGAGGTGCTCTCTACCATTGTAATTCACCCCTCTCAACACAATAAGAAGAACTCTCTCTACTCTTCTCTCTATTGCTATTGTTCTTGCTCTATTGTTCTTGTCTTTTGCTTTAGTTTATAACACAAATAACATTATAACAATTGAAAATATTTTAATTTCATTAGCCGTTTTTGCATCGTAAGCTTAAACGTTATGCTTGTTTACTCTAATTCAACAGTTACTAGTGTTAGGGATATAGTAGATATGCCCTAGATTCTTGAACATACTTTGTGAATGTCATTTGATATAAAATATATGGTATTTGATATTCTTTTATCATTATTATCAATTGTTTGATTATTTTGATAAGGTCCTTGATTAAATTTTGAGATTTGTCATCGTGATAGAGATCATGATAATGAGAGCAAAATCTTTTACAATTTAATCTAAATTTGTTCTTGATTGTAGGATTATTAATTTGGACATCAGTAATCCGGTTAGATTAATATTTATGTGATCGTCTTTATCGGATAAAGATTAGTTGATCTCATTAACTAAATCACATAGATAGATGATGCATATAGAGATATGATCATTGAACAGACTCATTGGATAATTCCTAATGGTTAGAAATACCATAACTGTCAATAGGATATTTTCTTGAAGAATGTGATGTAATCGTTTCCTTTGACTTGAGATCGTCATAGTAATTGACAAGTTATTTATTGTGCTTTGATACTAGACACCTATGGCACTAGGGCGATAGTTGAAAGGATATTGGGTACGATTAAATACTTGTAGAGTTAGTGATTGATCAAGACGGAATCTGTCAACTCTTGGTAATGAGTTTAAGCTCCATGTTGTCATGAATTATAAAAGACCAAACTAAGACCTTGACCAGGGCAATTGAATGAAAGAATAAATGAGTTTCTTAGGTCATTCAATGGTCGATTATATTTGACGTGAACACATAGTTGATCGCCTATTAGGATTTGACAGTTGAACCATATCCTAGGGTGATCCAGAGCTATAAGGACAGAAGGAATTACTACATTATTCTTCTACTGGTTCTTGAGAGTAAATTGTATACTTCATGCTATCCGGTCGTTAAGGAGTGTTGCTAGACGCCACTCTTGATTAGTATATTGATATGATCAATTTACTACCGGTTTAGTATTGAACCTATGGGGTCGCACACTAACGAGTGTTCTGATCTTTGCTAAAGGATTAATTAATTTATTATTTGATAATTAAATTAAAGAATTTAACTAGTCAAATAAATTTAGTTATTTATCCAAATGAAATATTATTATATTCTTTGCTAGCACAAAGATTATAATTAATATTGTGAATAAATTGAAGTTTCTATTTGGAATAGAATGTAAATATATCTCTTGGGTGAAATATATGTGATATATATAATTAATATTATTTTATATAATAGATGTATATAAAATATAATATTAATAAAGACTTGTTAATAAATCTAATTTTGAATTGGATTATTAATTAAAGTTTTATCCGATTTGGAATGGAATTAATATTTTCAATAGGAAAATATTATATTAATATAAAACTTTATATATTAAAATCCAATTTGGTATTGAAATTTATGGAAAGTCCATAAATCAAAGTCCATACAATTTTCGTTGACAGAAAAGAAAAAAAAATTCGAAAATTTTTCATTCAAAATTTCCATACAAAATTTTCTATGAGTACTTATAATCTAATTTGGAATTGGATATTATGGAAAGTCCATAAGGACTTGGCAGTCACGATGCCACTTTGAAGGAAATTCGGATTTTCATATAAAAATTCCTTAAAGTTTATTTTTGGAACAAATTTTTACCCTAAGTAAATTATTACCTCAACCAAATAGAAAAAGGGTTTGTAGGTGATGCTATATAAAGGGTGATGGAAAAATTTGCAAAAGTTTTTTTTTAAGTTTTTAATTTTTCTTGAGAAGAAACCCTACTTTGTGAAAGTAAGGATGCAATACAAAGCCAAGAGAGAAAATACAATTGCAAGAAAAGTGTTTCTTGTTCTTCTAATTTGAGTTGAGATTTTTGAGAAAAATTTCAACACAATATTCTTCGTTCAATTTGTTCACGGATTTCATTGATCAAAGAGTTGATAGCAAGGATCGGTCTCGATGTGGATACGCATAGAACCTTCGCACTATCGAAGAATTTTGAAACGAGACTCTCTTCACCAGGTACGTTTTTTATCCGATCTTTGACACGTAAATAAATTTTAAACATGAGAAAATCTACCTAGGATTGTTATTATCTTCCGTTGCGTGTTATGAACACCCTTAAGCAATCCTTCAGTGGTATCAGAGCCGTGGTTTATTGTGTCTATAATTTATTTATGAAATATTTTAATATTATATTTGAAGAGTTCAAACCATAATAGATGTACCTTTTGCAATAGTCAAATCATTTGAATGTTGATATTATTTTATTGTGGATAAAATATGCATCCATGTAACTATTGAGATCGTTCATAACTTGAATTTGAAATTTTGTATTAGATACAATGGGAATCTATAATATGTTACATGATTCTATTGTTACTTTAATTGTATTAGTTCATGAGATGTTAATTAATAATAATATTCTAGCATGAATTCTTTTTATGTGATAAATAAGATAAATATGTTAGAGGATGTTGAATTTTGTTTTATGCCATGTGCTTGCTCATTATATAATTTTGAATTATTTATTACATGTAATGTAAATTAATTTAGGGCTAAGCATGTAGACATTTGAACTAAATTCACATGCTATAAAAGATTCGATCTTCGTGTTATTAAAAATAGTTTTTGTGACAATTCTCTCTTATTAAAAATTTGAGTTCTTAAATAATAAAATATAAGATATTTTATTATAAAGCTATCCATCAAGGTAATTAATTTTACTTACTTCTTGTTTATAAGGAGTGGCCTGACTACCAGGAGACTTATAGTTCGAGAATATGTTAAAATTATTTATTGCATTAGATGTATGGATTGAAAGAATTATTCAATGTTACACTAAACGCCTGGACTACCTGGGGGAGTATAAAATTTAATAAGTTCTTTGCTATTATGATGGTTGAACTCAACTATGCCAATAGGATCGACCTGACTACCAGGGGACTATTTGACATAGAGCCATTTAAGGAAATTGTATGGGGATACAATTGGTAAGAGTACCTACCTTTAAAATATAAGTGAGAAACGACTTGATTACCAAGGGGCTCATACATATTGTTAAAGGATTTCTTTATCCACTAAAAGAAATAAAGACTTCGTAAACTATAATGAGGGTAAATAGTTTAAAATAATTAATGGAAATATCATTTAGATAAAAGTCCATGTCTTTATGACATATGCAAATATGTTCTTATATTATTGCCTTTTCTTTCCTATATTTTAGATTTCTCAATATGTCTGCTATATCACTGCGTGGAATACTTGAGACCAACAAGTTGGTAGGACCAAACTTTGATGATTGGTACAGAAATTTGAGAATTGTTCTCATGCATGAAAAACTTATTGATGTGATCGATAAGCCCGCCAAGGAAGTCCCAGATGTAAATGATGATGATGCTACCAAGATTTATCAGAAATACTTGGAAGAATGTCTTACTACCAAATGCATCATTCTCGCTTCTATGAATTCTGAACTGCAGAGGAAACATCAGGATATGGATCCAACTGCAATTATTGAACATCTTAAGAAGATGTTTGGTACACAAAGCAGGACAGCTAGATACCAACTATCTAAGGCTTTATTTGGATCCAAATTGACTGAAAACTCACTAGTTGGACCCTATGTCAATCATATGATTGATCTTATTGAAGAACTTGAGAAGTTGGGGTGCAAACTGGGTAAAGAGCTTTCTCAAGATTTGATCTTGCAGTCACTACCAGAATCCTTTTCACAATTTGTTATTAATTTTAATATGAATAAAATGGATTGTGATCTTTATGAGATGCGTAACATGTTGATTGATTATGAGAATCAACTTGTATCTGAGAAGAAAAAAGGTACTATCATGTTGGTTGGAAACTCTTCTAAGAAGAAGGGTAAGGGTAAAAGTAAACCCAAGAAAAAGCCTACTGCGCCCAAGGGTGGTGTGACCAAACCCAAAGGCAAAGAAGGCAAAGCTGACCAATCTGATGCTGTATGTTTCCATTGTAAGAAAATAGGACATTGGAAGAGAAATTGCAAAGAGTATCTTGCAACTTTAAAAGACAAGAAACAAGGTAAGACTTTAATGAAAAATGTTTTCAAGGTTTCTTTAACTACTACTAATTTTTCATTGTGGGTATTAGATACTGGCAGTAGTTATAAAATCTGCAATATGTTGCAGGGGTTCCAAATAAGTAGAAAGTTGAAGAAAAGAGAAATTAATCTACAAGTTGAAAATGGTGCAAAAGTTGCGGTCGTAGCTGTAGGATCAATTTCTTTAATAATGCCTACGGGCAAAGTACTTATGTTGGATGATTGTTATTACGTTCCTAAATTTGTTTCGAACATAATTTCAGCTTCTATATTAGACAAACATGGTTTTCGCATTAATATAGGCAATGGTATTTGCTCTATTTATTATAGTGATAATTTATGTGTGAATGGCTATCTCCAACATGATGTTTATGTCTTACCTAGTGTGAATGCTAATTCGATTATGCATATCTCAAGTCTGAAAGGATAAATAGAACTTTATTAGATATGATGAGATCTATGATGGGGTTCACTGATCTTCCAATAAATTTATGGGGATATGTTGTGGAAGCAGCAACATACTTACTTAATAAAGTTCCCACTAAGTTTGTCTCTACAACACCATATGAGATATGGAAAGGATGTAAGCCTAACCTTAAACATATTAAGGTTTGGGGTTGTCCAGCTTATATTAAGAGACTACAGTCTGATAAACTTGACTCATGATATGATAAGTGTAGATTCATTGGGTATCCCAAGGAAACAAGGGGATATTATTTCTATCACCCTTCTGACCATAAAGTGTTTGTGGCCAGATGAGCAACCTTTTTGGAAAGGGAATTTCTTTTGGAAGGAAATTATAATGGAGAAATAGAACTTGATGAATATCAAGAAACTAATGAATCAACACAATATAAAGATCATGAGACCCAAGTTGAAGAACCTTTATTGGATGTTTTGAAGTTGCCAAGGAAATTACCATCTTCAACGGTTGAAGTTCAAGAACTAAATGAAGTTCAAAAACAGGTTAATGAACCAGTTCCAAACCAAATTGAGCAACAACGAAATCCAACACAAGGTGAACAGGTTGTACAAGTACCACTTCGAAGGTCTACACGAGAACGTCATGATTAAATTTATTGGTACAAGATGATTTATCAAATGAGGTTGATCATAATGATGATGACCCTAAGACCTATGAAGAGGCTATACAAAGTTCTGAATATGAGAAGTGGCAAAAGGCCATGGAATCCGAAATGGAATCCATGAAGGAAAACAAAGTATGGACTTTAATTGAACCTTCAAAGGATATAAAACCTATAGGTTGTAAATGGGTTTTTAATAAAAAGATTGGAGCAGACGGAAAGGTGGAGACCTACAAAGCACGTCTTGTTGCCAAGGGATATCGTCAGAAAGAAGGAGTCGACTATGACAAGACTTTCTCTCCCGTGGCAATGCTCAAATCTATTCGGATTTTACTTGCTATAGCAACATACTATGATTATGAAATATGGCAAATGGATTTTAAAACATCTTTCCTTAATGGTGAGCTGGAAGAGGATGTGTACATGACATAACCTGAAGGTTCCACATCTTCGTCTGATCATAATAAAATTTGTAAGCTACAAAGATCTATTTATGGATTAAAGCAAGCTTCTCGAAGTTGGAATATTCGATTTAACAAAATAATTGAGAAGTTCAATTTTGTTAAATGCGAAGAAGAACCTTGTGTGTACAAAAAGGTTAGTGGGAGCACAATTGTATTTTTAGTGTTGTATGTTGATGATATATTGCTCATAGGGGATGCCGTACTGGCATTGCAAAATACCAAGATTTGGCTATCTGAACAGTTTTCCATGAAAGACTTGGGAGAAGCAGCCTATATATTAGGAATAAAGATCTATAGAGATAGATCTAGGAAGCTGCTTGGACTTTCCCAGTCTTTGTACATTGATACTATCTTAAAGAGGTATAACATGGATAATTCCAAAAGAGGCTATCTACCGATAGGCACTGGAATTTCTCTCAGTAGGGAGGATTGTCCTAAAACACCTGAAGAGAGAGAACGCATGAGTAGGATCCCACACGCTGGTGCAGTGGGAGCTATCATGTATACCATGTCATGTACACATCCTGATGTGGCTTATGCACTTGGAGTGACTAGCCTATATCAGGAAAATCCTGGTGAGGAACATTTGAAGGTGGTGAAGACCATTCTTAAGTACTTAAGAAGGACTAAAGACCAGTTCCTCATCTATGGAGATTCTGAGTTGAAACTTGAAGGTTATACTGATGCAAGTTTCTCTTCAGATAGGGATGATAGCAAATCTATTTCTGGTTATGTATTCATCTTAAATGGTGGTGCAGTGAGTTGGAAAAGTTCCAAACAAGCTACAGTAGCTGATTCAGTGACTGAAGCAGAATATATAGCAGCTAGTGAAGCTGCTAAGGAAGCTGTATGGATGAAAAGGTTCTTAACTGAACTTGGTGTGGTTCCTTCAATGGAAGGTGCGGTTCCATTATTGTGTGACAATACTGGAGCCATTGCTCAAGCGAAAGAACCAAGATCACACCAAAAGTCCAAATACATTATGCGAAGCTATCACTTGATAAGAGAGATCATTGAACGTGGAGACGTCGATATTCATTGAACGTGGAGACGTCGATATTCAAAAGTTTGATGGAAAGGAAAATGCTGCAGGCCCATTCACTAAAGCGCTTGGCACAAAGGAGTTTGACAAGCACAAGTGGAAATTGGGATGAAGTACAAGAGCGATTGGCTCTAGTGCAAGTGGGAGATTGTTAGGGATATGGTAGATATGCCCTAGATCCAATATCATATTTGATAACTTGAACATATTTTGTGAATGTCATTTGATATAAAATATATGGCATCTGATATTCTTTTATCATTATTATCAATTGTTTGATTATTTTGATAAGGTCCTTGATTAAATTTTGAGATTTGACATCGTGATAGAGATCATGATAATGAGAGCAAAGTCTTTTAAAATTTAATCTAAATTTGTTCTTGATCGTAGGATTATTAGTTTGGACATTAGTAATCCGATTAGATCAATATTTATGTGATCGTCTTTATCGGATAAAGATTAGTTGATCTCATTAACTAAATCACATAGATAGATGATGCATATAGAGATATGATCATTGAACCGACTCATTGGATAATTCCTAATGGTTAGAATTACCATAACTGTCAATAGGATATTTTCTTGAAGAATGTAATGTAATCGTTTCCTTTGACTTGAGATCGTCATAGTAATTGACAAGTTATTTATTGTGCTTTGATACCAGACACCTATGGCCCTAGGGCGATAGTTGAAAGGATATTGGGTACGATTAAATACTTGTAGAATTAGTGATTGATCAAGACGAAATCTGTCAACTCTTGGTAATGAGTTTAAGCTCCATGTTGTCATGAATTATAAACGACCAAACTAAGACCTTGGCCAGGGCAATTGAATGAAAGAAGAAATGAGTTTCTTAGGTCATTCAATGGTCGATTATATTTGATGTGAACACATAGTTGATCGCCTATTAGGATTTGACAGTTGAACCATATCCTAGGGTGATCCAGAGCTATATGGACAGAAGGAATTACTACATTATTCTTCTACTGGTTCTTGAGAGTAAATTGTATACTTCATGCTATCCGGTCGTTAAGGAATGTTGCTAGACGCCATCCTTGATTAGTATATTGATATGATCAATTTACTACCGGTTTAGTGTTGAACTTAATGGGTCGCACACTAACAAGTGTTCTGATCTTTGCTAAAGGATTAGTTAATTTATTATTTGATAATTAAATTAAAGAATTTAATTAGTCAAATAATTTAGTTATTAGTCCAAATAAAATATTATTATATTTTTTGCTAGCACAAAGATTATAATTAATATTGTGAATAAATTGAAGTTTCTGTCTGGAATAGAAATTAATAAAAAAACTCTTTGTTAAAATATATGTGATATATATGATTAATATTATTTTATATAATAGATGTATATAAAATATAATATTAATAAAGACTTTTTAATAAATCTAATTTTGAATTGGATTATTAATTGAAGTTTTATCCTATTTGGAATGGGATTAATATTTTCAATAGGAAAATATTACATTAATATAAAACTTTATATATTATAATCCAATTTGGTATTGGAATTTATGGAAAGTCCATAAAATTTTCGTCGACAGAAAAGAAAAAAAATTTCGAAAAATTTTTCATTCAAAATTTCCATACAAAAGAAAGTCCATTAGGACTTGGCAGTCACGATGCCACTTTGAAGGAAATTCGGATTTTCATATAAAAATTCCTACCCTAAGTAAATTATTACTTCAACCAAATAAGAAAATGGTTTGTAGGTGATGCTATATAAAGGGTGATGGAAAAATTTGCAAAAGGCTTTTTTAAGTCTTTAATTTTTCTTGAGAAGAAACTCTACTTTGTGAAAGTGAGGGTGCAATATAAAGCCAAGAGAGAAAATACAATTGCAAGAAAAGTGTTTCTTGTTCTTCTAATTTGAGTTGAGATTTTTGAGAAAAATTTCAACACAATATTCTTCGTTCAATTTGTTCGCGGGTTTCATTGATCAAAGAGTTGATAGCAAGGATTGCTCTCGGTGTGGATACGCATATAGTCTTCGCACTATCGAAGAATTTTGAAACGAGACTCTCTTCACCAGGTACGTTTTTTATCCGATCTTTGACACGTAAATAAATTTTAAACATAAAAAAATCTACCTAGGATTGTTATTATCTTCCGCTGCGTTTTATGAACACTCTTAAGCAATCCTTCAACTAGCTGTATAGGTTGATCAAACAAGTTGCTTATCATTTAATTTCTACCCATAAATTAAACCTCTGTATCGGAATAAGCCATTGGGAAATTATGCTATAGTCCCTCGAAGGAGAGACAACAAGTTCAACACCATGTGATTTAAATTCTTAAGTAATTATAATACTAACCCTAATTGTTCATAGCCTTTCACATATGCATATGCATATAGAACTGAAATCCTGAAATTCCCTTTGACCTTTGGGTTGCATGAACCTGCATGCAACTCTGAAAACAATATTCAAAAATTTAAACATTGAAATTTTGAATTTTTTTGTCGATCATCGATCACTTATCAAGTTATAATCTACAATTAATAATTAGCTTCAGCTTGTCCAAACCCTTCAATGGAAAGATACAGATGAAAATTTTAGAGACAATTTGTAAATCTTGGCTAAAACTTGGATTTCTTTCTTGACGAAAAATCGCTACAATACGGCCGTGTTAGTTGTAAAAACATCAATATTTGAATTTTAATTGATCGCACATTATTAAACGGTTGATAAAATTGTTTGCGTAGGTTTTGACTTATAAGGGTTAAAAAGAAGCTGACTCAGCTCTCTATATACCATTTCGTAATTCTGTTTAGTTTTAATACCTAATAATAATTAAGAAGCTCAAAATGATATCGTAAAGGGTTTAATTTATATATATATATATATATATATATAAAGTAATTGTCCATGATATATGCAATGAGAAATAAAATAAATAACATGCTAGAACAAGTTAAATACTTTAATAATAAAGTTACAGGGTCAGTCAGGGTATATAAACGATAGCTCAGGAAGAAATCTACGGACGTGAGAATGCAAAAAAGAAATTACTACAGTAATTAAGTAATGAAGTTTAGTTGTTTGCACTAACAATATAATAAAAAAATTTATATCATCAATATAATGTAACTAAATAATATTATAACAGATTACAAATTTCATTTATTAGGATACCAATCAATATGAAGCACTAAAAATATATTTACAATTATTATTATATAAGTGTTTTAATCGTCTAAATATTTTTTATATTGGCTGTCCATATATGTAATTGTCAGCGGTACATATATACATAGTGTGATTTCTCTTGAAATTTGTAAGAAGTTTAACTAGTAAAAGGGATGGGTAGGGTGGGTGGGCTTGGGTAGGGTGGGGGGTGAGCGTGCATGCATTCCACTAGGTGGATGATGCATGCAATAACGTGGATACGCAAAACAAGAACATGAACTAAATTATCAGATACCTCATACGTACCCTTTTTTCTAATATTATATTTTCCATAATAATACTGTAGGAAAATGCTAGAAAGATATCATGATGAGTGTATCAAGCTAGCCTGCTTTGTGGATCTGAGCTAGCTGAAGCTAGCAACTTAATGATAAGGTCCATTTGATAATTACATAATCCCACTTGATGATAAGGAGACTCATTGATTAGTGATTACAGATCATCAACCAAGGCATGATACACCTTGCGGAGTGAACGATGTTACGCGATATTGCTTCGTCAAAATTTTTCTTAAATACTCCTTTGTATGTACAGATAGAATACGAGATAAAAATATTGTATATAAATATAAAATATAACATAGCTTGTTATTATAGCGATTTATTTATTCATTTTTCCAAATGTTGACACACTTACCAAAATTTTTGTGTACGCCATTGTCATCAATATATACAAGAAGAGGAAATAAAAAAGAAATAAGTAGTCCAATAATAATACCGATCTAGAAATCTATCTAACATAGTGTACAGTAATTTTATGATCTTTTGAAGAAGTTATAAAGAAATGTATTGTTAATGTCTTGAGCAGATTTTGACTTGAATAGAAAAATATATGCACGGTGAATCCACTACCAATCCTTAATTTCGTTATTAATTAATTAGGCTGGACTGATCTGGAGGAAAGTGAAATGAAAGTGAGAGTCAAAGGTGGTACAGTAAAAAGCAGTAAGGATGAGGGTAGGCAATTAATTAATATAATTTGGGTAATTTCTCGTTGATCAAGCAGTGATAAGCGGGCCAACCCTCACTTTTTATATTTGCTTTATATATATATATATATATATATATATATATATATATATATATATATATATATATATATATATGTGTGTGTGTGTGTGTGTGTGTGTGTGTGTGTGTGTGTGTGATAAGAAAATTTGTTCTCGTAAATCATTTTAAAGATAATTACTGATATAATTACACATAATAATTATGTGATATTAATAACTTTAAGAATAAAACTGATATATAATAATTAAATTTGCATTTATATTGTAAAAAGCTTCATTATGTATTTTAGACATCGAAATTTTAACGCATCAAGCTAAATCCTAAATTCAAGATACTACAAGAGTCTTGACATCTGTTGAGTTGTCCCACATTAGAGGGATTTGAGGTCCTTGGTCTCCTTATATGGCTTGGACAATCCTCACCTCATAAGCTAGCTTTTGGGGTTGAGTTAGGCCCAATGTCCATTCTTTTCACAATCCTAGGAGTCTATCAGAGTCTCTTGGAGATTATTCTATTCTAAATCCTAACATACATCTATACAAAGGCATCTCAGCAATTCCATATATTCTCGGAATATGCACAAAGAGATCAAATATAAGATCTCAAAATCCCATAAACTCTTGGGATATTCACAAAGATATCAGAAGATGGACGGATACTTCTTGACAATCAAACAGTTCAAGAAGCTAGAGATCAAATACATCCCCAGAAGGTCTGCATCATCCTACCCTCGAATCACGAAGATAATCAAGAAAGAAGAATTAAGGGAGAAGCATAATTATATTCATAATTGATTAGTAAAAGTGTTTTTCTCTTATTTTGTGATTGCAATTTATTTTTCATATGTTAAAAATTTATTGCATAACACATATATATTGTCTTTTTTCTTTTAGTTAATTGAGGGTCGGGGAGGAGAACCAACTGAACTATATAAATTCCCTATTGCATTGTCAATAAAATATAACTAATTAGTTAAATCTTTTAATTATAAACTTAATAGAAAATGAGAATTTGGAAGGAGATGCAAAAATAGATTGTCCTCTCGTACCATTTTTCTGGTTTTCGAATTAGTTCCTTAGTTATGTAAATGTGAATTAACCAATTAGAATGAATATATAATTCTAATAAGGTAAATAAAATATTCTTCATCTTTCTTTTTCTAAAGTAGCATCCTATCATCTCTTTTACTTTTAGTGGGGCAACAGAATTAAGGTAAGTGCTCGTCAGTTATATTTGAATGAGAGGTCATAAAGTCTTAGGCAGCACGGGCAATTTTAGATAATTAGAGAAATGAGCTTCAAATGATTTGATAAATGATCTTCAGATGATTAAGGAAATGGTAGCGCTAATGGAGGTGATTTGATGAGGGTATATGTTTTAGAAAGAGGCAATGTGATTATGTTGATGGTACTCCGTTAGTATTGCAACACTTCTTGTTAGATCGGTTGCTGATATTCGAGTTTGCTTGGCAGCACCGCAGAATCATAGGGTATCTCGTGGGGTGATTGGGTATTTGTGGCGAGTTACATATGAGAGTGGCGGAATTGGGATCAGATATGGTAATTTGTGTATTTTACGGACTTGGAGAATAGAAGTTCTCATATACAGGTTAGCTTGTGGTTGAGGATGGCAAAAATATGGGTAAGTTAGTCAGATATTGGTATGTGCTATGATTCAGTGCTTGTAAACCTTCAAAGGATTATTTATCTGTGTGTGTAACTGGATTTGATTTGGGTCCATTGGTAGACCTATATATGTGTCCGGCATCAAGGGTTTTGTTGACTTTGAGTTGCTGTTGGCGAAGGATTTGTTGATTCGGTTGTCTTGAGCTATTAGCAATTAGGGGGGCCTATGAGTTACCTTCTGTGTTGTGAGACGTTACGATCTGTTCTGTGACAAATAATAGCATAAGCTAAGAAAGCTCATTCTTTAATATATAGTATACAACACAGGCTTGTGTAAACACAATTACTTTCAGTTGTGTATGACATCCATAAAGAAAATAGACAAATAGAAAAACCAAATGATAAGAAATTCATCGCGCTTAACTTGCCTATATAAAAAATAAAAATAAAAAGGTAGTCTGCATTGTCGTTCAATCGTAGTTGAACTTTTATAATATTTGAAGGCACATAGCCTGTGTTGAAGAGCATAGCGTGAGTCCCAGTTCAACCGTAGTTGAACTTTCTAGTGAAGGCACGTAGCCTGTACTGCCGTTCAATCGTAGTTGAAATTTCATAATATTTGAATGCGCGTAGCCTGTGTAGAAGGCGCATAGCCCGAGTCCCAGTTCAATCGTAGTTGAACTTTTTGGTGAAGGCACGTAGCCTGTACTGCCGTTCAATCGTAGTTTAACTTTCATAATATTTGAAGGCGCGTAGCCTGTGTCGAAGGCGCATAGCCCGAGTCCCAGTTCAATCGTATTTGAACTTTTTGGTGAAGGCACGTAGCTTGCACTGTCGTTCAACCGTAGTTGAAATTTCATAATATTTGAAGGCGGGTAGCCTGTGTCGAAGACGCATAGCCTGAGTCCCAGTTCAATCGTAGTTGAACTTTTTGTTGAAAGCACGTAGCATGTACTGTCGTTCAACCGTAGTTGAATTTTCATAAAATTTTAAGGCGCGTAGCCTGTGTCGAAGATCATAGCCCGAGTCCCAGTTCAAGAGTATTTGAACTTTTTGGCGAAGGCACGTAGCTTGCGGTGTCGTTCAACCGTAGTTGAACTTTCATAATATTTGAAGGCGCGTAGCCTGTGTCGAAGGCGCATAGCCCGAGTCCCAGTTCAATCGTAGTTGAACTTTTTGGTGAAGGCACGTAGCCTGTACTGCCGTTCAACCGTAGTTGAACTTTCATAATATTTGAAGGTGTGTAGCCTGTGTCGAAGGCGCATAGCCCGAGTCCCAATTCAATCGTAGTTGAACATTTTGGTGAAGGCACGTAGCATGTACTGCCGTGCAACCGTAGTTGAGCTTTCATAACGTTTGAAGGCACGTAGCCTGTGTCGAAGGCGCATAGCCTGAGTCCCAGTTCAATCGTAGTTGAACTTTTTGGTGAAGGCAGGTCGCCTGTACTGTCGTTCAACCGTAGTTGAACTTTCATAATATTTGAAGGCGCGTAGCCTGTGTCGAAGGCGCGTAGCCTGAGTCCTAGCTCAACCGTAGTTGAACTTTTTGGTGAAGGCACGTAGCTTGTACTGCTTTTCAACCGTAGTTGAAATTTTATAATATTTGAAGGCGCGTATCCTGTGTTGAAGGCGCATAGCCCGAGTCCCAATTCAATCGTAGTTGAACTTTTTGGTGAAGGCACGTAGCCTGTGTTGCCGTTCAACCGTAGTTGAACTTTCACAATATTTGAAGGTGTGTAGCATGTGTCGAAGGCGCATAGCCTGAGTCCCAGTTCAACCATAGTTGAACTTTTTGGTGAAGGCACGTAGCATGTAATGTCGTTCAACCGTAGTTGAACTTTTATAATATTTGAAGGCGTGTAGCCTGTGTCAAAGGCGCATAGCCTGAGTCCTAATTCAACTGTAATTGAACCTTTTGGGGAAGGCACGTAGCATGTACTGTTGTTCAACCATAGTTGAACTTTTATAATATTTGAAGGCGCGTAGCCTGTGTCGAAGGCGCATAGCCTGAGTCCCAATTTAACCGTAGTTGAACTTTTTGGTGAAGGCACGTAGCATGTACTGCCGTTCTACCGTAGTTGAACTTTTTGTGAGTTTTTCTGCATAATGCGCTTCGTGCTGGGGGCCGGGATTTGTTTTTGATTTCGGATCTTGCCTAGCTTGCACTTGTTGTTTTTTTTGCCCGGTTTGCTCGAATTGCCGAAGTGCTTGATGCATGCCTTCAGGCTGTCCTCCCTTTTGGCAGGATCCCATGTGGAAAGAAAAGGGGTGAGGTAGCTTGAGCTCGTTTCTCCCCTAAAGATGGGGGATCTTCTTCTTCTTCTTCCACCCTTCGCCCAAAGGCGTGGGGGTACGGAAGCAAGCTCATCCCGAGGTTTTTGACTTTCTATGACCCGATATGCCGCTTGGGCTTGTTTGAGCTGGGTTGTTCATTTTTCGTTTTTTGTCTTAGGATGAACTACGCGATTCTCCATGAAATCCCCACAGACGGCGCCGAATTGTTTAGCTCAAAGTTTTCATTTACTTTATATGCATAAAACAATCAAAATAAATGGAGGGCCAACCATAGCAGATCGTAATAAATCTAAAGATCAAAATAATAAGAAGCAAGAAACAATTGATATTAGATAAAGGGAGGAGGGTGAGAATCTTTTATTAATGATATTGGTTTGGTCTGCCTCTCCATGGAGAGGTTCAGAGCTTTACAATGATGTATTCTCTCTTCTTTTAGAAGGAGATGTGAAGAAGAAGAAGAAGAAGCAGCCCCCTTTTAGGGTTCTTTCTCTTAGTATTTATAGCTAGGAGATCTGCCAGCTGGTGTCGAGGGGTTGGGGCCACATAGAGGCCTCCTCTCCCCATGTTGGTGGTGGACCATTTCCGCTACTACAGGGTGTGTCCTGGTCAGCTCGTCCCCTCTTGCTACAAATTATTGGTGATGCTGATTAAATATGCGTAGTTGGCACGAAGGGAAGTTACACTTGGGCACGTGTTGACCCTGTACGCTCCTCAGAGGGAACGCGGCACTATGATTCGGTTGGTCCCTCGTGGGACTGACGGATTAACTGCGGAGCTCGATGACGAGGTTGCTACCCGTCCTTTCGAGAATTTCTTCTACATTCAGACCGAGCACCTGGTGGCTTGCACCATTGACTTCCCGGAGGACTGGAACCATGCACGTAAGTTTCTTTTACACTGGGTTTGATTTCTTTTGGTCTAAATGTTCTTCTTTACGTTTGTGCGTAATGATATTCTTTTTGTGCCATAGCGGAAGGTGCGCCACCGACACCAATTTCGGGCATCTGCGAGTGGGTTGAGGTCGTGCTCCCTGATACAACGGGGATTCGTACGTGGGCATCTTTCTATGAGGTCTATGGCCGTAGGCCGGCTGCTGCTAAGAATCTGATTTGTTGTTTATTGTTCTTTCTTCGTAGTCCTTAGTTCCTCTGGCCTAACCCTTCTTCATTGGCTGGTCAGAACGACCACGGCCCAGGAGGGCCCCTCAGCTTGCTTTCCGCAGGCCGGGGGCGACTGCTCGAATGATCACAATGTTGGTGCCTCATCCGGTTTCGAGGGCGACTTTGGTGGAGTCTTCAACGGCACATTCTTCGGTACGGCCCGTGCCTCGAGTTGAGGAGTCTCCAGGGGTCGTGTGCTCCAGGGCGGAGCGATCGCCGAATGGAGATGAAGAAGAATACGAGAGGCCGCTGGCTTGGTGCAGGGTGGCATTCACCCCGGATCTCCCGGTGGTGATTAGTATAGATTCTTCGCCGTCAGCACAGGAGGGGGGCGTAGCAGACCTTGCCCTAGAAGGTGAGCGCTCAGTGGGGGTTTCCACGGTTAGCATAGGCCAAGGTGACACAGTCTCTTCGGCGATTCAAGTTTCTATTCCTGTTGCTGCGAGGGAAGGCAGTTCCTCGGCAGTTGTTTTGGTGGAGATGGAAGGCACCGACGTTATGACGGATGCGGGCGCTTTGACGTCTCGTGCGGCGGAAGCCTCAACTTCCAGGGCGGCGAAAGGAAGGGGCATTTCAGGAGAGGGGGGTGATTCGGAGTCCGACATGGATTCCGAGGACATTCGTCTTGCTCAGGAGGGTTATACCCGCTGGGCCGTGCAGGCCAAGAGGGATTATCGTTACTTGGAGATTCCTAACGGCCTGAACCTGCTGCTCGAGGAGGAGAAGCAAGTGACAATATTCGAGGTCCTATGCTCAGAAGTGGAGCGCACGTCCGTGAGGGGTATTTCGTACGTATGATTGATGGGCGAGGTGGCCGCCCTGAGTATAAAGGTACGTGCAAAACTTTGGTTTGTTTCCTTCCTTAGCATGTCTTCTCGTGTTAACTGTCACTCTTGTTCGTTGTAGACATTTTTGCTGGAGGTGGAGAGCATTAGGCGGGCTAACGTCCGTTCGGCGCTTTTTGGGCGGCTGTTAGGGAAGTACCACCGCTACCGTGACCGGTGCCGTGGCTTGCGTGATTGCATAAGGAACGACCCGCGAAACCGGGAGCTGGTAGAAGAGCTAGCACGGAGGGAGCTTCCTATGCAACAGACCCTCAGCAGGGTAACTACTCTTAAGGAGCAGCTCCGCCAAGCGAGCGAAGGGGCGAATGTTGAGAGAAGGTCGACTGGTGAGAGGGAGCGCCAAAATATGGCTGCAGCGGCGGAGGCCGCCGAGGCTTATACCAGGCAGGTGGCTGCCCTGAACTCTGAGGCCGCCACTTCAAGGAGGCAGGCAGAGGACGCCCTAGCGAGGGTTGAAGCACTGCAGGCGACTAGTCATGCCGAGGAATGGGAGCGGGGATTAGAGAGGGTTGTCGCTGCCTTTTGAGAACGATTGTTAGAGGGGAGCATTGCCGTCTGCGATCGGGACGCCCGTGCTGTGGCGGATCGGATTGTGGCCTTGAAGGCCGAAACCGGCACCTGAGGGATCAGGCCGCTGCATTTGGTCCTGCTCGCGAGCTTTGGACGTATGCTGAGGTCCAACTCGATGTGTACAGGAGGCTGGCATCGTGTCTGAGGCCACTTATGAGGAGGCACGCCAAAAGGCCCGTGAAGCCCGCCTCGACTGTGGTTTAAATCCATCTATGCCCGGGGGAGATGATGGTGCCGAGGGTTATGATAATTCTAAAGGGGGCACTGAGGGCGCCGAGTGAAAAAAATTTGTAGTGTTTGTTTAGTTCTTGTTTTCTTTTTCTCTTTTTTCTTTGCCAGCCTTGGGCAGATGTAATTGGGGGCAACCCCGCGTAAATATTGTGAATATATTTGGTTTTCTTCTTTTTTGTTTGTTTTGCGTCTAATACATTATATATTTTCGTGCTTGTTTGCAATGGTTTTGATTTAGAGTTTTTCTAGTGGACATGTTAATAGTCTCAGCCGGTTAAGTGATTTTGACCATTGTCGAACTGATCCTTGCCTTAAGGAAAGTTGGTGTAGATGGCCTTCGCCCTAGATGGACGCTTTCGGTCGTAACCTTCCTCCACTTGTTGGGAGTGGGTTGTGGCTGCATTTGGGCAGTTGCGGCATAGAGCCTTAGTCCCAGTTCGGGCTTAGTCAAACTACTGGCCGTGGTAATGAAAAGCACGGCCTTGTAGTTCGACTTGGGCCGAACTTTGCGTGGGTCAACACTTTAGTTTGAGTTAGTCGTACTTACTTGAACGGCGGAGCGCTCGGCCCGACTCGAGGTTTGTCCATGGTTGGACATTTGGGGGTGCTTGTGCTCGTTTGATTGCAGCCTGACTTATAGCCTTGGCGACGTGTGTCCTTGGCTTTGATTCGTCCGTGGTTGAGTTTGCGGCTTTTGCGACGGAGGCGTGTAGCCTGAGTTCTAGTTCGCCTTATAGTTGAATTCTTTTGTAATTCACAATGGTGCAAGCACTTGGCCCGAATCCTAGTCTAACTCGTAGTCGAACGTTTAGGTGGAGGCACGTAGCCTGAGCGGTTGTTCAACCGTAGTTGAACCTTCGTAGTTTTTGAAGGTGCGTAGCCTGAGTCCCAGTTAAACCGTAGTTGAACTTTCTGGTGAGGCACGTAGCCTATACTGCTGTTCAACCGTAGTTGAACTTTTATAATATTTGAAGGCGCATAGCCTGTGTTGAAGGAGCATAGCCTTAGTCCCATTTCAACTGTAGTTGAACTTTCTGGTAAAGGCACATAGCCTGCACTGCCGTTCAACCGTAGTTGAACTTTCATAATATTTGAAGGCGCGTAGCCTGTGTTGAAGAGCATAGCCTGAGTCCCAGTTCAACCGTAGTTGAACTTTCTGGTGAAGGCACGTAGCATGTACTGCTATTCAACCGTAGTTGAAATTTCATACTATTTGAAGGCGCGTAGCCAGTGTCGAAGGCGCATAGCCCGAGTCCCAGTTCAATCGTAGTTGAACTTTTTGGTGAAGGCACGTAGCCTGTACTGCTGTTCAACCGTAGTTGAACTTTCAAAATATTATAAGACGCGTAGCCTGTGTCGAAGGCGCATAGCCCGAGTCCCAGTTCAATCGTATTTGAACTTTTTGGTGAAGGCACGTAGCTTGCACTGTCGTTCAACCGTAGTTGAACTTTCATAATATTTGAAGGCGGGTAGCCTGTGTTGAAGGCGCATAGCCCGAGTCCCATTTCAATCGTAGTTGAACTTTTTGGTGAAGGCACGTAGCCTGTACTGCCGTTCAACCATAGTTGAACTTTCATAATATTTGAAGGCGCGCCTGTGTCGAAGGCGCATAGCCCGAGTCCCAGTTCAACCGTATTTGAACTTTTTGGTGAAGGCACGTAGCTTGCAGTGTCGTTCAACCGTAGTTGAACTTTCATACTATTTGAAGGCGTGTAGCCTGTGTCGAAGGCGCATAGCCCGAGTCCCAGTTCAATTGTAGTTGAACTTTTTGGTGAAGGCACGTAGCCTGTACTGCCGTTCAACCGTAGTTGAACTTTCATTATATTTGAAGGTGTGTAGCCTGTGTTGAAGGCGCATAGCCCGAGTCACAGTTCAATCGTAGTTGAACCTTTTGGTGAAGGCACGTAGCATGTATTGCCGTTCAACCGTAGTTGAACTTTTATAATGTTTGAATGCGCATAGCCTGTGTCGAAGGCGCATAGCCCGAGTCCCAGTTCGATCGTAGTTGAACTTTTTGGTGAAGGCACGTAGCCTGTACTGCCGTTCAACCGTAGTTGAACTTTCATAATATTTGAAGGCGCGTTGTCACGGACCGGATAACTCCCTAGCTATCTTCCGTGCGGCCTTAGTCACAATCCGCCCCTGCGATGTGCTAAGTCAGCCTTTCCCCGAAATATTGCCACAACAAAGCTAAGAAGAGAAGCTTGCAAGAATGCTTTGTATTAAACAAGAGAATGCTTTATACAAGTGTTGGATTGCTTGAATGTTTCTTCGATGCCATTGCCAAATGCCTCTAGCCTATTTATAGTTTCTAGAGTCCCAAACCAATGGCAAAGATCTATTCTAATCAATGGCTAAGATCAAAGCTCTAGAGAGTTCTACAAATCTCTACAAATCTCTACACCTTGTAGAATATACAAGATGGGACTAGAAGGATCTAGAGTCTTCCATTGGAAGGATCTAGACTTAGCTAGAGAAATGCTGCCATCCGTGCGCCGAATCGTTGCCTGCATGTCGCCCAGTCATCGTCCGCATGGCATAACCTCTTAGAAAATGGAGGGGCGTGACAACCTCCCCCACCTATTGCGTCGACGCCCTCGTCGACTCTTCGTGGAAGGCCCGTATCTGATCTTCAAATTGCCAAAGTGCCTCTTTTGGCTCCCAGCTTGCCTCGCTTTCCGGTAGTCCCTTCCATTTGATAAGATATTCATGCAATGGTTCCCTGAACCGTCGCCGAATCACCCGGTCAGCCATGATGCTTTCAATTTCCTTGTCGAATGATGTGGTAATGGCTGGAGGTGCCCGATGTGATTCGTTCCGTGAAGGGTGTTCCATGTCTGCATGGTACGGCTTCAGACAACTCACATGGAAGACCGGATGTAGCTTAAGTTTGGGTGGCAGCTCCACCCGATAAGAAGCCTTGCCCACCTTGGCAAGGACGGGGAGTGGTCCTTCGTAGCGCCGAATTAGTCCCTTATGCAACTTCCGTAGCCTCTTTTGTTGTTCGGCGTTGAGTTTTAGCATGACCAAGTCCCCTACGTTGAACTCCAAGTGCCTCCTCTTCTTGTCGGCCCATTTCTTCATCTTCTTGGAGGCCTTGTCAAGGTATGCACGAGCTAGGTCCGTTTGCTCATGCCAAGTCTTCGCCGTCTTGAACGCCGCTGGACTCTTCCCCGTATATTTGTTAACAAGTCCATGCGGTGTCAAGGGTTGTTGTCCAGTGGCAAGCTCGAATGGGCTCTTGCCAGTAGCCTCACTCCGTTGCAAATTATAAGAGAATTGGGCAACGTCAAGCAGCTTGGCCCAATCTCGCTGGTTGGCACTTACATAGTGCCTTAAGTATAGCTCCAAGAGTGCATTTGCCCGCTCCGTCTGTCCGTCGGTTTGTGGATGGAAGCTGGTTGAAAAGTGCAAATCAGACCCCATCAAGCGGAATAACTCCGTCCAAAACTTGCCCGTGAAGTGGGGGTCTCGATCACTTATGATAACTTGGGGCAAGCCCCAATACTTTACCACGCCTTGGAAAAATAGTTGAGCTGCCTCCTGGGCTGTGCAATCCTTCGTAGCAGCCATGAAGGATGCATACTTCGAGAACCGATCCACCACGACCATGATGCTACCTTTGCCATCGGATGTGGGCAAAGCAGAGATAAAGTCCATGCTGACGCTTTCCCATGGACGCTGCGGAATGGGTAAAGGCTCCAGAAGTCCTGCGGGTGCCCGTTGCTCCACCTTGTCTTGCTGGCATACAAGACAAGTCTTGACGTATAACTCTATGTCGTCCCGCATGCGAGGCCAATAGTAGTTAGCCTCTATCAAAGCTTGAGTGCGTTTTTGACCTGGATGACCTGCCCAGCGGGTGTCATGGCACTCCTTAATGATGCTTTTGCGCAACCTCTCCCATTTGGGTACATAAATCCGCTGCCCCTTGGTTTGCAATAGGTCGCCTTCTGCCCAGAATTGCTTGGTTTTACCCTCTTTCGCCATCTGCACCAGCTGCTTGGCTAAAGGATCATGCGCCATGCCTTCCTTGATAAGGTCCAAGAGCTCCACCTGGACTCTTGACATTGCCGCCAGTTCTGCTTTTCGGCTAAGCGCATCCGCCACAAAGTTGGCCTTGCCCGGTTTGTGTTCCAACACGTAGTCGAACTCGGCCAAGAAATCTTGCCATCTTGCTTGCTTGGGGCTGAGTTTCTTCTGTGTTTGAAAATAACTTGTCGCCACATTGTCCGTGCGTACCACGAACTTGGCCCCAAGCAAGTAATGTCTCCAAACTCGCAAGCAATGCACCACTGCCGTCATCTCCTTCTCTTGCACTGTATAACGCCTCTCAGTGTCATTAAGCTTGCGACTTTCATACGCAATTGGATGCCCCTCTTGCATAAGCACGCCTCCTATGGCAAAGTCAGAGGCATCAGTATGCACCTCATACGCCTTGGTGCAATCCGGTAGTGCCAACACTGGTTCCTCCGTTACGGCCTTCTTCAGTAAGTCGAAAGCATGTTGGCACCTGTCGTCCCACTCCCAAGCCTTCTTCTTCTTGAGTAGGTCAGTGAGTGGTGCCGCCTTGGCTGAATAGCCAGTAATAAAGCGCCGATAGTAATTCACAAGACCAAGGAAAGATCTAAGCTCCGGTACCTTGGTCGGTGGCTCCCATTCCTCGATCGCCCGAATCTTCTTGGTATCCATCATGAGCTTGCCGCCTCTGATCACATGGCCTAGGAAGTGTACCTCTTCTTTGGCAAATGAGCACTTCTCCTTCTTGACATAAAGCTCATTGTCCCGCAAGGTCTTGAGAACGGCCCGTACGTGTTCTACATGCTCCTCCATGGTGTTGCTATATATGACTATGTCGTCCAAGTAGACCACCACGAACCGGTCCAAGTAGGGATGAAGAATTTCATTCATGAGAGTGCAAAATGTGGCTGGCGCATTTGTCAGGCCAAAGGGCATCACCAAGAATTCAAATGCCCCATAACGAGTGACACAAGTTGTCTTGCCCTCGTCCCCTTCGGCTATGCGTACTTGATAGTATCCCGATCTTAGGTCAAGCTTTGTGTAAAACTTGGCCTTCCCCAATTGATCAAAAAGGTCGGCAATGAGAGGAATTGGATACTTGTTTTTGATGGTTACCTTGTTGAGAGCCCGATAGTCTATGCAAAGACGCTGCGATCCGTCCGCCTTGCGTTGGAATAACACCGGTGAACCATACGGTGCCTTGGAAGGTTGGATGAAGCCCATCTCCAACAATTCCGCCAACTGTCTCCGCAGCTCCTCTAATTCTGGTGGCGCCATCCGGTAGGTTGCTTTGGCTGGTGGCTTTGCCTCGGGCTCCAACTCGATCTTATGATCCACCCCCCGCCTGGGTGGCAGCTTGCGGGGCAACTCGAGTGGCATTACGTCCTTGAATTCTTCCAGCACGTTCTGGATGCAAGCGGGGATATCGCCATCAACTCCCCTTTCTTCTTCTTGATGAAGGACGGCTAACCATGTCTCTTCCCCACGTTTGATTCCTTTGGCCAGTTGCATGGCACTAAGTTGAGGGGATTTGGATGTCTTGGGAGGGGCAACAGCTGGAACCATGCATGGTTTCCCTTCCAAGATCATCAACATGTTGAATCTAGGGAACGGAACTGCATTGTACTGCCGAAGGAATTCCATACCTAGAACAATGGTGAAATCATCTATTGTTGCCACCGAGAAGTCCACCTTACCTGACCAGTCGCCAAGCCTCAACTCGGTCCCTGTTGCTACGCCATCCACGGGTTTGGCCTGGGTATTTACGGTCTTGAGCCAACCCTTGGAGTATGTCACCTTGAGACCCAACCGTTCCGCCTCGGTTGGAGTCATGAAATTGTGAGTGGCGCCCGTATCAATCATTATGTGGACGACCTTGTTGTTGATGTGCCCCTGCACGTACATGAGACTCCTATCACCGGCCTGGTGAGGAGTGGGCTTAACATTTAGTGCGCTAAGCAGCTTCAGACATCCCATGGAAGCTTCGTTGCCATGCTCCTGTTGCTCCAACATGGCGCTCATGGCTTTCCGCTGTGGGCAGTCCCTCGCCCAGTGAGGTCCCTGACATAGGAAGCAACCCTCCCTTGGTTTGGCCTCCTTTTTGTTGTCCCTGACCTGTTTTCCTTTGTCATCATGGGTTGTTGGCTTGTGGGTTCCGTACTTGGCTCCCCCACCTGCAACCGGCCAAGTCCTTTGAGTCTTGGACTTGGATGACTCGCCTTGGTGCTTGACATGCCCTTTGTCAGCGCTAGAGTATTCCTCCAATGTGGCAGCAACCTTGAGTGCCATCGAGATGTCGTCGGCCTTGGACCGTCTCAATTCTTGAACCGCCCATGGTTTAAGCCCGGATAAGAAGTTGAACAAGAGATCCTCGTCGCTCATGTTGTCAATTTGTAGCATCAAGTTGGAGAATGCCTTGACGTACTCCTTGATCGAATGGCCCTGCTTGAGGTCCCTCATTTTTGCCCTTGCTTCGCGGCTTACGTGCACTGGGTAGAACTCCGCCTTGAGTTCTTTCTTTAGGGCATCCCAACTGTCAATGACGACCAGCCCTTTGTCCATGTCGGCTCGTTTTCTTCGCCACCAAAGTGCAGCCATGTCGGTGAAATGTAGAGTGGCAGTATGTACCTGGGCCAACCCTGTTAAGTTGAGCGCCTCGAAGTAGCACTCCATGTGCCAAAGGTAGTTGTCTATGGTTACAGCATCTCGAGCTCCGTTGTATTCCTTTGGCTTTGGCAAGTCTATGGCACGGGCAGTGTCTCAGACTTGCACGGTTGATGTTGAGGCAGCTTCTTTCGCCATGAAAGCACTCCTGCACATTGCCCAGTCGGCCTTGGTTTCTTCGACGGCAGCCTTGGACGCCTCTAGGCTTGACTTGGCTTCATCAACGTCCTGCCTCAAATCTGACAAGGCTTGATACACCTTGGCTTGAAACACGCTGTTCTCGTTGGCTATTTCTGCCCCTGCAGCATAGATCCTCTCTTGGAAAGCGTCCAACGAGGTATCGACCTTCTCGACGTACTCTTCTACTGTTTGCTCCGTGCGATCCAACCTCTCTTTTGTATCCGCCATAGCTATCTCAAGTTTAGCTAACCGAGCTTCAAAACTAGCAAGATAGTCACGAGATTTACCTCCCTTATGTGGTGGTGGTACGGTGCGCTCCTCCTCGCGACCCTTGCGAACTTGCTCCTCACCGCCGCTAGCAATGTCGTGAATGTGCCCAGCTAACCCACGAACCCTTTCGTAGCGTTGCTCTGATACCAACTGTCACGGACCGGATAACTCCCTAGCTATCTTCCGTGCGGCCTTAGTCACAATCCGCCCCTGCGATGTGCTAAGTCAGCCTTTCCCCGAAATATTGCCACAACAAAGCTAAGAGAAGCTAAGAAGAGAAGCTTGCAAGAATGCTTTGTATTAAACAAGAGAATGCTTTATACAAGTGTTGGATTGCTTGAATGTTTCTTCGATGCCATTGCCAAATGCCTCTAGCCTATTTATAGTTGCTAGAGTCCCAAACCAATGGCTAAGATCTATTCTAATCAACGGCTAAGATCAAAGCTCTAGAGAGTTCTACAAATCTCTACAAATCTCTACACCTAGTAGAATATACAAGATGGGACTAGAAGGATCTAGAGTCTTCCATTGGAAGGATCTAGACTTAGCTAGAGAAATGCTGCCATCCGTGCGCCGAATCGTTGCCTGCATGTTGCCCAGTCATCGTCCGCATGGCATAACCTCTTAGAAAATGGAGGGGCGTGACAGCGTGGCCTGTGTCGAAGGCGCATAGCCTGAGTCCCAGGTCAACCGTAGTTGAACTTTTTGGTGAAGGCACGTAACTTGTACTTCTGTTCAACCGTAGTTGAACTTTCATAATATTTGAAGGTGTGTAGCATGTGTCGAAGGCGCATAGCTTGAGTCCTAGTTCAACCATAGTTGAATTTTTTGGTGAAGGCACGTAGCCTGTACTGCCGTTCAACCGTAGTTGAACTTTTATAATATTTGAAGGCGTGTAGCCTGTGTTGAAGGCGCATAGCCTGAGTCCCAGTTCAACCGTAGTTGAACCTTTTGGGGAAGGCACGTAGCATGTACTGCCGTTCAACCGTAGTTGAACTTTTATAATATTTGAAGGCGTGTAGCCTGTGTCGACGGCGCCAAATTGTTTAGCTCAAAGTTTTCATTTACTTTATAAGTATAAAATAATCAAAATAAATGGAGGGTCAATCATAGCAAATCGTAATAAATCTAAAGACCAAAAGAATAAGAAGCAAGAAACAATTGATATTAGATAAAGGAAGGAGGGTGAGAATCTTTTATTAATGATATTGGTTTGGTCTGCCTCTCCATGGAGAGTTTCAGAGCCTTACAATGATGTATTCTCTCTTCTTTTAGAAGGAGATGTGAAGAAGAAGAAGCAGCCCCTTTTTAGGGTTCTTTCTCTTAGTATTTATAGCTAGGAGATCTGCCAGCTGGTGTCGAGGGGTTGGGACCACATAGAGGGGACGCCCTCGTGAGATCGGCCAAACCGTGGATTTAATTGTCAAATCTGATAACTAGCTGATAATCTTGTGAATAACTAGTCATACCATTTATTAGCCATAAATAGACTTTAATAAATGTGTTAATCTCAAATAGTAGCCACGTACGGAAAATAAAGACTGAGGAGGTGTAAAAAAGCTCTCGGCGCACGTTTAGGCAATGAAATAGTACTCCACGGCGTAAGTTAGCACAAAGCTTTCTCGCTGGCAATGGCGCGTCGTCGGCGACAACCAGTCATCTCCACTTCGAAAATCGTTTCTCCAGCACCAGGAGTAACTAAAGAACTTGAACCGCTAACATTTGGGAACTTCCTACCTGAGAAATTTCAAGCTAAAGACACTTTGCATGCAGATGAAATTGTGAACGTAGAGCCTCAATTAAAGGTGAGTGATGTAGATCCTGCTAGCTTGGCTGTTAGGAAATTGCAATTTTCTGATATCGCCATATATGGGATTATACTGGGTTGTACTTTTTTTTTTGGTTGATATCGCCATATCTGAACACTCCTCTCCTACTGTTGCCGATGTCGTCAAGGGTAATCATAATATGGTTAAGGCTCTATCGTTTGTTCCGCCAACTTATAGGGATGGGAAAAGGGTAGTTAAAATCAGTGCAGATGAATTGAAACCTCAGTCGGAGTACTGGAGTGCTTCATTAATTGGTTACATCATCGGAGATAATCCTACTGTGAAAACCTTGGAGAATTTTGTTATGCATGTCTGGAATTTTGTGGCTAAACCACAGATTCTAATGCACTCTGATGGTTACTGTATCTTTCGCTTCAATAGTGTTGAGGATAAGAACTTAGTTATCCAATATGGTCCATACTCATATAGGAACAAGCCAATGGTGCTGAAACCATGGGATGTTGATTTTTCTTTTCAGAATGCTGTTCTTAGTACTATACCTGTATGGGTTCGATTCCCTGGCTTACCAGTGGGCTACTGGTCGTCTGAAATCATAAGCAAATTAGCTAGTGCAGTGGGTAAACCTCTGTACACAGATAAATTCATAGCTCATTTTGAGAAGATTTCATATGCCAGAGTACTGGTTGAAGTAGATGTTGCCTTTCCTTTGCTTGAGGAAATTGAAATTGAAACTCCTTTTGGGATGAAGTTACAAGGGATTGAGTATGACTGGAAACCTGTATTTTGTAATCACTGCTTGAAGTTTGGTCATAACTCTCTTGACTGCTGGTATTATGGCCATAATGAAGGGGAACAGGAGGTGCAAGAGCAAGGAAGGGAAATAAGGAAAAGACCTCGAGTCAAGAAGTCAGGAAAGCAATCAAGGCAGGAATGGATTCCTAAAGCTAATACAGATACACTGGAAAGTGAAGCAATGCCTACTAATACATTCCTTAGCTTGCCAGTGCAAACTGTTCAACTTGTTGAGAGGGTGCAGAGGGTCCAAATCAATACTGATATGTTTGCAAGTCAGAGGACTGATGATGATCCTGACAATCAGGAAAGTATTGATAGTGGTGATACTGTGGTATTGATTGATCAAGATAAGAGTAAGGCTGTTGCTGGATTTCTTGATGATGGTAGGAGGGGGTAGCAGCAGGATCCTGGCCCTTCTTTGAGTATGCTGCCTAATGTTTCATGATTATAGTTACCTGGAATATTAGAGGGCTTAATAAAGCCCATAAACAGAAAGAACTGAAAAACTTTCTGGTTAGAAATAAAGTTGATATTCTGGGATGCCTTGAAACTAGAGTTAAAGAACACAAAGCTCATAGGATTGTAGATAAGATTGCTAAAGAATGGAAGGTCCAATACAACTACACTAATGCTGTCAATGGGAGAATATGGCTAATCTGGAAATCACACATTCAGATACATATATCCTGTGTGACTGACCAGTTTATTCATTGTCTGGTAGAGGATCCTATTAATAAAATCAGATTACAATTGAGTGTCATTTATGCTCATAATTCTGCAATTCTGAGGAAGCAGCTATGGGATGATCTGAGAGTATTAAATGTTCCCAGTCAAGATGTATGGTTAATGAGTGGTGATTTCAATTCTGTCTTATATTCTGATGATAGGATTGGATCTCCTGTTACAGATGCTGAAGTTAGAGGGTTTAAGGAGCTTATTTCTGATCTTCAATTGACCCCCCTCAGGTCTAAAGGGTGGAAGTATTCATGGACAAATAAGCAGGTTTATAGCAAAATTGATTGGGCACTTGGTAATTTCCAGTGGCTTCAGCAGTATGGCCATCTAGAAGCAGATTTTATGAATCCCTCAATCTCTTACCATTCCCCTATTCTCATACACTTTGGGAGTCAAAAATTATTGCATCCTAAACCTTTCAGATTATATTATGCTATTATGGAGGATCCTCAGTTCTCTTCTATATTGCAGCATGTATGGTCTCAGAAATGTGAAGGTTCACCTTTACAACAGATTTGGTATAAAATGAAGAACTTGAAGTAGCACTTAAAAGAAATGAACAGGCATATGGCTTCCTATTAACAGAAGCTAATCCATGCTAGAGAATCACTGGATATTATACAGAACCAGCTACTGTACAATCCATTCTCTGAGCAACTGTTTAAAGAGGAGAAAGAAGCTCTTAATGACATTGAGAAATGGAGCAATGTAGAAGAACAAATCATGAGGCAGAAATCAAAGGCATGCTGGATAGAATGTGGAGATGCCAACACAAAATATTTTCATGCTCAGTGGAGGATCAGAACCAGTCAGAATAATATTACTTCTATATACACTGAAGCAAGTATGAAGCTAACAGAACCAGTGGATGTGGAGCAGGAATTTATTGAGGTATTCAAGTCATTAATGGGTGAAAGTGCTGATGAATTGCCTTGTATTAACACTGCTATTGTTAAGGAAGGACAATGTCTTGCCTTATCACAGCAAAGATCACTTATTCAGGATGTTACTATGGATGAAATCACTGAAGCTATCAAAGATATGCCTAAAGACAAAGCTCCAGGTGTAGATGGTTTCCCAGTGGAGTTCTTTACTAGCAACTGGGAGATTGTCAAGGAGGATGTATATGCTGCTACAAAGGATTTCTTTACTACTTGTAAGCTGCCTTACATGGTCAATACCACTGCCATTGCCCTTGTACCTAAAGTTAAAGCTCCTAGAACAGTGAAAGATTATAGGCCTATTGCATGCTGCACCACTATCTATAAAATCATATCTAAGGTCATTACTAGGAGGCTGAAAGCTGTTATTGATGATCTTGTTGGTAAAGCCCAGTCAGCATTTATTGAAGGGAGGAGCATAATTAATAATATCTTGCTCAGCCATGAAATATTCAAGGGATACTCCAGAAAAGGTATATCTCCTAGGTGTGTTTTGAAGGTGGACTTGAGGAAGACATATGACACTCTTGAATGTAGTTTCCTCAAACAACTGCTTATTGATCTAGGATTCTCTGCCAAGTTTGTTAATTGGACAATGGCTTGTGTCTCTACTGTAACTTACTCACTAGTGATGAATGGTGGTCTCACTAAGCCTTTTCCTGCTAGAATGGGTATTCGACAAGT
The DNA here is from genome assembly GCA_034376525.1 of Nicotiana benthamiana. Lineage (NCBI taxonomy): Eukaryota > Viridiplantae > Streptophyta > Magnoliopsida > Solanales > Solanaceae > Nicotiana > Nicotiana benthamiana. The sequence goes on from CM067337.1 coordinate 31,395,458, forward strand.
TGATCCTATGTCACCTTACTTATTTGTCCTTGCTATGGATACTTGAATAGGCTATTGGCTCAGTTGCATAGAAATGGTGATTTCGACTTCCATCTAAGATGCAGGAAGCTAAACTATGCCCATATTTGCTTTGCAGATGATCTTCTCCTATTCTATCGGGCTGATACTATATCTATTCAGATATTGCATGATGCTTTCCTTACATTCTCTGCAGCTTCTGGGCTATCTGCTAACAACACTATGAGTGCTGTTTATCTGGCTGGGGTACATCAGAATGTCAAAGATGCTATTCTTGAGTCTTTGGGATTCAGTGAGGGGCAACTACCTTTCAAATATTTAGGCATACCTCTCCACTCTAAGAAGCTTACTATCCACCATTACCTGCCACTGATAGAGAGGATAACTAATAAAATCACCTGCTGGTCTGCCAAGCTGCTGTCTTATGCAGGTAGGAGTCAATTGATCAAAACTGTGATATTTGGGATCCAAACTTATTGGGCACAAATATTCATCTTGCCAAAGAAAGTGATGAAAGTCATAGAAGCTGTTTGCAGATCTTATCTTTGGACTGGTAATGCAACAGTATCTAAAAGATCACTGGTAGCATGGGCAAGGATATGTAGACCTATCACTGCTGGAGGCCTCAATATTATAGATATACAGGTATGGAATAAGGCTGCTATCACTAAGCTACTGTGGGATTTGGCAAGGAAGAAAGATTGTTTATGAATCAAGTGGATACACTACTATTATATAAAGAGCTGTGACATTGCAACAATGCCCATTCCCAAGAATGCATCTTGGGTAGTTAGGAAAATTATAGAATGCAGAACTCCTCTTCTGGATGATCATAGACTGCAAGGTGATCTTATGCTTAGACTGGTTGGAATGTGCAGGCTTGGCAAATTCTATATACAGACATTATATCATGCTATGCTTCCAATCTTTCCTAGGGTGGAATGGAAGAATCTTATGTTGACAACTAATGTCCTGCCTAGACATAAATTCACTACTTGGCTTGCTGCTCAAGGTCGACTCCCTACTGTCGACAGATTATTGAAGATTGGAGTGAATGTGGAGGAGAAATGTGTATTCTGTCATCAACAAGTAGAAGTCTTTGCCCATTTGTATTTTACTTGTCCAGTTACTAGTAGGTTGTGGTATAGAATATGTTGTTGGCTGGGCTATAACAGAACAATTGGTCGATGGGATACTGAAATCCAGTGGATATGCTGCCTAGCTAGAAGCAAAGTGTGGCACAAGGCTGTTGTGGCTACTGCGTTTGTTACCACAGTTTCACTCATCTGGAGAAGTAGAAATGTTATTAGATTTGAGGGGAAATCATTCGAGGAAAATCAGTTCTGTCGTGAGGTTGCAATGCTTATTCATATTCGGGGCAGAAAATGTAAGCAATGGCAAACGGGACTGCGACAGCTCAATCATTACCCTTAGTCGTAGATGTTAAGTGTTGTAGTAGCATTGTATGAATTTGTACAGTAGTAGTTAGTCTATACTACTACTATGAACTCCTCATTGTAAATTTGTTGATATCAATAAAAGCCAAAAGTTAAACTTAAAAAAAATATATTGATCTCATTCATTATCACGAGGTCAAGTTTTGACCCATGCACTACTTTTAGACTTCCTTCCATGGTTTGTCGTTATTTCTGTCAGTCATGCATTTTATAGTCTTAGTTTTCACTCAATAGAATATTGTAGTCTTAGTCTTTGATTGAATTATGGTCTTTTCATTTCTGATTCTATATATTTGATCCCCTTTGAGTAAAACTCTTAATTATTTCATGAAAAAATTCAATTGTAGGAATATACTTTTAGAAATACCTATACACCGAATTCAAATTTTTTCTTATACTAAAAATATGATTTATGTAAATGCATTCCTATGACTTTCCAAGGATTTATACTTTAAAAAAAAAAGAGTTTGTTTCAGGCGAAAAGAAATACTAAGCGACATATTTGGAATGAGAATTTGGACAATAACCCCTGTTGACACTTTCACTGATGCATGTATAGAATACTAATTATTAGTACATAGTATGTCTAATATAACATAGGGTATATGATTATAAATTACAATTACAAATTGACCGAGTCAGATTGGTATTATTCATGTGAATAATTATGGATGAGCCTCCCATTAAATCAAAATCTAGACAAGCCAAATATCAGTACTTCTGAATATTCTTTGTGGTAGGCTTTAGTTGACTAGATACTTGGCATTTATTAGACGCACATGCAAATTTCACTTTTACCGTAGCAATTATTAAATAGTACTATTTTCCTCCACAATACATTCAAACAGATGCCCCCATTATAGGCTTCAAAGGGCACTGCCGAACGTTTAAACCCCAGGGAATAAATAAACAAGATCTAACCCAACCCCTAATATCTAATACAATGTGAGACTCCCATCAGGAAAATGTCCAGCAGTAAAAACTGCCTTGGACGTAAGCAATACGCAAATAACGAAAGAAACTATAGAAGTGTGATTCAGGTCAGCAAGTAAACATAAGAGATAATTGGAACACAACAGAAACCTCTTGCAAAGACGGAACTAATGAAGAGAATACATTGCTATAGTTGCAATAACTTAGAGATGTGTGAGACAAGTAAATGCCAAGAATAGCTGGGTCATCTTTACCTCGCATCCGATTCTGAACTGAAACTGAAACTTTCAAGGAAGGAGATTCTAAGACAACATTCTGTGGTAACGAGTCCCATTTGGTGGCTCCCATCCGCTTGAAAGCATTTTGCTTTCACTCTTTGGAGAGCTACAGTTATGTGGCTTTATATAAGACAAAATTTTAAGTAAATATAAAACATACAAGAAGTATCCGTATATGCTACAACAACAACAACAACAACAACAACAACTACCCAGTATATTCCCACCAGGTGGGGTCTGGGGAGGGTAATATGTAGGCAGTCTTACCCCTACCCAAAAGGGCAGAGAGGCTGCTTCCATGCGACCCTCGGCGCATAGGACAGAATGAAAAGCTGCATTGGAAAACAAAGACAAAATTAGTAATATCCGTATATGCTACTAGCATATAAATTTCTGCTCCGACTAGAAAACTCTTAGAAAGCAATGGATCTAAATTAAAGGTATGAATGAAATAGAAGAACTAGTTTCCAGAACTGTGCAACAGCTGCTGCCTTTCAGTGTACTACAACCATTACAAGTCAGCAAGATGACCCACCCATCTAATTTTCACCCAATAATTCAGTCTGGCTGAATAGCTCTTCCTGAACAGGAACTTCTTTCAGTTGTTGTGATGATACGACGTCAGCAATAGCTTTTTTAGCAGCCGTGGCCTGACCATCATCGACGGCAGTGTCTGCCCCAGAGGCAAGTTCAATTTGCTCGTCAGAAGCATCATCATCCAGCTTAGGAGGTGGAACAAAGAAAGGAATTTTGCCTCTTTGCCAATCATGGAGAACCATCTTGGCAGCAGTCATATAGTCAGGTTCACCTCCCTGGATAGCACAAATAAGCTTATATCTATTACAGGCTAACACTAATGTCTGTGGATAGCCATAAGCACAAAAGTAAAGCAAAGTCTACACCCCACATAGTTGAAGGATGTTAAGCACATTGCTGAATTGCAACCCAACCCAATATGTTAATCACTAAACGTGCTGGTCACCAATAAAGATTTTATTGCAAATCTCCGTGGAATAAAGGAATATGCACGTTCTTTATCTGGTCTAACTAGGGAAGCAAAGATGTTAATCACTAAACGTGCTGGTCACCAATAAAGATTTTATTGCAAATCTCCGTGGAATAAAGGAATATGCACGTTCTTTATCTGGTCTAACTAGGGAAGCAAAGATGCAACATCCACATTGTTCTATGTGTCCTAGGATCTCTAAAGGATACTGAACAAGAAATGACCCAAAAATAAAAAATAAAAAGTGTACCAGTTTTAAGTAATTGAAAAGAAATGACCCAAAAATAAAAATAAAAAATAAAAAGTGTACCAGTTTTAAGTAATTGAAACAGAAAAGTTTCCATGATGTTTAAAAAAAAAAAAAATTCCACCAAGTGTGACATGACAAACTAGCTGTTCAACTGAGAAAAAATGTACTTTTATAAGAGATGCTTATTGTTTTAGTAAAAGTTTTCATCACTTCTTTGGATATTCATGCACCCTACAATTAGAAGCTTAACAACAACAACAACAACAAGTACCCAATATATTCCCACCAGGTGGGGTCTGGAATTAGAAGCTTAACAGAAGAGGACAATCTAACACCCCCCCCCCCCTTCCTCCTTGTTTACGGCTCTGATAGTACTGTTCAAAGCAACAGCATGATTATTCCCGCATAAAGGAATTTCTTCTCAACCTGAAAGAGCTACTTCACTATCAACACCCGTTAAACCCTACTTAGTTCCGAACATTTTGTCAAACAATAACCCAGAATAATTGCTACATATACGTATTCGTTTTGTTTTTTGAGATGGCGTATCCTTATTCTTTGACTACCAATTGTTCAGCTAGTGAGCTTCATTTTGTCCTACAAGAACTGACGAACAATTTAAAAAAACATTTGAAGTTACTTGTCCCATGAACTGATGAACATCAAACAAAATACTTTTAAGTTATCACTACCAGAGAGGTGAATGGGGGTGTTCAGGTTACCTTCAGAAGTTTGCCTGTTGACTTGCATAGCTGAAGAAGAAAATCATTATCATCAACCCTGGAAATATCACAAAAATTATTAATTCAGCAGCGCAGCAAAGATTCTGCATAATGATTTTTTTGGGGTGTAAACATATTCTTGTTTTCCTTGGTGAAATCCTTGACCTATTGTATAGATATAAAAATATGATGAAGCAGAAAATACGCTATATTCCACTCCTACCTATATGAGGAATCAGGCTAAGCAAACAGATGAAAATCAAAAAGGATTAGACGTCCCCCCATGCTACGGTTCCCTGCGGTCCAAACCCGGTGCCGCTTTACTAAGGGAATTTAGAATCCTAATTGAATGGTAGAGAAAATTTACCACTCCTTTATCTTATAAGCTCTTTGAAGATGCTCCTTCTTAACACGATTCAACACTTCACCGATGTGTTCAGCAGCATCCTGCAGGTTTGTCACTCGTACCTGAAGATGACAGCCCAAAGGTTTAAGTAGTTTGAACTGTTAGTCAAAGAACCTCATGCTTACAGCGAAGAGGAAAAGGACATATTTCAAGGAATAGACAAAGAAAATATTCATCAACTGAGAAAGGAGGAAAAGGAATCTCTAAGGGAAGATTAGGTTCAGAGAGATCCTATACAACACAAGATGATAAATCTATCACTAGTAAGACAAGTAAATCCCGGTTCAGTGGTATATATCCAACTGGCGAAAAAGTTAAAGCACAACTCTTAGCAGTTTTGGTCCTTCAGGTTCCAAAGTGGGGAAGGCCAGCATCTATTTAACAGCGCGACTGCAGTTTCTTTCTTTATATTTTCCTATCCAAAAGTATTCAAGAATAAATTCTTCCTACATCATAACTATATTAAGTGCTCATTTGAATGATACGTAGAAGCGCTTTAAAAGCCAACAATAATCGCAATCAGGAAAAATATATCAAGTTACTTCAAAATGCAAAAATAAATAGGATGTACGGTCTCAATTTCATATGAGAATCCTTTTCGAGAATTTTTCTCCATTGAGTACCATAACTTTTGTCAAGCAAGATCATATAAGGAACATCGAGTCACCTATGCCTTAATAGTCCTTTTTACAACAAACTCATTATATCAGCCAGAGAAACTAAAAGTAAAGCTGTAGGTAAAAATCGCAAATCAAGCAAAGGTAGAAGACACATACCACACCCTTCAAGACTATATCTGTTTCCGAATCATTATTCTGATAAACTACACCAGGACAGTCGATCAAGAAGATCCTCTTTGTGAGGGTAATGTACTGCCAAACTTTCGTTTCTCCTGGGATAGGAGCCACCTTGCAAACCTAATTCCAAAAGAAGGGGAAAAGGTTAGCTCCACTCCCAATAAAAATGAATATGGTAGTTAGAAAAATGAGCGTACTACTCAAATTAACATTGCATTTCACAATTCAGGATATGGCCTTTTAGACGCTAAGTACAGGTGATACAAAAAGCAATTGCCATTATCCCACGAGAAAACAAGTTTCCATTATTTATAATTTAGGGAGATGGAGAAGGGAGAAGAAAATTGAGCTCTAAATTGTATAAATGTTTAGTACTCATGAATCCAGTCAGGAACAAAGACTAAGTTCACTGTTGATTATCCTGCAATTGATCTTTTTAGAAGCAACATCACTCGACCAACAAAACTTAAGTCGGGAACAGCTTGAATAGAAACACAATTCTCAAGGAGGCAGATGAGCTATACAGGAAAAGCAACAAGCATTACAGAAACAAAATGAACAAAGCCGACACAACTGCCTAAAAGAGGCAGAGAAATTATGAAGGAAAAGCTTACATTTTTTGTGCGCAGTGTATTAATAACTGATGACTTGCCAACATTGGGATAACCTACAAAACCAACAGAGATTGCTTGCTTGTCGCTCTTTATTCGAGAGAATTGTCTCAGTACAGACAAAAGAGAACCCTGAATGCAAAATGGAAAAGAAAATAAGCTACAGAAAAAAGCACATGCACAATTAACCATGTGTTCAGAAATATAGAAAGGAGCATGAGCGAAGGCATTATTTACACATCAAGTACTGTGTTTGTGAGTATATTTGTATTTAGAGGTGAGGCAAGGTCAGGAGATATTGCGAGCATACCTTTCCAAAGGACTTGGTGACACTTGCATGAAATGCCAGAGTTGGATATTCCTTAGAGAGTACTCTAAGCCATCCTTTTGTTGCCCAAGCAGGGACCAAATCACACTATATAGGCAGAAGAAAACATCAACTGATTCAAGTCCTGAAGTAAAGATTAACATCCAAAAAAGCAGATTACAAAATTTGTGTAGTATATTGATAATAAGGCAAACCTTATTCAGCAAAAGGACCATATGTTTATGCTTGCAATTTTCTTTCAAATGCTTCTCCAAATGGTAGCATCTTGTACCTCGGGGGTCTCTGGCATCAAGAACCTGCAAATCCACATTAACCACAGTAAGCCAGGACAGCTAGCATTATCCCGTTCATCTAAAATATCCTAAATTCTCCTTAGCAGACAGAGAAAACTACATCAGAACATTACATGTCCCATAAGCAGCACACAGATCGCAGGCAGAGAAGTAGATTTTTTTCTTTTTGATAAGTTAAATAATTTTATCAATAACAGGTAACTTTCCTGTATATAAGCCGCATACCAGAAAGTAGAGAATCTAAGTAACACGATTCTCTATGGAAATGAAATGAAATTCAATCTTCTATATTAGCTGGAGCTCATGGGTGCACCAATAACCAACAAGGAAAAATCACAGCAGAAAGTTGTGCCCGGCATGCATGATTAAGTGTGATAGGGTTGGGTTTACACTTGGGTACAAGTGAAAAATTGCACTTTTCACCAGGAAAGCTTTTAATTGGAAGAATATCAACAACCAATAACATCCTCCGTATTAGAAATAACATGGATTTTAAAGCCACAAAACAAACCTGAACGACTACATCAGAAGAGTCTATGACTTTGTAAAGCTCGCCCCAAATTCGTTTACTTTGTCCTTTCTCAAACATTGTGTGCCTAACAAGATCTCTGAACCCATCTGCATTTTCATCCATGGAGGTGCTACCACCATGTTTGTCTTCAAAGGTATCTGCAAAAACTCGGAACCAAAATTTGTAGTGCATAGGCACAAAAGGGGAATCTTACATGGAAGCCATTAGCAAACCCCTCATTTCATACCTTGAGACACTTCAGCCTTCTTGGCTAGAGAATCATAATCTAATGCCATAAGTTTGGGGCGTTTCCTCTTCGCTTTAGGTCCAAAAGCATCAGCAAAAGGCGCATTGTCAAGAAGATGAACTCTTGCTTGCTTTAACAAAGAAAAAAGAGAACAATATTAGCAAACAGAATGCAGAATCAAGCATGAGACCAGCAAGAATTAGCCTCAATTTGCTAATTATTAGTATGTATATACTGTATATACATACCTACATACATATACATATACATACACACACACATATGCGCGCGCGTCACAGGAAGCTCGCTGATCAAATACCAATATGTATGAATATAAAAACGATGCTCCATTAATCAGCGAGCCGTGAGGAGGTTCACATTGATTCAGTGAGAACAGAAGCTCAAGGAGAAAGCACACTCCATACCTTCTGGTGATCATTTAAAAGGGACATTGGCAACTTCCTTTCCTTTAATATGACATTGTAATTACTGGAAAGCCGACTTGATAGCTCTTCTCTAAAGAATTCCAGTTCCTTCTGGTTAACCACCCGAGTATTCCCTGTAAAGTACCCGAAAACCATATCCTAATTCGGTAAAAATACACTTTCTTTGAATCACAAGAAGCGAAAAGCATGAAATATTTTACATACCGAACCAACGGCGATCTGGTTGTATCCGAGTTGATGGCAGTTCCTTTGATTGTAAGTCGTGCTTAATGATTTTACCCTTAACGTCACGTTTTGGCCTGGTATTGTACATCTTGAGCCGCCGCACAGTGGCGGCGCTACGGCCGTTTTTGGTTGCGCTGCCATCTCTGTTGCTGTCTAAGGAATGCTTTGGCTTTCCCGATACGTTCGCCGACCTCTCCTTCGTCTTGGCCATCTCCGTTTGATGTTCCAAGAGCAAATATTAGGGGTTTTGGAGTCGGCGAAAAGCCTTATACCCTGCTTTCCAACACTCAACTTTCGGACGGTTGGAGAGGGGGTTAACTAAAACTTGGAGAAGATTTTGTTCTGAAATTTACCCTAAGATGCTCTAATTTTGGCTTATTTATCTTTTGGCATACAGACCTTTTAAATTTTGCTTTTTTCTTTTTCGGGATACCTTTGTAATTTTGGACATGTTCAAGGACCCGTTTGATCATAGATTTTGCCAAAATATATTTGGGTTTCCTTTTGCAAATACATACTTGTTCATAAATTTTATCCATATTTTGGTGAATTCCCAAAATCTAAATCCCAAAACCAGCTTTAGCCCAAAATATTAATATTTATATTTTTTAAAAATTGCCCCAAACTTTTATATTTTACTAGTATCCCGTGTTGCGCGTGTACCCCAATACCAAGAGCATAAACTTTTAAGAATGACATAAAGATTATTAGAAAATATTTTGAAATATAAAAATAAAAGTTAAATTATATTAGAACATAAATATGCTAGAAATTCAAAAGTTAGAGAGATGTCATGTCTAAACTCTCATTCTGAAATGTATATTTGCTGAATGGAGCACATGTGCAAGAAGAGGAGAGTTATGTGGCGACGATAGTGAAACCTTAGCATGAAGATCATATTTGCATTGGAAAAGAAAAGAAGAAAATTACACAACATAAATCGAAATATAAAAAAATACCATTTTGTCTTTTATATTACTGTTTATAGGACTACTCCTCTCCATTATATATGTTGTTGGTAGAGAGTAACAAAGCAATCGTTTTAGGGAAGAAGAATCTATGCTTTATGTATTGTGGAGGTATACGAAAAAGAAAGATCAAGAGTCACAAAAACTAATCAAGAGTAGTGGAAGAGTTTTGCAACGTTAATACAATAATTATTAGTATATTATTGTTGTGATATTTAGTTGAAAAAAGGATGAATAAACACTTCAAATTTGGAGTAACGGTTCTCTATTAGCACATCACATTTTGAATTTCAATAAGGTGTAAATCTTATATAATTTTTAAAAGAATAATTTAATTTACTTCTATACATATTTATCATTTATTGGAATGTAAATTTAATTTTTGATACAAAATTATTATAGGATATGTAGTGTTTATAGGAAGGGTAAATTGGTCTTTCAGTTTTTAAAGGGCAATTTAGTAAAACTTTACCTAAAAGTGTTCATGCTTATAATATAGTATGATAAAAGAGCCGACCATTTATTATTTTGTAACAATACTGTTTTTTTTCTTGGTCACCTAATAGTGTATTATGTAGTTCATTATAAAAACAATAATTTTGTAACAAACTTATTTTTGTTCAGGACAATGGTTTGTGATAATATAATGAATGTTATTGATGAAGGTACTGTTGGATATTTGTAATAGTTTTTAGAAATTGTGGGTATAAATTATGTATCATGTTTTTAAAAAAAAAGTGAAATATATTTTGGCAACTCATGTCTAAACACCTTTTCATTTTCAAACTAAGTTTCACTCAAATCAGATTTTTCAAAACAAATTTAAAAATTTATGGCTAAACGCTAGTGTCGTCATGGATTAAACAGACCGAAATATCAAAATAGAACAAGTAAAGATATCAATTAGGCTATTTTGCCTTAATTTTTAAAACTTATTTGTGTTTAAGAAATAATAAAGCAATAAATAAAATAGAAGGAACGTATGGAGAAGAATAAAAAATATAATGATAGAAATGAAGACACCAGAATAATGCCAAACTGTTTACCTTGAAAATGGTATTGACAATTATATTTAATTTTGTGGTTCTAAAAATATATGATTTATTTCAACACTAGTTGTTAGGCAATGGATGCTAAATATAGGTAAAGAGAATAAGATATGCAAACTAATGTTGATGAAGGACCGGGGTCTCGAACTCAATGGTATCAGGGACCTCGGGTCCAATAATAGCAATAAATGAAGAACAATAAATGAAGAATAATTAATGAATGAAAAATAATAAAGCTGGAAGACAGTATTAAGCGTGAGAAAAACAAAAAATATTCTATTCTGGTAAAAATATTGTGTATTACAAAATGACAAGGATCTCCTTTATATAGGAGGGGGAATCCCAACATAGTACATACTATCTAATAATGACAAGGAAAGGCTATTGGTACAGTTTTATAGTAGCTCAGTACGGATTTGTACTATTTTTTGCAAGACTCGTGTCAGTTCTAATCGCGTGCCCTCGGGAATTTTTCACCTTTCCATGACGGTCGTCGATTTTCATACTGCCTCGAGGTACACCGTGATGAGTCTTCGGTATACTCTATCGAGGTGAGTGCTATGGGGACGAGCCTTAGATTGTTCTTCGATCCCATCAAGGTCGGGCTTGAAAACGCCATAGAAATCTTGAAATTAGCCTTCCCTGATTTTGGCCGTACACAGATACTCTCAGTGTTTTTTGGAACGAAATAACAAGGAACGATTTGAATTCTTTTACCTTCATGATTTTGTTCTTTTATGCTTTCAGGCTATAGTGCTTTACAATCAAGCCTTTGCTAAGTCCCAAGCTGAGTTGACCTACAGTGAGGAAGAGTGTAAGAGGTTCTTATCAGAGGCTAACAAGCTCAGAGCCCTTTTTACCAAAAAGAAGGAAGAACTTCATGATCTCGGGCTCGTTTGGAGACAGTCTATCGAGAGCGGACCGATCTTGTTGAGCATGTAATACAGTCTTCGTATATTTTTATTTTTGTGCTTCTCTGGCTTTAGAATTCAACACCTTTGGGTTGACTTTTGCATCTTGAGAAGAAAGATGTCCTGATGAGGGAGGGGCTCAGAGCTAGAGATATTGAGATTCTCAGACTCAAGCAGCATGTGGACGAGATAGCCTCCGAGAGAGATACCCTCCAAGGGAAGTTGACCTCAGTTGAGCATCATCTTCAGGATGTAAGGGCGGATAGTAGTAAGTATAAAGACGTCCATGTTGAATCGGCCGACGCGCTATCTGTAGCCAAGTCCGAAGCCGATGCACTCATATCCTTACATCGAGAAGATGTTGCTGCAGCAAATGCCCAAGCCAAGAAGGTATCTGAAGAGGCCAAGCTTGAACTGAACTGAGCCCTGGAGCATGCCCGATTAAGATCTCGGAGACAGGCACTCGAGGATGTATATGTAAGGGGCATCGATTTATCTGTTGAGATCGAGAGGGTGAAGGCCCTAGAGGAAGAATTAGCAGCTCTTTTTTATTTCGATGATGGTTCAGCCAGTGACTCGGGGGGATGATGAAGATGAAGGTGAATTCCACGAGGGGTAGAAGTTCGTTGATGCTCCGGGGGTCGAGGACCAAGCCGTTGAAGGCACAACTTCCGAGGGAGCTCCTTCCGGTCAAGTGACCCTGGCGGTTGATTAGGTTTTTATTGTTAGTTTTTGTGTAAGGGCTCCAGGCGTGAGCCTTGCAAATGTGTCTTTGTGAACCTTTATTATATAAATAAGGATCTTTCCTTTTCGTCATTTTTTGTCTTCCGTTTGCCTTTTTGGGATAAACTTTGATGCTTGTCGATAACCAGTCCGATGTGTCAAACTTATAATATAAACCCCTTAGATTTTCATGCTTTATGAATGATCGATTATAATTTACCGTTAAATTTTGACTCGGGGCTATCGACCCTCAAGTTTTTAACACCTTGGCCCTTAGGCTCTTTAGATCGACCATTAAGCTCTTTACGCTGGCCCTTAGGCTCTTTAGGCTGGCTCTTAGGCTCTTTAGGCTGGCCCTTAGGCTCTTTAGGCTGGCCCTTATGCTCTTACGCATTATCCCTTAGGATCTTTAGGCTGGCCCTTAGGCTCTTACACACTGGCCCTTAGGCTCTTTTTAGATTGAGTCGGTGCGACCTCTAATATGGCTATAGATTTCCCTAATTTTGGCTAAAGGCTTTTGAAGTTTTGATTATGTCTTGGCATGTTTTATAATCATCTAACTCTTCGACGGCTTAAATGAGAACCTCGATTATGAGTCGAATATGTGATGATAGATGAGTACCTCGGGAGGTTTGCTTAAAGGCTGAGTTTTCGAAAACTTTTCATCGGACGCTGATTATTTTCGAAGCCTTTTTATTATTCGGAGCTAATATTATCAAAGCTCTTTTGCTTATGCCAAGGGTAGCCTGATTAACCGGTTCTTTTCGAAGTATTCTCGAAGTATTTGAAGGCCTTAAGTTTTATGGCTGCAGTCGGATGTCTCCGAACCGTATTAATTTGGTCGTAGCCTTTTAGTTCGACGGTGGTCTTTATGTTTGGTCATAGCCTTTAATCCCCGGGTGCGATGATCTTGGCGTCCATATCGAGGGTATGGCTTATAGGGGTATTACAAGTTCGAATATATAGCCTTGGCCTTAATATCGGTGTTATGTCTTTTTAAGGTCTTACAAATTTGAATATGCCTCGTTGAGGTCTTATAAGCTCGATATTGCCTCATTGAGGTCTTATAAGTTTGGGCATGCCTCATTGAGGTCTTACAGATTCGATGTTGTCCCACTGTGGTCTTACTAATTTGAGTTTTTGATGGCTTCGATGAGCTGTCTGTCGATGACAGACCCCGAGTGTTCGATGATTGTGGACTCGGCCTATCCATTTGCACATGGGTGGTAGGGCGCTGATAGGATCATTTTGATTTTATGATTTTCAAGGAATTTTTTCACCTTGCTGCCTATGAACTGCTTCCCATTATCATATGTAGTCTCGGATGGGATCCCGAATCTGTATATGATGTGGTCCCAGATGAAGTCAATGACTTTTTTTCTCGTTTCTTCTCGAAGGAATGTGCCTCCACCCATTTCAAGAAATAGTCAGTCTTAAACAGAATAAATATAGCTTTACTTGGCGCCGTTGGTAGGGGGCCAACGGTGTCCATCCCCCATTTCATGAACGGCCATGGTGATAAGATTGAATGTAGTTATTCACTAGGCTGGTGAATCATTGGTGTGAACCTTTGGCATTTGCCACACTTTCAAATGAATTCATTGGCGTCCTTCTCCACGCTGTCCAAATAATAGGCTACTCTGATCCCCTTTCTAACTAAAGAATCGGTGCCAGAATTATTTCCACAAGTGCCCTCATGGATTTCTCAAAGTACATAATCGGTGTCCCCCGGTCCCAAGCATACTGCTAGAGGTCTGTCGAAGGTCCTCCTATATAATGTTCCATTTTCATCGAGCGAAAATCGAGTCTCTTTGGCCTGAAAGGCCCTCGATTCTTTTTGAGTTGCGGGCAGCTTCCGTTTCTCAAATAATCGATATTTTATTCCTCCAATCCCATGTTAGACTTGTTAAGTTGATCACGGCATGGCTTTCTTTGATCACCGACTTAGATAACTCTACAACAGCCCCCGGAAGTATGTCATCTTCTTTGATGGACGACCCCAGGTTTGTAAGTGCATCTGCCTCGTTGTTCTGATATCGAGAATGTGGACCAGAGTCCATTCTTTGAAGCGATGCAATATAGCCTAAAGTTTGTCTAAGTATCTTTGCGTCCTGTCTTGTCGATCCTCGAAGCTCCCATTTACTTGGGTTGACTACCAGAAGGGAGTCGCATTTTGCTTCGACGACTTCTGCTCCTAGGCTTCTGGCCAGCTCGAGACCTGCAAAGATGGCTTCATACTCAGCCTTGCTGTAAGTGAATTTCAAAGTTTTTATATATTGTCTAATCATGCCGCCCGTAGGCGGCTTTAGAATGATGTCGAGTTCAGACCCTTTCATATTCGAAGCACCATCGGTGAATAGGGTCTATACACCCGATGATGTGCCCATTTTAGCAAGAGTTCTTTATCTACCTCGGGCACGAGGGCAGGTGTAAAGTCGTTCACGAAGTTCACCAAAATTTATGACTGATATCCCCCCGGCGTTGGTACTCAATATCATACCCTCCAAGCTCGATGGCCCATTTGGCCAATCTGCCCAACAAATTCGGGTTTGTGCAAGATGTTTCGAAGAGGGTATGGTGTTAAAACACATATACGATGGCATTGAAAATAAGGTTTCAATTTCCGAGATGCACTTATTAATGCAAGAGCTAATTTTTTTAAGCATGGATACCGGGTTTCAGCATCTCCTAGAGTTCGACTTACGTAATAAATAGGGAATTGCATACCTTAATCTTCTCGAACCATCATACCACTTACCGCTACTTCAAACACGACCATATACAAGTATATCATTTTATCTTCCTTCGGGGTGTGGAGAAAAGGCAGGCTCGAGAGATACCGCTTTAATTCCTCTAAAGCATGCTCGCATTCCGGAGTCCACTCAAAGTAGTTTTTCTTCTTGAGCAAGAAGAAGAAATGATGACTCTGATCTAATAATCTCGAGATGAATTGACCTAAGGCCGCTATTAGCCAGTCAGCCGTTGTACGACCTTCACATTGTCACCGCTATGATTTCTTCAATGGCCTTGATTTTGTCGGGGTTGATCTCGATCCCCCTATTCGATACCATGAAACCTAAAAGTTTGCCCGATCCTACTTCGAAGGCACATTTCTTGGGGTTGAGCTTCATGTTGGCCTCGATCTACTCCTCGATTATTTTGAGGTATATTCCGCCTCGAAGTGTCTCTTTGATCTTTGAACTATGGCTGATACTTTCTTTGCATGATCTCTACTCTCTTTTTGTAGACCTTGGTTCCTTTTTAAAGAGTCTGCTAGGATATACTGAGCTCGAGGGGGCTCCTAATTGGTCGTCTTCGACCCTGATCTTCGATTGATACCTGTTGTGCACATCCGCCCAGGTCATGGTGGGATATTTGAGCTATCGAGCTTCATTCATTCAAGCCCTAAGTGAAGGCCTGCACTGCCCAGTCATCGGAGACTGATGGTAATTCCATTCGCTCCATCTAGAAACGAGATAAAAATTCCCCTCAGCATCTCATTCCCCTTTGTTTGATCTTGAAGACGTCGGACTTCCTTGTAGAAACCTTGATGGCACCCGTATGTGCCATCACAAAAGAATCTGCCAACATGGCAAACGAATCCATCAAGTTCGGGGATAGGTTTTGATACCACATCATGTCCCCCTTCGACAGTATTTCTCCGAATTTCTTCAGCAAGACGGATTCAATCTCGGCATCCTTTAAGTCATTCCCTTTTACATCACAAGTATAAGCGGTAACGTGCTCATTGGGGTCTGTGGTCCCATTATACTTCGGGATAAAGGCATTCTTAATTTCTTCGGGATGTGCTTCAGAACGGCACTTTATGGGAATAGTTTCTGCACGAACTTCTTTGAATCTACATCCTTCAGAATTGGGGGTGCGCCAGGTTCTGATCGACCCTCGAGTTATAAGTCTCCACCTTTTTATCGTTAGCCTCTATATTTTTTCTCCTAAATTGATTCTTTTAGTCAATTTCTTGAGCATTTTCATTATTGTGGGGTCAATCTCCGAGCCTCTTTTATCGGGTCTTTCTAGCATCGATTCGCGCTGCATGTTTACTGGTTCGACGGTGTTAGGGGTTCTGTTCTGACTTTGAAGTTGAGCGATGGCAACTTGCTGAGCTTGCAGCATCTCGAATATTACTTGGAGGCTGACTCCTCCTTCTTCCATTCCTCGTGCTTCTTGCCCCCAGCCTGAGCTTGCCTACGTTCGTTCCTTACGGGGTTTGTACCTACTTCAGTGTTTAGAGCGTTGTGGGAGCTGATATCAACTGGCTCCATGTTTGGCACTCACTCATGGTTTTTCATGCGGTATACCGAGCCCTATGCCGCTATTTTCTCTAAGTCCTTCACTGTCATGAGCAGGTGCATTTTGTGTGCTAGACATATTTTTGCCTGAAACCAAAAATTCTTCAACAAGAAAAAGTGTGAAGAATAACGTGTGTTATCAGAAAACTAGCACCAAAACAATCACTGTTATTTTTAGTCCTACGATGGGTGCCAAACTGTTTACATTGACAATTATATTTGATTTTGTAGTAAATATATGATTTATTTCAACACTAGTTGTTATGCAATAGATGCTAAGTGTATGAAAAGAGAATAAGATATGCAAACCAATGTTGAAGAAGAACTGGGGTCTCGAACTCAATGGAATCAAGGACAAATGAAGAATAATGAATGAATGAAAAATAATAAAGCTGAAAGAAAGTATTAAGCATGGGAAAAGCAAAAAATGTTCTATTGTGGTAAAAATATTGTGTGTTACAAAATGACAAGGTTCTCTTTATATAGGAGGGGGAATTCCAATATAGTACATATCTAATAATGACGAGGAAAGACTATTGGTACAGCTTTATAGTAGCTCAGTACAAATTTGTGCTATTTCTTGCAGACTCTGTCAGTTCTAATCACGTGCCCTCGGGAATTTTCCGACTTTCCATGACGATCGTCGATTTTCATGCTGTCTCGAGGTACGCCGTGAGTTTTCGATATACCCTATCGAGACGAGTGTTAAGAGGACGAGCCTTAGATTGCGCTTTGAACCCATCGAGGTCGGGCTTAAAACGCCGCAAAAATCTTGAAACCGGCCTTCCTTGATTTCGATCGTGTATATATATATATATATATATATATATATATATATATATATATATATATATATATGAAAGTTAAAACCATTTTGATTGTTTTTCTTACACGAATGAATATATCATCAAACCAGAAAAATGAACTAACATGATCCACTTTATTATGAATATTTTGAGTGAATTTAATTTGACGGAAGTTATTTTTTCCCATAAAAATGTATTTTCCTGAAAAACTCTTTTCTTGGTATTTGATTGTTGAGTGAAATATTTTACTTAATACTAAAATTAAAAAAATCAATAATAATATCAACACACCGAAAAGTATTATAAGTAACACTTTTGAGTTCTAAAGATTAATAATAATGTATAAGTGTTCCTTCGAGTAAATAATGTATAGTTAGCGTTTAAATATATAGTTATTGGTAAATAATGTCCTATGGTCAAGTCCCTCTTAAATGACAATTATGGGGGCCATTGAAGAATGTGTAATGGTAGGCTAGGAATACCATATTTTTGGTAACAGACTATATACATAATGCTATAGAATATTCTCTATTGCATGTTATCAGGTGGCACACATTTATTTGTCTTTATGAGCAACACTCCCTTCGGGGACAAGTGAGATTGTTGTCCCTGGGCTTCATTTCCATTTGCATCGATTTTCATTTGTCTCCGGCTCCACGTATCGCTTTATTATGCGATCATTTAATATGAACATATTTTAACTTATACATACACACACACATACACACAAATATATATATATATATATATATATATATAACTAAGGAGCGTTTAGTACAAGTTTATCATAAGATGTGTCACGAGGGACACATTGATTCCTTAAGCTTGCTATCAGTTGGCAAGCATCAAATGATAATAGTTTTTCATGAGTAGTAATTTCAAGTCTTTCACTATCCACAAAATGTATTACATCACTCGGAGGTCTAACAAAAACTTTTTTTACTGATCTTCTGGGCATTACTTCTTCCAGCTGCTCCAAAAACTTGACTATCCATATCCATGTACTTTTTTGCTAGTTGATGAGCAGTCCTATTCCCCTGCCGGAAGGTGTGCTGGAGGATAACTTTCTGCTGGTGAATTAACCACCTGCAATCATTAACAACCTTGTTAAATAAATTTTTACCTTTATATATTGCCTGGATTACCTCTGAGCAGTCCGTCTCTATTTCAAGTGGGGAAAATTTCTACTCCTTTGCTGTTCTGAGACCTTCTCTTAAGGCTTTCAATTCCGCTGCTAGTGAATCATTTGCATGAGTTAACTTTGTAAAACCAATGATCCAATTACTATTGGAATTTATGAAAAATCACCTAAGCCACAATTTTGATTATAGTTATTGAAACTGACATCAAAATTTACTTTAAGCCAACCCCTTAGAGGTTTGTGCTAATTGATTTTAATGAGTAAATTGGGAGAGAGTATAGAAATTTTTCTTGTGAGTAATTTGAATTCCATAGCCCGCGGCATGATAAGAGAACCATTGATCGGGTTGGTAGTGTTATTATGGTTATTGTTTTTTCTATTAATCCAAATGTGCCAAATGATAAAGGGAAAATAAGAGTTCCAGTTTAAAAAGCGTTATTAAGAGGATAGTTAAGGTCTCTTACTTGGATAAGCCAGTGTTTGCCATTTTGGCTATTATGGTATTGCCATCGAAGGCAAGCCTAAAATTGGTTGATGGCTTTGCATTCTAGGAAAATATGCTTTATGGATTATTCTTCAGGACTTTTACAGATGGGACAAAAAGGGTCAATATTTAGTCCAATATGTGAAAGGTATTTCCTACAAGGGATTCAATTATATAATCATTGCCATAGAAAATATTTTATTTTATTGGAGCAATCTAGTTTCCAAATCCAGTCAAATTCTAAGTCAATATTTTTAGGTGTTTCTAGAAGCATATAACATGACATAGTAGTGAACACCCCTAGATGGGGGACCAAATAGGTAAATTATTAGAGGGGCCCTTGAGACGAATTTCTGTTTGAGATATTTGCTAGTAGTCGCGGAAGAAGAGGAAAGGATAGGCTGTCCAAATTCCAATTGCAACCATCAAAGATATCTCTAATTTTTGTTAATGTATCCCTAGTGGAGGGTGTGCCTATCCCATTTTTTCTTAGGTCACCAAATTTGGGGATCCAATTAATTTCCCAGATATTAAGATTAGAGTGAAGGTGAGGGGACCATATAATACCTTTGGAGCAAATTTTCCAACCTTTGCAAATACTTTTCCAAACGAAGGAAGGCATATTCATTATGAGACTAGTTCAATAGCAAGAGATGATAAACTTGGCCCAAGGAATCGTGGCATTGGTAAGAAGTCTCTAACTTAGGCTAACTAGAGTACACATATTTTTATTAAGAGCATTGTGGATACCTAAGCCACCATTGGGTTTAGGTTAGCAAAGGGTAGACCAATTGACTAGGTGAATTTTTTTATTCCTGTTGAGCTAACCTCCTCTCCAACTCATGTGCTTTCTCCTTAGTCAAAGCACCCCATCTAATTTGCGATTGTCCCCGAGCACCCCTCCTCTTCCTCTTCACCCAGAGACCGACATTCATCACTAGGAGTCTATGAAGAGTCGAAAGGGACTCTCCCGGAATAACCTTCCAGTCCTTGCACATACCCCTATCGCTCCTTCTGAGGAGGAGGTAATCAATCTGAGTCCTTGCCGCCGAACTCTTGAAGGTGACCAAATGCTCCTTCCTCTTCTGAAATGTCGATTTCGCAATCAGAAGCTCGGAAGCCCTGGCGAAATCAAGCAGTGATGTGCCTCCTCCGTTCCTAACCCCAAAGCCGAAGCCACCGTGCACCTCACCATAACCATCAGCATCAGCCCCAATATGACCATTAAAGTCCCCTCCAATAACTAACTTCTCAGATTGGGGAATACTACTCACCAGATCATCCAAGCCCTCCCAAAAGCGCCTCTTAACCTCCTCGTCTAAGCCCGCTTGTGGCGCGTAAGCGCGGATGACGTTGAGGATGCAACCTCCAATAACCAACTTAATAGATACTAACCTATCATTCACTCGCCTAACCTCGACCACAGACTCCCTTAGATCCCTATCTACCAAGATGCTACGACTCAAAACAATGGAAACAGAAAACACATTAAATCCTCAACTGAAGATTAGAATATGCATAAATACAAAGAAATTAAAAGATAGAACAGAGCCCTTTAGCAAACTATTATAGCCACCTCTTATTTCATATAAATTATTAATTCTTTGCTTACACCAAACATCAAATCCATTGTAAAGAGAAAAGAATTTCAAAAATGAAAAGTCATTACATTTTATTACACTAAACAAAAGGAGAACGTCAGTAAATATTGAAGTGCTCTTAAGATTTAGTTATACTACTTATACTACAAAGTATCCTATTATATTCGATTATGGAATATGGAGTTAAATATACTTGTGGAGTAGAGTAGCATGAAGTGAGGGAAATTCTTTAAAATGTGCATAGAGAGATGAGTCCTATCGGAGAAATCACTGTAACTAGACACCACACCAGAAGAGTTCCAGTTAGTTTTTTTCCTTGTTAATAAAAAAAGCCCAGAATTGTATTAACATATACATTTGCTCTTTATATTGATTAAGACTTAGTTAAAAATTGTGATCAACTTTCCACACTTTTTCTTTAATTATTTTTGGGATTAAATATAATATGAATGTTGAATATACTAACAGTAAAATAGTGCGCAGGAAAAGAAAACACAATTTTCAAACAATTAACATGTCTGTTAAACAACTAATTAGTGATAGGACCTGTTAACGACAACACAAAGTTTGTCTGTGAAAATGGCATAGAGAATAAACCTGGTATTATCTGTCCTGAAATATACGTTACTTGTGTTCACATCGAATGTTTCCTTCATCTGGATGACATTTACTTGTATACATATATAGGTTTGATATATCTAAGAGGAAAAGTAATTCAATCATACCAAAATACCAATCACATCTGTCTTTTATCAATTTGTCAACGTTACACTTTTTCTTCTCTTATTGAGAGATTGACACTTCAAGATTAGACGTGATGATATTACTAATGAACACTCATTTAACAGGAAAGAAGAAAAATAATATACCTTTTTATGATAAAATGGAGAAGTAAATTGATAATTGACGACAAAGATAATCAGTAATATGCTAGCAATTTATTGAAGATGTTGTACAAATACTTTAAGTAATCTATCCCAGTGTTTTACAAATCTGAAATAAACTAAAAAGCATTATAAGATCATGAAAGAGAACCAAAAACCAAGAAACGTTGAATCAGATGGCACATTTGTTTTTTGGTGTTGGGTTTTGAGGGAGGGGGGGGGGGGTGTTAACCGTTGTTGGTAAAAGAAGATGAAGAGTGGAAGTCCAAATAAGGGAATTAAAGTCTAAGACATGTCTATTCAGTAGCATTGTCCCTCAATATATATATATATAGAGAGAGACAAATGGCCATTGCAAGCCTCCAATTAAGGGCACATTCTGCTTAACAAATTATAGAAAGAAGTGGAAAATTTGGAGAAAATAAAGAAAAAGAAGACAAGAATATGCACCAATGCAGCCTTTATGCGTATGCAATGCATCCTCTTGTTAGAGGCTTTATTTGTGCACGATTTCCTTTCTTTCTCAGAAGAGTTAGGGAATGAAATAAATTCCGAGTTTATCAACCAAAAAAAGGCAAAGAAAGTTGCAGAGTTATTTCCTCTAAATCCAAAGTCAACAGAAATGGTTAATCATACTCTAGCAGCATTATGGGAAATATAACACATGGGTTCTCTATAATACCTCTGCTTTGATTCCACTGAAATATCTTCACTAACATATATATAGTACTAAAAAACTCAATCACCTAATCTTATTCTGGTTTCTCTCTTGCATCTTCAGTTTCATAAACCTCAAAAATGCTTTGACTTGGTTTGCTTAGGGTCTAGTGTGCGTCTTTCTGTAAAAATGTTGGGTTTCGATGGTCCTGTCTCTTCATGAACCGTGAGAATGGCATCTGCAATAAGAAGTTTTGTTTCGTCGATCAGATGAAAAGATACCAGACAGATTCAAAAAATTTGCACCCTTTTACTGACATTTTGCGTTCTTATTTCATACCTTCAGACAAGCCATTCTTGGCTAACGATTCAATATGTTTTGGGCATTTCCTCTTCCGCTTTAGGTCCACAAGCATCAGCAATAGGCTCACTGTCGAGAGAATGAACTTTTCCTTTCTACAAAGATAAAAGATGGCTAAATTAGTAGTAGTAAACACAATGCAGAATCAGGCTCGAGCATAGCAAGACAGCTCGTGCTCTAATTTCTCGTGAGCTCATCAATAAATATGAGGAAATTCACCATACCACAACAAACGACTACTACTACTATTACGCCTCAATAGTGTCGTTTGGTTGGATGCATTGGGGAAATAATATAAGTATTAGTTTTGGTATTATTAATTCCTTGCTTGGTAGTATTTTTCAACCTATGTATGGTCGTTTGGTAGGGTGTATAAGAATAGTACGGAATTAGTAATGCAGGGATTAGTAATGCATGGGTTAGTAATACAAGCATTAGTTATGCAGATATTACTTCTTATCTACTGTTTGGTGTAGTGTATTAAAAATTATAATGCACTGCATAATTTTTAAGAAAACTAGTTGTTTACAAAAATGTCCTCCATAATTTCTAACTTAAAGGGACTTAAAGGATAATTTTGTCTTTAACCATACCAATGCATGCATTAATAGCCTTGTTATTACTAACTTTATGATTTTCTATGCATTACTTATACATAGGATAATACCAAGTATGATATATATCTAATTTAATTATTAGTTAACACATATTGAAAAAGTATACTAACCAAAGTATTATTAATGCACAGAGCTTATGCTTGCATTATTTTTTTAATATCCCCTACCAAACGACCCCTTCAGTACTATTCTTATACATAGTAAACCATTGGCATTAGCAATACCATGGTTTTTAGTACATAATCAATAAGCATGCATAAAGGTAGAACTGCCATTTCAAAACCTTTTCCAAATTCTTTCTAAAGAACGTGGAGGGTATTTTTGTAAACAAATAATTTTTAAAAAAAATTATGCAATACATGTTATTTTTAATACACCGAACCAAAGATAAGAAAATATCTCATGCATAACAACAACAACAATAATATACCCAGTGGTTTCCCCCAATCGTGATATGGGGAGGGTAGTGTACGCAGACCTTGCCCTACCTTGGGAAAGTAAAGAGGCTGTTTCCGGTAGACCCTCGGTTAAAGATAATAAGAAACAAAACAATAATAGCAAGTAGTAATAGCAATAAGATATTAAAAAAACACACGCGAAAGATACAATCAAACAGTAAGTACTAACAACAATTCAAGAATCAAAGTATACCATACTAATACTAATACTACCGGCAAGGGGGCGAAAAGGGAGAACTGCTCGACCGCCTACTAACCATCATAATCTTTGACCTCCACACCCTTCTATCAAGGATTATTGAATACACCCATTCAGTACTATTCTTATACACCCTACCGAAAACGACCCCTTAGTATGGTAATTTCAAAGGAGGATACTAGCTATTTCGAGATATAGGCGACGGATACTGATGTTTATACTGATTACAACAACAATCCAGTAGAATCTCAAAAGTGAGATTTGGGGAGGGTAATATGTACGCTGACCTTACCACTACAGGGAAGACTAGAGAGACTGTATCCGATAGACCCTCGCATCATGACAGTGGAAGTGTAACAACAAAGGAAACAAGAAACATAGCAACATAAAGGCAATAACAATAAACAGATGTTTATATTTATTAAAATACAGTATACGTTAAACACTAAAAAAGAGAGTAAGGGTTCTTAAACAAATAAGCTAAAGGAAACGACACCACACACACCTTCAGATGATCATTCAAAAGGGACATGGGCAATTTCCTTTCATTCAATATAACGTTGTAGTTACTGGAAAGCCGATTTTGGATCTCTTCTCTAAAGAATTCCAATTTCTTCTGACTGATCACCCGAGTATTGACTGTTAAATAGAAAAGCATATCCTTATTCAGACGTTTCAATATAATTCTTTCACACACTTTACACAGTATCCATTATGAGCAAATTAATCCGCCAAATATAACAATAAAACATTGATACTGCCCTGCATGCCAGTTAATGTAGAACTTTTCACTAATAATGCCAAGTCGACCAATACTATACCTAATTCAATAGTTTAAACCCGATGTGTGTATATATATACACACATATATATATATATATATATATATATATATATATATATATATATATATATATATCCACTTCCAACCGAGAGGTTGTGAGTTTGAGTCTCCCCAAGAGCAAGGTGGGAAGTTCTTGGAGGGAAGGATGTCGGGGGTCTATTTGGAAACAGCCTCTCTACCCAAGGGTAGGGGTAAGGTCTGCGTACACACTACCCTCCCTAGACCCCACTAAGTGGGATTATACTGGGTTATTGTTGTTGTTGTTATATATATATATAGGGGTGTATTCTGGCCCGGGCCCGTGCCTAAATGGGCCTGACGGGCCGGGCTTCGCGGTCCCGGGCTTCGTGTGCCGGGCCTGGCGGTCCTTCAGGTTGAGACCGGCCCGTGACGGGCCTAAGCCCACAGTGGTCCTGGGCCTGGCGGGCCTGACGAGGGTTTTTTTTAAGGCAATATCTTGTATAGTAGTTATTAGTATAGTGTAGAATATATACTAAGTCATTAGTATAGTATGTATAATATATATTTTATTGTATATTCTGTTGTAGTAATTAGTATATATTGTATATATTGTATATAGTGATATATATTGTATCTTATGTATATATGTTATTACTTATATATTTCCTGTAGCTTAGGTTGTCCGTTATGTATATATATTCTCGTATATATTTTATTGTAGTATATATTGTATGTTATATATTGTATGTTATATATATATTCAAGGATAACATATCGAAGTAAAGACAAAGAAATATTGAGAAAAAAGATATTCAAGGATATGTCTTATAATTTTTATTGACCAAAATGACATATCTTTCTTAGTCTTCCTTCCCCCAATGGAATGAGCACAACAAGGTACTAATACCACCATTAAAAGGAAAAAAACTAAAAGAAGATGTGCCAATGTACAAGTTACATCATAATCTACATTTAAATCCGTCAAGGTTGGAAGGAAGTTGTGTTGATGGTAATGAAAAAGAAGCTTGTTCATCACCACTTCGGGCGAAGCCGAATCCTCCGCAAGTTCCGCTATCATTTCTTCATAAGCTTCATCTATCGCCGTTTGTGATTCTGCAATTCCAAAGTTTCTTCTTTCCGCGTGGATCCAATCTCTAAAAAGTACCGATTTTTCCAAGCTATCCCTCATCGCCGCTCTATGATTACCTATTTGCAGTTGCTTGACTGAAAGCGCTCTCCGATGCAACAGTTGAAGCTTTAATTGATAAAATATCCCGAGCCATCCTTGCAAGAATCGGAAAATGTTTTTCCCTTGACTTTCACCATTCCAAAAGAAATCCGTTTAGGTATAAGAGTAAATAAATAGCGCAAATATTGTTCATATTCATGTTTGAATTTATAAATATCAACATTAACTGTTGCGCGAGGCCAGCCTTTATAAGTAGGATTAAAAACTCTTCTAATATAATGAACCCAATTAGGATTAGAAGCAAAAATATAAGGTAAGCACATAACAGTAATCATCTTTGCTAATTCTTCATGATCTATATATGGATCGTAATATAAAATACCTCCGGTGATAGTGTTAATTCCTGGTTGAACTAGATTTGAACATGTACTAGGGTTAACCGCAGAATCTACACTTGTCCCATTTTGCTGCGCTTGCATTTGAAATAATCTAGCCTTGTCTCTAGGGTGTATTTTTATATGCCTAGTCAAACTACCCGTGCCGCTATGGTCTCCAGTAAATTTATGCATCAGTAATTTCCCACAAGTTTTACACTTAGCCTTATTTAGTTCTCTTACTTGAGTAAAAAAATTCCAAACTAATGATGTTTCTTGACGTTTAGCAGGTTGTCTATTAAAAGTTGGAGTTTCTACAAGTGGGTCGGCCGGTGCATTACTTGAGTTATGAACAGGACTAGTATGTGTATCATCTAAATCTGGTGCTTGGGTTTCATCATCATCATCATCCTCATTTTCCTCTAAGATAGGTTCATTATGATAAAGAGCATTCATAATTTCATCATCTAATCTATCACCCACTGCAACATTATGTAGAAATTCACTATCAGTAAATTGAAAACAAGGGTGATCACTATCAAGCATTACGGGAGGAGTAAATTGAAAACAAGGGTGATCACTATCAAGCACTACGGGAGGAGAAGGAGGACGTATAGGTTGGCGACTACTTTCAACTTGCTTATATTTTGTAGGTCGGGGAGCCGGGGGAAGGGTAGTATTATGGCCACTACTTTCACCGGTTTTACCTTTTCCTTTACCAAATATTTTTTTAAAAGAAAATGCCATAATAATTATAATTATGCAAACTAAACCACACAAAATATATTACTAAAACGTAAGAGTTGAAACGAATTTGCCGGATTGCCGAACAACTTCTTTAAAATTGAAAATCGTTGAATACTTGAAAACTTCAATTCAACAACTTCACAATTTTTCACGAATTTTCAACAATAAATTAAGCTATTGTAGTAGAAAGATTGAGAGAGATTGAGAGATATTGATGAATTGGTAAATAAAAATGAAAGAATGAGGGGTATTTATAGTTGAGAAATGGGAAAAAGTGTAATTATATAAAATTTGGAGGCAAAATGGTCATTTTGTAAACTTCCAAACGGCCATATTTTTAGCCCAAACGGCTATATTTTAAATATGGTCGTTGCTGATTTTTAAAACAAAAAAAAATTTAAAAATAGCCGCTGGGCCAGTTTAGGCCCGCCAGGACCGGCCTAGGCCCGGCTGACGGTCTCGGGCCTAACGGTCCCGGGCTCAAGGGCTAATGGTCTCGAGCCGGCCCATCACAAGTGTAAAGGTAACATCAGGCCCAGGACCATCGGGACTGCGGGCCTGGTCCGGTTCAGGCCCGGGCCACAGTGCACCATTAATAAGGGGGAGTTTGAGGAGCTTGGGGTCGTTCGGGGGTATTTTGGGAAAACTACCAAATATTTTGATAAGACTCACGTATTAGCCCTATTTTAATTTTGACGCGTTGGTTTACAGGGCGCAAACGAACATATCTACACTCGGTTTCCTCCCAATTTCTCTACGCTCTATTTCTTCTTCAAAAATTTCCAGTGCTGCACACCTGATCTTCCAATTTGGAAAATTACAAATATTTTGGCACAAATCACGTGTTAACCCTACTTTTACTTTTGACACATTGCTTTACACTGCTCGAGCAACGAACATGTCTGTTTCCACCTAATTTGCCCAGTGTTTACGCTTGGTTTCTTCCTCAAAATTTCCGCCGCTGCTCACCTCTTCTTCCAATGTATTGTTTCTGGTCCTCCCCCAGGTGGACCAACAATTGAGATCGATTGGTCTCTTAATCAGGCTCGATCTGTTAGGTAAACCAGGAATTTCCTGTATTTGTCTATTTATTGTTTGTGAAATTAACTGATTATATAGGTTATTTTTGACTGCAGGCAAAATTTGACAGCAAGTGGTCCAAGGCCTAATCAGCAAGGTTCTTATCACTATGGTTTGGTTAACACCATGCGGACAATTAGACCGGCAAATTCTGCACCAATGATCAATGGTAAACAGAGGTAACAGATTGAACTACAACTTAACAGATGGAATTTCGCGTTGTACTATTCAGCTATTTCGCAACTAAAATTTTAAGTTCCAGATTTACAAAGTTCATCAGCTTCTTTTTAGGTGATTTTAACATTTCTTTTCTTCACTTGGTGATCAATAGGTTTATCCAAAGTCATGGACAGCCCTATACATGCCATTGGACAATGTGGGAATGTGGAACATCAGATCAGAGAACTGGGCTCGCCAACTCTTAGGCCAGCAATTCTACCTTGGTGTATATTCACCAGCCAATTCATGGAGAGATGAGTATCCTCCAAAAAATGCTCTTGTCTGTGGCCGCGCATCCGGTCGCAGACTCGCCCGCTCTAAGGAATTAACAAATCAGTTGAACAGCCACGAAAGGGTGATTGATTGTTTTGTTACTATGATGAAAATTCTAACGGGAAAGTAGCAGAAGCTCTTTTTGTGAGCACTTTTCTTTTTCTTTCTTAGCCATTAAGAATGTTTCTCATTTCATTTTAGCATTACTTTTAAATAAAACCAGTAAGATTGTTGTGTATGAATTTATATACTGCAGTACATGTGTGATTCCACAATTGAAGAGTAAGAAGGCCATTCGATTAAAATAGCCTCAGCTCAGTGAATATCAAATACTCTGCTAACTGATTATTACTGCTTTCTATATGGTAGTTAGGAACATATTGATCTGGAAATGAAGTTAGTTGATTACAATAGAGCTATACTTTGTTTTGTGCACTAATTTCACATATCTATTTTGGTGCTGCTAACTTTAGCATACAAATAATTATTGCAATTACTCTGCTTGACATTTTGGTGTATAAACCTTCTGATTTGATCTTTAGAAAGCTTGCCTCAATAGTGAAGTAAAAAAATATTTTTGCTTCCATTTCTTTAAAGCTCAATTCTTTTCTTAGAATTTATCTGATTTAAATTCTTGGTATCTCTTGCAGTTTGTACATCCAGTTAAAGATTGTTTCTTTTGACATTTGACCTCATTGTGGAAGAATCACTAAAAACTTGAGGCTTAGGAAAATAAAGATCTCTCAACTGTGAATCCCCTATCTATTCCATTTCACATAATTTCTCAAGGTAATTCGTCTTTTCATATGCTATCTTAATTATATACCTATTTCTGTTAGCACCAATCAATTCTTGGTAAAAGAAAGTTAGCGTATTATCTTAATTTATTTCCAAGCTTTTCCAACTTTTAATAGCTCTGTTTGATTCTTTATTTCACATTGTTCTTCACGGACTTTGGTAGATGCTTATATTCGTTATCCAATTTGTATGGAACATCATATTGATTATTCTTGATAAACAACAAGGTACACTCTCTCTCTTGATTTGTTTGTGCACTTTCGACTTTCAAATTTGACCTGGCACTAAATCACAGCAGATTAATCTTTTTGTCATGAAAAACATAGATATTGGGAAACTACACGTAAATTATAATAAAAGAGTGTTCCCTACATTTTTAGCCAATTTTTTTTTATTTGAATCTCAAGATATTTTGTTAGTCGCATCAGATTAATTTTTTTGTCGTGAAAAGCATACGTATTCAACAACTGCACTAAAATTACTACAGTAAAGAGATTTATATGGTTCTTTATAGAAATAGATCATATTGGCTAAACAAATTATAATATGAAGCGATAACTGTAGATTCATAGTTGGATTTAATAGTTAGTATCATAAAATTGATTAATTGATACTATTTTCCATTCCCATTTTCTATTATATTGTCAATATCTCTATTATATTGTGAACATCTCCCTGCCAAAAAGTTTTCGTGTTCTGCTTCTGGCTACATAGAAAGAGCACCGATCTATTTGGCATATCTCTTACAATTTGATGATCTTTAAGGTATAAAATAAGTTCAGGTCATTGTCAAATTTTCAAATCTCAGGTGGCGTTGCAGCTCCAAATCTTCAACTGCTAATAAAAGCTGTACTTCTTTTTGTGGTTCAGATTAAAGAAAGCTAGAACAAGATCAAGATCAAGATCATTACCACCTATCCAAACTCCTTGACATCAGTTTGTTGAGGTGTATTCCATTCAGTAGATATATGTTTTTACGGTGATTGTAGCGTTAAAGTTGGAGGTTAATGAACTTTCAAATGAGAAAAAGTCCATTTTTTTCTAGTGTACTGCATGTTAACCGACCTCAGTCTGGTACAGAAAAGTGATGTGAAGTTCTATAATCAGCAATTGAACAAACACCTTTTGCAGAGAAAAAGTGGTCATTTGTCACCAACCATTTGCTATTGTATTCTGGTAGTGAATTTTTTTAATTATTACTGATCGAAAGATGTTACCTTTCATTTTGTTTCACTGTGAGAAACTTTAATTCTCATGATTTGCTGTTGTTTTATTCATTTCGTTTGATAAGGAAATCTTCATGGCCAAGATATTACCAGTTTAAGGTGTGGAAAAACTTCCTTTCACAAATGCAAGGTAGTTAAACTTTACACAATAGACTAACTGTGGTCCAGCTCTGCCAAATACGATTGAAGTTAAAAGCAAAATACTACCAGTCGTATCTCAGCCTGAAAAATCTACAGTGTTTTATTGTTCTGTTATAACTTTTTTCACTCTTGTGATGAAAGAACTAAATCAATACATACATATAAATACTGATTGCTGGAATTTTCATTTGTAATTTGCAAAAAAAAAAAAAGGCCTTATAATGTATGAAAAACCAACATGCAAACTCAAACATGGCTTAACAAATAATTTTAACAACACTAGTAGGAGTCGTTTGGTACGAGGCATAACAAAGTATAGTATTGATATAAAAAGTTAATACCATCTTAATACTTTGTCTGATCTTAATACTTTGTCTGATCTTAATACTTTGTCTGATTAGTACCGGGATAATTTATACCTTCTTTTTTGAAATTATGTAATTAACGACCACTTAAAGGATCAACTTTTACATTAGATAATAAAAAAGTGTACAAAATTTGTATAACTTTTGTATATAAAAATTGCCCGGGGAAACGCTCACTAGTACTGAATATACCCAAGTTATTCATTTTGTTCTGGAAATTACACAAAGCGCTTCTACCTTTGGCTTATTTATCTTTTTGCATCCTAGATCTTTTCATATTTGTTCTTTTTTCCCGGGATACTCTGATTTTTGGAATTGTTCGAGTTTGGAGAAATAAATTACTAATCAATACAATCAAATGAGGGGAACATGAGAATTAGAAAAGGTAACCAATGCAATGCTCATAATCGGAGTGATAAAAATCTTCTTACAAACTTATTGCTATTTATATCTTTTGTCTTTCTTTGCAATCTAAATTCATCTATAGTTAACAATATACTTTTGTGTTTTTTTCAAATTAAGATATTTTAAGTATTTTCTTAAATTTACATTCAATGAAAGAATTGTATAAGAAAGGGCACGAAAATATTTCGTAAGTTATCAACAAAAGATATAAATGAAAAATAAACACGAGCACGATATCTTGTAACTTCATTAACTCATCCTCCTATCCTCCATTTTCTTTTATCTTATAGAATGGTTCACAATTTGCAATAAACAGAATTCACGTTTGTTTAAAAAAATTTTAATACTTGGCAATTGAGTTCATAACAAGTTGAAATACTTATTTTGGAATTCTTTCGTGGGACATGAACTTGTCTTTTGGATTTGCAGAATTTTCAATAAAAAAGATTATTTTTCTTTTTTGCTGACTCGCTTCCCCATTATGCTTGCAGCATCAAAATCACCAATACTTGATGTATCAATTTCTCATATTAAAAGTTTCATGTATCAGATATTTGCAAGAACAGAAAATTGACAATTTATTCTCACCAGCTGATAGTTTTAAGTTTTACGTAACTCTTTCTTCCTCCCTCTAAGATTTGTTGCATTATAAGGACTATAATGGATATAGGAACTAGAGCTACTTCGATAATGCTAGAAGGAGAAAATTATAAAGCAATCGCCTTTTAAATTCTGGTTCATCTATGTGACATTATAGTTGCGAGTGTCAAGCAGAGCTACCCATTGCTATGTTGTAATGCTTCAGAGTGAGGAATGACTATGCTAGCAGGAAAATACTAGCAATGGCAATGCTACCTATTGCTATGTTGTAATGGCTCTGCTTCGACTCCCCTATACATTGTCAAACATAGTGAAGTATCTTTTAATTTACTAGGAAGCTGAGCTACCTAATCTTCTTTTGGCTTCTTTATTGAATCTTCAGTTTCAGTATCCTGCAACAACCTGAACTTAAGTATCTTATGAAGCTGTGTTACAGGCTTGACTTCCTTGGAATCAGTTTCCTTAGGGTCTAAGATGCGTCTTCCTGGCAAATGGTTGGATTCAGATGGTCCTGTGTCTTCATGAACCATGGAGGGAGAATCTGCAAAAAGAACTTTAGCTTAATGATAAAATTCTAGATTGATTCAAACATTGTGTTTTCTCGTTCCAGTTAATTTGAGCATCTATTCATTATGTTTGAGCATCTAGATTTCCAAAATTGATAGCCCATGGAAAATCTATGACATGCAAAGAGGCTTAAGTTCCAGAAAACTTATATTCAATTCATATGTACCCAAGAAAGAAAATTCCAAGGTTCAAAGTCCGCAATGTGCCTAATGTAGTCTCAAATTGACATTCATATACACCAGGGGCAGCTAGAGTCAGAGTTTCACCCCAATACACCACACTAGGAAACGCTAACCTAATCTGCACCCAAGCAGCTGTGTGGTAGAAACAGGAGACCCGCTATTCATGTATTATACACTTTTTCTTGTTTTTTTTTCTTTTTTGGGGGTGGGGTGGGGGGTTGAGATTTCGCAACACCAGCAACAACATTGAAGCTAGATTAAGATAATCAGTTAAATATCTCATGCCTTCCAAACATTTTCAAAATCTCTTGTACTGTCAATAAAATATGTTGGTACAGAGGAGCGTGGCTCACCACTTTCACTAAATACAAGGCATGTCCCAATAGTCTCATCATACTGTCCAATCTGCAAAACAGAAATAAAGATCAATTGAAATAGCATATACACAGAGAGAAAAGTTGAGAACTATGATCGTGATGTCAAGAAGGAACAAATGTTTTACAGAAATAATATGTTCAAAAGATACAACATTTTGTGATGTGCAACCAGAAATATTACACCCACAATCCATTATATCTACTTTGCTTTTCCCTCACCAACTCTTTTTCTCTAGAATGATCACAACTAAAGAATCACCAGAAATAAGTGGGGTTGAAACAGATCAAATATGTTTGTATCCCCTTTATTGATGGAAGACACAACTGTGTGGACTGAAACTTATAGGGTTTTACTCAAGTGCAATATTGACTATCTTGCAAGAAACAATGAGACAATAAAGTGTCTGTAAGTGTGGCGCACTACTGTGGTGCAATGTCAGTGGGCATCAAGATGTTTGACCACTGTAACGACTAGTGCCACTACAAAGATACAGAACTTGATAAGAATGTGGTGAGCATGATTATAAAGTTCATACAAGTTTTGGACTTGAATCAGCCATTGAAGCCAACTATACTGGTGCAGATAAATAATTATGTCACAGAAAGGGAAAACTAAGCTGTTTCCAAAACCATCAACTCACCAGCTTGATTTTGCCATCAATGGTCAAGATGGGATTCAATGTGTCAAGACCCTGAGAAATTTTTTTTGAAGGAAAATAATCAATTGTAATATTTTCATAAAAGCACCACCAAAAAAAACCAGTTGTAAAGAACTATGGAACAGTTGAAAACCATAGGTATCTGAAGAGTGAAGAGAAATAAAAAGAAGGGGGTTACACTTTGGTTTGAATCCATAAGAAAAATTAAAGCAATTAACTAAAAAGTAAACTTCGGCAAGAAAATCGTACAGAGAGAACATATGGTGCATTTGGGGGAATGTGAACAGCGGAGGAAATGCCATCCAAATCAAGCAATACATACTCTGCTTCCTCCTCCTCCACCATGTTATTGTCACAGAGTGATTGGTTTCCCATCATTCAGTGCCAGCAGAAATAACACCACCAAGAAGTGCAATGGATGTTACACGCAGCCGCAGCAAAAGAGAAGAGCTGAAACGAGAAATACAAAGAGTAAACAGATGATGATGAAAACCCTAATTTTTCATTGTACTACAACTTTATATGTACACTAACACTAGTGGTGGCAAGTCCATGCCGAGCTCAATGCAAAACCTAAAAAATACAGACTTGAAGTTTAAAAACATGTCCACCGGTGTAGTTAAAATTTTGCTATACTACTTGAAGTTTGGTGCATTATTTTATACTTTTTCCTCATAGAACATGACTCTTAATTGCCAACACTTTTTCAACAAACCTCTTGATTGCAAGGATTCTCTTTTTCTTTTTTCTTGGATGAAGAGAGTAACGGAATTAACTTTAATGGCTTAGAAAGTTTTCGCAGATAATTTTAGCTCTTTGGAGTTCAAAAAAACTCTCTTAGCACTCTTTTGTGGGAATAAAATGATTTCTCTTTTACTGAAAGTGTAATAAAAGCACATAATACAAAGTGAATAAAATTGTCAAGAAAATATGTACTAAATGCAACCTGAATGAAAAAGTGAAAAGTTTAGAAGCAGGGAAGGAGGAAAGATAGTGCGTTGATCATCAATAAAAGGCATGTTTATTCGTGAGAAACCAAAAATATGCAAAACACATACACGGAATGCGATTTGATTGCAATTTGCTTATGTCCTAAGTTAATTGAGCTAACGAGCGGTCTGGTAGTGGCATTAGCTAAAATCGCACCGGTCAAATGAGTTTAATAAAACTCAATGCTGGAAGGCAACTTATGAATCTCAATTTCCAAAAGCGACTTGTAGGTCTCAATGGATGATTTTGTTTTACTATTTCCATGATTCTGACCTTGTCGCAGAGAATATTCATACTCTAAGTGCAGTTCAAAATTGCGATTAATGAAAAACATTCACAGCCTGCTATTTATCTTTTTAGATTCCTCACATGCAGAGAATATTTTGTACTAAAACTCATTCACGAGTTGCAACTATATGAAATTACTTGTCAATTCAGCATATCAAATTGTACAGTTCTCAGCCTTTTTGCAGTGGCAAATGAGCATTCGATTTGTAAATTGCATTTCATAATGTGTTTTGTTGTTATCTTTGATAGGTTTTAGACAAATTAAACACATCCTCTCTAAAATACCCTGAACATTATGGACTTAACCAAAACAAGGATATGCTTTTCTTCAACCAAAGATTGTCATTAAGTAGCGGAAAATGCTAATTTAACCCAATAATAAGAGTCACCTACTGGGAAAAATGCTACTTATAACTATCCTACAACTGATATATTTGCACTTTAAAATTTTCAGTCCTCTAAATAATTCAAGTAAGGATATTTAACTGTCCCAACAAAGTACAATTCAAAGCCACGACATAAAAACAAAAATGATAACTCAAAACAACAGAAACCTATACGGACAGCCATGTCCAGAAGAAAAAGAACAGAAGTCCTCGAGTCGAGCAGCAATGGTTTTAACACAATTATCTCTAATTAAGTGTAAATTAACTCTAGAATATCAGAGAACATATCTTTCTTTCTTAGTGAAATTCGAATACAAAAAGAGTGGAGTTGATTTCACTTTTACGTATTTTTCAACGAAGCCTGGGTTAGACCTTGTTGTTGGATGTAGAAAATATTTGCTACAAAAAATCACTCAAAAACATTGAAAATAGCTTGATACCGCGGAGGGGGCGATAAGCGGTTTCTCTGATCGGGGAAAGGGGGAAAGGTTGTCCAGGAGAATTCTACCCTCTCTACTATGAACGCAATTTCGGATTTATACGCCAACTTATAAGTTTCAGAAACAAAATGCGACTAATAAGTCACATAGTGGTATGCGATTTATCAGAAACAGGCCCGTCCATTTCTCTAGTTAATCTTTATGAGCGCAGTCGTTGCTTTATGCGTTAAGAGAAATCCATTTTTACGGTGAAAAAGAGTTATAGTAATTTGATTTCTCATTGGTTAAGAACTTTTAGTTGGAGCTTGGCAGGTACAGTATTTATCCATGGGAGGCAGGGTGACACTCATCAGTAGTGTCTTGGACAGTATCCCAACCTATACAATGTCTCTATTCAGTATTCCTAAGAAATCACTACAACATTTGGACAGGTTGAGGAGAAACTTCCTTTGGAAAGGTAATAGTGAAGATCACAAGTTTCATCTGGTTAAGTGGGCCAAGGTCACACAGCCTAAGACTACGGGTGATCTAGGTATCAGAAACTTAGTTGTCCATAATAAATGTATGCGGTTGAAATGGTTGTGGAGATATAGTCAAGAAGGGCCAGCATCATGGAAGGAAGTAGTGACTGCAAAACATGGAGCACTCAATCACTGGTGTACCAGAACCTCAAGAGCACCACATGGTTTTGGTCCTTGGAGAATCCCGAATTCACAGTCCGCGAACTAGAAATCCGGATAAGGAATTCTGTTAACCCGGGAGAAGGTGTTAGACATTCCCAGGTTCCGTGGTTCTAGCACGGTCGCTCAACTGTTACATTTAGCTTTTATCTGATTTTATTACATGAAGAGCATATGTGCCAAGTTTTACTTTTTACCGCTTTTATTTAATAAGATATTTCTTTAAGAAAGTGAACTCGAATGTGTTTTCGGATTGCGCCGCATCAAATGAACCCTCAATCCTAGACAGACTCTATTCAACGTTTTAGGATTTGGATTTGGGCCACATAAAATGCTCACCCGTGTTTAGGAATGTAATTTATTAAAGCCCCGCCGTAGACTCTACGGCGTTATTATCTTTTGGGAGGGCCGTGAAATTAGCTAAACGGCCCTCCCCGATTTTCTAAATATTTTTAAACCTTTATTGAGGGCCCCGCAATTTGTATTTTGTTGGGCGAGGCTTGTCTCATTTTATTTTAAAAGGATAAACCTAAAAGATAATTATATTTTCTATCTTGTTGATTTTTTGTCTCTAATAACGAAAGAAAGATCCCAATTAATTATTTAAAATCCGGGCCTTAAGTTCAAGTACGGATCAAAACAAAAGGACGAACCTTTTAGTTTAAAACCCGCTACCTAACTCAAAACCCGAATTCCTTTAATCTAATTACGTAGTTCAGCTAAAGAATAGCAACCCAATTCTACACCGTGCGAAATCATGATTCAGCTATAACCAATCAAGTAAATATACGAGCAAATAACTAAGTGAGCAAATTCGAGACTACGAAGAAATAATTACACAAACAACGGAATCATAACTAATCGGCGAGCATCTGAAAGGTTAGTTATTTTATTAGCTAATTTCGACACTACAAGGCCACCATTAATTGTGAAATCACATATTCAACAGAATCACATATTCACAAAAATCGTCCAAATCATACAAACTAAATCAAATACGAAACGATCCAAAACATTAGCGAGAAGAACAATATCGGAAAAGAAAATGAACCTTTATTGCTGCGAGTTTTTCACCATGAACAGTGAAGCAAAATCTCAAGAAGCAAATCAAAACAAACGAATTACTGATCGTAAACTCGATGAATCCAGCCCCGGCAGACGAAACTCGAACTGTAATACCTCAACTCAGACACAACTCCACCGGCTGTAAACTGAAAACTCACCAGTGACGGAATCCAGATGAGCCAACCCAAATGAACGTACGAGCAGAAAAAAACGTTAGAGATAGTCAAAGCTGCTGGATCTCGTCGTTTCCGGCGATATAACAGTGAAAAGGAACGAGAGGACAGACGAGAAAACGAGAATGGCGTGATAGCAGTAG
This sequence comes from Nicotiana benthamiana, assembly GCA_034376525.1. Classification (NCBI taxonomy): domain Eukaryota; kingdom Viridiplantae; phylum Streptophyta; class Magnoliopsida; order Solanales; family Solanaceae; genus Nicotiana; species Nicotiana benthamiana. Next base: position 31,433,327 of record CM067337.1, read on the forward strand.
CGTTCGCCGGATTTAATGGAGGGTCATCGGATTTAACCAAACATTCGACCAGCTCTGAAACTCGTCATGCATGGAGGAGATACGAGGAAGAAGAAGGTTGTTTCAGAGAAAACGACGCTACTGTTTTTTTGTGTCTGTTCGTCTCCTAGGGTTCGTTCATTTGGTTCAATGAAGATGACGAGCTTCAACGAGAGGAGGGGACGTTTTTCTGGTGTTATCCGGCTGCCATGGAGATGGAGGTTGCTAGGTTCTAGGGTTTTTGGTTTTTCACGGTGATGAAGGCTGATGAAGAAGAAGAATCAGCGTATATCTCCTCTATTCACTGTTGCGGCTCCAGCTTTTTCTTTTGCTCTAGGGCTTTCTTTATTGTATTGTGTAATTTGGGCATGGGTCGGGTCGAAGTTGTTGGATTGGGTTGGGAAAATTTTGGGCTTCTCCAATGTTTGGCCCAATTTGAATTTAAGACCAAGTTTTTTCAATTCCCTCTTTTTTTTGTTGTTCTTTTCTTTGATTAAAAATCCTAAGTTAATCTATTTTTTGTAGAAATGTAAATCTCTTTGTTTCTTTTTTTAACATTAAAACAACTAATTAACTTAAAGTTAAAGGAAAAAAATGCTAATTTTAAAGGCTAAAAGATAACTATGCAAGTGACAAATTTTTAGGATTTTTTTATGATTTAAAAATGTTAAAAAATGCATGAAATGCAAATAAACAATGGAAAATTCCTAAAAGTAACAAAAGTTATTTTTGGACTATTTTTTAGGAGTTATTTACATGTAGGGCAAAAATTACTTGCTCACAACTGCCTCTCTTTGCTCGGAAACCCGAAGGGTTTTCGTGCAAAGATGAAGTGAGCGGATACGAGCGATTTTTGCCCATCTGAATACTCCGTGGGAATCAATTTTGAAAGATTTGACTGAACCTTGCTTCTGAGGTTGCCTACATATCCTTGGTTATAAAGGAATCAGGTTAGTGTAGTTCAGAAGTGAGAGAGATGATTGGGTATACTTATGAGGGGAGCCAGTCGAGGTACCGTTCCGCTGAGATTCCGGTCCGCGGTCCTGCTATTATATCAAAATCAAAATAAATGAAAATGATTAACTAAGCATGTCAACTACGAGTTACAAAATTCCTATCTATAAGTCTTCTGAAGTTTGGTCTTGAGTGGTTCTTCGTGCAGACTTTAGATTTGAACCTTGACGCTTGCTAGTTGCAGGTGCTAGCTCATCCTTTCTTAGCTTTTCGGATCAGGACCAGGTATGCAGTACTTGCGACCTCGGCACGTATTGAACAGCTCATATCTTTCATCGACTTCTGCATTTGGACTAACTTCTTGCCTTTCTTTTTTCTTTATTATGACTAACTTCTGTTGATCACCTTGGACTGTTGACTTGCATTCTTGCCGCGAGCTTCTTTTGTTGCTAACTTGAACTACAATTTGAGATGTTTTCCCTTTCTCGCGGTGGACGCCTGACATCAACTTGAAGTGTATTCCCATGTTCTCCATCCGGGATCCCGACCTCTGTCTTGAAATGCATTCCCATGTTCTCCAAGAGGGTTCCTGACTTCAACAAAACAGATAAAACAAACAACATTACCAAATACCCCTAAAATTTGAAAGCAAAAACTCGAATTGTACTCCCATGTTTTTCAGGCGGACTCCTGACTGCTGAACTTGAACTTGAAAGTATTCCTCTATTATCCAGACAGGCTCCTGATAGCTGAATTTAAATGTATTCCTCTGTTATCCAGGCGGGCTCCTGATTGCTAAATTTGAACTTGAATGTATTCCTCTGTTATCCAGGCGGGCTCCTGACTTCACAAAAATAGACAAACCAAAACTTGTATTGTATACCTCTGTTCTTCAGGCGGGCTCCTCTATTTTTTAGGTGGGCTTATGATTGCCAAAACTTTCTATGTTCCCTTGCTTTCATGTGGGATCCTGCAACCAAAACGAACAAAACAAACGAAATTTTCTACCCCAGTTTGCACTAGGCAGATTTGTGAGTTGTTAGCAAAATTATAAACCACTTATACTATTGATGCAATGATGAGAGTAAACTAAAGACTAGACTAGGATGTGCGTCTTCTACGAGTAAAACCAAAAAGTTGACTAGCAAATGCGTCTGCTAAAATAAAACCTGAATGAACCAAACGAGGAAGTATGTCTCCTGGGGGTGAATTTAAATGACCAAGACTAGGAATGCATCTCCTAGAGGTGAAAACTTCAGTGACTAAAACTAGGAAGTGCGTTCCTATGAATGAACCCTCAATTTAGGAAGTGCCTCTCCTAACAGAATAACTTGAAAGACTTTGATTAGGAAGTGCGTCTCCTACAGGTAAAACTTCAATGAACCAGACTATGAAGTGCGTCTCCTAAGGGTGAAGCTTCATTGATTTAAACTAGGAAGTGCGTCTCCTAGGGGTGAAACTTCAATAATTCAAATTAGGAAGTGTGTCTCCTATGAATGAACTATAACTTTAGGAAGTGCGTCTCCTATGGGTAAAACTTCAATGAACCAGACTAGGAAGTGCGTCTCCTAGGGGTGAAATTCCAATGATTTAAACTAGGAAGTGCGTCTCTTATGAATGAACTATCAATTTAGGAAGTGCGTCTCCTATGGGTGTAACTCAACTTAGGAAGTCTGTCTCCTATGGGTAAAACTCAATTTAGGAAGTGTGTCTCCTACAATACAATATAACCTGCAGAAGCCAGACTAGGAAGTGTGTCTCCTATGGGTGAAAATACAATGACTCAAACTAGGAAGTGCATCTCCTATAAATGAAATATCAATTCAGGAAATGTGTCTCCTGTGGGTAAAATCTCAATGAATAGGAAGTGCGTCTCCTGTGTATAAACTATCAATTTAGAAAGTGCGTCTCCTATGGATAAAACTTCAATGAACCAGACTAGGAAGTGCGTCTCCTAGGGGTGAAATTTCAATTATTTAAACTAGGAAGTGCGTCTCCTATGAATGAACTATCAATTTAGGAAGTGTGTCTCCTATGGTCGAACTGTCAATTTAGGAAGTGCGTCTCCTATGAATGAACTTTCAATTTAGGAAGTGCGTCTCCTATGGGTAAAACTTCAATGAACCATACTAGGAAGTGCATCTCCTATGAACTATCAATTTAGGAAGTGCGTCTCATGTGGATAACATCTCAATGACTCAAACCAGGAAGTGTGTCTCCTATGAATGAACTATCAATTTAGGAAGTGCGTCTCCTAGGGGTGAAAAGCAACTTAGAAAGTGCGTCTCCTAGAGTAAAATATAATTTGAAAGACTTAGACTAGGAAGTGTGTCTCCTAGGGTTAAAACCATCAATGACTCAAACTCATATGATGCAAACTAGGAGGTGCATCTCCTAAGGGTAAAATCTCAATTTAGGAAGTGTGTCTCCTACAACAAAATATGACTTGAAAACCCAGACTAGTAAATGCTTCTCCTAGTGGTGATGTGTGATTTTCTTAATAGTCCTTGCGTAAGCAGAATTGGGGCATTACACCTGAAAATTTCAACCTTCCAAGCTTTGATATGAACATTTCTTCCGTCCCTGTTTCAGATAAAAAAAACTTGTGAGTCTAAACATGGTGGTTGGTTTGTGGCCTTGACTTTGCTGCGATTACTCCTTCACTTGCCATGATATCTTTGATTTTACCTTGAAAGACCTTGCTTGTTCTTTGACTAACCCCTTTCTCTATCACCCTTATCACAAAATACCTCTTCTTCGTTCAAACCCAATACCCTCCATCTGTTGCATTGGTCATAAATCGATATCTGCCGAACCTTTGTGTTTCACATGAATCTCAAAGTACGACAATTGCCACCCACTCATATCATTGAAAATATCTCTTCTCCATTCAGACCCAATATCCTCTATCTGTTGCATTGCTCATAAACTGACATTTACCAAGCCCTTGTGCTTCACATGAATCCCAAAGCATGTTGTTGGTTACCAACTCAGTGCGCTTGTTGTTCTTTCCTGACTTATGACACTTTAATGTACTAGCCAGATCTTGTCTTGTGCAATTAGAAAGCTGGTGGCAAATTTTGAAGTCATTTCTCACTTGTTTTAACTAAACAGACTCAGGAAGAGGAAGTAAACAAGACAAAAGGAACAGAGTAACAGACAAAGAAAGAGATAATTCCTAACAAGAAAACTACAAAGTAGAAACCTATCGGATGTAGATACCGACTCTAATGACCTTTGTTGGAAATCATGTATATATATGATATGTGCGCTTTGGTTGTATGAGCATGATTTTCTGGTATAGGTTTTGATGAATGACAAACAATGAAGTCAGGTGTCAAACAACGATCTAATATGACAATCAATCAAATGGCAAGAAGCATACTGATGACGGAATTGCATGAACGAGCCAAAGAGTTCAAGACCGAAGACCCAAGACGTAGGTCGTTTGGTAGAACCAATGTAAGGACAACGTTTAAGTTATCTTATCCTTTGGCTCAACATTAGGTCATCATAAACATGCATAAAATATTTTATTAAATCATATTTATCATAAACATGCATCTTTGTGTTAAAACAAAATGATGTTGAAGGTTTTAAACACGTCTTTTAAATCTGGGCCTCAACAATCGATTATTTGAATCCTACAATCGATTGTATTAAGACAGTGTGATCTGAAGTTTTTCAAAATAGCAAACAATCGATTGTCTACTTTTAACAATCGATTATTTTGAGACAGTGTGCAATCGAAGTTTTTAAACATCTAAACAATCGATTGTTTTTGTCATACAATCGATTATATTCATAAACAATCGATTGTCATTTTCATACAATCGATTATATTTTGACCGTTCCCACAGAATCCTAAATTGATTTTTGAACGTTGAAAACAATCGATTATTTAGTCCATACAATCGATTGTTTAGCCTAAAATCAGGAATCTGTCTTTTGAACGTTGGTCATACAATCGATTATCTACTCCAAAAAATCGATTGTTTGAGCACAGAATCAGGGATTTTATTTGTCAATTAAGCAACGGTCAGCACCACTTTTTCACCTATAAAAAGAGGTCTTTTGAGCTGATTTTAAACACGCAACTCCTCCATACATTGTTATACATATTGATCATTTTCAAGCATCATTTTAGAGCTTTTGTTGAGCCATTTGATAGACAACTTTGTGTTGTTCATAGAGCTTATTGTGTATCTCTTTATCCACTCTATTGAGAGAGTATTTGTTGTAAAAGAGAGTTGTTTGAGAAGAACATATCTTCTCATTTGTCGGGTTTGCTAAGTACCCAAAGTCTTAGTGGTTGAAGTCTTGGGGTGAGGTATCCTCAAGCAAGTGAAGTCTTAAGGTGTGGTATCCTTGAGCAACTGTAATGGTTTGTTAAGCACCCGTAAGCTTGACGAAGATAGTGGAAATCTCGAGAGAGTCTCTCGGGGACTGGACTAGCCACGGGTTGTGGTGAACCAGGATACATCGTTGCGTTCGTTCCTTATTATTTACTTATCGCACTTATTTCATTCCTGCAATCTTTAAATTCCGCAAGTTTATGCTGTTTTTATTATAACGCTATTCACCCCCCTCTAGCGTTAAGCGTATTTTCTAACAATTGGTATCAGAGCTTTAACTCTCTGAAAGCCTTAACCGGTTGAGAGAAATATATATTTTTCTGTTGAGAATATTGAACGCAGGAACGATAGATGAAGGACAGTCCACCACTTGCCCTCCACTATTTGACGGAACAAACTATTCATATTGGAAAGAGCGGATGAGCATCTTCCTCAAAGCAAACAGTTTTCGTTTGTGGCAAATCATCTAAAACGGTGAACCAATGCCAACAAAGAAAGTTGGAGAGACCACGGTTCCAAAGAAGGAAGATGAATATGATGCCGAGGATATCAAGAAAGTTGAAAATAATGCAAGGGCCATCCATGTATTATATTGTGTGGTGAATTCAGATGATTATCGAAAAATCTCTTGCTGCACAACCGCCAAGGAGATGTGGGATAAGCTCAAGATCATTTATGAAGGTACGCCTCAAGTCCGAGAAGCCAAAATTGATTTTCTAACACATAAATATGAAATCTTTAAAATGGAGAAGGAACCCATTGGTGTTATGTTTGAACGATTTTTAAGAATCGTCAACGATCTCCATGCTCTAGGGAAAGTTTACACGAACAAAGATCTTGTTCGAAAAGTCCTACGGAGTCTCACTCCCGAATGGCGTTCCAAAGCCAATGCAATCCAAGAGTCGATGGAATTCACGGATATCATAATTGATGGACTAAGAGGTAACCTCGAAACTTATGATAGCACAATTCTTAATCCTTATCTTAGATGCAATTCAAATTTTGCCTTCAAAGCCTCATCCTCTAAACGAGAAGAGGTAAGTGATTCGGAAAGGGATGATGATAATATTTCAAACGATATAATTGAAAAGTCTTGTAAGTTTATGAAGAAGGACAAGAAAAAGAAGAAACACCATAGGCGCGTATCACGGGATTCGGACAGCTCGGGCGATGAAATTGCCGCATTATGCTTCATGGCCGACAAAGAAGAAGAGGTAAGTACTTCTAACTCTCACTCGTTTGAAGAATTACAAAATGCCTATGATGAATTGTATGGTGAATTTGTTAATGCTTCCAAAATGATAAATGATTTGAAGAAAACGCTTTCTTTGCAAGAAACAGATTTTCAGAAAACACTTTCTTTACAAGAAAAAGATTTTGAAAAATCCTCTTCTTTGAAAGAAATAGATTTTGAAAAATTGAATAATGAAAATGGTGTTCTTAAAAACAAAATTGAAGTTTTAGAAAAAGAAAATAATTTTTTGTAAAATGACATTGTTGATTTTAAAAATAAAATCAAGGAATTGAATGAAGCCTCTTCTATTGATAAATGTTCCAATTGTTCTTCTTGTAGTTCTTTAATACTAGAGAACACAGAACTTAGGAAAGCACTACAACACGTAGTGTTGATAGTCCTAAAATTGAAGATATTAAAAAGGATGAAAGTAATGAGGTCGGACGATCTAGAAAGAATTCTAGGAACCTCACTAATGAGTCTAAGATTAATTGTTTTAGACCACCTAGAAACAACTCTAGGAATTTTGTTAATAAGTCTAGAATGAATAATTTTAGACCACCTAGACATGACTCTAGGAAATTCAACGCTTCTAGGGGGAACAACTTTAGATCACCTAGAAAACATTTGGCTCAACCTAGACATATGCACAATCCTAATGTTATATGTCACTATTGTAATCGGGTAGGACACATTGCACCCGTTTGTTTTGCTAAACATAGAGATTTATGTGTTGATTATGACTATTGTTACCCTAACCCCCAAGGACCCAAAAGAAGTTGGGTACCAAAAACCTATTTTTAGGTTCTTTTTGCAGGTGTGCTTGAAGACTACAATATTGTAGTGGATGCACCAAGCACGAAACCTTTATGCATTAAGGGGGAACGACGGTTAGTTATCGTATTTTGAATAAAAACGCAATGAGTTGATATGTGCAAATGATCTATATCAGTTTTGGTTGATACATGCTTTAACAAGTTTTATTTTTGAATAACAATTAATATCAATTGGTTTTATAATAAATGATTGATTCGTATTTTGATGAATATTTTTAGTTTAAATAACAATTGGCATAGTTGAGAAAAATGATCGTTATTATTAGTATGCCATTTACTAACCTTTTATATGATCTTGTCTATAACGATTGGTATCGTCAATGGTTTAAATAACTTTTGGTATACTCTTTTTGCTAATGCCAAAAGGGGGAAGAATATGGGCGATATGCATGGTTTAATTGAGGGGAATATTCTATTAAGGGGGAATTATATTGAATTGAATTGGTTGCATAAATTGTATGTTGAGATATAGCATCCATTTAGGGGGAATTCAATATGCATATCTTCCGTTGTTTGTCATTATCAAAAAGGGGGAAATTGTTGGAAATCATGTATATCTATGATATGTGCGCTTTGGTTGTATGAGCATGATTTTCAGGTATAGGTTTTGATGAATGACAAACAATGAAGACAAGTGTCAAACAACGATATAATATGACAATCAATCAAATGGCAAGAAGCATACTGATGACGGAATTGCATGAACGAGCCAAAGAGTTCAAGACCGAAGACCCAAGACGTAGGTCGTTTGGTAGAACCAATGTAAGGACAACGTTTAAGTTATCTTATCCTTTGGCTCAACATTAGGTCATCATAAACATGCATAAAATATTTTATTAAATCATATTTATCATAAACATGCATTTTTGTGTTAAAACAAAATGATGCTGAAGGTTTTAAACACGTCTTTTAAATCTGGGCCTCAACAATCGATTATTTGAATCCTACAATCGGTTGTATTAAGACAGTGTGATCTGAAGTTTTTCAAAATAGCAAACAATCGATTGTCTACTTTTAACAATCGATTATTTTGAGACAGTGTGCAACCGAAGTTTTTAAACTTCTAAACAATCGATTGTTTTTGTCATACAATCGATTATATTCATAAACAATCGATTGTCATTTTCATACAATCGATTATATTTTGACCGTTCCCACAGAATCCTAAATTGATTTTTGAACGTTGAAAACAATCGATTATTTAGTTCATACAATCGATTGTTTAGCCTAAAATCAGGAATCTGTCTTTTGAACGTTGGTCATACAATCGATTATCTACTCCAAAAAATCGATTGTTTGTGCACAGAATCAGGGATTTTATTTGTCAATTAAGCAACGGTCAACACCACGTTTTCACCTATAAAAAAAGGTCTTTTGAGCTGATTTTAAACACACAACTCCTCCATTCATTGTTACACATATTAATCATTTTCAAGCATCATTTTAGAGCTTTTGTTGAGCCATTTGATAGACAACTTTGTGTTGTTCATAGAGCTTATTGTGTATCTCTTTATCCACTCTATTGAGAGAGTATTTGTTGTAAAAGAGAGTTGTTTGAGAAGAACATATCTTCTCATTCTCGGGTTTGCTAAGTACCCAAAGTCTTAGTGGTTGAAGTCTTGGGGTGAGGTATCCTCAAGCAAGTGAAGTCTTAAGGTGTGGTATCCTTGAGCAACTGTAACGATTTGTTAAGCACCCGTAAGCTTGACGAAGATAGTGGAAATCTCGAGAGAGTCTCTCGGGGACTGGACTAGCCACGGGTTGTGGTGAACCAGGATACATCGGTGCGTTCGTTCCTTATTATTTACTTATCGCACTTATTTCATTCCTGCAATCTTTAAATTCCGCAAGTTTGTTTTTTATTGTAACGCTATTCACCCCCCCTCTAGCGTTAAGCGTATTTTCTAACAACGTTGACATGCACCTGCATCCTATTCTTCTAAGCAGATATGATGTTCAGCTCTTGTTGTACCTTTTCGCCGTGAAGATGGGCTTAAATGCTTCCGCTTATCCAATCTGATTCACAATCCTTGTTCGACTTGTAGTGCCCGAAGGGTTTTCACCATCAAGACTCTCTCATTTTGTTCTTTCTCTCAACTTATCGTCGCCTCAAGGTACCCGTGAAGGTTTTCACTAATAAGACTCTCTCATTTTTTATTTCTCTCAGCTTTCATCGCCTTGCGGAACCCATGGTATTTTCATCAGTAAGATTCCTTCACTTTTATTTGTCTTAGCTTATCGTCGCCTCAAGGTACCCGTGAAGGTTTTCGCCAATAAGACTCTCTCCTTTTTATTTATCTCAGCTTTCATCACTTTGCGGTATCCGTGAGGATTTTCATCAGTAAGACTCTCTCATTTTCATTTATCTTTCCTGCTTGGACTGGAGTGTTGCCCCTGACATAAATCACCTCTACTTTCTTGACTTGACATCTCTTGAAGACTGATCATAAGGTATTTCTTTGGACCGTAATGTGGCCTTTGGATGGGGTTAGAAAGAAAGGGTATAAAGGATCAAAAACAATTTAGAATGGGGTTAAACTACAACTTTCGGAATCAAATCTTTCACAACAATCACTACTTCTGCCCCAGTTTCTTGCTTGGGAACTTTTGGATTTTATTTTGTTATGACTGAACCTCAGCGAGGCTGCCTACGTACCCTTCCGGGATCAAGTCAAACGTAATTCACGTCATAGAAATTACTTTTGTTGTGAATTTTCTTCTTTTTTTTTCCTTTGTTTTTCTTTTATTCTTTTCCGTCTTTTCGTTTTCTTTTCGTCTCTTTTCATCTTTTCTTTCTTTTTCTTTCTTTCTTTTTCTTCCTCTTTTTCTTTTCTTTCTTTTTCTTCCTCTTTTTCTTTTTCCTTTTCTTTTTCTTTCTCTCTTTTTCATTTTTTTTCTTTACTTATCTTTCACGCTTGTGTTTCTGATCCTTGCAACTGATTCTGAAAGATGGGTATGAAAGAAACAAAATAAGGCTCAAAAGGGGTGACGAAGGGTAAGGTGTTTAGATAGCAGAATAAAGTGCCTTCGTCATTCCAATCTTCAAAACATGCCAAGTACAAACAACACGATTAAACAAGCATTCGTAGCATCTTCTGATAGTGCCAGACTTGATAACCATATCCGCACAGTTTCCTTCTTCATCCGTTAAATACAACACATCATTGGGCAACACTCTTACTCTTATTACCAGGAAAGGCCCCCTGTCAATTTGGCCAACTTGCTTTTATGGTTTCTTTATGTTTTATTTGCCCCAGTTTCACATGGTTCGAGCTTCAAATGATCTCAAAGTTTCCAAATCTGTTCTTATTTCCTTCAAGTGCCCCTGCCATCTTTAAAATTGTTTCACTGCTTCACGACTAAACTAACTTTTGAGCTCAGGCTGAGAAGTACACATGCATGTCATGTCACCAGAACCAGCATTAAACAAAAGGATAGAGAAGAACTAAACAAAGAAAAATGACTAGAAATGACAAAAGACAAGAAATTACATTAGATAGATGGTGAAACGACACAACAAAATAAGCAAACTAAACTGGGGTTACCACCTTGGAACAAACCTAGACAACACTAAACGAGCTACTACGACTACACAAACTAGGCAAACTAAAAATATAGAAGGGTTTGAGTCACAAGACAATATGCGTATTACAACTCTGAAATAACCCGGGCAATAGAAATGACTACAAAATCGACCACCAAAGCTCCTCCCCGGCTGACCTGGGAACGGAGCATCTTTCCAATAACCAAGCATGGCATCTTAGCCACTGAGTTCTGCATCAATATTGCCTATACCATTACCAACTTCAATATCATCAACTTCAGTCAACAAGTTCTCCAGAGGATTCGCGTGCTTCCTGTCACGGTCATTAACCACAATTACCCCTTCTTGAATCATTCTTTCTATTTCCCTTTTCAAAGAATGACAATCTTCAATGTTGTGCCCTTGGAAATTAGAGTGGTACATGCATCATACAGTAGGATCAAATTCTTTTGCATATAGGTCTGGAGTATAGCCAAGGAGCGACTCAATCAGGCCAGAATGCTTTAACTTTTCAAATAAGCTTGTGTAAGACTCCCCAATTGGCGTGAAGCTACTTCTTTTCCTTTGTTCTCTTCCCTTCCCCTGTTTTCTTGGGTTGTTGGGTTCTTGAGAACGTTGTGAAGGCAAGAATGCATTATGCGGTGCTGGTGCTCGCCATAGGGAGTGGCATGGTGGTTGGGCCGATGACCAGACATTGTTCGGAGGATGATACTGAGGTAGATTATGTGGAGCTGGGGGATATGTTTGGGATTGGGGTTGAGGCTGGGTGTATTGGTGAGGTGCATCCTTTGGTCCATATCGTGACTCTGAAACAACCATGGCAACATCATCATGTTCCTTCTGATCCAGCGAGCTTCCTGTGTCACTCTGAATTGCTTGTGTTGTGGCTTTTAAGGCAGAATAACTCATGAGCTTGCTAGACTTCAGCCCATCTTCTACCATTTCGCCCATTCATACCACATCATTAAAAGGCCTACCCACAGCCAGATCAAATGCCCAAAGTAAGTTGGTTCTAGAGCTTGAAGAAAGTAGTCGACCATATATTTTTCTTTCATCGAGGGATCGACTCTGGCAGCTTGCTCTCTCCATCTGAGCCCGTACTCCCTAAATCTTTCATTAGGCCTCTTTTCCATCTTGGCGAGGGACCTGCGATCCCGGACAATTTCCATATTATACTGAAAGTGCCTGGCAAAAGGCCTGAGCCATATCATCCCAAGTGTACCAGCTATTAGCATCTTGGCGGGTGTACCACTCCAGAGCTGCCCCACTCAGGCTCTGACTGAAATACGCCATCAATAATTTGTCTTTCCCACCGGCGCCTCTCATCCTACTGCAGAAACCTCTCAAATGAGCCAGAGGATCTCCGTACCCATCATATAAATCAAACTTCGGCATCTTAAACCTAGCAGGCAGTTGGACGTCAGGAAACAAGCACAAGTCTTTATATGCCATGCTCATCTGGCTCCCTATCCATTGCATGTTTCTTAAAGGCTGCTCTAAGATTTTCACCTTCCTGTATATCTCATTTTGTACCGCTGTCTTACCAGGCTTTTTAGTTTCACCAAGAACTCCAAAATGAGGAGCGTGAGAGTATGGATCCGAGACTTTGAAAGTTGGTTTTGGAGCATAGTATTGGGCATCGGGGACTTTGAACACAGTCTCATTAGAGGATTGAGGAAAAATAGCTGGTGGAGAAGTTGCAAGAGCATAAGTGGACAAATGAGCGATATATGAGGTGGTTTTGGCGGGTAGGGTGTGAAAAGGTTGTGGGGATATATCAGCAGTAGGAATCTGGATTTGTGCTAATGGTGGGATAGTTGTAGGGTTTTCAGTGTAGTTAGTGGGAAATGAAGATGTAGGATGCCCTCTGACCCAAGACTGATACATTTCTGCCATCTGTTGCTTCATCCTTTGGAGGTTCTCTTTTAATTCAGACTCCGACTCCACCGACTCCCTTGAGGGGTCAACAACTCTTGTGCCCAAGCTGTTTCTAGCCATGACTACCTTACCCTTTGACCTTGTGTTGTATGGACGGATTACCTTAAGAACCACAAACCAACCACCCTTCTGCTTTTATGAGAAGAACAAAATGAAGTCATCGTGTTAGCGTTAGGGCATTTAACAGATGAAAATATCACATTTAATGCAAGTCACCTAGCCACAATTATCGATTCTAAAATGACTTCGAGGGTCACAAAGGTCAGTTGGCACCATCCCAATTTGTTCGTTTCAACCTCTCTTCTCTTTGCTTTTCTAGCACTTATTGATCACTTTTCACCCTTTTTTTTCTCTTTTCCTTTATTTTTTTCCGTCCCTTTTTCTCCTTTTTCTTTATTTCCTTTTTCTTCTAATAAAAAAAATGAGTCGATCGAACCCTATGTATCATGACCCCACATGATTCAGATCTTTACGTAGTTCTGGAAGAACGGGAACAAAGTAAACAAACTAACATTTTTTATGTGGTTTTTACCTTAAAGCTATTCTGATGAGAAAAGAGAAATAAAGAAGCAAAAACCATTTTTTGAATTTTTCAGAATGAATGTTCTATAACCTATTCTAAATTCAAGCTTAAAGAGCATGTATTTTTTCTTTTTCTTTTTCAAACAAATACTCTATTAAAGAAAAATTCTAGAAGAAAAATATTCTTAACCTTTTTTTAAGGAAGAAAATCTAAAGAATAAACCACAAATAAAATATTTTGAATTTTCGTTTGACAACTTGACGAGATATTCCGAAACAAGCAATGGAAAAGATAAAACACATTGTTTTTGGATTTCAATTTTGGATTACCTAAAGAAGAGCTTCTAAAGGTAAAACCAAAGATAAAACACATTTCTTTTTCTATGTACAATATCCTAAAGTTCTAACGAAAATAAATATATATTTTTTTTCCATTTTTCATTAGCTTCCCAAAGGAGAACCTCAAAAGAAAATCTTTTTGAATTTTTGGAATTAATACCTTGAAGAAAAATTTCTAAAGAGGTACTAAAAAAACATTCTCTTCTTTTTTTTTTTGATTTTTAATCTTAATATACTAAAAAAAATATAGAAACAACCTATTTTAAGTCTTAGATATTAATTGCCTAAAGGAAAAACTACCTCAAAACCATTTTTTCATTTCTACAATAAGTATTCTAAAGAAAACTTATAACGAAAATATAAAATGCAGCATCTTTTTTTTTTTTGGATTTTGATTTATTACACACCTTTTAGATGCAAAATAGAAAATACAATAGTAACAAAAAAACTCGGCATTACTATACAAAACTAAAGACGACATAAAAAAAATCTCCTTAAGCAACTCCCGTATGCAGTGAACCTTCAGAATCTGTCATGTTCAAACTCCGGTAAATAGATCCACACCTATATGAGAAAACTTAAACCAACACTATGTGAGATAATAACATTCCCTATTAGACATATGCAAGACATGGTTGCAATTAATTTTTCCTAAAATCAACCTATGTGGCTAAAAGTGGCTAAAAATACAAGATTTGGCGAAGACCCCACGAAGCCAAGAACCTAAAGTTTACTAAGAACCGGACCCTATGTGGTCTGCCTACGTATCATGCCCCGAAAGATGAGAATCAGGTTTGCGTAGTTCGGGCAGACTGGATACGGGCGAGAATTAAAAGAAAAACAAGTAATCTAGAGAATATATATATATATATATATATATATATATATATATATATATATATATATATATATATATATATATATATATATATATATATATATATATATATATATATATATATATATATATATATATATATTTCTTGAAAATGATGAAACATGCAAAATCATTTTGGATTTTCGTTTTCTCTTTTTTCTTCTTCCGATTCTCTGATTTATGGAGAAGTGAAAAATCTTTTTGAAGTTTTCATGCTTTTTCTCAATTAAAAAAAAAACATAACTAGGCCCTTATTGCTTTATTTTCACACATCATCCTCTTTTTCTTTTTTTCCTCCTATTTTCCATTTTTCTTCTTTTTCGTTTTTCACTTTGCTTTCTTTTTCCTCTTTTTTTTTTTCATTTTCCCTCAACTATCATTGGTCAGCCAAATGACCCTTTTACCCTTGAATAAATGCAACATGTAGCACATAGGATGCATCAAGATGGTCTTTTCATTTCAGGTTACTTGTCCTAGACAGACCCAACCCCTGTGTTGAGTTCCCTAAGTCAAATGCACATGATGCAAATAAGAGTTTCTACTAGGGATCCTACATGAGGCTGAGTTATTCTAGGTTTAAAACCTGGGTGTTTGTTCTAGACCTGGCTTACCCGAAGGGACAGCCAGAGCCGAGGGGGAGGTGGAAATCCGGGAATACAGAAGCTTCGCGAGCTTTGCGACTTATCCAAACCTCGTTCTAAATTGGGATTTTGATACTAGACAGAAAAAAAGTCGTACACCGTACACCCATATTCACAATTTAGAAGACTCACAGAGGAGATTTGGTTCGGCACAGTTTATATACATTTCACGTAATATCAAAGCGGTAAAAGCAATCACTTAGCACGTTAAGCACATATCATGTAACAGAATCATATAAAGCCAAACACAACAATTATTCTAAGCTCGAATTCTGAACCCTGAACAAAATGTTCTGGGTTCTTGTCCCCAGCAGAGTCGCCAGAGCAGTCACACCTCCTTTTTCCGCTGTACACCCCCGCAAAGGAGCGTAAAGGAGTTTTTCCACTTAAAGGACAATCGGAACGGGATTTGGTTATTAATTATTCAGAGTCGCCACTTGGGAGATTAATGTTGTCCCAAGTCACCGATTGAATCCCGAACCGAAGAAAAAAATGACTCTGTTCACAGCCCGCGAACCAGATATCCGGATAAGGAATTCTGTTAACTCGGGAGAAGGTGTTAGGCATCCTCGGATTCCGTGGTTCTAGCACGGTCGCTCAACTGTTACATTTAGCTTATATATGATTTTATTACATGAAGAGCCTATGTGCCAAGTTTTACTTTTTACCGCTTTTATTTAATAAGATATTTCTTTAAGAAAGTGAACGTCGTTTAAAATGTGTTTCCAGATTGCGCCGCATCAAGTGAACCCGCAATCCTAGACACACTCTATTAAACGTTTTAGGATTTGGATTTCGGCCGCATAAAATGCCCAACCGTGTTTAGGAATGTAATTTATTAAAGCCGCGCCTAATAGAGTCTAGCTTGTTATTATCTTTTGGGAGGGCCGTGAAATTCGCTAAACGGTCCTTCTCGATCTTCTAAATATTTTTAAACCTTTATTGAGGGCCCCACAATTTGTATTTTTGTTGGGCGATCCTCGTCTCATTTTATTTTAAAAGGATAAACCTAAAAGATAACTATATTTTCTATCTTGTTGATTTTTTGTCTCTAGTAACAAAAGAAAGATCCTAATTAATTATTTAAAATTCAGGCCTTAAGTTCAAGTCCGGGTCCAAACAAAAGGACGAACCTTTTAGTTTAAAACTGGCTACCTAACTCAAAACTCGAATTCCTTTAATCTAATTACGTAGTTCAGTGATAGAATAGCAACCCAATTCTATATCGTGGGAAATCATGATTCAGCTATAACCAATTCAAGTAAATATATGAGCAAATAACTAAGCTAGCAAATTCGAGACTACGAAGAAACAATTACACAAACAACGGAATCATAACTAGTTGACGAGCATCTGAAAGATTAGTTATTTTGTTAGCTAATTTCGACACTACAAGGCCACCATTAATTGTGAAATCACATATTCAACAGAATCACATATTCAGAAATATCGTCCAAATCATACCAACTAAATCAAATACGAAACGATCCAAAACATTAGCGAGAAGAACAATATCGGAAAAGAAAATGAACCTTTATTGCTGCGTGTTTTTCACCATGAACAGTGAAGAAAAATCTCAAGAATCAAATCAAAACAAACGAATTACTAATCGTAACCTCGATGAATCCAGCCCCGGCATATGAAACTCGTACGGCAATACCTCAACTCAGACACAACTCCACCGGCTGTAAACTGAAAACTCACCAGTGACGGAATCCAGATGAGCCAACCCAAATGAACGTACGAGCAGAAAAAAGACGTTAGAGATAGTCAAAGCTGCTGGATCTCGTCATTTTCGGCGATATAACAGTGAAAAGGAACGAGAGGACAAACGAGAAAACGAGAATGGCGTGATAGCAGTAGCATTTGCCGGTTTTAATGGAGGGTCATCGGATTTAACCAAACATTCGACCAGCTCTGAAACTCGTCATACATGGAGGAGAGACGAGGAAGAAGAAGGTTGTTTCAGAGAAAATGACGCTACTGTTTTTTGTGTCTGTTCGTCTCCTAGGGTTCGTTCATTTGGTTCAATGAAGATGACGAGCTTCAACGAGAGCAGGGGACGTTTTTCTGGTGTTATCTGGCTGCCATGGAGATGGAGGTTGCTAGGTTCTAGGGTTTTTGGTTTTTCATGGTGATGAAGGCTGAAGAAGAAGAAGAATCAGCGTATATCTCCTCTATTCACTATTGCGGCTCCAGCTTTTTCTTTTGCTCTAGGTTTTTTTTATTGTATGTGTATTTTGGGGCATGGGTCGGGTCGACCCAGTTTGGACTGGGTTGGGAAAAATTTGGGCTTCTCCAATGTTTTGCCCAATTTGAATTTAAGACCAAGTTTTTTCAATTCCCTCTTCTTTTTGTTGTTCTTTTCTTTGATTAAAAATTCTAGAAATTAAAAATCCTAAGTTAATCTATTTTTTATAGAAATTTAATACTCTTTGTTTATTTTTTTAACATTAAAACAACTAATTAACTTAAAGCTAAAGGAAAGAAATGCTAATTTTAAAGGCTAAAAGATAAATATGCAAAAGTGACAATTTTTTAGGATTTTTTTATGATTTAAAAATGTTAAAAAATGCATGAAATGCAAATAAACAAAAGAAAATTCCTAAAAGTAACAAATGTTATTTTTGGACTATTTTTTAGGAGTTATTTAAATGTAGCAAAAATCACTTGCTCACAGACAACACATTAAATTCTAGCAAAATAAATGGCTTGGCGCCATACCTTTGCAGGAGCAATATCCCAACCTATTCCTTATATCTACTAACCAGGACTCCCTCATATCCCATTATAGAGAAGGGAACTCTTGGAACCCAATCTTCAGAAGAAACATGCAAGATTAGGAAATTGAAGAGCTACTCAACTTGATGGCTAGATTGGGAAGTATCACCTATAGTGACCAAGCATCTGACACTTTGAGACGCGAGGTAGAACCAGATAGCCAATACTCAGTTAAATCAGGGTACTTATTCTATTGCGCTCAGAATGAAATGGCGGACAACTGGGCCTTGGAAGCTCATATGGAGAACAAAAGCACCCCCAAAGGTGATTTGTCTAGGTTGGATTGCACTTTATGAAGCATGTTTGACTACCCAGTTTCAGCAGATCTATGGAACATGTTTTTGTCTCTCTTTGGAATGGACTGGGCAATGCCTGGGAGTTTAAAGGAAGCCTTTGAATTGGAATAGTTGGAAAGTTGGTACAACCATTAAGAAAATTTGGAAACTAATCCCTTTATGTATTTTTTGGTGTATTTGGAGTGAGAGGAATAAGTGATGTTTTGATGGAATAGCAACTCCAAATCACTTCCTTAAAGCTAAATGTCTTTTACTTTTGTACGGTTGGAATATCTTAACATCTGTAGACTTCCCTGATAATTTTTTGGACTTTATTAGCTCTTTAACATTAGTACAAGAATACAAGTAAAGAAACTATACCCATCAGTAATAATTGCATGCAAGTGCTTAACATGAACTTTAGCCAAATGGGGTTGGAATAAAATGCTAAAGATTAAAGCTTTATTTATTTTTGAGTATTCCTCTTGTGTTTGGACTTTTATGGAAAATGGGGGGTTTAATTGGGGTTTAAGGAGCTCAAAAGCTTCTCTAAGAGACACTTCAATTAGGTTTTCAACTTCATGGATTCCTCTTTGAATAAGCTTTAAAGCCATTTATCAAGCACAATAGATGCTAGAAAATCACCAAAAAATTTACCTTGAACTCAATTTTTTCAGAGACCAACTTATGCTTGAGCTTCGCCGGAAAATTACCACCGGCGGGGAGGGGACGGAGGTTGTAGGTACGGCAACTTGGTTTGCTCCCTTTTGTTTCTCTTTTTCTCGCTTTCATTTCTTATTAATTTGTTTCAAGAAATATTTTGAAGATTCAATAGATTTACTAACCCTGGCCGAAAAGTTTTATGTTTGAGACTATTTGGGCGTAATTATACAGAACAAAGGTTATTTTTCAAAAAATAAATTTTGTATCTTTTTATTTGTAACACATCTATTGTTTATCCCAATTCAATTTTACTAGTATAGTACCCGTACGATGCACGAATAAATAATAAGGAAAGATTATCCGACTGTACTACTTGAAAAACAGATTTTTGGTAAAAGGGCAGATGCTTCAAAACAACAAATTCTAACGATGAAATTTCAGCAGTTTGTTGCATGAAGAACAAAATCAAACGATGCAATTGCAAGAATTTGTTGCGTGAAGGTAAAACTGGTAAAGTTGAATAGAAACTGTCGTAGGGTTGAGAAGTTGAATAGGCGTGTGTTTATTGCAGTTGAGGAAACAAGGCCATAAACTGCGCCTCTTTTCATTGGAATGCGCCTGTTCTTTTAGGTTTTAAGGGAAAATTATTAATGAATTGTTATTTTTTTAATTAATTCTTCAATAATAAATATAAATAATGTTATAAATAGAATTCTATTTAAGGTGAATGTCTATATTTAGAGAGATTCTAGGGTTTACTACTTGGTGGCTAAGTCATCACCTCCTTATAAATATAGGGGTTCTATTCTATTGTAAACCATCCCAAAGTATCAATAAGAATACTCCTCTCTCTACTTTTCTCTCTATTGTTCTTGTTCTTATATTATTTCATAACACGTTATCAGCACGAGACTCTACCGTCTCAAGAATCCTCTTGAGAAAATTAAGGTATTTCCCTTTTTCCAAATTTGGTTTTAATTATGTCTGATATTATGAAAAGAAAGTTCGTTGCCCTTGAAATTTCGGGCAAGAACTATATGACATGGGTGTTGGATGCTGAAATCCACTTAGATGCTATGGGTCTTGGAGACGCCATTAAAGACAGAGATAAAGCATCCACCCAAGACTGTGCTAAGGCCTTGATTTTCTTGCGCCATCACCTTGATGAAGGTTTGAAAATCGAATATCTCACAGTCAAAGATCCACTCATCTTGTGGAAAGGCTTAAAGGAGAGATATGACAACCTGAAGTTGGTCACTCTGCCACAAGCACGATATGATTGGGCTCATCCGAGGCTCCAAGACTTTAAGTCTGTTTCTGAATATAATTCTGCAATGTTCAGAATTACTTCTGAACATTGAATTTAATATTCAACAATTATCGCTCTCAGAATCTCGAGTTGCAATCAGAGTCACCCACTCTAATTCGTGTTCCGTCGTTTGGGTTTTTCTATTCGAGTGAAACGAGATTTGTGATATTTTGGTTTATGAAATTCTTCAATTTTTCTCTTTCTCGTTGTTTACTTTTGTTTTCTTTTTGAAGGTGTAATTAAGAATTTCTATACGGAAAAATAGAAGAGATGGTATCATCATAAAGTAATGCAACGGGATAGAAACTCAAGAGGTATATTTGATATCACAACATTTATTGGTATACCTTAAAGGTAAGAATTTTACTTTTCTCTTTCAAATTCTTGAAATTCTATGATTTGATTTCATATACAAACAAAGACAACAAAGTTTGATTATAACTCTAATGGAGTTTGTAAGAAATTACACTCACATGAAGTGGTAAAATTTCTATGCCTTGCCATGATCAAATTCATGTATGATTGTGGGCAAAGAATTACAAAATCCGTCCAATTGAATTTGCTCTATTCCCTTTAGAGAATGTGGTAGCAGTATGTGATAAGTCTGAAAGAAGACAAAATCCGTCCAATTGAATTTGCTCCATTCCCTTTAGAGAATGTGGTAGCAGTATGTGATAAGACTGAAAGAAGACAAAATTATTACCATGAAGGTATCAATGAATGTGGACGTGGCAATAGATGGAATTATAATCGTCATCATTGTGATAATGAGAATAATAAAGATTCTCAAAATAATCTTTCACTTTATGAAAGTAATATTTGACATGAGATTTTATATAACACATACAGGTGATTATAATCCATTCCCTGAAGTGAATGTGATAATTGTAATAAAGCCCGTAAGTATGAACACGCTCTTGATGTAATTTTGTTTCATGTCTGACATTATGAAAAGAAAGTTCGTTGCCCTTGAAATTTCGGGCAAGAACTATATGACATGGGTGTTGGATGCTGAAATCCATTTGGATGAAATGGGTCCTGGAGACGCCATTAAAGACAGAAATAATGCATCCACCCAAGACTATTCTAAGGCCTTGATTTTCTTGCACCATCACCTTGATGAAGGTTTGAAACTATGCTAAGGCCTTGATTTTCTTGCGCCATCACCTTGATGAAGGTTTGAAACTGTGCTAAGGCCTTGATTTTCTTGCGCCATCACCTTGATGAAGGTTTGAAAATTGAATATATCACAGTCAAAGATCCACCTATCTTGTGGAATGGCTTAAAGGAGAGATATGACAACCTGAAGTTGGTCACTCTGCCACAAGCACGATGCGATGAGAATCCAAAAGCAAATAGTTCATAAACTATATATTATCGTTGCGGTGGAAAAGGGCACTGGCGAAAATTTGCCGTGTACCAAGACATTTGGTTGAGCTTTATCAAGCATCTCTAAAGAGTAAAGGCCCTGAAACAAATTTTGTCTCTGACGATAATTTTGACATCACCCACTTGGATGTGGCAGACTTCTTTGAGCAACCCGAGGGGAAAATAGACCACTTAATTGGTGATGGATCTGTGATGAAGGAAGATGGAATTGTTTGATTTTATTTTACTTATTTGTATTAGTTAGTGAATAAACTAATAGTCATCAGCTCGTATTAGTTAGCTTATGATATAATGTTAGTATTAGTTCTTTAGAATGTTTCAATATGCTTAAATTTCAAAGATATTTTTATTTTCCAGTAGAGTTAATCGACTAACCTAACAGTTAGTCGATTATCTAATATTTCGCATTAAAACTGGATTTTTCCGCAGGCTAAGTTAGTCGAATATCTAAATCAGATATTCGACTAACCTGATGACTGTTTACTAAGTTAGTCGAATAACTAATTAGTTATTCGACTAACCAATATTTCGTATTAAAACTGGATTTTTTCCGCAAGGCTAGTTAGTCGAATATCAGGTTTAGTTATTCGAATAACCTAATGACTGCTTCCCAAGATAGTCGAATATCAACTCAGTTATTCGAATAACCTCAGCAGATTTTGAAAATATTGTTTAATTATGAAGCAACGGATTAAATTTGTTTATTCTCATGTTCGTATATCTATTTTGATTAATTGATTCATGTACCACACATACGATATTCAAAGAGAAGAAATATTACTCTCATTTAAGTATGTGTAAGGCAGATGTTACTACAATTTCTGGTAGTAGTAAATTGATTAAAGGCTCCGGAAGAGCAACTATAACTCTGCCTAAAGGAACAACATTTTAGAGAATGCAATGTTCTCCTCCAAGTCTAAAAGGAACTTGTTGAGTTTTAAAGATATCATTCAAAATGGATATCATATTGAGACAATAGATGAGAATAATCTTGAATTCCTCATTTACTCATGAAAACGAGGCTGCCCACTTCGGTTTGGGGTCACGCCATTTTGCATGCAACAATGCTAGTTCGTCTCAGAACGACGAATTATCACAAATATTCCCCGTTGCAATGAGTTTTGGGTCATGAACCTAATATATCCCATTTAAGAATTTTTGGATGTGCAGTAGATGTGCCTGTAGCACCGCCATATTGCACCAAAATGGGTCTGCAAAGAAGGTTAGGACTATATGTTGGGTTTTGAATCGCCCTCCATTATCCGCTACCTCGAAACATTGACAGGGGATTTGTCCACTGCACGATTTGCAGACTGTCAATTCGATTAGACACTTTTCCCAAAATTAGGGGGAGAAGTTGGTGAAACCAAACGGGAAATTTTGTGGAAAAATGCATCATTATCTCATCTTGATCCACATACCTCTATTTGTGAAAAAGAGGTTCAAAATATTATCCATTTGCAAAGAATAGCAAATCAAATGCCAGACGCATTTACAGATTTGAAAAGGATAACACACTCACCCTAGAAGGAGGTTTGAGAGATATATGAAAATAATGTCATTATTATGGCATGAATGATCGTTGGTCACGTACCTATTGTACGCCAAAATATTTTGGAAATATGACTATTAAAGGACAACGATAATGCAAGAAACATATCTTGCATATAATTTTGACCATGACCATAATGGTATAACTTTCTCTTTAAAAGAGATATTCACCACATGGATGTTGATGAATCTGTGGTAGTACAAAATTAATTGAGAGCTCTAGAAGAGCCAACTATTACTATGTTGGAGAAACGCAATTGATTACCAATAAGGTATTGTGTGGTAGTAAGTCTCAAAGAAACTTATTCAGTTTCCAAAGTATATGCGAAAGCGATTGATTATATTGAGACTATAAATAAAGGAAAGATTTGATATCTTCTATTACTACAACTTATAGCGGGATAATTTGTATATGAAAAGCTACCCGCTTTATTCTCCAGTTTGTACTACACAAACAAAAGAATGCCACAATAAAGTGGATATTTATTAGTATAAAAACCCATACCATAATAAACTTGAAGTTTATTGATAATTGCACATGTCATGGTGTAAATTTGAAGTTTATCAATATTGATAATTTATTCAGTTGGCATTCGGGTTAGCCATCTCATTTTAAGTATGATGTGCAGTAATAGAGAATTCACATGGGTAAATATTAAAGAACTAGAAAGTTCTTTACGAATTCTCTTATTACTTGTTCTCATTAATTGATTGACCAACTAAAGAGTTCGGGTTGAATCCCATAAATTCTGAAAATATCAAAGGTGAATATGGGCCCATTCACCTGCCTTGTATACCACATATGATGCATCTATGATATGGTTACATGTGCGATTGTTATTAACCCGCAGCCTGGCCGGTGCTTGCGAGGTAAATCTCAGTAATATAACTTCGAGCATAATTTCCAGATTTTCTATTCAAGATAGTTCATCTTGATAAGTTGGTTTATATCATAGTTGGTTTAGCAAGATAATTATTGAGTGCCTCCACTTAATAGCTAAACTGTTTCTTATGAGAACAAAGTTATATATATCAGTTTGATATACATTGTATACGAGAGTATATTATATTCTCCCCTTTAGGGTCAGGAACCAAATAATTTCATCTTATTATTATTGATGTGCGGTGTATATTTTTATTAACACCATAATGCACAAAGATGGACTCTCAAAGTTGAGGAAACAAGTTAGCTTTTCTAACATGAGGAGAGACATGATAAACACTTGAGAAAATGTTACATGGGATGAATTATCATTTGTATATATAGATCCTCGAATATCATAATATGAACCTGAAGTTCATAAAAAGATAATTCAATTGCAACATATTGCAAAGCATGCTATACGCGTTTGCTGACCCAAAGAAAGTAACTATATTCTCACTGCAAATGCTCATATTAAGTCCCAGAAGGACAAAGTCTTTGATACGCTTAAAGCGTATAGACAAATCGGTTTCAAAATAACTTCTTAATAAAGAAGATGAGCAAATGATCAAAGTGATCATAATGGGGAGGCAAGTGATCTAGAAGATCACATGACATAACACTTCATAAAATCTCATGAGAGATTCAGGTACCTGAATATATGAATAAAGAGATCTCCATGTTATGTCTTTATAAAAATTTACTGGAACCGATATAAAATGTTCGTCGACGACATCTATGATAGCGCTAAATATCGATGAGGATCTTATGTTTGTCGAATACAAATAAAATATTGGCTAAATGGAAGAGATACAATTCAAGCAGAATTAATTCCATATGAAAGACATGTAGTTTTGGACATGTAGTTCAAATGCTTGAAAGTATAAAGTCAATGGTATGTGTAATCAGTTTTCGATATCTTATTTGTTTAGCATGACATGAAAACTTGATATGCATCTAAAGTCTATTATATGGCTTATATGACTTAACTTATATGTCAATCCATGAAAGATTGAAGTTGCTTGAAGCATATACAATTCTTGGTCCTGAAGTACCACATCCTAAGTGCAACTTGTGTACATATGTATCTTGCTATAACTATAAGCATGATGGCATCGAGAATACCTCTATGGAGATATTGAAGAGTCATTCCACGACATTATATGAAGATGTTCATATCTATCAAGAATGATAATTTCAAGGTGCGGAATATTTATTCAAATCAATATGGCTAATTTATGTATCAAATCTCTACAAAAGATCGTTTTCAAGATGGTGCACAAGATTGGAAATGCAAATGCTCAAGGATGTGAATTGATGCTCTTTTCAGGGGGAGTTAATGCGCGTTGCACTCTTTTTCCCTTACAAGGTTTTGTCCCACTGGGTTTTCCTTGCAAGGTTTTTAACGAGGCAACCAATAGGCGCATATTCAAACATGTGTACTCTTTTCCCTTTTCTATAATTTTTTCCCATTGGGTTTTGTTTTAGTTAAGGTTTTAATGAGGCACATTATTGAATAGACATTCAAGGGGGAGTGTTATAAATAGAACTCTATTTAAGGTGAATGTCTATATTTAGAGAGATTCTAGGGTTTACTACTTGGTGGCTAAGTCACCACCTCCCTATAAATATAGAGGTTCTATTCTATTGTAAACCATCCCAAAGTATCAATAAGAATACTCCTCTCTCTACTTTTCTCTCTATTGTTCTTGTTCTTATATTATTTCATAACAAATAACAGTATTTTATTTTTCCAAATCGATAATTAAACATTATTTCAGACGCCTTACTTGCCTTATTAATGGAGTTATTGTGTCGTCATGTCCTGTTGTCGGCCTTCTTTCGCGAGAAGTTTAGATATTTTGATTGTAGGCTTCCTCCGCAGTAAATTGCCATTTATAACTTTCATTATAGGTTGACATGCCTCTATTCTCACAAATGTGATATACTGCTGAGAAGATAAGAGGTGCTCGGATTGTAAGCAACTTCCACTTTCAATCGAGAGGTTGTGAGTTCGAGTCTCTCCAAGAGCAATGTGAGAAGTTCTTGGAGGGAAGGATGCCGGGAGTCTATTTGAAAACAGCTTCTCTATCCCAGGGTAGGGGTAAGGTCTGCGTACACACTACCCTCCCTAGACCCCACTATGTGGGATTATACTGGGTTGTTGTTGTTGTTGTTGTGATATACTGCTGAGTACAAACTCGAGGTGAGTATAGCTACGTTTGACATTGGTTTATAACACATATTCTTCAAACATATTGGTATAATTTAGTAGCTTTCACGTTGAGTAGGGTCAGTGACTTTTGGCATTCCATTACCGTATCTTCTTTAACATGCATGCTTCTTTGCATTAATATGGAGACATCGAGCAGAAATGGGTTTGTAAGAGTCAATACAATTCTAAGTAAGAGTTGAAATTTGTGAAGAAAAAACGATTTTTTCCTTTTATTAAACTAACAAAGCTCGATATGTATATGCTTACCGAATGAAGCCTTTTAATATAATGTTACTCGTGGAAAACACCCCCGACATGGAAAACAAAACAAAGACATGGGTGGTATTTGTAGTTTATTTTATTTTTGATGCATATTTGTATGTTGCTTTGGAAATAAATTGAAGAAATCTTGTGTACTTTGACGTCTATGTTCAGTTTATGTCCAAACTTATTGTCTGGAACAACTGTGTTGTCGTACTTATCTGTTCAGATACTCAATATTTACTGAAATATAATTACGTAAACAATAATGTTAGGTCTAATAACACAAACGACCATGAAAACTTTTAAATATGTTGTCTATTGAAATTTAGACAATTAGTAAAACTGAAATGTTAAACATGACAAGAAAGGTGAAATTACTCAAATGTACTGTTCATAACTAATAAGACTACTAATAATCTATGTAAATTAACAAATCAAATAATTCTTCATTTCGTCAACTGTAACATTCACAAAAGCATTAGGCGGTTTTCTTCTTCTTAAATACTATCTTGATTTTATTTTCTGACAATTGCGCATTCGGATCTTCTTCAACCATTGTTGCACATTAGTTATACTTATCTTGATAGGAGCATGTGCAATATTTGTTAAGTCGTTATCTTCAGTAGAATCCTACATATGTAAAAACATAATTACTGAAAATCATTAATGAACATATAGTTACTACAGATTTATTAAGTTATGCCCAACATATAATTTAATAAAATAATGAATAATCTAAAAAATATAAATACTTTGTTCATAGATTCCTATAGAAAGAACAAAGTGAACATCTACCAATGTTAAATTTATAAAATAAATTACTCCAAATCTGAAAATTTTTTAAAAATAAATCCATCAAGATATGTAAGTAGCTTTAATGTTAAAAGACGAATTAGTTATGTATTTACCTCGCAAATTAGTTACGGATTTGCCTATGAGAAATATGGTTTCACGGTCCCAGAGCAACAGGGAAGCAGATCCAGTAGTATCCATTACCCTAACCTGAAGCTTGTACCTAAATTAACACTTGATTTCAGATATAAATGTAAGTTTTTGATGGATTAAGGAAATAGAGTTGCTGCTTATACCTAATAACTGATGAGTAATCTTCATGTTTACATTTGGGTTTTGGGTATTGATAAATGTTTCCTAGTTTATCCACCTTTTCTTGACACTTATTGTAGCTGACATAAAACCATTCTTTTCCAAATTCTAAATTTTCTATACTTGCGACAATCCAACATAGACCTTCCTGTTGAATAAATTTATAGGACAATTGTTGATAAATTGATAACACAAGTATAAACGGCATAGAGAATTCGGTACGAAAATATCAAATAAACGACATAAATGTAATTGAAAAGTTTTTCATCTTCAAAATGAGCAAACATTATTTCAAACCATAAATAAAAGGACTAAAGGCTAAAAAAAACATGAAATATAATGTAAAGACATAAAATGATAGGTACCTCTATGATATGCGTTAAGATTTAGAGGAACTGTGCCAACATGCCTTGATCGCAATCAAGGAGAATTAGTTGCTATAAAATTCTAGGACTTTGCGACAGATAAGTTGCTTTCTGTCATTTTTTAATTTAACCTTATAGTGTTGGTGCATCGTATGTTTGATGTTTATTGTGGTTGTTTATTTTGTTATCAAAGAATGAAGATAAATGTTGTTATAACTTTTCATATTTTAAATGGTGAATACCTTTTTCAAACCATAAAAAAAGAGAAAGGCAAAAAGTAAATTTAAAATGCCATATAAAGACGTAGAAAATATGTTCTTTCATAATATCAAAAGAAAGAAGATAAATATAATGTAAGAAATTACTATATTCTAAATGGTCAACCCCTTTATCAAACAATGAAATAAGAGAAACAAACATTTGCATTTTTGCTACTTTTAACATGAAACACCACTTAAATTAAGACTACAAAAGTTAGTTCACTCACTTGCATTAACTCAATTAATTGGCCAATTATTTTAACTTGAACAATGCCCGTGTCCAATTCATTCGTGACAGAGTAACTTTGTTGATTGTGGTAGGTTTGTGCAAGTAAGAGGAAAACTTTTGTCCTGGTGGAGGACGGATCTGTTTATGGCTTTGGTTGGATGGGTTTTGGTAGCCTCGGGTTCCTTGATAGAGGAGCATCAAATAAAGTTTTGAGGTCCCGAATTCTCGAGAGTTTGAGATCACACCACATATCTCAAATTAGCACTGGCTTATACCACACTGTTGTTGTCACAAATCGTGGACGGGTTTTTGGATTTGGAGACAATGAAAGAGCCCAACTCGGGCATGATGCACTTAGGGGACGCCTTAAACCTACTGAAATCTGTATGGAAAATTCGTGAATGAAGCTGAGGCATAAGATTAATTTCCAACTTGACATAAAAATATTTTGCTAGTCTTTTATTTATTTCTTGTTTAGTTTTTGGTTAATGGTTGATATTGTGTAAGGTATACTAGTCTGGAACTCTTTTATTATGCTGAAGCGAGCTTGCTTTTTGCACAAAACAAAATTTTCTTGTACGAGGAGTTTTCAGGAAATGTTGCATAATTTAACCAACAACAACAACAACAACTACCCAGTATACTCCCACCAGGTGGGGTATGGGGAAGGTAATATGTAGACAGCCTTACCCCTACCCAAAAGGGCAGAGAGGCTGCTTCCAAGCGACCCTCGGCGCATAGGACAGAATGAAAAGCTGCATTGGAAAACAAAGATAAAGTTAGGAACCAAGACAAGACAAAACACAGTAACAAAACAAAGCATAAGTAATCCTGCAGAAATAACGTAAATGATTATGCAAACATAAGAAACATAAATACCGTCGCATGCGACAATAACAAGCGACAACTATCATATTACCAACCAAGAGGGGACCTACGCTAAAACACTAGTCATCTACGGGTAACCCTACTATCCCACACCCAACCCCGGGTGGGTGTGGGATAGTAGAGAGTTTTGGGAGAAGTCCATTGGTTTGAGGCTTCTCACAAAATATATTGCTCACAAAGGTATATATAGAGTATAGAGAGAAACCAAATCCTACCAACTATAGAACTGTACAATAAACCAAACCTACCAACCATAGGACTGTACAAAATAAAAGAAATCAAATCCTACAAATAATAAGACTGTACAATATATTCTAATAAATATATGGTTTGATACACATAGGACACAGACAACTCTCAATATGCAAGGTGTGTAAGACAAGTGAAATAGAGTTTTCTTTTAGTCGAGCAGGAGTTTACGGAGTTTTGGAAATGGGTGTTGGGTGTGATTTAATCGATAAACTAGATTTAAGGGAACTTGAATTTCTCTTTTTTATGATTTTGTATATAATTAGTAAGTATAGAAATATAAAGTAATTAATAAGGAACCTAAATAAATGTAGTAATAAGTTTCTATTATAGTATAGCTAGGCCTTGTATTATTAACACATGTAAAACAGCTAAATTGAAGAGAAAACTAATTTAGGTTTTTGGTAAAAATTGCACGGGGTGCCCTAAATAGGGTGCCCCTATTTTTCTATATTTATATTTTAAAAAATTTTTAATTTATACTTACATTTTAAATAATTTCAGCTCCTTTTCTCTTCCTTTTTCTCCCAGTGATCTCCATATCTCTCTGGAACTTAACATTAATGTAACAATATCTCTTCTTCTGTGGCTTCACTCAATTCCCCAGAAGCCACCTTACTATACATTCTAGTAGCGTTATTGTACTAATATTTACTGTACTATCACAATATGAAATAAATTAAATATTATATTTGCTATCATGCACCAACAATGACAATTAGACTACATTATTTTTTTTCTGAAGCTAGTTTTTTGGGAGAATGGGGAGTGGAAATTGAATTCGTTCTCGAGAAGATTGCACACCCCTGGCATAGGATAGTATGTAATGATGGCGCTGGCGATAACTAATTGCGTTATTGATGTTCCAAACGTCAATACCACACAATAAGGGGGGGGGGGGGTGATTTTTGTTGTACCTAATTTTTCGTTCTAGAAAAACTTGGTTCTTCTAGGTGTTCTAACTACTACTGTTGCGGAATTAAAAGTACAGAAAATAAAGAACACATAGATATTTACATGGAAAACACCTGACTCAAAAGGTAAAAAAATCACGGCCTACTACTCAGTAAGATTTTTTCAAACATCCACTAAAATAAATGAGCCAAAACAGCATTTACAAAACTCTTGTAAACCTAAGGATTAACTCTAATCACAGTGTGGAACACGACCTCAATTGTTGCGACACTTTCAAGTTAACTCTAACTTGAATACTCAAAGTACCTAATACAATTGCTTCTAAGAAAGCTAGAAAGGTACAACTTTAAACCACCTACTACAATTGAACTAGAATAAGAATAAACACAGTGGAACTGGTACTTCTATCTCGTTCAAGTAGCTTCAGGAATGCACACTTAAATCTCACATAAATTGCTTACAAAATTACCTTGCTCTTTTGCTCTCAATTTAGTTTAACTTCTGCGCATGTGCAATACCATTTAGTTTAACTTCCGCGCATGTGCAATACCTGTAAAAGAGAACAGTCACAGTTATTTAATGATTTAGTAATTAGATTTTAATTGAGACTTAATTGCTGATCCTTTATCGAATTTGAGTCCTAGAACAATACAAACTCTAACCCTTATCCTTGATCCGGATTAAGTTCTCTTCACGTAAGGAGACTTCCTCTCCTTATCCTTTATGCAACCTTTTCGATCAGTTTAGAAGATATTGTTGCTTTATCCTTGAGACTTATCTTCTTCACATGCATCTCACATGTATAAGTAGATAACCACTATGTCTCACATGATGGACCTGGTCCATGACTGAGTTCATTTGTCAATCTTCAAAACTTCATCTGAACTTGGGCCAATAAATTTTCCCTTTTTGATGATGACTAACCATGTGCTTTTACTAATTAGAGAACCTGTGGAACTCAGCTCAATCATCAACACTTTAGCTTTTAGAAATTTTAACTTATTATCAAGGAACATGTTTAATCAGGTTATAAATATCATATTATTCAGAATAAAAAGTAAAGCACAATATCTCTTCCCCCTTTTGGTATCATCGAAAAGTTGCATATATTGTGTATCCCAGATTTTAACAATTACTCATGGCTACTGGGGCAACTGCAAGTGAAAATATGGTTCAATTAATCAATAACCAACAAACAAAATTAACTATTAAGATCATAATCTTCATAGAACAAGAAAAAGGCAACATAAAAAGTCCCAAATTTAGGTCACTGGGGGGGGGGAGGGTGGAGGGGGTTTCTAGATGGGTGCAGAAAACAAGAACTGGACACCTAAGGCTTGGAGGAACTAGAGGGCTGGGTTAGGAGAAGGTTGAGCATATTCTGAAGCATTCCATCACTCTTCTCCTTTTCCTTTGCTAGCTCAGCTCTAAGGCCATCTCTCTCAGTTTCCAACTCATCAACACGAGCCTGAACCTAGCAATTTCAGCATATTTAGTTCCATATTCTTGAACCAAGGCCCTAACCTTGCTGCTCACAGGAGTCTTCAGAGATAAACCAGGTTCAACTGGGGTGGCGTTTACTGGATAATCACAAGCCATAAGGGTTTTGACACCAAAGTGTTCCTTGCTTGATGCAATCTCCCATTTCTTCAAAGGCACATTTAGCCTTTCCAGAACAGTGGTCAAAAGAAACCCAAATGGAGTGGCATGAGCCTTGGAGCCATTGATGACCCTATCCAGCAGTTTTACAATGAAAGCAGGCCAATTTATCTATATTCCTCTCTCAAGGCACTCAATAAGAACCAGGTCCATGTAATTAGCAGTGTGCCTCCTCTCTTGTCTAGGCAGCAATCACTTGTTAACAACTCAAACATGATCTTGTGTTCATCCCTCATCTCACTTTTCTGCACAATTCTGGCTTCAGGCACATCTTCAATATTTGCAGCATCACAAATATTTCTAGTGATTTGAAGAGCAGTTGGGGGAGAATCTACACAATGCCACCTCTTCATGGTATAATCATCATAACCACACTGGGTATGTCCAGAATCTCACCTAATTTGGTTGCATCAAAATGCACCTTTACTCCTTTCACCATACTGATGACAATCCCATTTTTCACAGTGGCATTGGCCATGAACTCAATCAGCTCATTCCTTGCCAGCTTCCCATCCATTTCAAGTACCATGTCCTTCCACTCTTGTGCAGTTAGGGCATCCACCAGTCTTCTCATTCCTGGCTCATCCAGGTCTTTTAACAATATTCTTTTCAAAATCTTTCTTCTGCCAAAGATGGCAAATCTTTCCTATTCTTTCTCAGACTCCTCCTCCTCTTCTTCTCCACTCCATTATTCTTCTTCTTCTTCTTCAATAGTTTTTACCCTTTTCCCTTTCACTGCAGATCTAGTTCTTTTGGCTAAAGAGGGTTCAACAGGTACAGGTTCAGAGGAAGACTTCTTGGCAGAAGTCTTGGATCTTTTTGGTTTAGGGGTGGGAACCTCTACAGTTGTTCCTCGTTCTTGATGGACCAGTTCTATCTCATGTTCTTCCTCTTCTGTAGCCTTAGAACTTTCCACCATTTTTGCTTTTCCCTTCTCCTTCTTCTTTTTCATGCTTTCTTCCAAAGCTTTCTGCAACTTTGCTTCACTCTGTTTGACCCTGCTTCTAGTAGCTCTTCCTTTTGGTACTGAAGGGACAACAAGCTTAGGAGATGATACTTTGCATTTCTTTGTAGGCTTGGAAGCAGTTGGAGCCTTTTGTGAGGAAGCTTTGCGCTTCTTTGGATCATAGCTGGCTCCAACATTTTTCAGAATGTCATCGAGGGTTTCTTCAACAGATGAACCGGGTTCATCCTATTGCTTGCTTAGATTAACAAGACCTTCAGCAGCATCCCCAGAGTCACTCCCCCCTGACTTTTTGCCACTCTCCTCCATACCTCCACAGATAGCAAGTACTTTTTCTTTCTTATTACTTCCCTTCCTACTAGACTCAACCCCCTTTACATCTTTCACAGAACTAACCAGAACAAACCTATTATATACCTTTTCTATCACATCATAAAATAACAAACAAGTATTTATCTCACTAGGGGTTTCTTGATTTTCGTCAGTGTCAGAAGACCCATGTTCTTCTCATTCGCTGGTAGAGATAAATTCTTCAGACTCAGAGCTTGAGTCAAATTCTTTAGCAGGACTATCCTTCTTCTGGCTAGCCCTTAATTTCTCTTTTATGGTTTTTCTTAGAGACCCAGAAGCCACAGTTTTTCTAGCCAACATTTTCATTCTACGAAACCTAGGTTTTGGGGAAATACTAAGAGGAGTAGATACTAGTGGGGTAGTTCCTGGATTATCTTGAGAATTTGTCATGGTGAATTATTTCTGGAGAAATTTTGGGAATTTTAGAGAGAGAAGATGATCATAACTAGAGAGGGGTTTTGAACGGTAGATTTTAGGCAAAAATCCCGTTTTATTTAGAGTTCTAGGAAAATGAAACTGGTTCAATGCTCAACGGATAGAATTTCTGGGAGTTGATGAAAGTAGGAGTTCTACTAATGATTGGAAAATTAATCTTTCTAATTGTGCAAAGTATAGAAAACATACATGAACTTTCTCATGAGCATATACTGATGAACCAGGTTATTCAAGTAGAACCCTCTTGAACATGCCTCAAATGTCAGAATAGAAAAAACTTTGTAAGAGATCAGTGAGTCATATAAACGCATGTCGCAGGAGTATACTGATTAAAGTATGAGATTGAGTAAGAATTAGTCTAGATATTTACACAAAGTTAAAACTTCTAACCAATTTTTTTATCATTTTTTCATTTTTTTCATTGTGCATTCTGAATTGGACATTTTAGGTGATCTTAATCATTCCTAATTCCAACCGGTTCCTATCAGAGTTTTCTCTACTCAGTGATTTAGTGAAGATGTCAGCTATTTGTTTATCAGTAGCACATAATTCTATTGAAATTAGTCCTTTCTCATAGTTATCTCTTGAGAAGTGGTGTCTAACATCTATGTGCTTACTCCTTTTATGATGAACATGGTTCTTTGTCATACTTATAGCACTAGTGTTATCTCAGAATATTGGTATACATCCCATTTCAATTCCAAAATCTACCAGCTGTTGTTTGATCCATAGCAATTGAGCACAACAAGAAGCAGCAACAACATATTCAGCTTCAGCAGTAGATAGGGCTACTGAATTTTGCTTTTTGGTAGCCCATGACACAAGACATGAACCCAGGAAGTGTGCCATACCTGAGGTGCTCTTCCTATCCACTAGGAAACCTGCATAATCAGCATCACCATATCCTACTATATTGAAATTACTACCTTTGGGATACCAAACACACATATCAGTAGTGCATTTCAGATATCTCAATATCCTCTTGACAACAGTCAAGTGAGACTCTTTTGGATTTTCCCGAAAACGAGCACAAAGCCCTACACTCAAAATAATGTCTGGTCTGCTGGCAGTAAGATACAAGAGTGAACCAATCATACCTCTATACAACTTTTGATCAATTGATGAACTAGGTTCATCAACATCTAATTTAGTGGCAATTGCAATAGGTGTATATATTTCTTTAGGATCCTCCATTTTAAACTTTTTGATTAGTTCTTTTGTATACTTCTGCTGATGGATCATGGTTCAATTTGGACTTGTTTGATCTGCAAAACTAAGAAGAAGTTAAGCTCACCCATCATGCTCATTTCAAACTCACTCCCCATTAGTTTTGCAAAGTCCTTACTCAACCTATAAGTCGTGTCCCCAAATATT
Source organism: Nicotiana benthamiana (assembly GCA_034376525.1). Classification (NCBI taxonomy): domain Eukaryota; kingdom Viridiplantae; phylum Streptophyta; class Magnoliopsida; order Solanales; family Solanaceae; genus Nicotiana; species Nicotiana benthamiana. The sequence continues at coordinate 31,468,747 of CM067337.1, forward strand.
ATGTCATCAATATATATTTGCATAACAAGGAGATCTTTACCTTTTTCCCTTAAGAACAAGGTAGTGTCGTTCTTACCTCTTTTGTAACCATGCTCCAGTAGGAATTTAGATAGCAGCTCAAACCAAGCTTTTGGGGCCTGCTTGAGCCCATATAGAGCCTTTTCTAACTTGTACACATGCTCAGGACATTCTTTGCTTTCAAACCCTAGGGCTTTTTTCACAAGCACTTCTTTCTTTAGGTAGCCATTCAAGAAGGCACTTTTGAAATCCATCTGATGGAGAGTGAATTCCATATGTTCTGCAAATGCTATGAGGAGTCTGATTGCCTCTAGTCGATGCCCTCCTCTTGGTTGTAGCCTTGAACTACCAGCCTTGCCTTGTTTCTTGTATCTATTCCATCTTCATCAAGTTTGTTCCTGAAGACCCATTTTGTGCCAATGACTGATCTGTCCTTGGGTCTTGGAACTAGATGCCAAACTTGACGTCTTTAAAATAGGTTGAGTTCATCCTGCATTGCATTCACCCAATATGCATCCTACGAAGCTTCAACAACATTTTTAGATTCAATAATAGATAGGAAAGCATTAAAAGCACACAAATTCTTCAGTTGTGATTTATTTTTGACTTCAGATATTGGATCAGGAATGATGTTCTATATGAGATTATAACTTTGATATTTGTGGGATTTCACAATCAACTGGTTTCTACTATATGTTTCTCCCTTGTTCTATTGCTGAGGAACAGATTCATGAACAAGTTCATTTAGGGAATTTGATTTAATTTGTCCCTGATTAGTTCCCTCTGTCAGGTTTCCCTAAATGGAATGACCTGTTCCGTCACCTGTTCCTTCTTTTGATCCCAATAGATTCAGTTAATTCTTTTACAGTTCAATGGCTTCATCTTCATGTTCATGTCTCTTAGAAAAAATATTTTTCATCAAATACAACATGCACACTTTCTTCTACACACAAAGTTCTTTTATTGAACATTTTATATGCTTTGCTATGTGAAGAATATCCCAAGAATCCTCACTCATCACTTCTAGGATCAAACTTACCTAGGGAGTTTTTTCCATTATTTTGCACATAGAACTTGCAACCAAATTCCCTAAGATGGGTTATGTTTGGTTTTCTTCCTTTAAGTAACTCATAGGGAGTTTTGTCTATAAGAGGTCTAGTCATGCATCTATTGATTATGTAACATGCAGTGTTTACATCCTCTGCCCAGAAGACATGAGGTAGTTTACTAGAAAGAAGCATGGTCATTGCCATATCCTCAATGGTTCTGTTCTTCCTTTCAACTACTCCATTTTGCTGAGGGGTCATAGGGGCAGAGAAGTTATCATCTATACCATTTCCATCACAGTATTCAGCAAACTTTGCATTTTCAAATTGAGTTCCATGATCAGATCTAATGGATGCAAGTTGATTTTCTATTCTTTCTGAGTTTTTCTAACAAAAGCAGTAAATATTTCAAATGCTTCATTTTAGATGTCAGAAATAGTACCCAAGTAAATCTAGAATAATCATCAGCAAGTACCATTGCATATTTCTTTCCACCTCTGCTCATGGTTCTCATTGGACCAAAAAGTTCCATATGAACCGGTTCCAACGCCTTGGACGTACTTACCATTTTCTTGGAATTGAAGGATGGCCTTACATGCTTCCCCTTTGCACATGCCTCACAAATTTTATCTTCCTTGAACTTGATGTTAGGTGACCCTATCACCAAGTCCTTGGAGACTAATTTGTTTAGCTGATTTTGACAAGCATAACCAAGTCTTTTATGCCACATGAGGGGATCATTAACTAACATACTTAAGCAAGCGAGTTTATTTTCTGAAAGAGTCGACAAATCTACAATGTAAATATTGTTTATTCTTTTTTCCTGCAAAACAATCTTGTCAGTGGTAAGGTTAATCACAAAACATTTGGTAGAGGTGAAAGCTACAAGGGGTAAGTTTAATCACAAAGCATCTGGTAGAGGTGAAATCTACAAGGTTACCTCTGTCACACAGTTGTGACACACTTATTATGCTATATTTTAAGCCATCTATTAAGTAGACATTCTCAATGGAATGAGGGTCTTACCTACCTTTCCAACCCCGATGATCTTATCTTTATTTCTATTACCAAAGGAGACATTACCCATTTTTAGGTCCTCAAGTGAAAGGAACTGGTCCTTGTTCCCAGTGATATGTTTTGAGCAGCCACTATCCATATACCATATTTGGCTCATCCCTTTCACTTGGACCTGCAAAAAGAAATTAGGGGTTAGTCTTAGGAACTTAAACTAGTTTGGGTCCCTTTATATAGGCAAAAGGATGAATCAAATTCTTTCTGGCCCAACCAGGGAGCTTATGTTTCTCTTGAACAAAAGCTTTGTTCTTTTTACTGGTCTTTTTATTTGCATTGCGTTCGTTTTGTATTGGCATGTCTTGCCATAATGTGTACAGATTTTATTCTCAGGAAGTGTGAGGTACTTGCTTTTAGGGTCCCATTTTGGAACTTGAGTCCCATAACCAAGTCCTCTTTTGTTGCTACTGTGATGCTCTAGCAACCAAGAAAGTGCATCAACAGCCTTGTTCCAATTGCAAGTTCTGTCTAGTTCATGTTTTACTTTTCCTAGATCTTCTTTTAGGACTTTGATAAATTCATCTTTCTTATAAAACGGGATTGGGCATGGACGACCCTCGACTGGGCCAGTATTGATGAAAAAAGAAAAACTTCCCCCACCGCATTATTAACCGATGTAGGATTCAAGATCAGGTCCGGGATAGGTAGGATATGGTGCCACAAATTGTAGTCTACTCGCCATGCGTTGATTCTTTGCTGGAGAAGCCTAGATCACTAGTTTTGGACTATAGAAAAACCCCCCTCTACCCGTATCCCTGGAACTTGCTTTGCTTCAACTCATCTTTAAGTTTTCCTAAATTTTATTCTAGAGTGAGATATGAGTGATCATCCTTCTTTTTTCCAGTTCCTAGTTTCGGTTTTAAATTTTCAGATCTAAGTTGTAGGACACTGTTATCTAGTTTAAGAACCTAGTTCTTCAACTCAGTATTTCTGTTATCACTCTTTGCAACTCTAGACTCTTGCATTTTTATTTTAAGATCACACACTTTCTAGACATAACTTCCTTCTCATTGTTAGCTATCTCAGACTCCTCAATGAAGTCTAATAATAGCTCAGCCAACTTTTCTTTAGACAAAAATTTAATCTTGTCTTTGAGATGCAGAATATTTACCTCTTGCTCATCATCTGATTCTCTGATGGCCATAATATCTTGCTCTTCTTCAGCTTCATCTTCTGTGTCTTCATCTGAAGTTTCTCCCCAAGTAGTAACCATAGCCTTGGTTGAACGTTTATTCCTTTTTGGTTGAACCTGTTCCTTCTTCATATTCAACCTTTTCTTTCTTCCAATTAATTTCCCATTGAGGGCAATTCTTGATCATGTGATTGGTCTTACCACATTTATAGAGACCCTAATTGGTCTATTTCTCAGGAGCTCTTGGATTGTTGAAGGTTGTACCTCTTGAAGAACCCTTTCCATCATTAGGTACTTTTGGAAATCTCTCGTGATCATAGCCATCTCATCATCTTCCAGATCTGAGCCTTCATCAATTTTGAGAGCTAGGCTTCTCTCATTATTGGGTGTATCCATATTCATGGTTTGCCTTCTTAGTTCATAAGCAGTAAGAATTCCAATCAGTTCATCCAGTCTGAGAGTAGACATATTCTTGGATTCCTGAATAGCAGTGATTTTGCTTTCCCAAGCAACTGGAAGAACTCTTGTCAAGATTTTCTCAACCTTGTCTTCTTCAAGAAGAATCCTTCCAAGAGACTTAAGTTCATTTTTCAGTGTAGTGAACCTAGTGTATGTCTCTTGGATAGTTTCTCCATCCTTCATAATAAAGTTCTCATATTGAGAATACATCATTGTTCCTCTGGATCTTTTCACTTGGGGTGTTCCTTCATGAGCCACTTGCAGAGTGTCTCATATCTCCTTAGCAGTAGTACAGTTTTGGATCCTACTATACTCATCTGGGCCTAGTCCACATACAAGCCATTTCTTGGCCTTAGCATTTTTTTCCCACTTCCTCAGATCTTCAGTAGTGCACTCAACCCTTGTCTTTGGCACATCCACTCCTTCATTTTTCTTTGTGGTTGCTAAAGGACCATCAATGATTATGTCCCAGACTTTATAGTCTTCTCCTATGATGTGATCCCTTCTCATGTTCTTCCACCAAGAGTAGAACTGTCCATTGAACAGTGGAGGCTTAGTAGTGGATTACCCTTCCCAATTCTCATGTGGAGCACTCATGTTGATCTTTTCCTAAGGTGTTATCCTATTAAAAGATAACCTACTCTGATACCAATTGATATTCCAAACGTCAATAGCACACAAAGGGGGAGGGGGGGGGGGGAGTTGTGTGGTACCCATTTTTTCAATCTAGAAGAACCTGGTTCTTCTAGGTGTTCTAACTACTACTATTGCGGAATTAAAAGTACAGAAAATAAAGAACACAGAGATTTTTACGTGGAAAACACCTGGCTCAAAAGGTGAAAAAACCACGACCTAATACTCAGTAGGATTTTTCCAAATATTCACTTAAATCAATGAGCCAAAACAACAGTTACATAGCTCTTGAAAACCTAAGAATTAACTCTAATCCCAGTGTGGCACACAGCCTCAACTGTTGTGACACTTTCAAGTTAACTCTAACTTGAATACTCAAAGTACCGAATACAATTGCTTCTAAGAAAGCTGGAAAAGTGCAACTTTAAACATCCTACTACAATTGAACTAGAATAAGAAAAAACACAATGGAACTGGTTCTTCTATCTCTCACACCCCCTTTTTTTTAAAAACCAAACCTCACTAAACCCTCTTAAATAAATAAAAAGATTTAATAAAGGTTGGAAAGGGTTTTCAATTTTGAATTGACAAAAATTTGCTTCAAAAGGAAATAAACTCAGAGTCGCCACCTGACATTTGATTTCGTTGTGTCAGTTCACCATTTTTTTAAAAATATTTTAATTTTCCTTTCAAAACACTTTGAACTCAAAACTAAGTCCGCACCAGAGATTTAGGTAAGGGGGTTAATTTGACTCAGGGAGAAGGTATTAGGCATTCTCCAAGTCCAGTGAAGTTCACGGTTGCGTACATGATCAAGTTGGCTATTAAAATATTCAAATTAAGGCAAAAACACGAAAAAAGAGACTAAAAAAAATCAAAGATGCTCGAGGTCGTACCCACCTAACAAAAGAAAAAACAAAAGCAAAAATAAAGTACTATTCTATGCATGCTCGAGTTACTTCGTCTTTAGCCTTCATTTACATTCACTTCGGAGCATACACCGGATAATAATATATACAGACTTCACGGGGCGTTCCTCGGGTAAATTTAACTACGGGAATGACCTCTCGCCTCAAATTAACAAAAATCCTAAAGTTTGCGTACCTAGGTGTAGTCGGCCTAGGCATGCTACTATCGATCAAATTCATGAGAGTCAGAACAAGAGAGCAATAAATTTATTTAAGCCCAATTCCCTCCATGTTATAAAATCTAATTCCCACAACTCAAACAATCAGAATTCCATCCAAACAGATTAAACAAGGGCACAACCAAAATGATGATCAATAGAACATAACAGAGTAAGCAAGCATTAGTGAGATAATCCGAACAAAATAATAGAGCAAAAACTCAAACAATCAACAAGGCAGGGAAGTGACTATCAACGAAGTAAAGGAATACGTGATAAGGGAGAGATGGACCTCGTTAAATCTGAAATTTGATTGTGCCACAACCTTGAATTTGAGAATATGACGAATCGCAGACGGAAACTCGAATCGGCATTGGGACTCGAACTCCAACACCTCAACAAACCATTTTCGTCCAATCACATGTGATCATCAATCGACACCGGGAAAACTCAAGCAAACACGAATTCAAACCCAAGTTTTAATCAAAATCCATCTTTGAACAAATTCCAGAATTGAAAAGTTAATAAACAGAACATTTTAAAATTTCTGTTTCGTTTTATGATATTCACATGTGTGTTCACGTCACTATTTCTGCCCTTCCTTGTGAGTGTGACTGAAGCTTAAACGATGGACATGAGGGAGAAAAGAGACGGGCTGGTCGTGAGTGAATATTTTCCGGCGTGTGTCATTGTTTCTGCTCTATTTTCGGCGAACTGTGGTGGTCTCGATAGCTTTCGCTGCCTGAGTTTTGGAGAAGATGAAGCGAAGGGGGTGTTGCTTGGTCGAAGAAGAATAGCGACGGGGTGCAGGTTCTATTGCGGCTGTCCTTGGCGCAACTCTACTGTTCAGATTTTTCGGCCAGTTACGATGGAGGAAGGAGCAACAGCTCTTGAGAGGAGGGAGTTCGTTGGTTGGTTCATTTTAATGGAGAAGAAGATGTGGCTGGCGAGACTGGTTTTTTCCAGTGAGTTTGGAGGGGAAAATGGAGGGGGAAGGGTTCTTTTTTGGCGAGAATGGTGAAGGAACAGGGGGGTGGGGGACAGTGGTTGTGGCGGCTATGGAGGTTGGGTGGCGGCCGTTGTTGGTTTTTTTTTGGGTTTCTCCATTGTTGTTCCTTGGTATTCCTTCCTGAAGCAGAAGACTAAGTCTAGGGTTAGGATTTTTCGTACGAAGAAGAAGAGTGGTTTTGCTAGGGGGTTATAAGTTTGTTTTTGGGCTTCTTGGGTTATGGAAGAAGTGAGCTCCAAATTTGGGCCTACAACTTTTCTTATTGGACCAAGAGAAAATTAAAAATCTTATAAAAATATTATTAAACTTAGTTAAGTAAATAAATAAAATTTTAAATAAGACTATTTTTGGTATTTTCCAATGATTATATAAAAAATAAAAATAGGTTTAAAATAATACATCCTTCTAAGAAGATCTAATACGTTAATTAAATAGAGAAATATGGAACTATTTTTGTTATTCTCAAATTTTGTTCTTATAGTAAGGTAAAATAGCCAAAATTAGTTGAAATAACTATATTAAGCCTAAATAAAATATTTTACGCTTAAATGGGAGAAATTTCGGGGAGGGTAAAAAATCACGTGTCTACACTATCTCATTCAAGTAGCTTCAGGAATGTACATTTAAATGTCACATAAATTGCTTGAAAATTGCCTTGCTCTTTTGCTCTCAATTTAGTTTAACTTCTACATATGTAAAATACTTAAAAGAGAATAATTACAGTTATTTAATGAGTTAGGAGTTTGATTAAGACTCAGTTGGTGATCCTTTATCGAATTTGAGTCCTAGAACAATACAAACTCCAACCTTTATCCTTGACCGGATTAAATTCTCTTCATATAAGGGGACTTTCTCTCCTTATCCTTTATGAAACCTTTTCGGTCAGTTCAGAAGATATTTCTGCTTGATCCTTGAGACTTATCTTCTTCACGTGCATCTTATATGTATAAGTAGATTACCAATGTGTCTCACATGATGGACCTGGTCCATGACTGGGTTCATTTGTCAATCTTCAAAACTTCATCTGAACTTGGGTTAACAGTCATCTTCATGTGTATTGCACTATCTTTTCCTCGTTAAAGAATCCAGTCTCCCCCTCAGTTGGTAAGCAAGGGGAACAATCCAGCCCCCGTTAACGATCAGAAATTGTATAAACCAAGAAAATTTCAGCTCTAGAGCTGAAGTTCAACAGTTATAAAAATGAAAACTTCAGCTCTAGAGCTGAAGTTCCCCAGTTATAAAACAAAAACTTCAACTCTAGAGCTGAACTTTAGGCTCGACTACTAGAATGCTGAAGTATTGCGTTATTGTCTTTGCTACTTCATCCCTGCGTGCTGAAGTTATGCGAAAAAATGGGTACACTTGTAATTTTTTTTGCAAAGCGGGCACAAGTTAAAATGTGGCACAAAAAACGGGTATAAATGCAAATGTTCCATGTTTTTGTCTCTCTAAGTCTTAATATGCGTACCTTAACTAAGAATGACACGAAATTGAAATGCAAAATATAGCAAGTATTAGCCCAACTCACTCGTTTTTGCTTCCTTATTCCATCTCCTATTCAATAGCGATGCTATTCACTCAATATACAGTTTCATAAGTGAAAGAAGTAATTTAACTTTCATAAGGATTTGAGCATGTAATCTGATCACGCCTAACTATGCATTATAAAAGTGACTAAGCGGTCATTGCAAATATAATCCAATTTATAAGTCCGGAATGGAATTCCACAAAGAACTAAGACTTAGGTATAGCTGTTCAATATTTCTAAGGGGACACGTTCGAACAATTTCTAATTTATAGATATTAAGATTCTTATATCTAATTAACTAAATAATTAAATTAGTAGATTATCAAGTAAAGACACTATGGGTTGGAGAAAAGATTAAGGAGGTCTAGAGTTATGATTTTCCCAATTGTTGGAATTATTCCCGCTATATCTTCTATAATTTCATCTAAGTATTCTCTACCAATCATGAGCGCTCTGTGTGTTGTAATTCTCTCCCGAATAATTATGACAATATACTAGACATACTCTCCCGATTTACGCTAGATGGCTTTAAGTACATCTCACTTAGATCGCATCCAAGGTTTCGGTATTCCTAATCCCACCTTTAATCCCTTGGTTATTGATGCCTTACGTACGTGGGGAGTGATATTGTTCAATAACTACCTAAATATGTACTCTCTCGAGTAATACATACTAAATAGGCATAGCTAATTGAGGATCATATAAATTAACTATAATAAGAAAGTAGTTGAATAAATAGAGATTATACTATGGCTCAATTATATAAAACATAACAAGAGTTTATCCTACAAAAGGTTCCATCAAAATCATAGATAACAAATTAGCTATTCATAATAGTATGTATAACTACATTACTAAAAGTCATAACCAATAATGAAAAATAGGGAGAGGGAGGAAAACCTCATAGAAGAATTACCCGCCTTGCTCATATTGTGTCTCTACCTCATTAGATCGAATCTGTTTCAAAAGTATGTTCAACCTCTTCAAAATAGTATTTTTACATGTATTTATACCAAGTAGGGCCGGGATCTAACAAAAATAACTTCTCCCACGCGAAATAGGACACCTACTATGTAAAATTTGCACTACCGCACCGCATAGGGTGATACGCCACGCGGGGCACAGTGGGAAAGTTCAGATTGCTGATTCTGACAGGCTGCAGGAAATTTCCACAGGCGCAGCGCATTGTGTGCCGCACCACACGCCTCAGTAGTGGGAATTTACAATAATGCAAAACATAAAAGTTGTAGCTCAACAAAGAAACGTCTATATGACTTCCAAGACTAAACAAAACTACTATTTTGCTTTGCAAACACACGAGGCAAGTTCTAGGCATAAGATACATTGTATAGAATAACAAACCTCACACACACATGGCACATAACTCTCTTAGGATTGGATTCATCAAGACACTCTAGTCGAAGAAGTTAAGAAAAGTTAAGATCATACAATTTAAGGTGTTTCTACAAGAGACAAGAAAAATGATCTCCTTTCTTACAGAATCAAGAACAATGACTATCCCTGGTACAGCCCCAGCATGTTCCTCATCTTCTACTACCCCTTAACCTAGGAAATGACGAGTAAAAATGCTTGCTCGGAAAACTATGGCTAGATAGAGGTGCATTTTCAAGGAAATTAAATGCACAGTTACACGCAAGTGAAGCCCAAGAACCCTAAAATTATGACGACTCTTTCAAGTTTGCAATTGAAGGGGAAGAAACAGTGCCTTCTGATACGGAATATGTAACTTCTGGAACAAATACTATGAATGAGGTTTTTATGAGTTAATTTAAAATCTGGAAAATCAGTTTGTTTTAGTTGGATCTATGGTGGATGTTGAAACGCATGAGTCCATAAAGAGAATAGGTAAAATAAAAAAGAAAAAGAAAAAGAGAGTGAGGGTGTACCAAGTGATAAGAGGGAAAAAGTAAAAGAACTGGTTGATTTTTCACTTACTTCTGAAACTGGTAAAATGGCTATTTTTGGAGCAAAGTCTTAAAAGGTGGAGGAAAGTGGCAAGAAACATGAAGTGGAGAAGCCACTGAAGGGTTGGTTAATACTGGAAAGTATACAGATAAACTTGGTTCATCTGTTGAAGAAACACTAGCAGCTCTTTTGAAAATGGTTGGTGGCAGTTATAACCCCAAGAAAAGGAGAACTCGTGAAACAAAGAACCCTGGCACAACAAGAGCCAACAAGAAAAGGAAGGTTGATCCTTCTAACACTACAGAATTTCCTCTCCCAAGAGGAAGAGCCACGAGGGGTCAGCTGAAGCAAAGTGAGGAGGAGTTGTAAAAAGCTTTAGAAGAAAGTAAGAAGAAAAATATGGACAAAGGGAAAGAAAAAATGGGAGAGCCAGTTGAGGCTATTGGGCGGATGAGATGGACCTGGTCCATCAAGGTGAAAAGATTACTGCTGAGGTGGAGGTTCAGACCCCCAAGCCCAAGAATGTCAAGATCTTCTAAGAAGCCTACATATATATCCAAGCCTGTTGAACCATCTACCCTAGCAAAAAGGATTAGGTCTTCAATGAAAATCAAATATGTAAAGATTGCTGAAAAAGAGGAATCGAGTGAAAAAGAGGAGAATGAATCAGACAATGAAATGGACAAGCCGGACAAGCAAAAAAACTATCTTGAAGGTTAGACTCCTAAAGGATCTGGAGGAAGAAGGGATGGTCCTGCTGCTGGAAAAGCTAGAGGTGCAAGGGTGGAAGGACATGTCCTTCAAATGGATGGCAGATTGGCTAGAGATGAAATAGTTGAGTTTATGGCAAATGCTGCAGTGCAGGATTGAAGAGTTACCGGCCTGGTGAAAGGGGTGCAAATATCTTTTGATATGAAGGAGTTGGGTGAAATTCTAGGTCTACCTACTGAGGGTACAATGATTTAAAAAGGATTAAGTGGCCAAGCCTAGATAATATTCCGACTGCCCTTGCCATCACCAGAAAATTCAGTGATCATGAGCAGGAAAGTGAGCCTAAGGCTATGTACAAGAGTGCGATGAAGCCTTCCCACAAGCTACTTTTTGAATTTTTCATCAAATGTGTTCTGCATAGGCAGGAGAGGAGGCACATTGCAAACTTTATGGACTTGGTTCTAATGGAGTGTCTAGATAGTGGGAAACAGATAAATTGACCTGGAATTATAGTCCACCTTCTTGATTATCAATGGTACCAAGTCTCATGTTGTTCCCTATGGTTTATTCTTACAGCTGTGCTTGCTCATTTTAAGGTGCTTTTGAAGAAGTGAGAGGTGACTACAGGCAAATATCACTTTGGGGCGAAAACTTTGATTGCTTGTTATTATGGGGTTCTTGCCACTCCTAATGAACCTGGTTCATATATAAAGATAGTAGTAAATAGCAAGGTCAGAATCTTGTACAGGAGAGTGAGGCAAATGAAGATGAGATAGCAAGGCTGAAGACATGGTTGGCTGAGGTAGAATTTAAGAGAGATGCTCTTAGAACTGAACTTAAAAGGGAAAAGGAGAACGATGGAATTCTTCAAGACATGCTGAAACTTCTCCAAGCAAATAATCAACCCCTAGTTCTTCCCAGCCTTAAATCCTAGCCTAGTGTAGTTCCTTCAATGACCCAGTTTGGAATATTTCTTTTATTTTTGTTTGCTTATGTTTTCAATATTTTTATTCCTTTTTTGCATTATGGAATAATCATATCAATGAAATAAATAAAATCTGCTGGTTCTTGCTCTAACTGTTTGTTCTTATTTCTTTGATGGTTGATATTCTTATCTTGATCAATGATGATTAATCCATGATTGCATTTGGGATAGCCATAGTGGGCCATGTATAAGTTTTACAATTTGGGTGCTGCACATTTTTATGTAACTTTTTGATGATGCCAAAAGGGGAAAAATAATTAGGTTGTGCTTTAAACAAATAATGTTTAGCTTTGAACAAGTGATGTTTATAACCTAATGAACCTGGTCCTTGATGATAAGTGATAAAAAGGAAAAATACTTTAAATATTGTGTTGATGTTGAACTGATCTTAAACAGGGCCTAAGCGTATGAAAAGCACAGACTTTGTTATCATCAAAAAGGGGAAATTCGTTGGTCTAAGTGAAGGTTAGTTTTAAAAACTCACAAAGGAACTCAGGCATGAACCAGGTCCATCCCTTGTAAGCATATACACGGGCAAATTTGAGAATGTGGGATGCACGTGAAGGAGATAAACCTAACTTGACAGAATTGATATCTCCTGATCGAAAAGGTTGCACAATTGATAAGTAGAAGGATTCATTACTCAATGAGAACTTTATCCAAGATAAGGAAGGAGTTAAATGTTGATCAACTAAAACTCTTCCACCAAGGAAGAGTAGCATTAGAACTCTAGTTATTTTTTTGATACACAATTTTTCCTATATATTTTAATACTTGCAATACTCTCAAAATAGCATATGTATGCATATATGAGCACCCCAAAAGATTTTGGTTTTTAAATCATTTTAAACTAATTTATGGCATATTTTACACCATAAATCCTAATAATTATTCCAAAAACTTTCCATTTTGGAGAATAGTTTATTTTATTCTGACATTTGCATAAAAACATAATTTACATGATTTTTGTATAATTTTACGAGTCCTTTTGCTATTTGTAGAACTAAATTGCATGAAATTGCAATTTTAGTGCATTTCCAGATTTAATAGCAATTTTTAATAACAAAATCAATCCCAAATATTTTTAAATTAATACTTACATATTATTCACTAACCCAAAGCTTTTAATTTAATAACATCTTTTATTATTTTTATAAATTCAAAAGGGAACAAAGGCTATTTTAATTTTGGACTCAATAGCCTAATTTGGACCCCAATTCTAACCCCAATCCAACCCCAATTAACTGACCCAATTTTGATTTAACCCGCCCTTACCTGTTTAAGTAAACCCGTTCGGTTCCCCTTTTAGTCATGGCCGTTGATCATTTTTGATCAACGGCCCATACTTTTTAATTTCCCATCTTCACCTAACCCTAATTCACTTTTTACAAACAACTGCCCTAAAATCCCTTCTTCTCCTAAATCCTCTCTTATCTTTCACCGAAACCCTAACCCTATTCCGTTGGTTTCCACCTTGTTCCACCTGAGTTAATGGAGTCTCAAGCCCTGGGTAGACTATGCTCATCCCCATATACCCCCATACCCCTGTTACTTGAAGATTCAAGGTTCGAGCTTGAAGATCTTCGCTCAGATCTCCGCCGATTCGAGTGTTACGACCATCTCCAGCTCAACTCCAGCATATCCTAGTCCTATGAGTTCATCTCTAGCTCATTCGACTCGGAGCAAACCCTTTTTCTAGGCCTCTCTCACTTCTAGGGTTCTTCTGAAACCCTAGCCCTTCGAGGTTTTCCTATATTTCTCTAGATCAGCTCTAGATCCATGCTTGTTTTAAGGTTTTCAAATAATTTCTTAAATCTCTTTCAAAAGTTTGCTTTAAAAAATGTTCATTTTCTTCGATTTAGGGTTTCTTTGATTTTACTTGTTCAACTATGATTTTATGTGGGTTCTTGCTGTATTTGTCCTACTGTGACTCATGTGTATTTCTACTTTGACTCCTATGTGTTTCTTCTACTATATTTCCTCCTAATGTTTCCTTATGTTTTTCTTTTGCTTTGTTTCCCCTCAGCATGTTTTTCACGGAACGATTAAGTTCCTTTGGGTCTTTCTAATATTACTCTTGCCTGATTTGTTCGTTTTCGTCCCTACACTGGATTAATAACGAAAACTCTAGGATTTGGGGGTTTTCGGACCACTTGTATGTGACTTGCATGTTCTCATCTCTGAACTAGTTTGATTTTAATTTCTGAAGTCATCTCTGTCTTTTCTTATGGTTCTGACCTTTTGCAAAAGCTCTTCTACACTAGATTTTCCTAGTGGTGCTTTACAATGAAAGCACATTCTTTCATGTTTGACGTGTTCATATGCTCCTTATATACTATGAATTTCCCCTAAGTGGTTTTTCAAATTTACAATTAGTTCAAAATTTCTTCTGAATATAGCCTGATTGATTTCTTTCCATTTTGCCTGTGACTCGACCTAAGTAAAACCCTTCTCTTCTTTTTTCGGACTTGATTCATTCGTATAAAAATCTTAGACCTTTTGATTTACTGTTTGTTAATTGGTCTTCTTACCTTATTTGCACAAGCCATGTATTTCAAAAACTTATCCTTAAATAATTTTTATGTATTTACCCTTATTAGTATAGTATGCACAACGTTTTGGGATTCCTTGATTAAAGGAAACTCTCTTAGTTGATTGATCCTGATTGATACTCGACTATTTTATTTCCCTGCTTGCATGTCTGACTTAAAGTATAAATACCTGCTCCCCTCTTCACTACATCATAGAATTCTGACTGCAAATTAAAATTAGAATTCACCTCTCTGTCTTAAAAATTCTTTATTACTACCATTACTACTCTCTATATTTTTCTACACTACTACTGAGCATCCTGCATCTTTACATCCTGCTATTTGAATTACTAAGTACTTGTAGGAGCTTCTTGAGTTTGTTCCTGTTGTTCCTGGATATTTGTTTGCTGTTACTATTCTGTTGTCTTAGAATTTGCAACTGGTATGTTCTTCTATGTTAAATAGCATCCTCTTTATTACGATCTCTCTTCTCTTCTTATACCCATTCTTTCTTTGTGTGTTTATTTATGCTTTCCTGCACTACGTGATTGCCTTCAAGCATGCTATGCCTCTTTATGTTATGTTTTAATTTTTCCCTCTAATCCTTTGTATGTGAATATTGTCCTGAGTCATAGCAGCACTTTGAATTGCCGTCTGTGATCCAGAACTAGACTCTTCTGAGTCTTTGCTTAATTGCAATCCCATTCCCTTTCCCCTCTATATGCTGAGCTTTAATTTGGGTCTGCTGGTGTCCTAATCACCATTCAGACCTAAGTTTGACTCTATTAGAGTTTGCTCTTATTTGTTTGAATCAGAGCAAGAGGTAAGGGGTGTGCCAGTCTATGCCATGGCTGGGTATGACCATCCCCTGCTGAGGTTCCTCCCTCACTTTGAACTTACTCCTATTTCTTAAGTCCTACCCCTTAGGTAAGCCATGCTTAGGGACCCTAGAGCTCCCTCTGAACTTGGATGCCTAAGGGCTGGTAATTCCACACATTGCCCCACTTTGTTACAACATTCACTCTTTAGGGTGTAAGCATTGCCTGGGCTCTTGAACTCCTTGGAACTTTGAAACACTCTAAAAGAAGGCCTTGGAATCTGAAACCCAGATTTGGTAAAACACATGTATTGGATATCAAGATTCCATTAGGCAGTTTGGATCTAGTTGTGGGCTATGATGTATTTTATTTTACTTTTGGCTCTGTAATAATAACTTTGTAATAAAACTTGGGGAGTATAGTAGTAAAGGGCATGGGAGGTTTTTTTTTGTTGTTTGCATGTTAAAGGGTAGAAATCATGCCTATAGGATTTAATACTTTGAATCACCTAGAAATCACGCCTATATGATTTTTGTTACTTTGGCCTCATGCCTATAAGGTTTTATCACTTTGAATCACTTAGAAATCATACTTATCGGATTTTAATGCTTTGAAATCACCTAGAAATCATGCCTATAGGATTTTTTTTGGCAATCCACTAGGTAATGCCTAGGGCTAGATTTTTATTAATAAAAAAAATAAAATTACAACAGATAAGTGAAATACAAATAGGGGGGTCGAACTCGCCGGAGATGTTATACTAATAACAGAAACGGTCTAACCTTACCGTATTCCTCCTATTGAGGCTTAAAAAAGTCATTAGAAACATGCCATGAAATGGATAACAGCTATGATCATCACAGATTCATATATCAAATTCTATGATGATAATATTAACGAGGACCGGTCACAAGAATTTGTCAACAAATCTGGCTGCTTAATTGGTGATCTTTGTTCGTCTGGACTTTGAGACAGTTGGTGAAGCGACCTGTTTTTGTTTTGCGACTCTCATTGGGAGCTTCCTCATTTTCTGATTCTGTTCAAAATAGTTTTTTGAGACAAAATGTTGAGCGTTATGGTTCAAATAGCTGTGTGACAGTGGTGCAGTTATGTCCTCTGAATTCTGTAAGCTGCTGTTACCTATTTCACTCCCAGTTTGGATTACTTCTTCATAATAAAATGCAGCTGATGGAGCAGACTTGTTTTGATGAACAGATGAAGTTTCATCCCAATGTTGGGTTACTTGTGCTTTCTTTTTTGCAACTGAGACCTCTGTATGTGTTGTACTGTTGATAAGCTGCAGGTCTTCCAATATTTTTCCTTCTTCATTGTTGGTATTGGCAATTGTTGAAAAGGAGTAGGAAATTGATGGTAAGGCTGGATTGTCTGCTTGAGTTGGATTTTTATTTTTGGATTTTGGAGTTGCTGCTTTGTTGGGCATTATCCATTGTCCCTCTTCAGTTGTATGTTGTGGAGTATCAGTAGGTTGTTTAGCTACTGCAGCAGTAGAGACAGTATCAGTGTCTGTACCTTGCCAATATACCGTAGCTGGTTCAATCTGTACTATCCATTTAGGATTGTTTGTATCCTGTTTATCAGCTGCTGTCGGGTTATGCTGCTGTTTGCATGATTCTTTTGAGCTATGCTGCTGAGCTATAGTCATCACTGCTATATTGTTTGAGCCTGCAGGGTTGTTCTGATTATCGTTCAACTTTGGCAGTGTTAATTTGTCCCCCATTAGAGCAGCTGAACCAGCAGGATTTGTCACTACTTTGAGATAATCCAGAAACTCCTTTTCTTTACATTCCTGAATAGGTTTCATATTTTTACTGTTGTCTGCAGCCTCATCTGATACATCAATTATCTGTTTTGAGGGAGCATCACAGTTGGATGGAAAAGCAGAATCTAATTCAGTATCCAACATTAGTTGAGCTTCAGAATATTGGCTTACTAGACCACAAACTAAATTTTGTCCTTTTTCAGCATTAACATTTTGAGTATGATCATTCGAATTTGATATCACCTTTTTGCATTGATCATTTAACTTGTGTGGAACTGTGGCAGAGTCTAGAGTCGCCACATTTATATAACTTCCTTGACAAAGCATTGTATCTTTGTTATTGTTACTATTTTGGACAGGTTGATGCTGCTCACATAATAAGTGATCCATCTTGTTTGGTTGGTGTTTTGCAGTCTCAGCAGGTGCGGCAGTCCATTTAGACACCACCAGTTCAGCAGATGCATTATGATTGGAAAGAACAGAAGATTTGTTTTTACACAACTGTGATATCAGCAGTCACAATTGAATGAGTTTGTGCATTTGGAATTGTTGGGACAGATGCAAGAGTCCCAACCAATATTGACACAACCTGTTCACTGTGAGAGGATGATGGTTGACTGCCCAGCTGTACAATATCCGCACTCTGCATAGACTGTATTTCTGCAGTTTTAAGGATTGGATCAGAAACATGATTTCGTCCAACAACAACATTCTTATTAGGATCCATCCCTTTACTAGTTCGTGCCACACGATCAGAAGATTGGTTTTTACACAACTGTGATATTTCAGCATTCACAATTGAATGAACATTTGGGCTTGGCAGTGAGGCTGTAGCTGTAGTATTTGAAACAGATACATTCTGTTGGGCAGTAGCAACATTCTCAGAATGTGAAAACATTTCAGCTCGACGACTTGCACTAATCTCATTCAATAAATCCCTAGCATCTCGTCCTGATTCAGCCAAACTGCCGTGGCCTTCAGGTTCATTAACATGAACTACTTTACCATTAAGGTCTTCCGTATTCCAGCGACACGATTTTACATCATGACCTTGATGATTACAATAAGTGCAGTATTTTGGAAGATTATCGATAACGATCTACCGGTCATTTTCAACCAGTTTTCCAGTTTTAATATCGAGAATCTTGATCTTAATTTTCTTTGGATGTTTGTCCAGTAAGTTTATCAAGACTTTAACTCGTGCCGTACTAGGTCGTGTACGATCTTTAGTAGCCTTATCTACGGCAAGAGGTTTCCCGACAGTAGATGCAATGGACATTAGAGATTTCCTTGCGAAAAAGTTTGCTGGCAGAGCTGGGAATGAAATCCAAACGACAGCTTTTGACGTTTCTTCGCGGGGGTTAAATGCCATAGTCCATGGGAATGTCCTAAAGAAGAACTCGTCTCCTTTCGACTGAACATAACCAGATGTTCTTGATACGAGTTTAGCAAAATCTTCAAATAAATCGAATCTTACCAGAATATGTCGATATTTCAACTGTCCGATGTTGCACTTACCTTGGACTTCAAAATGTGGCAAAATCTGTCTCAAATCTTGAAGCGCAGGTTTCCATACAAAAATTTGATTACAACAGCTTGGTGAAGACCTTCTTCCCTGGTGAATGAATTTACTTCGTCTACTGTGAATTCAACAGTTGGTATACCATTTTCGAAAGAAACTGGACACATTTCGTGTTTTGAAAATGCTTCGGCAGAATGTTTTTCGGATAGTGGCGATGCATAACTTGGTTTGGAACCGACACAGAATTGATTTTTAGTATTGTTTTGAGGATCCTCTCCCATAGCACAAAGCTAGGGAGAATACGATTCTTCCATCAATGCTTTATACTTCAGCCGCAATCGACCACAAACATGGTGTTGATTTGCGATCGAATTTTCAAAGTCAAAACACTGATGCTACAGTAAATCGCAAATCTTAGATTTAAGATGTAGGAAATTGGTTATGGATTAGAGGAAAATTTTAATTGGAAAATGATCCCAAAGAGAAGGAGATCGACTGACGCTAAATTTGTGACAAACCACCGTCAAAATCCGATGGTGCAACTGATGAACAGTGTCGGAAAACACTATTCACGCATGCTACAGTGCTACAGTACTACGGGAGAAGACCTCCACCCGCTCCACTAGTCAATACTGATTTCTATTTGCCTATAGGATTTAATGCTTTGAATCAGCTAGAAATCATGCCTATAGGATTTAGTACTTTGAATCGCCTAGGTATCACACCTATAGGATTTTATTACTTTGATATCATGCCTATAAGGCTTAAAATATTAAATTACCTAGAGATCATGTCTATAGGCTTTGCGTTATACACTCCAGCATATAGAAATCATGCCTATAGAATTGCATAAAAGATAGGCAAAAAAAGAGTTATACAACTCTCGCATGCCTTAGACGTTAGGATAGCAATGAGTAAATAAAAATCAAAGTAGATATCCCGCCTATAGGATCTCAAGTTCGCTTAATTTATAAGCATGTAATCTGGTAACTATTTCAATGTTTTTCAACGGATTCGTCCAAATCTATCTGCAACCTTGTTTAAACAAAAAATATAATTTGGTCAAAGCGTAAATTTTGAGAAAAGAAGTCGGGTTACTGATAATCAAAGAGACCAAAATATTATAGGCTTTCAAAGAATAAGAATAAATTAACAAGACGTTCGTATTTCAGTATGATGTAGATGATATTTCGTGTCTTTACAAATGATGAAACCTCCTCCTTTTATAGCTAATAAGGAGTAACGGTTTAATCTAAATAATAATGAGTGATAGCATGGGGAAATGAATGAATGTGTAGACTGGCGATTCTTTTGGGTGGTTGGACCTTTTATTATTTCTTTTTAATGTTAGAAATATTTTAGAATATGATTGTGGGGCTTCAGTAGGTAAAGATCGATATATGTGATATTTATTAGCTAGGAATATATTTTAAACTTGTTAAGGAACTTCTAATATAATTTATTTTTTACTTTTATTTTGTTTGGTATAATAATGACGTGAGTTACGCTTAAATGGAAAACAAGAGTCATGTAGCTAACCCAATTCATGTGGAATTGAAACGTGGTTATCGTTGTAATTGTTATGAAATAATATAAGAACAAGAATAATAATACAAGAACAAGAACAATATAGAGAAAAGTAGAGAGAGGAGTATTCTTATTGATACTTTGGGATGGTTTACAATAGAATAGAACCCCTATATTTATAGGGAGGTGGTGACTTAGCCACCAAGTAGTAAACCCTAGAATCTCTCTAAATATAGACATTCACCTTAAATAGAGTTCTATTTATAACACCCCCCTTGAATGTCTATTCAATAATGTGCTTCGTTAAAACCTTAACTAAAACAAAACCCAATGGAAAAAAAATATAGAAAAGGAAAAAGAGTACACATGTTTGAATATGCGCCTATTGGTTGCCTCGTTAAAAACCTTGCAAGGAAAACCCAGTGGGACAAAACCTTGTAAGGGAAAAAGAGTGCAACGCGCATTAACTCCCCCTGAAAAGAGCATCAATTCACATCCTAGAGCATTTGCATTCCAATCTTGTGCATCATCTTCAAAATGATCTTTTGTAGAGATTTGATAAATAAATCAGCCATATTGATTTGAATAAATATTCCGCACCTTGAAATTATCATTCTTGATAGATATGAACATCTTCATATAATGTCGTGGAATGACTCTTCAATATCTCCAGAGAGGTATTCTCGATGCCATCATGCTTATAGTTATAGCAAGATACATATGTACACAAGTTGCTCTTAGGATGTGGTACTTCAGGACCAAGAATTGTATATGCTTCAAGCAACTTCAATCATTGACTTTATACTTTCAAGTATTTGAACTACATGTCCAAAGCTACATGTCTTTCATATGGAATCAATTCTGCTTGAATTGTATCTCTTCCATTTAGCCAATATTTTTGTTTGTATTCGACAAACATAAGATCCTCATCGATATTTAGCGCTATCATAGATGTCGTCGACGAACATTTTATATCGGTTCCAGTAAATTTTCATAAAGACATAACATGGAGATCTCTTTATTCATATATTCAGGTACCTGAATCTCTCATGAGATTTTATGAAGTGTTATGTCATGTGATCTTCTAGATCACTTGCCTCCCCATTATGATCACTTTGATCATTTGCTCATCTTCTTTATTAAGAAGTTATTTTGAAACCGATTTGTCTATACGCTTTAAGCTTATCAAAGACTTTGTCCTTCTGGGACTTAATATGAGCATTTGCAGTGAGAATATAGTTACTTTCTTTGGGTCAGCAAATGCGTATAGCATGCTTTGCAATATGTTGTAATTGAATTATCCTTTTATGAACTTCAGGTTCATATTATGATATTCGAGGATCTATATATACAAATGATAATTCATCCCATGTAACCTTTTCTCAAGTGTTTATCATGTCTCCCCCTCATGTTAGAAAAGCTAACTTGTTTCCTCAACTTTGAGAGTCCATCTTTGTGCATTATGGTGTTAATGAAAATATACACCGCACATCAATAATAATAAGATGAAATTATTTGGTTCCTGACCCTGAACCACTTGTGAGGGGAGAATATAATATACTCTCGTATACAACGTATATAAAACTGATATATATAACTTTGTTCTCATAAGAAACAGTTTAGCTATTAAGTGGAGGCACTCAATAATTATCTTGCTAAACCAACTATGATATAGACCAACTTATCAAGATGAACTATCTTGAATAGAAAATCTGGGAATTATGCTTGAAGTTATATTACTGAGCAATTTACCTCGCAAGCACCGGTCAGGCTGCGGGTTAATAACAATCGCACATGTAACCATATCATAGATGCATCATATGTGGTATACATGGCAGGTGAATGGGCCCATATTCACCTTTGATATTTCCAGAATTTATGGGATTCAATCCGAACTCTTTAGTTGGTCAATCAATTAATGAGAACAAGTAATATAAGAGAATTCGTAAAGAACTTTCTAGTTCTTTAATATTTACCCATGTGAATTCTCTATTACTGCACATCATACTTAAAATGAGATGGCTAACCCGAATGCCAACTGAATAAATTATCAGTATTGATAAACTTCAAATTTACACCATGACATGTGCAATTATCAATAAACTTCAAGTTTATTATGGTATGGGTTTTTATACCAATAAATATCCACTTTATTGTGGCATTCTTTTGTTTGTGTAGTACAAACTGGAGAATAAAGCGGGTAGCTTTTCATATACAAATTATCCCGCTACAAGTTGTAGTAATAGAAGATATCAAATCTTTCCTTTATTTATAGTGTCAACATAATCAATCGCTTTCGCATATACTTTGGAAACTGAATAAGTTTCTTTGAGACTTACTACCACACAATACCTTATTGGTAATCAATTGCGTTTCTCCAACATAGTAATAATTGGCTCTTCTAGAGCTCTCAATTAATTTTGTACTACCACAGATTCATCAACATCCATGTGGTGAATATCTCTTTTAAAGAGAAAGTTATACCATTATGGTCATGGTCAAAATTATATGCAAGACATGTTTCTTGCATTATCGTTGTCCTTTAATAGTCATATTTCTAAAATATTTTGGCGTACAATAGGTACGTGACCAACGATCATTCATGCCATAATAATGACATTATTTTCATATATCATCTCAAACCTCCTTCTAGGGGTGAGTGTGGTATATTCAATACCAATTTCATGTTTATATTCTTCCAATAATGAATATGTATTCGTGAATCAGATGTTGTCACATTCACTGCGGGGATATGTGATTTTGTTATCCTTTTCAAATCTGTAAATGCGTCTGGCATTTGATTTGCTATTCTTTGCAAATGGATAATATTTTGCACCTCTTTTTCACAAATAGAGGTATGTGGATCAAGATGAGATAATGATGCATTTTTCCAAAAATTTTCCGTTTGGTTTCACCAACTTCTCCCCCTAATTTTGGGAAAAGTGTCTCATTGAATTGACAGTCTGCAAATCGTGCAGTGTACAAATCCCCTGTCAATGTTTCCAGGTAGCGAATAGTGGAGGGCGATTCAAAACCCAACATATATTCCTAACCTTCTTTGCAGACCCATTTTGGTGCAATATGGCGGTGCTACAGGCACATCTACTGCACATCCAAAAATTCTTAACTGGGATATATTAGGTTCATGACCCAAAACTAATTGTAACGGGGAATATTTGTGACAATTCGTCAGTCAGAGACGAACTAGCATTGCTGCATGCAAAATGGCGTGACCCCAAACCGAAGTGGGCAGCCGACGAACTAGCATTGCTGCATGCAAAATGGTGTGACCCCAAACCGAAGTGGGCAGCCTCATTTTCATGAGTAAATGAGGTATTCAAGATTATTCTCATCTATTGTCTCAACATGATATGCATTTTGAATGATATCTTAAAAACTCAACAAGTTCCTGTTAAACTTGGAGGAGAACATTGCATTCTCTATGATAAATATTGTTCCTTTAGGGAGAGTTATAGTTGCTCTTCCGGAGCCTTCAATCAATTTAATTCCCATGGTTGACAACAAAAGAAAATATACGAACATGAAAATAAACAAATTCAATCCGTTTGTTTCATATTTAAACAATATTTTCAAAATCTGTTGAGGTTATTCGAATAACTGAGTTGATAGTCGACTATCTTGGGAAGTAGTCATTAGGTTATTCGAATAACTAAACCTGATATTCGACTAACTAGCCTTGCGGAAAAATCCAGTTTTAATGCGAAATATTGGTTAGTCGAATAACTAATTAGTTATTCGACTAACTTAATAAACAGTCATCAGGTTAGTCGACTATTAAATCAGATAGTCGACTAACTTAGCTTGCGGAAAAATCCAGTTTTAATGCGAAATATTAGATAATCGACTAACTGTTAGGTTAGTCGATTAACTCTACTGGAAAATAAAAATATCTTTGAAATTTAAGCATATTGAAACATTCTAAGGAACTAGTACTAACGTTATATCATAAACTAATTAATACGAGCTGATACTAATGACTATTAGTTTATTCACTGTCTAATACAAATAAGTAAAATAAAATCAAACAATTCCATCTTCCTTCATCACAGATCCATCACCAATTAAGTGGTCTATTTTCCCCTCAGGGTGCTCAAAGAAGTCTGCCACATCCAAGTGGGTGATGTCAAAATTGTCGTCAGAGACAGAATTGGTTTCAGGGCATTTACCTTTTAGAGATGCTTGATAAAGCTCAACCAAATGTCTTGGTACACGGCAAATTTTCGCCCAGTGCCCTTTTCCACCGCAACAATAATATATAGTTTATGAACTATTTGCTTTTGGATTCTCATCATATCGTGCTTGTGGCAGAGTGACCAACTTCAGGTTGTCATATCTCTCCTTTAAGCCATTCCACAAGATAGGTGGATCTTTGACTGTGATATATTCAATTTTCAAACCTTCATCAAGGTGATGGCGCAAGAAAATCAAGGCCTTAGCATAGTCTTGGGTGGATGCATTATTTCTGTCTTTAATGGCGTCTCCAAGACCCATTGCATCCAAATGGATTTCAGCATCCAACACCCATGTCATATAGTTCTTGCCCGAAATTTCAAGGGCAAGGAACTTTCTTTTCATAATGTCAGACATAAAACAAAATTACATCGAGAGCGTGTCCATACTTACGGGCTTTATTACAATTATCACATTCACTTCAGGGAATGGATCATAATCATCTGTATGTGCTATATACAATCTCATGTCAAATATTACTTTCATAAAGTGAAAGATTATTTTGAGAATCTTTATTATTCTCATTATCACAATGATGATGATTATAATTCCGTCTATTGCCACGTCCACATCCATTGATACCTTCATGGTAATAATTTTGTCTTCTTTCAGACTTATCACATACTGCTATCACATTCTCTAAAGGGAATGAGAATGAAGCAAATTCAATGGGACGGATTTTCAATTCTTTGCCCACAATCATACATGAATTTAATCATGGCAAGACATACAACTTTTACCACTTCACGTGGTTATAATTCCTTACAAACTCCATTAGAGTTATAATCAAACTTTGTTATCTTTTCTTGTATATAAAATCAAATTATAGATTTCAAGAATTTGAAAGAGAAAAGTAAAATACTTACCTTAAATCCAGAATTTAATCATGAAGGAAGTTCATATAATAACTGACAATTATTATGCTCAATCCCAAAGCTTGTACTCAATTGGAGCTTTGTTTGGACTTTGTTTGGAGAGTGAGATTAACCCTGCAGCATGCTACTGCTTCCATTGTACTCCAAAGTGGTAATGCAATGCTCAACCTTTCGGGATAGAGTATACAAGAAATAAGCTGAAATGCTTTCCAATTTAAGAAGAAGTCTCAAAAGTCTGAAATTGACCTCCTTTGCTGCGAAATTTGTATCGAACCTATGTTGTTACCCGGCAAAAAAAAAAATTCAAGAACCAAAATCTATGTGTTCATCCATTCTGTACCGACTGTATCATTAAATATATCACAGTCAAGCTAGAGGACAACATAGGAGACATTCCATGTCCTTCTCTAAACTGTAAGAACTTTTTAGACCCAATCTCTTGTCGGAATCTTGTGGGTGCAGAGCTATTTGTTAAATGGTGTGACGTGTTGAGTGAGTCGGCTGTTTTAGGGTTGGCGCATTGTTACTGTCCGAATCAGAATTGTTCGGTTTTGATTTTGGATGAATGTGGTAGAGTCTCGTGCTGATAACGTATTATGAAATAATATAAGAACAAGAACAATAATACAAGAACAAGAACAATATAGAGAAAAGTAGAGAGAGGAGTATTCTTATTGATACTTTGGGATGGTTTATAATAGAATAGAACCCCTATATTTATAGGGAGGTGGTGACTTAGCCACCAAGTAGTAAACCCTAGAATCTTTCTAAATATAGACATTCACCTTAAATAGAGTTCTATTTATAACAGTAATTGTATTTTGCTAAGTTTTGAGAATTTTTATTGGATAACGTAGTAAAACAATGGTATAAAATTTTGGTTTTTTAATTTTATAACGCAAAAACTTGATCCTTGTTATGGTATTGTTCAAATTCATTGGTGAAAAGGTGAGTTCAGTTAGAAAATGTGTAGACTGGTCTTCCCGTTACATTGTGTGTAAAGTTGATATGTTAACCGTTTCAATTATAGAGGTGGCTCAAGGGGAGGCTACTAAAATTTTGCTTTATGTCCCAAAATTTTGAGATTCCAAAAAGTATTAATTTTTTCGCTTACACAATATTGAAATTTGTAGGAAAAAAAGTTCAAACTTTGTATATATAAGAAAACATAGAAAATTTATTTTTAACATTTTTTTAAAGTTTTTTAAGTTAAACTGTTCAAATGTTCATACTAATAAATAAAGTTTTCATGACAAGATCCAAATTAATATATTACAAACACATGGCTAATATCTTATTAACTTAAATTAATCTTTATTTATATAAATAATAATATTACTATGTAAACTTAAAAGTTTAATATCTGGTAAAAATACTACACAAGTAGGAAAGGAAAAAGGAAAGACAATAATAAATTTTTTGCATGTGAGTGTCGGTGTTTAAAATTTGACTTTAGGCCACTAATTTTGTCCAGTCGCCCTTGGTTTCAAATTGGGTTTCATCTCATTAAAACCGAAATGGTAATGTTCCTTTGTATTAAATTTTATGGGTGAAAAGTGAAAAATTGTGTTAGAATGAGTGTTAATGGACATTGGGGTTAACCTTATCCTCATTACTACTAAAATGTGTACACTAAGACTAGTTGACTAAAAGATGAGTGCAATTAGTTTGAAAATGTGCTAACTGAGTTTTCATTACATTATGTGTTGGGTTAAGTTTTGCAGTAACTATTGGCAAGCGTTACAATAATAAGAATTTTGGATAAAGTGGGGACATCAAAGAAGGTAGATGGAGATATACGTAATGGTAAGGCGAATAAATGGTATTTTAAGTATGTGATCTTCATAGTACGTACGTTAGTATTTGACATTTAGGGTCGTGTTTATGTATAACTTATGTATAACTTTCTAAACTTTTTAAAACCTGCCAGCTACCCTTCTGCATAGCTTTCTAAACTTTTTAAATAATATGAGCCCAACAAGGCCTCCCAAAAGATTTTGACAGAAGAAAATAGCACAACCATCCTTCTCCACCCACTCCCCCTTAGCTGCCTCATAACAAAGAGTAGAGGTAAATGGTTTTTATAGAGAAATACAGATTGAAACTATTAATGGTTCTTAGTTAGCTCTAAAGTAAGGAGATCACTTAAAACCCCTCATCGAATAACTATATTCAATCATTTCATGTAGAACTTAGCTCGAAACTGAAGATTTGATTGGAAGGAATGCTTTTACAAGCGGTAGAAAGAGAGAACTATTTCTGACCCAGCCCTACCTACCCTATGATGTTTTATACTTCAATACCATAAAATTTTGAGGGAGGCAGGGGAAGGAGTTAGTGTGGTGTTTAATTTTTTGCTTAAACTAATTATGAAAGGACTTGATTTTTCTAAGTGTTCCTTAACCTACTAATTGCACAAATAGTAAATGCAAAAAGTAAAGAACATAAGTATTTTACGTGAAAAACACCTGAACCAAAAGGTGAAAAAACCACGACCTACTTCCCAGTATGATTTTTTCCAAACTCTTCACTAAATCACTGAACCAAAAATTAAATTTACAAAATACTTTTGTAAAACTAGGATTAACTCTAATCCCATTGTGCCAAGCAGTCTCTAACTGTTGCGACAACTTCAAGTTAATACTAACTTGAATACTCAACATACCTATTACAATTTCTTCTAGATAAAGCCAAAAGGTACAGCATGAAAATACCTACTACAATTGAACTTGAATTAAAGGCAGATACTTGGAACTGGTTCTTCTATCTGGTTCATGTAGCTTCAGGTTTGCACACTTGAATCACACACGAACTACTTGCAAAAAGCTTTGCTATTTTATTCTCAATTCTTGTTTAACTTCTATGTATATGCATTCCCTGTAAATGAGAACATCCTACAATATATAGAGTTAGTA
This sequence comes from Nicotiana benthamiana, assembly GCA_034376525.1. Classification (NCBI taxonomy): domain Eukaryota; kingdom Viridiplantae; phylum Streptophyta; class Magnoliopsida; order Solanales; family Solanaceae; genus Nicotiana; species Nicotiana benthamiana. Next base: position 31,496,610 of record CM067337.1, read on the forward strand.
GATGAAAAAATTGTCGACGCCCCCATTTTTCTAAGGTGAAAGTGCGTTTCGACATTATGGGTGAAATGACTCTTTTATCTCCTTTCGGGGAATTTGAGTTAAGGATTTTGGAGAGTCTCAACCTAGTGATTATAGTGCATTAGAACACTTTTAAAGAAAAGAAAAATATTTTGAAAGAAAATCAGAGTTCGGGTAAGGGCTAGAGATTATCTCGAGGGGAAGGTATTAGGCACCCCTCAAGATCCACTAGTGTGGTTCCTGGCCGTGCTCAATTGTGACTTTAAGAAGTGTAGGAATAAACAAGTAAAGTTGGCACGTAAGACGTATAAACAAGTTGAAAATTTCGAAAGACAACATAAATAATTTTGAAAAGAGGAAGCTTAGTTGAAGGAAAACATTCATCTAGGACAAAACATCAATAAATAAAGAAGGAGAAAGGGGTCCTAGGGTTAAATATAATATGGATCACTTTGGTGTAATACCCAACAATCATTCTCACACGAGATATTAGCGCACCAGTCATCAAATCCATATTCTATCCTTCACAACTCATTAAGGTATTTAAACACAATTAGTCTCGTTTTACTTATTGCATGCTAGTACCCATCCCAACCTATCACTCCTGGGGTATTAGGACTTCTAATCCTAAAAAGAGAAGAAAGGGATGGGGGCATTGCATTGAGTTTCAAAGGATAAAAGTCTAATACATCATTCAAAATAGATACCAAGTAGGGGAAAGAACAAGAAGACAAACCAAGGCTCAAAGAGACCCCTTTAAACTGACAACATATAGTTTAACATGTCTTGCCTATACTGGTTTGGTCTTAAATTAAAATTAAGTGGTGGACGGATCAGTTTAACTCATAGAATTAGATAAAAGGTCTACATTAGGTAACTTGGATCCAATTGTTAGGATCAAGAGTATTTTGCCCGATTATTAATTAAGGACCAACACAGACAAGTTTTGAAAGAAGCAGAAGTTTGCAGAAGTTCAGAAAGGTTTTGGAAAATCGTTGGAACTGTTTGAAGAAATGAATAGCATAGTTTCAAAAGCAAAGTGTTTATAAAAGGAGGCGAGAGTTTGAAAGCTGTTTCGAAAGCAACTTCAAGGATAGAAAATTCAGACAGAGAAAAAAAATGATTTTAGGAACGCTTGTTTATTAGGTTTGTATTGGGAAAAAACCAAATTTGAATTAAAGATGATGTGGTATAACACATGGATCGGTCAAATATTCAAAGAGTAATAAATGACTAAGAAGTACGGAAGACAACAGATACGGGAGAAGGAAAGTAAACAGACACGAGAGGAAGTCTTAGATACGAGTCTCGTATATGTTCAAGTCATTTAAAGCCAACGGATAAAAAGGGCACTGAAGACAGGAATCTGATGATAGAAAGTAGTCTAAATACATTATTAAATACCTGACACATTAGTGAATCAATATTTAATAGCAATGATTGTGTAATATTTCATTAAATGCTCATTATTATTTAGATTAAGTCGTTACTCCTTATTAGATATAAAAGGTGGAGGTTTCATAATTTGTAAAAACATGAAATATCATCTATATCATGCTGAAATACGAACTTCTTATTGCTTTATTCTTATTCTTTGAAAGCCTATTATATTTTGGTCTCTTTGATTATCAGTAACCCGGCTTCTTTTCTCAAAATTTACGCTTTGACCAAATTATATTTTTTGGTTAAACAAATTGGTTCCGTTACCAGGAATCTGATAATCCATTCTTTCTAAAATAACATTCAACCTATTGCCAATATGTCAAACAACAATGACAACAACAATCAGAAAAATCAAATCCATCAAGTGGATGGCGATGAACTCAATAACGTTATGCCTCAAGCTTCTCCACGTGGATCTCGAGAAGGAACTCGTCATGATATGTCTGAAAATGTTGACGGAGGAGCTGCAACAAGAGATGAACTTTTAAAAAAAATAATTAACGCACGAATTGACAAAGCCTTGGAAGCTTTAGTTAATCGGTTGCCTACTGCACCAGCAACACCTAATAACAACACGTTGGAAAACCCCCGCTCTGGTCTAGTTAATTCTGGCAATGGAGCAACTCCTAGTGACTCACAAGAAGGAGAACCAGGTAATTTAGGTAATTCTCATCTTCAAAATTTAGTACTAACCTTGCAGAAACAACTCAAGGAGCAAAATGAGCGTATTGAGCAAATCACTGGAGTTCCACCTGTGATAAAAGGAGTGGACGTGGATAAATACTCGCAGCAACCTCGGAAACCAAGTGATGTTCCCCTAACATTTCCAAAGAAATTCAAAATGCCTGACATCCCAATATATGATGGAACAACGGACCCATGTGACCACGTAAGTGCATTTACCACAGGAGTGAAAGGCAACAATTTGAATAAACAACAGATTGAATCAGTATTTGTCAAAAAATTTGGGGAGATAGTACCAGGAGTGCATTAACCTAGTATTCTCTTTTACCTAAAAATTCTATAAATTCTTTTGCTGAGCTTGCAGATTCTTTTATTAAAGCGCACTCGGGAACTCATAAAGTTGAAAAAAGAATGGAGGAAATCTTTAAAATCAAGCAAGGGTACTCTGAATTGCTCAGAGATTTTGTTGATAGATTCCAACATGAGTTAATGATGATACTCTGTGTACTGGATAATGGGGCAGCGATAGCCTTCACAAGTAATTTAAATTATAAAAGTTCAGAAGCCACGAGGAGGCTTAAAGAAAGCCTTCATGAGTTTCCCGCTACTACTTGGGATGATGTTTATAAAAGAAGGCGAGAGTTTGAAAACTGTTTCGAAAGCAACTTCAAGGATAGAAAATTCAGACAGAGAAAAAAAATGATTTTAGGAACGCTTGTTTATTAGGTTTGTATTGGGAAAAACCCAAATTTGAATTAAAGATGATGTGGCATAACACATGGATTGGTCAAATATTCAAAGAGTAATAAATGACTAAGAAGTACGGAAGACAACAGATACGGGAGGAGGAAAGTAAACAGACACGAGAGGAAGTCTTAGATACGAGTCTCGTATATGTTCAAGTCATTTAAAGCCAACGGATAAAAAGGGCACTGAAGACAAAAATCTGATGATAAAAAGTAGTCTAAATACATTATTAAATACCTGATACATTAGTGAATCAATATTTAATAGCAATGATTGTGTAATATTTCATTAAATACTCATTATTATTTAGATTAAGTCGTTACTCCTTATTAGCTATAAAAGGTGGAGGTTTCATAATTTGTAAAAACACGAAATATCATCTATATCATGCTGAAATACGAACTTCTTATTGCTTTATTCTTATTCTTTGAAAGCCTATTATATTTTGGTCTCTTTGATTATCAGTAACCCGGCTTCTTTTCTCAAAATTTACGCTTTGACCAAATTATATTTTTTGGTTAAACAAATTGGTTCCGTTACCAGGAATCTGATAATCCATTCTTTCTAAAATAACATTCAACCTATTGCCAATATGTCAAACAACAATGACAACAACAATCAGAAAAATCAAATCCATCAAGTGGATGGCGATGAACTCAATAACGTTATCCCTCAAGCTTCTCCACGTGGATCTCGAGAAGGAACTCGTCATGATATGTCTGAAGATGTTGACGGAGGAGCTGCAACAAGAGATGAACTTTTTAAAAAAATAATTAACGCACGAATTGACAAAGCCTTGGAAGCTTTAGTTAATCGGTTGCCTACTGCACCAGCAACACCTAATAACAACACATTGGAAAACCCCCGCTCTGGTCTAGTTAATTCTGGCAATGGAGCAACTCCTAGTGACTCACAAGAAGGAGAACCAGGTAATTTAGGTAATTCTCATCTTCAAAATTTAGTACTAACCTTGCAGAAACAACTCAAGGAGCAAAATGAGCGTATCAAGAAAATCCCTGGAGTTCCACCTGTGATAAAAGGAGTGGACGTGGATAAATACTCGCAGCAACCTCGAAGACCAAGTGATGTTCCCCTACCATTTCCAAAGAAATTCAAAATGCCTGACATCCCAAAATATGATGGAACAACGGACCCACGCGACCACGTAACTGCATTTACCACAGGAGTGAAAGGCAACAATTCGACTAAACAAGAGATTGGATCAGTATTGGTAAAAAAATTTGGGGAGACAGTACCAGGAGTGCATTAACCTAGTATTCTCTTTTACCTAAAAATTCTATAAATTCTTTTGCTGAGCTTGCAGATTCTTTTATTAAAGCGCACTCGGGAGCTCATAAAGTTGAAAAAAGAATGGAAGAAATCTTTAAAATCAAGCAAGGGAACTCTGAATTGCTCCGAGATTTTGTTGATAGATTCCAACATGAGAGAATGATGATACTCTGTGTACCGGATAATGGGGCAGCGATAGCCTTCGCAAGTAATTTGAATGACTAATGTTCAGAAGCCACGAGGAGGCTTAAAGAAAGCCTTCGTGAGTTTCCCGCTACTACTTGAGATGATGTTTATAACAGGTACAGTACGAAGCTCAAAATTGAGGAAGATATCGTGTCTCGACCTCATCGGGAAGAAAGGAGTGGATCCAGAAGATCTGAAACAGAAAAAAGATCAGGTAAGAACAGGTACAATCCATATATGGGACCTGAGGGAAAAGAGTCGCGATCTAGACAGAACAATCGGCACTATGACCAAAGGCCAAAAGACAGGGGAACCGGGTCTTCATCCAGGTTCAGATGATGATAGGAATTTAATGGCATGATTTACTGGACATAACCTAAATGTAACTAATTCCAAGATCGTAGTTGTTCTAAGGATATGGGAGATAAGGTACGGTGGCCAAAGGAGATGCGATCAAATCCAAAGAGACGTAATCCAGACCATTGGTGCGAATTTCACAATGATCACGGACATATAACATCAAAATGCAGATTGCTTCAAAGTGAAGAAGATCATCTATTGAAGCAAAGATATCTCACAGAGTTGTTAGTGAGAAGGGAAAGCAAGCTTCTATGAAAAATAGGCAGGAGCCACAAAAACCAACCTCAGCTAAGAGAATAGTGCATGTAATCAATGGAGGAGAGGATATTACGGGGTAACATATACGGCTTCAAATAAGGTTTCCAAGATGACGATCACACACGGAAAAAGAGTGCGACAAACCTTAGATCATGAGAGCATAAACTTCGATGATGCAGATACGGAAAGAGTGATTACTGCTCACAATGATGCACTGGTAATATCCTTACTTATACATGATACTGATGCAAAACGAGTTTTAATTGATCCAGGAAGTTCTGTGAATATCATTCTACTAAGAGTACTGCGGGAAATGCAGGTTGAAGATAAAATGATACCTAAGGCGCATGCTTTATCAGGCTTCGACAATTCAAGCGTGGTAAAAAAAGGCGAGGTAACTCTATCGACTTATGTTGCAGGTGTTATTAAAGAAACTAAATTTCAGGTAGTTGATAAGGAAATGGCCTACAACATAATTATGGGACCATGGATCCATGGTATAGATGTTGTTCCATCAACCTTACATCAAGTTATCAAATTTCCATCACCCTGGGGAATATGTCAAATTCGAGGGGATCAACAAACAACCAGGAGTATCAATGCAGTAACAGATACGAGTACCACGAGTAAAAAGAAATAGCAATTACAGGAAGAAGTTGAAGGCATCAGCAACGAAACTTCAACTGAGAAACGAATTTAAATTCAAGACATGATGTAATTCAAGAACCTGAAGAAAATAAGAACATCAAAATCAAAATAGAGGAACTCGAGCTGTGGTGCTATTTGAAAAATGGCCAAAGAAAAAAGTTTACGTATGAGCCAATCTAAATCGTGATATACGAGGTATGTTAATTGAATTTTTAATAACTAATGTAGATTGTTTTTCCTGTTCACATGCTGATATGACAGGTATTCCACCGGATGTGATGACTTAAAAAACTTAATGAAGACCCATCCTTTATTCCAATCAAGCAAAAGAAAAGAAAGCAAGGGGCTTTTAAAAATCAAGTAATCCAGGATGAGGTCCAAATGTTGTTGAAAATCGGGTCAATTCGTGAGGTAAAGAAACCTGATTGGTTAGCTAACACGGTGGTCGTACCTAAAAAGAACGGTAAGTGGCGAGTTTGTGTGGATTATACTGATCTAAACAAAGCCTGTCCAAAAGATTCATTCCATTTACCCCATATAGATCAGCTGATTGATGCAACCTCGGGTTATGAACTTTTAAGCTTTTTAGATGCATACTCGGGGTACAATCAAATTAAAATGGACCCCAGTGATGAGGAAAAGACTTCTTTCATCACAGACCGACGGACTTAGTATTATAAAGTAATGCCCTTTGGTCTAAAAAATGCAGGTGAAACCTATCAAAGGTTAGTCACTAAAATGTTTCAAGAACATTTAGGAAAAACTATGGAGGTGTATATAGACGACATGCTCATCAAAACCTTATGTTCTTATGACCATATCTCTCATTTAACAATTACCTTTGAAATTTTACGAAAATTCAATATGAAACTTAACCCTGAAAAATTTGCATTTGGAGTTGCTTCAGCTAAATTTTTAGGTTTTCTTGTTTCTAATCGTGGAATTGAGGTAAATCCTTCTCAGATTAACGCAATTGAAGAAATACCTGATGTTCTTACCAGTAAAAAGGAGGTTCAAAGATTAACAGGAACAATCTTGGCCTTAGGGAGATTTATTTCCAAATCTTCATAAAAGTGCTTCAAATTTTTCTCTGCACTCAAAAAACAAGATCATTTCAAGTGGAATGAAGATTGTCAACAAGCTCTTAAAATTTTGAAAGCATACTTGTCGAACCCTCCTCTACTGGTAAAACCTAAGATAGGTGAAAAGCTACTCATTTATTTGGGAGTTTTAGAAGTTGCGGTAAGTGCTATTTTAGTTCGTGAGGACCAAGTTAAGCAATCTCCTATTTATTATGTAAGTAAAACTTTACTGGACGATGAGACAAGGTACCCGCAATTAGAAAAGTTAGCATTAGCTCTCATAATAGCATCTAGAAAATTAAGGCCTTATTTTCGATGTCATCCTATTATTGTTGTTACTGCTTTTCCATTTCGAAATATTTTGCATAAACTTGAACTAGCAGGAAGATTAGAAAAATGGGATATAGAATTAAGCGAATATGAAATAATTTACTAACCTTGAACTTCTATTAAATCCCAAGTACTCGCCGATTTCGTAGCTGATTTTCATCAAGGAATGCATCTTGAAGCAGAAAAAGAGTTACAAGTTTTTAATGGTGCTAATCCGGGGACTTGGATATTATTTGCTGATGGTTCCTCTAATGTAAAGGGGGCAGGCTTAGGAATTGTTCTTATACCACGTACAAGTGAAACAATTAGACAAGCTATAAAATGTCACTCCGTAACTAATAATGAAGCAGAGTATGAAGTTGTGATTGCAGGTTTAGAGCTAGCATTAGAACTTGGTATCATGCAAATCATAATCAAAAGTGATTCATAGCTTGTACTAAATCAAATGTTGGGGTCTTATGTAGCCAGAGAAACTTGAATGCAAGAGTATCTTGAAAAGGTACGAGAATTAATAAGATAGTTCCAAACTTGGAAAATGATACAAATCCAGAGAGAATAGAATGTGGAAGCAGATGCTTTGGCCAATCTCGCATCTGCAGCAGATATAGCGAAAGATGCAAATGCATCAATCATACATTTATTCCACTCCATTCTTAACTCTGATAAAAATGAGGTAAACTTTAATCACTTAACTTGGGATTGGAGAAACGAAATCGATTTTTTTGCAGCATGGAATCGTACCTGAGGATAAGGTGAAGGCTCATGCACTTCGAAAGAAAGCTGCTCGTTTCTGCCTATATCAAGGAAACCTTTATCGGAAAATGTTCAGTAGACCACTAGCCAGGAGCCTCGGACCTTCTAAACAGAATATGTGATGAGAGAAATACACGAGGGACATTGTGAAAATCATGCGGGATGCATATCATTTGCATAGACAGATCACATGTAAAGACATTGATCCGAGCAGGATATTACTGGCCCAAAATGGAAGAAGAAGCGAATAACTTCGTATCTAAGTGTGGCAAATGTCAGAGGTATGGCAATAACATGCATAGACCAGCTGAGTTATTACATCCTTTCATAGCTCTGTGGCCCTTCATCAAATGGGGAATGGACATCGTAGGACCATTACCCCAGGCAAAAGGCCAGGTCAAGTTTCTACTCGTACTTACTGATTATTTCACTAATGGGTAGAAGCAAGGGCGTTTAATAGGTATGAGAAAAGGAAGTTAAGGATTTCATTTGGAGAAATATAATTTGCCACTTTGGTGTACCAAAGGAGATCGTGTGCGATAATGGACCGAAATTTGTAGGAGCACAAGTCACAGAATTCTTTCAAAGTTGGCAAATCAAAAGAATTATGTCGACTCCATATCACCCAGAAGGTAATGGACAAGCAGAGTCTTCAAACAAAGTCATTATTAACAACCTAAAGAAAAGGTTACAAGAGTCAAAAGGCAATTGTTCTGAAGTATTACCCGGGGTATTATGGCATATCGAACAACGGCAAAGACAAGTACGGGAAAAACACCATTTTCAATGGTTTATGGTGCGGAAGCTTTGATACCAGTTGAGATAGGCAAACCTAATACACGGCGTGTTCAAGAAGAGGAAGACTCGAACAACAAAGACTTACGAGTAAATCTTGATTTCCTAGAAGGGAGAAGAGAAGCTGCATTAATAAGGATGACAACTCAAAAGCAAGTAATTGAGTGATCCTACAATAGGAAGGCACGCCTAAGGTTCTTTAAAATTAGGGACTTCGTGCTAAAAAAAGTGTTCCGATCTACGAAGACAGCTAATTCAGGAAAGTTAAGTCCAACGTGAGAAGGACCTTATAGAGTTCGTGAAATTGCAGGGAAAGGAGCATACGAGTTGGAAACAATGGATGGCAAGGTTTTACCTTCACATTGGAATGTTGTTCATCTAAAGAGATATTACTTTTAAGGAAGTACCCATGGTCAGGTATTACCATGTTAGAATTTTTTCTTTGAATTGCTAAAGTTATACTAATGATTTTAGATACTAGGCTAAAACCCTAACTCGTGCCAAATATAAGTCACGGCCCGCACGGCAGAATGGAATACTCTTTAAGTCCTAGCCCAGGGCTACATTAATCTGATGGAAATACAAACGAGTTAGGCAGTATTCATCTATAATCGCACCTCCGAATCCCGTCTATTTTTCTGTTTCAGGAAAAGGACCAAAATTGGGAGAAAACACACAAGTGTTCTAAGCTTCATTCTTCACCGCTCAAACACATAGGGGACTGTACTATATACACACGAGTATGTGCAGAAGAATAGATACGAGAGAGCAAGATAAAAAAATCAAATCAAGCTACGCGAAGTCAAGTATCAATCCAAAAGCACTCATCGTAGTGTTCTTTCTTTTTAGAACAACGAAGTCACTTCTTAAACCCTTCCTAATATGTAAAGGCAGGGTCACGACTATGTATTCAAAACAGGCTACAAAAACCTTGTATATTTTATGAATCTGTTGAAAGAAAATAGTTACGAAAAAGTTGTAGATGTACTTCAATACATGTAATTCTAAAACTTGTCAAAGTTTATGAATAAAAATCGGTCAAAGGTTATTTCATACAAAACATGTATATTCCTATTTATTTCATCGTATTGTAACACCATTATGAAGTTTATACGTATTCTTCATTAAGTATCGATAAATAAAAGGGCCCTCTTTTATTTTCCTCATGACTATAATCCATGAGAAGAATCATAAAAGCATTTTCTCAAAATATAAAAATGCTAATCTATTCTCTAAGTCCTAAAAAGACAAATAGGCAAGAATAGGGTAAATAGAAAATTATTCCATAAAGTATAGAACAAAGTAAATAGACAAGAATAAAATAAACAAGTATTAGTCAAACTTCTTGACATCAAAGGCTAAGGGAAAAACTTAGTCAGTAGAATACAATTTCTTTAAAATAAATGCCTCGTTATGGAAACTGGGGACTTCACTAAAAAGTCAAGAGATTACATCATCTATCATAAAGAAAAAAGGTAATATCAAATTTTAGTTGGTCACTGAAGGGATTGGGACATCAGAAGTTGTAGCCTCATGAAGCTCGATAGCAACTTCTAAGGAAGCAACAACATGAGCAGTTTCAGCTGAACTTGAAGTATTAACGTCCTCGAGAGAAGCAATAGTCACGGGAATTTTCATTCCCACAGGTTGTGTTATAGATGATTCACCCCCAGTCAGTGGAATCACAACTTCAATTGCTTCAGCAGGTGGCTCAAAGTTCAAAGGTTCTTCTACCCCAGGAGTTTCAATTATTGGAGAGGAAATATCAATTGGCTGATCTGGAGAAGGAATGTCAACAGGTTGGTTATTCTTCTCAATCGTGTCTAAGACTTTGTCTAACTCAGATTGCAAATTGAAATTTTCTTGAAAAGGTTCCAGCAAAGCATCACGACGAGACTTCAAAAAGCCCAATCTCGTAATTAAAATTCTCCGCAAGAGAATTGTAATCCTTCTCCAAGTTTTCATAATCTCTTTCCCACGTAGCAAGGGCGTTCTTCATTATCTCTTGCTCAGCTAGGTGGGAATCAAAGGAAGTTTGAAGATTGGCATGGGAACACTCCAAAGCATGAACTTTATCTAAAGAAATCTTTAAATCAGCCCAGCCTGATTAAAACTCTGCACTAACTCTTTAGCATATTCTTCTTTTTTCTCCATAAATGCTTTGAGTTCTTTGATTTCTTCATTAGCCTTTGACAATGAGCTCTTAAAAATCTCTTTATCCCTTTTTACTTGGTAAGTAGAGGCCTTGGCAGTCCCTAGGTCCGTGGATAAAGCACGATTTTGCTTCTCCAATTGAGATTTACAAGCTTGCAACTCTTCTATGCTCCCTTGAGCACTTTCAAATTGTTCCTTACAATTTTGAGCCTCAAGCTGTGCTCCCTCAGCTATTCTTTCAGCATCAGAAATGGCCTTTGCAGACTCACGTGCTTTCTGCTCTAAAGTAGAGATCCTTCCCATTAACTCGGTTCCAATCAGGTTGGCCTATGAGCATAAGGCACATAAACAAGAACTTAAAATCAAGGAAGAGAAAATTTTCAAGTTAAAAGAAGTTACCTTCAGTGTCAAATGAACTATGTCATTCATTAAAGTATAGTCGTTGTGGCTCTGCATCTTCGTCCTCTCCACATCTCCAATGAGAGGCTCGAGCCAAACGTCAGCTCCACCAGTCTTCCTCAAAAGGCTATGAGTAGAAGGTACTTCAAGTGTAACTTTTCTCATAGACATACCCTTATTATTGGGTCCAGACTCTGAAAGTACAATACAGGGAGAAGGTGTAGTAGAAGGAGAAGTAGTAGAAGAGGTGAAGATAGCAGGAGCTGCAGAAGTCAAAACAGGAGCAGAAGGAATAGGCACGGGAGCTAATGAAGGAACGGAAGTAGAAGCATTCAAAGTAGATGAATGTGCAAAAGAGGTCGTCGTAGGAGAAGAAACACTCACGGTTGAAGAAGGAATAAAAGGAACAGGAGAGATGGGAAGTGAAGTAGATAAAGGGACTTCATTTAGAACAGCTCAGAGTTACCCACTTTCAAAACCACTAACAAAGAGACGGTGAACAGATTCACTTGTGTCTCTAGGTACCGGATCTTCATTGGAGTGAATTAGAACAGGTTCAGTAGCAGATGTACGAGCATGAGAGGTGCGAGTAGAAGTATCATCACCTTCGTTTTCAATAATAACGTGTCTTCTAACTTTAGGTCTGAATACCAATGAGGTACTACTTTCTTCCTCATTCTCAATATCCGTTACCATAGCTTTTCTTTTAGCTATTAAAGTTTTAGCCTTGTCCAAGTCAAGAGAAGCATTGGCAGAAGCACGCATAGCCAAAGCAACGTCAGCCGTCATTCCTTTTATACCAAATCCTGATAAAAAGAAGGATTTGAATTTATTATTTGGACTTATCATATGTATCTAAAAACATATAAAAAGAGATGTATACCGTGTGTTTTCACTCTCCAATCATGTTAAGAAGAAATAGATCTCCAAGTTCTATCTTCTTTAGGGGCAATTATCAAAATCGAACCTACACAACCAAGGAAGTTGGGGATATGCTCCACATTCCCCATGGTTGCTACAAAAAACCAAAATAGGGATAAGATTAGAGAGAAAATCAAAATCTCTAAAAATAGGTACGGGAAAGAAAGTAGAAACTTACGTGCAAAGTTCCACTTCTCAGGGAACGGAATATTTGATTCACCCAGCAAATCCAATGTAAGAAAACAATATAACGAAGATACCACCCACAGTCTTTATCATCTTGAGGGTTTACCAAAACTTTCTTGCTCCTCGCGGTTAGGGTATAAATCCCATGGCGCAGTAAGCTGGGGTGGTATAAATGAATGAGATGGGAAAGCGTAAAATTGATTTTCGCTTTAGTAGACATATACCTCAAACAAGCTACAGCCCTCCATAATAAGGTACCAATTTGAGGTAAGAAAATGTTGAAAAAGGTAGAAATCAAGGATAACTGTATCTATGGCAGGTTTAAATCCCAAAGTAAAGGAATAAGTGTAAACAAAATAATACCCATGTCTATAGGAAGAAATTCTTTGATTTATGGCAGGGACTGATAGACGAACACTCTATTTCCAATTACAATCTTTTCTAATAGTGGGGATTGTGAGTTCAGTTATAAAAGAGGGTAAGCATCAGTCTTCTCTAATTTTGCAATTTGCTTCTGAAGAGATGTTCTATCACTTACAAAAGACATCACTCGATATAATCTCTTCAACAGTGGGTTCTTGAGAAGGATCAGAAACTTCTTTACCTTTCAAAGATGGAGTTTTAGAAGAGGAACCTTTGATACTAGAACTTGAAGAAGGAGGAGCAAAACCAGTCGAACCACCATGTGTAGGTCCTAAACTTCTAAGTCTTCCTCCTCTGCCTCTTGTATGTCTAATCGGAGCAGGGGCATTAGTCTATTGATCAAGAACTAGGTTAGGGTTTGGAGATGCCATTGTTGAGCGAGTTTGAAGTAAGGAGAAGTAAAAGAAAGTAAAGGAACGCTTGATGAAGAAGATGGTAAATGAAGTGTGAATTAAAAGGTTAAATGGAAGCAACTGTCAAAATAAGAGGTGTAATGATGGAAAGCCTATATTAAAGATAACTATCACTTCGTGAAAAGAGGAAGTTAAATAAGCCTAGAAAAGTGGGTAAAAAACTACAGATCCAATCAAAAGGTGACACGTGTGTGGAGCATTAAATTAGAAACACATATGAGACGTCAACACTGTCACATGCATTAATTGTGATAAAAGTTATATTTTATGAAGATCCACTTCCCAATTATTTAATTGATAAATAAATAAGAAGTGGGGGTTCTATCTGTATTGGGAAAAAACCGAATTTGAATTAAATATAATGTGGCATAACACATGGATTGGTCAAATAGTCAAAGAGTAATAAATGACTAAGAGGTACGGAGACAACAGATACGGGAGGAGGAAAGTAAACAAACACGAGAGGAAGTCTTAGATACAAGTCTTGTTTCTGTTCAAGCCATTTAAAGCCAACGGATAAAAAAGGCACTGAAGACAATAATATAATGACAAAAAGTAGTCTAAATTTATTATTAAATAATTTAATTTCATTGTCTATTAGATATAATTTGTCGCGTCAGACTTAGCATCAGAGTTGATACTTTTCCAATCCGAACTAAGATAATTTCTTTCTCTTTTAACTGCTTTTGCCTTTGTAAAGTTTCTGTGCATTTTTCGTTTTTCTTAGTATATCAAGCACTATTTGTGATTCACCTGCCTTCTCTCTTTCATATTTTGCTGATCCCTAAATCCTAAATTTTTAGTTCTTTGAAAACTAATGCAAGTTAATACTAAAATTTTAAATATTACTTACGACTTACTAATTGTATAATTGTGTGTTTTGCCAAAAAGTTATTTGAGTATTTAAATAGCTCTAAAACAATCAAATATAATATAGGTTAATCGGAATCAAAAGTAATATGAGCTAGAGAGCATAAAATGACCAAGATATGTGATTATAGTGTCAATAATTCGAGATAAAAGAGCAATAAGATAAGTAGTAAACTTTGCACAAGAGAGAGAGAGAGAATCATATATAGAGAGAGTTGTATATTTCCAATAGTAAAATACACATATGAGTCTTTACAAAGGGAATGTCCCATTTAAATACTAAGGGACCTTCCTCGAAATAATCAAAGAAAAGTACAAGGGTTGGTGGTCTCAATGTACGAGTGTCAGAGCTTGAAACGACGTCGCAGCGAGTCATATCATTCGACCCGTCTACTATCTGAGGCCGGCCTTCCTCGAGTCGACCATAATTAAGTCACTTTCTTCACCGAGGACGTAAGGAATCAATTTGCCCAATACAGATAGTCCCTCCATTTATTGGAGACGTAGTCGGGAGTCGTCTTCAATAGACGGACGTCCATGCTTGACACTTCTGGAAAGTTGGCCGCTCCTGTTGATACCCCTGTAAAAGACGTGCCCATATGTGAAGAGGTCAAGCCGTTGACGTATTACCTCCCTTTTAGGGTTCTTTTTTAAGATGACATCATCAATCACGTGTGTGATCATTACTTCTGCTCCCGAGACAGTTCAGGTTATGACGTGGCGTTTGGGTTTTCTGCGCTCGTTTTCGAGTCATGCCTTTTTTATTTCCGTGCATAACATTCCTACAAATAGAGGGGAAGTTGAACTTGATTCATCTTTCAAACCTTTTCTGAGAATATTTTCCCAATCTTTTCCTTGTCTTTTTCTGGTGCTCGTTGTTCTTTCTTTTCTGAAGCTTTTGTTCATAAGAATCGAACCCGCGACCAAAGACGCCTTTTTCTTATAACTTTTGCTATGGCTAAACGTCGTAATTATAACACCAGGACTAAGGACGATGCTCCCCCTAGGGCTTCGTCATCCTCAGATGATGGGGATGCCGAAGAAGTTTTCATTCCATTATCAACGACCAATTTGCTTCCCCTGGATATGGATAAAAGGAAGGATTTTCATAACAAGTGTAAAATCTCTCCTTGGGAGCATAGTGACTTGATGCCATCTCACTTGGCCACTCTCAGGAAATCGTATAAGATTCCTGATCATGTTGAGATGGTGCTTGCTGGGCTAAACCATGCTAATGTGCATATGCCCGAGTACAGTGCATTTTACAAGTACACCTTTCGAATTGGGTACAGCCTCCTATATTACCCTTTGGCGGAAGAGCTCTATCGTTGGTTCGGGGCATGCCTGGCCCAGCTTAGTCCGTACGCGTTGAAGGTGTGTAGGGTACTTACCATCTATGCTGCGAAGGGTGGGAAAGAGTTTACCATTCATCACCTCCTACAGATGTTCAGTGCCATCTTTATGAGAGGCTCGATGCTCCAATTAAGGAGTCAGGGCAATAAGAGCTTTGTGTCGCAGGTGGAAGACAAGGTCAACCACAAATTTTGGATGATATTTTTCTATGTGCGTACCGAGCACCTTGTGTCTAACCCTGAAGGGTTTCCAGAGGTGTGGAACGATGCATGTAAGCATTACTATGTGCAACTTTAATCAAGGCAATCTTACCTTGCTGTATTTCTTCGTCGTAAACTTTTCCTTTTTATCATGCAGTGACGACTCACCCTCCTTGTAGGGTTGACATCATTAGGTCGTGGGTGCAAGTGTTAATTTCGTTTGCAGAAGAATGCCGTTCCTGGCATGAATTCCTTAGGCTTTATGGCCCAGTAGGTAACAACCTTACCTAATTTTTACTTCTGTTATGGTTTGGGGGTTCCCCATAATTTTTCTTGCCCGTCTCATACTTACTTTGGCAGGTCGGGACGCCTCTAAAAAGGCACAGAAGAAGAAGAAGAAGAAGACCGTGGCCGCCCCTACTAGGGAGGTATTTGACGTTGAGGGGGATATGATGCTCGTTGGCACGTCCAGGGGTAGTACTTCGCCCCCCTCACGACAAGAGGTCGCATTAGACGCGGCTCCAGAGATAGTACCTGAGGCCGTGTTGGGGGTCGTACCCGAGACGATGCCCATGGAGATACCGGAGGCTGTTCCTGAGACTGCCTCTGGGGTTTCCCCCCATAAGGGCGTCCACTGCTGAACCGACTCCATGTGAGCCCGCTCTGCATCCCACGGAGGGGGATCGTGAAGAGGAGGAGACATTGAAGATGAGGCAGCGTCGGATTCTTACCGGCAAGGACGTGGCTACTCAGACGAGGAAGGTTAAGCCATCCCGCCCTGAGTCGAGGCCGATCTTTATGGACGAGGCCATTCGCTCAGGGAGGTCCGCTCTTAGGAGGGATGCCACCGAGAGGAAGAGTGAAAGTGTGGACATGGCGGGCCCGGGGCCCACCACGGAGGACATGGGCAGAGGAGGTGGGTCCTTGGACCATGTGGAGATGGTGGCTGGCCAATCCTCTCGTCGCATGGTGATTCCAAGCCACTATAACTTGTTGGAGAATTGCGAGGAAGCGGCCATCAATATGACACTCTTGTGCACCGATGCTGAGCGTGCGGCCCTGGCGGAACTTAGCGACAAGATCTTGGCCCAAAGGGTGGCGAGTGCGGCCTTGCAGGTATGCTTTTGCCTTGATCGATGATCTTTCTTTTGTGTTAGTGGAGGGTAATTTTCCTCATACTTACTTGGTTTATTTTCCAGACTCTTGTCCTAGAGGCGGAGAGGAGTCGACGCCAGAAGGAGAAGATGGCCAAGTACAACAGGCTGGTGCAGAAGTACAAAAAGACACGCAAGGCGCACCGGACCTTGGCCGATATGTATAAGCAGGACCCTATCATTAGGGTAGTTCGTGAGGGCCTCGTGGAGTCTGAGAAGCAGTTGAAGAAAAAAGTGGTTAAGCTGGAGAAAGTTGATGAACAGCTCATGGACGCTGTTGCTCGGGCCGCAGAGATGGAGATCCTTATACAGGCAAAGGACGAAGAATTTCAGGTCGACCGCGTAGTGGCGGAAGAGGCGGCGGAATTACACACCCGGGTGGCGGCCTTAACAACGGAACTTGATGCCACGAAGGCCGAGGTCGAGGATCTCAAGCGAGCTCTTGCACAGGCCGACACGTCCCGTGAAAAACACGAGATGTGGGTGTACGTGTAGTCCAGGCTGGTCCTGCTCGACGAATTTTTGGTAACTGGTTGAGCATTTGACTAGAAGTTGAGAGCCAACACCAGTTGGTTAGAGCCGCTCGTGAAGCGGCCGGTTATAGTTCTAAATCGCCGGCCCGGGAGCAGGGAAACTCTGCAGACGTTAATCGTTTGGAATCCATCTCGTGGATTTCCTAAGCCTACCCTCCCGGAAATGAGGACGGGCCACCTGAAGGCCAGGCCGGGCAGAATAAGTAGTGGATTGTTAGGATCCTGT
The DNA here is from genome assembly GCA_034376525.1 of Nicotiana benthamiana. NCBI lineage: Eukaryota > Viridiplantae > Streptophyta > Magnoliopsida > Solanales > Solanaceae > Nicotiana > Nicotiana benthamiana. The sequence continues at coordinate 31,514,036 of CM067337.1, forward strand.
AAATATACTTGTAAATACTGATTTTTGTATCATGGGTGTTTGACCCCTTTGATAAAGACTTATGATTTTTGTTGTAAGTAATATTTTCTATTCTTTTTGGCACGTTGTTGTATTTTTTACCGTAGCTATGTAGAGCTTGACAGCATTAGCTGTGTAGAAACGACGGCCATAGCCGTGTAAAACAACGGCCGTAGCTTTTCATAATTTGACTGCCCTAGCCGTCTAGAAATGATGGCCTTAGCCTTATAAAATTCGATGACCTTAGTCTTTTAAACATGATGGCCTTAGCCATATAAAATGATGGCCGTAGCCTTATAAAAATGATGGCCATAGCAATGTAAAATAATGGCCGTAGCCTGATGACCTTAGCCATATAAAATGATGGTCGTAGCCTGATGGCCTTAGCCTGATGGCCTTAGCCATGTAAAGTGATGGTCGTAGCCTGATGACCATAGCCATATAAAATGTTGGCCATAGCCTTATGAAAATGATGGCCATAGCCATGTAAAATAATGGTCGTAGCCTGATGTCCTTAGCCATATAAAATGATGGCTGTAGCCTTATGAAAATGATGGCCATAGACTGATGGCCTTAGCCATATAAAATGATGGCCGTAGCTTTATGAAAACGATGGCCATAGCCATGTAAAATAATGGACATAGCCTGATGGCCTTAGCCATATAAAATGATGGCCATAGCCTTATGAAAACGATGTCCATAGCCATGTAAAATAATGGTCGTAGCCTGATGGCCTTATCCATATAAAATAATGGCCATAGCCTTATGAAAAAAATGGTCATATCCATGTAAAATAATGGTCGTGGCGTGATGGCCTTATCCATATAAAATGTTGGCCGTAGCCTTATGAAAACGATGGCCATATCCATGTAATAATGGCTGTAACCTTTTTCTTCATTTGGAGATCGCCGTAGCCTTCATTCATCTGGAGACGGCCGTAGACTTTTTGTTCATTTGGAGATGGTCGTAGCCTTTCATTCATTAGGAGATGGACATAGCCTTTTCATTCATTTGGAGATGGTCGTAGCCTTTTAATTCATTAGGAGATGGGCGTAGCCTTTTCATTCATTTGGAGGTGGCCGTAGCCTTTTCATTCATTAGGAGATAACCGTGGCCTTTTCATTCATTTGGAGATGGCCGTAGACTTTCTATACATCTGGAGATGGCCGTAGCCTTTTCATTCATTTGGAGATGGCCGTAGCCTTTCTATACATCTGGAGATGACCCTAATCCAGTCCCTATATCATGTCGGGCTTGGAGAGTACATGGAGAGGTGGACATGATGCACTTTGTGCTGCAAACATCTCCAAGTGACCCCTTTTCCGCCTTGTTAAAAACCTTCCCGAGAAAACCCAATTAGGACAAAACCCGGGTAAGGGAAAAAGAGTACGACTCAGGTGACACCTTTTTAGAAGTGAAAATCTTTGAGGTGAGCGACGTTCCAGATGTTCTGGAGTGTATTTCCTTCCATTATCTCTAGTTGGAATGCTCCTTTCCCGGCTGCCGCCGTGATTTTGTAGGGTCCATCCCAGTTTGTGCCCAATTTCCCTTCACTTAGGTCTTTTGAGGCCAAAGTCTTGGCTTTGAGGACGTAATCCCCTACTTTGAGTGGCCTTATTTTTGCCCTTTTCTTATAATATCTTTCGACTTGTTGTTTTTGGGCTACCATCATGATGTGGGCCATTTCTCTTCTTTCTTCGGCTTCATCAAGATCTTGGAGTCTGCCGATATCGTTTTCTGTCCCGCTGGTGTGTGAATACCTTAGTCTGGGTTTTCCCACTTCAACGGGTATGACCGCGTCGGTTCCATAAACTAGAGAGTAGGGGGTTTCCCCGGTGCTGGACTTGGGTGTGGTTTTGTGCGCCCACAAGACTTCGGGTAGTAGCTCCGGCCATAGCCCCTTGGCATCTTCAAACTTCTTTTTTAGTATGTTTAGAATTGTTTTGTTGGAAGACTCCGCTTGACCGTTGGCGGCGAGGTGGTATGGCGTGGACAGTATCCTTTCGATGCGCCATTTTTCGAAGAACTCGGTTGTTTTCTGACCAATGAACTGGCGCCCGTTATCGCAGCTGATTTCTTTGGGGATGCCGAAACGTCATATGATGTTCCTTCATATGAAGGTGATGACTTCTTGTTCGCATATTTGCGTGTAAGCACCTGCTTCCACCCACTGGGAGAAATAGTCAGTTAAAACAAGAAAAAATCATACTTTTCCTCGTCCTGAGGGTAGTGGGCCGACTATATCCATTCCGTACTTGATGAATGGCCAGGGGGAGGTGACAGAATGGAGGGGTTCTCCTGGTTTGTGTATCTATGGGGCGAACTTTTGGCATTGCTCGCATCGGCGAACATACTTAGCTGCCTCTTTCTTCATGGTGGGCCAGTAGTAGCCGGCGCGTATGATCACCTCACGAGCGCGGTTGAAAGTGTGGGCGCCGCAATGGCCTTCGTGTACTTCTTCGAGTACCGATCTTGTTTGTTGCGGCCCTAAGCACTTGGCTAAGGGGCCACTGATCGTACTCTTATAAAGGTCGTTGTTGATCATGCAATATCGTGTGGCCTGTATGCGAAGCTTTTCCGCATCTTTTTTGTCGGGGGGTAGTATCCCGTCCTGCAAATAAGACATGAACTAGTTGCTCCAGTCCAAAGTCAGGTATAAGTAGAGTACCTCGGTGTGATACAATAGCTGAGTGGAGGAGTGTGACCACACTTTCTTTATTGATGTTTTTGGTGGCGGTAGCCAATTTCGCCAGGCCGTTTGCTTCGACATTCCATCTTATGGGAATTTGTTCGAAGCGGCATTCGTCGAATGTAGCCATCAGTTTGTGGATTTCTGACTGGTACTTTTGTAACCACTGTTCTTTGATTTGATATGTGCCAGTGATCTGGTTTACCAAAAGTTGGGAGTCGTAGTGGAGGAGAATTCGGCGAGCCCCGTACTTGGTAGCTAGTTTCGTACCTGCAATAACGGCCTCGTACTCGGCCTTGTTGTTAGTCATTTCCGGGCATCATATGGGCTGGCGAATTGTTTCACCTGTGAGGACCTCAAGAACGAGCCCCAGTCCCGATCCCGATGTATTGGCGGCGCCATCCGTATAAAGGACCCATAGGTTGTTTTCAGAGAATTCACGTTGTGCTTCGAGCTCTTCCATTGGCAGGACTTCCATGTTGAAGTCGGCGACAAAGTCACCTAAGACTTGTGACTTGATGGCGGTCCTTGGGAGGTACGTAATATCATGCTCGCTGAGCTCGATGGCCCATCTGACAAGTTGCCCTGAGAGTTCGGGTTCGTGTAGGACGCTCCTTAGAGAGAAGATCATTATTACCCTTATGGGATGGCACTGGAAATATGGTCATAGTTTTCGTTAAGCTACTACGAGTGCTAACGCTAGTCTCTCAAGGTAGGGGTACCGAGTTTCGGCGTCCACTAAAGTTTTGCTAATATAATAAATAGGAGATTGCGTACCTTTAATTTTCGCGCACCAGGACGGTGCTGACTGCGTCTGATACGGCCAAATATATCAGCAATGGTTCGCCTGGGTTGGCTTTCACTAGTAGGGGTGGTGATGATAAGTATTCTTTCAGGTTCTTCAGGGCTTCTACACATTCTTCGTTCCACTGCAGTTCATGGTCTTTCTTCAATACACCAAAGAACTATTGGCACCTGTCGGAGGAGCGTGAGATGAACCTGGAGAGGGCGGCTATCCGGCCCGTCAACTTCTGCACCTGCTTTTTGCTGCTTAGAATTTTTGGGATGGCTTCTATGGACTTGATCTGGTCAGGGTTGACTTCGATCCTCCTTTTTGATACCAGAAATCCCAGGAACTTCCCTGAGGCTACTGCAAAAGTGCATTTTTTGGGATTCAGTATCATGCCATACCTTCTTAATATTTCGAAGGCCTCCTTCAGGTGGGTGAGGTGGTCTTCCTTTTTTGACAACTTGACCAACATGTCGTCGATGTAGACCTCTATTGTCTTACCGAGTTGTTCTTTGAACATTGCAGTCACCAGCCTTTGGTAAGTGGCCCCTGCGTTCTTGAGCCCGAAGGGCATTACCTTTTAGCAGTACGTCCCTTGGTGGGTGATGAAAGTTGTCTTCTCCTGATCCTCCTCAGCCATCATGATCTGATTGTAGCCGGAATACGCATCAAGGAAGCATAGAACCTCATGTCCTGTTGTTGCGTCTATCAGCTGGTCGATGTGGGGTAGAGGGAATGAGTCTTTTTGACATGCTTTGTTTAGGTCGGTGAAATATACACACATCCGCCACTTCCCGTTTTTATTTTTGACCATTACGACGTTGGCAACCCATTCTGGGTACTTGGATTCCCTGATGGAGCCATTAGCTAGCAGCTTGTCTACTTCTTCACTCAGCGCTTCGTTGATGACGACATTGGATTTTCTTCTTACCTGCCGCACGGGCGGGTGTAATGGGTTGACATTGAGTTTGTAGGAGGCAATTTCTCGTGGAATTGCCGGCATATATGCATGGGAAAAAGCAAAAAGGCCCGCATGGTTAGATAAAAATTCACGGTACCGACCTGGATTTGATAGGTCGTGGCCTATGTAAGCTTTCTTTTTGGGGTCGCTGTTGTTTAACTGGACGGGGTCGAGGTCTTCGACCGTAGCCTTTCTAGCCTTGACGTCTTCGAGATCTTTGATGGAGTTCTCTATCGGATGGACCTTATTCCCCGACAGGGCTGATTGCTATGCTTCAACACTTGCTCCCTTGAGTTGCTTGGTGTGTGTGTAATCCTGAGCTATTTTATAACATTCTTGAGCGGTGCGGGGCTCGCCACGTATGTTGTGCACTCCCCACGGGGTTGGGTATTTGACCACTTGATAGAAACTGGAGGAGACGACCCTCACGACATGTATTGATGGGCGTCCAATAATGGCGTTGTATGCCGTTTCTTGGTTCATTACGTGGAAAGTGGTTTCCATCATAACTCCTCCTGCCAGAACGGGCAGCGTTACCTCCCTTGAGGTACTCTCCACTGCATTATTAAAACCCGTTAGTGTTATGCAGCGTGGAATTATTTTATCCTCGAGTCCCATGACTGCAAGGACTTTTGGATGAATGATATATGCGCCGCTTCTGTCGTCGACCATGATCCTTTTAACATCTGTATCTACTATGCATAAAGTAATAACTAAGGCATCATAATGAGGAAAACACAAACCGTCGGCATCAGACTTATCGAAGGTGATACTATCTTCGAAGTCGTCATACTGTTTGTGAGCGATGGTTCGCTTTAACTTGTGGGTGGTGGTGAATTTGACGTGATTGTTTGCTGATTCATTGCCATCTCCAATGATCATGTTGATGGTGGGTGTTGGTGAGGGCGGCCTGGGCGGGCCGTGGGGTTGTTCCAGCCCGCTTGCGAAGTTGAGCTTTCCTTTGTCGCTGAGCAGTTCTTTCTAGAACCTTGGTTTAGCATTCGGATCACCTCCTGTCGGAGACCTATGCAGTCCTCCGTTCTGTGCCCCCGTTCTTGGTGGAACTCGCACAGGGCGTATGATTTTCTGGTGGCGGGGTCGGACTTCATCTTTGCTGGCCATTGTACTTTGTTACCCAGCTTTTCCAGTGCGTACACTACTTCTGAATGAGATACACAAAAGTTATGTGCAGATAATGAAGGAGGCATACCTCTGTCGTTCCTTAGTGGGGCGACATGTCGTTGTAAGGTGTCCGCATTCCTTGACAGTGGTGGATGCGAGGACCTGATGTATGGTTGATGCCTTTCTCTGTTGAGGCGTGGACTTGCTCCCGCCGTCCCTTGCCGCGCCAGTCCCTTCGGATTTCTTGGTGCACCGTCGTCAACCGTCGGGTTGGGCCGTTAAGATCGTTATCATCCCCACGTACCTCGGCGCAATAGGCGTTGTGTATCTCTTTGAGAAGACGGCTGAGTAGTTTCTTGGTTGCCTTTGAGCCATCTTTGCTGAGCCCGTTCTAAAAGGCCGCAACTGCCATGCCTTCGGACACGTTTGGTAGGATCATTCTAACCCCGTTGAACCTGTCTAGGAACTGCCTGAGTCCTTCTCCTAGGGTCTGTCGTACAGCAAAAATATCGTTGACCCGTGCTTCCGCCTTCCTTGATCCTGCATGGGCGGTGGCAAATTTATCTGCCATCTCCTCAAATGTGGAGATGCTTTTGGCCGGTAGCTGTGAGTACCACATTAGGGCCCCTCCTGTCATTCTTTCACCGAACTTCTTCAGAAGTATGGATTGTACATGTTCTTTTGATAGGTCGTTGCCTTTGACGGCTGTGACATAGTGGATCAGGTGGTCCTCGGGATCGGTGGTCCCGTCATATACTTTCAAGTAGGGGGCATTTTGAAGGTCTTTGGGATGGGGTATGGCGTAGCTCCTTTTGTGTAGGGTTGTTCAACGAACCTCCCCACGTCTCGCTTTAGTAGCAACTTGGGCGCTCCTGGGATCTTACCCACCCTTTGTTGGTGCTTATTCATATGGTCGCGAAGCGACCTATTTTCGTTTTCCATTTCTTCCATCTTTTTGTGGATGACTGTGAGTGTGCCGCCGTTAGCTTGAGCATCGGTGGTCATATTATTCGTTCTCGTGACTTCGAGTTCATCTTCGACTGCAACGTAATCTGTTGCCGGGGTGCATCTATCATTTTGAGCTGGCTTCCTGGCTAGACTGCTCAGAGTGTTTGTCAGCCATTCTTCCAGTAACTTCTTTACCTTCGGGGGTGCTTCTTTGGTTGTAGATGTTGAAGCCTCTCTTTCTCGCGGAACCACCAGATCTTCTGACGAGGAAGGTAGGTGTTGCACGCTTACGAAGGTACTGAGGGTTGCGTGAAGGGCATCTCCTTTCAGCAGCTGCGTTGAGAGTGCCTGTGAGATCTGTTCATACATCCAAGATAGCTTCCATTCTCACGTTGTTCTCAGCCATTTTAGGTTTTGGAGAGTGGTTTCCGAAGGATCTCTAGAAACAAACTACAAATTTGATTCTCGAAATCCCCACAGATGGCGCAAAATTATTTTGCTAAAAAGTTATTTGAGTACTTAAATAGCTCTAAAACAATCAAAAATAATATGGGTAATCGGAATCACAAGTAATATGAGCTAAAGAGCATAAATGACCAAGATCTGTGATTATAGTGTCAGTAATTCGAGATACAAGAGCAATAAGATAAGTAGTAAACTTTGCACAAGAGAGAGAGAGAGAATCAGATAGAGAGAGAGTTGTATATTTTCAATAGTAAAATACACACATGAGTCTTTACAAAGGGAAGGTCCCCTTTATATACTAAGGGACTTTCCTCGAAATAATCAAAGAAAAGTACAAGGATTGGTGGCATCAGTGTACGAGTATCAGAGCTCGAAACAACGAGTCATGTTACTCGGCCCGTCTACTATCTGAGGTCCGCCTTCCTCGAGTCGACCATAATTAAGCCGCTTTCTTCACCGAGGACGTATGTAGATAGTGTAGGGACGTAAGGAACCAAATTTTTCCAATACATTGTGAATATTTAAAAATCATAAATTTTAAAAACTTATAATCACAAATACCATAAAATGTTTCCAACAACAATTACAACATACACAGTAATACACGAGAAGTTTAGGGAGGGTAATGTGTATGCAGACCTTAGCTTACTCATACATTGTGAAGGTAGAGAGGCCATTTTTAATAGCTCGACTGTCGGCTAAAAAGAAATAAAATAATGGCGAAGCGATGGAAAAGGAGCAGTAACAACAACAAGAAAAAATAGAAAGTAAAAACAGTAAGAAAAATAGGATAACTGAAGCAAATATATATATACACCCTAAGTTAGAAGTTGATTTATAAATTTACCCGTCAAAAGCTAACTGACAGCTTTGCCCCTCAGTCAATCCTACTCTATACAAATTTTTGTACAAAAATGTAACTTATCATATCATATCATCATCATATCATATTATATTAAAAGTGGGAAGCCCCTTAATCAAAAGTTAGATTACCGAAATGTCCCCAAAAAATTAATAGACTTTTATAACCTTATTAAATAAATAGATTATCTTTTATTATACTCTTTAGAAGCAAAACTATTCTTTCAATAGAAATGTATTAAAAGGTAAAATTAATTCATAATAAAAGTCTTCATCATGATAATGATGTTTAGTCTCTTCAATTTCATGCTAATTATTCACCATAATGTTTCTCTGTTGACTTTCCATCCAGATGGGTTCTATTTAGTGATCTTAATTGTAGTAACTATTTTGCCTCACATAAATTTTGTAGCTTATTATAAGAAGACGAAGAGGGAAGATCGATGGTTACATATTTCCTAATTAATAATTGCGGACCTTTCAGTTCCTCTTAATTAGAGACCATTTTACTTTTCCCTATCAGGATTTCTACGTACATATCATTTTTAAAATTTAATTTCAACTAATAAAAGATTTTTAGAGATATAGGAAGCAGCACAAAACATCATAAGGTTCTTTCATTCTGGTCTATCTTTATGTATACATATAATATACTCTCAAGTATTATTAATATATTTGGAGATTCTTTGGTCTGATGACATGTATTTTAGTTGGTTCTTCTTTTACCTTTGTTCTTGAAATTTGCTAATTTTCTAAACAAAATTTTACCGGCTTTGCTTAATTTGATGTGGTTAATCAGTACTTCGCGCGTTGATTTTTGTTTTAAAGTTCAAATTCATTTATTAACTTTATGTTATTTGGATTGTTTAGATTCAAAGTTTGCTTCTTATCTAAAAAGAAGCTTGCACGTGTTTGTTATCTTTTCTGGCGAGGATCTCCGGCAAGCTACAGTACTTCCGGCGATTACCGTTCAGACTTTTGGCAGGACGCAATTGAACTACACATTCCGATAAGCTTCAGGAAAACTTGCCCCAGGTACTAGTCGCGGCGGCGAGGCCAGTTTGCAGCGTTTGGGAGTGAAGAGCTAAGCAACACAGGCCGTGACGTGCAAGAGTCGGTAGCAGTTGACCTTGGGCGCATCAAAGCCTACTTTCAGGTTTTTCCACCAGGAGTTGGTACCTCCCGCTCTCTTGTTTACTTTGTACACTTTTTTTACGTATTTTAGCTAGCATTCCGTGTGAGGTTTACTCTGTTGCTATCTAGTTTGCATCTTTTTGCGTATTCCGCTATAGTGCGCGTGTGCGTCACTATTCTCCATAGTCGGTTGGAGGGATAGTGGCCGCGGCGGGGGATGATAGCGTAAGGTCATGTCCTCGGGGGGCGGTGGCGGGGGTGAGTAGGGGGGCAGGGAGTGGTCCTGCGGGTAGGGCGGGAGGTAAGGGTGGAAGAGGGTAGCGGACACTCATAGATTAAGGATTGGGTCATGGAACATAGGCACTCTGACGGGCAAGTCCATTAAGTTGGCGAAGGTTCTTCAGAAGAAGAGGGTTAACATAGCATGTGTCCAGGAGACTAGGTGGAAAGGGTCAAAGGCGAGGAATGTAGACGGATTTAAGCTGTGGTATTCCGGGGTCGTGAGAGGTAAGAATGGAGTGGACATCTTGGTAGATAGGGATCTAAGGGAGTCTATGGTCGAGGTTAGGCGAGTGCATAATAGGTTAATGTCTATTAAGTTGGTTATTGGGGGTTGCGTCCTCAACATTATCAGCGCTTACGCGCCTCAAGCGGGCTTAGACGAGGAGGGTACGAGGCGCTTTTGGGAGGACTTGGATGATCTGGTGAGTAGTATTCCCCAATCTGAGAAGTTAGTTATTGGAGGGGACTTTAATGGTCATATTGGGGCTGATGCTGGTGGTTATGGTGAGGTGCACGGTGGTTTCGGCTTTGGGGTTAGGAACGGAGGAGGCACTTCACTGCTTGATTTCGCCAGGGCTTCCGAGCTTCTGATTGCGAACTCGACATTTCAGAAGAGGGAGGAACATTTGGTCACCTTCAAGAGTTCGGCGGCGAGGACTCAGATTGATTAGATCCTTCTCAGAAGGAGCGATAGGGGTATGTGCAAGGAGTGCAAGATTATTATGGGAGAGTCCCTTTCAACTCTTCATAGACTCCTAGTGATGCATGTCGGTCTCTGGGTGAAGAGGAAGAGGAGGGGTGCTTGGGGACAACCGCGGATTAGATGGGGTGTTTTGACTAAGGAGAAAGCACAGGAGTTGGAGAGGAGGTTAGCTGAGGGCGGAGCTTGGAGAAGTTCTGGGGAAGAGGTCGCTATGTGGTCAGAGACGGCGAACTTGGTTAGGGAGGTAGCAAGGGACGTGCTCGGGGTAGCCAAGGGCTATTCAGTCAGACATCAGGGCGACTGGTGGTGAAATGATATAGTCGAAGGAAAAGTGGAGGTGAAGAAGGCGGCGTTTGCTAAGTTGGCAGGGAGCACAAGCGAAGAAGAACGGAGAGCGAACAGGGAGATCTACAAGGTGGCGAGGAAAGAAGCAAAGCTGGCGGTTACCGAAGCTAAAAACGCGGCGTTTGGTCGCATGTACGAGGAACTGTTGAATCACGTTCTCAAAGCATTAAACTAAACGTGTATTCATATGTGCAGGTTTTGATAAATGACAAACGACGCGCAATTAACATATGACGAGGTCCAAGCACAAGCAAACAATTTTCATATAATAAAGCTCAAGCACAAGATGGACAAAGATCAAGATTAAGCTGAATTAAAGTTATATATGAGTTGTTCTATAATTGTGATCTTAATCCGACACTTAACTCAAGACTTGGCTTCTCTCGTAAAATCACTTTTTATCAAATCATGCATATTTAATTTAGAGCAAAATGATTTTCAAACATTAAATCATTTTTGTCAAATCATGCATATTTAGTTTAAAGCAAAATGATTTTCAAACATGTTATTTTAGCCAAAATGATTTTTAAATATGCCTCTCAAATCTGGACAAAGATAATCGATTATGTACTTTATGATAATCGATTATATTAAATCAATGTACATTCAAAACTGCAAGATAATCGATTATGTACTTATGATAATCGATTATGTTAAAGGCAGTGTACACCAGATTTTTCAATGTTATAAAATAATCGATTATGTACTTATGATAATCGATTATGTTGAGGCAGTGTCTATTAAATTTTACAAGACTGAAAAATAATCGATTATATACTTATGACAATCGATTATGTTAAAACAATGTAGTCTGAAGTTTTCAAAATATAGAAGATAATCGATTATGCATATAGAACAATCGATTATGTTAATGACCGTTGCCAAAGATTTTTTTAATTGCTGTCAGGTAATCGATTATTTTAAGTAAAATCCGGAAATGATTTTTTGAACGTTGTCAGGTAATTGATTATGTGATTTTGATAATCGATTATTTTAAATAAAATCCGGAAATGATTTTTTGAACGTTGTCAGGTAATCGATTATACGATTTGGATAATCGATTATTTTGAGGATGATTGAAAAATAATCGATTATGCAAATCAGATAATCGATTATCTTAGCTTAAAATCAGCAATTCTTAATTGGCAATTAGGCAACGGTTGTGAAGGTTTTTGACACTATAAATACACCTCAAAATCAGTCTTCTAAGTACAACAACTTACTACAACTGATCATTATATTGCTAAAGCTTGCATTCATTATTTTCTATCCATTTCATAAGTTTTTGAGAGCCAAAATTCTTGACGAAAGTTGTTGCGTTCTTGAGCGTATCTGTTTACTCATATCTACTCTATTAAGAGAGTCTTGTTTAAGTGAGTGCTAAGTGTTTTATACACTTGAAGGGAAGTGTTAGTCCCTTGTATTGTAAGAAGGAACTTGTGTTTCCTTTGGTTGAAGTCTTGGAGTGTTGTATCTTCGAGCAAAGGTTGCTGAGGCTTGTGTCCTCAGTTTGTAAAGGTTTCTTGAGCACCCATAAGCTTAACAGTGTTAGTGGAAATCTCGAGAGAGTCTCTCGGGGACTGGACTAGCCACGGGTTGTGGTGAACCAGGATAACATCGGTGCGTTTGTTCTTTATTGCATTTAATTTCCGCACTTATTTTTCCTGCAAGTTTTTAATTCCGCAAAGTTTATCGTTAATTTTATTATAACGCTATTCACCCCCCCTCTAGCGTTAAGCGCATAAACTAACAATTGGTATCAGAGCCCAACTCTCTGAAAACTTAACCGTTTGAGAGAAACTATCCATGGCTTCTACTCGTGATTCTTTTGCAGGAATAGGTGAAGGACAGTGCTCCACCAGACCGCCACTATTCGATGGCACAAACTATACGTATTGGAAGGAAAGGATGAGAATATTCATCCAGACGAACAATTTTCATCTTTGGAAGGTTGTAACAAATGGAGAACAAATTCCAACCAAAAAGGTTGAAAATAAAGATGTTCCAAAGTCCGAAGATGAATACGATGCGGATGATATCCGAAAGATGCAAAACAACGCTAAAGCCATTAATTTGTTATATTGTGCTGTAAATGCTGATTATTACTGGAAAATATCATGTTGCACAACGGCGAAGCAAATGTGGGACAAGCTAGAAATTACGTACGAAGGTACGGACCAGGTAAGGGAAGCTAAAATTGATTTCCTAACCCATGCATATGAATTGTTTCATATGAAGGAAGGCGAAAAGGTCGATGAGATGTTCGAACGATTTTCAAAAATCGTTAATGATTTACATGCTCTTAAGAAGACCTTCACGGATAAGGAACTTGTCCGAAAAATTCTCCGAAGTCTCACTCCGGCATGGAGATCCAAGGCCGACGCGATTCAAGAATCTATTGGCGTTTCAAATGTCACCATCGACGGATTAAGAGGTAATCTTAAAACTTATGAATCTACTATACTTAACCCTCTTGTTGATGATCAAAGGAAACAAAAGATCGCTCTCAAGGCAAGCACAAGCCAACCTCAAGATGATGAGGACGGAGGCAACGAGTTCGGACTCGTTATTAAGAGATTTTAAAAGTTCATGCGAAAAGAGTATGAACGAAAGGGCAAAAAGCAAGGAGATCAAATAAAGTGCTATGAATGCGGAGAAACCGGGCACATTAAATCAAATTGCCCAAATGCCAAAAAGGAGAAGAAACCCTTCAAGAAACAACAAGCATACATATCTTGGGGAGGCGACTCCGGTGACGAGTCGAATGAGGAAGAGGAAAACGAAGCCGCAAATCTTTGTCTCATGGCACACGAAGGCAATCAAGAAGAGGTATGTCAAATTTTTTCTAAAAATTTCTTTACTCTTGAAGAAATGCAAAATGCTTTTGATGAATTGTATAGTGAATTTATTAAAGCTTCCGAAACTGTTAGAGACGTAAAGAAAAATTTTTCTTTAAAAGAAAAAGATTTTGAAAAACAACTCTCTTTGAAAGAAAAGGATTTTGAAAATTTGATTTTGGAAAATGAGAAGTTGAAAGAAGAAAACAAGTTTTTCGGAAAAAGAAGTGCCGACAAACCCGAGACTTCTAGCAAAAATTGTACTTCATGCATGCATCTAAAAGATGAGGTAGGAAGACTTAAGAGCACCTTAGATAAGTTTAGTTCTTCCCATAAAAATTTGAATGATGTTCTTGTTAATTCAAAATCAACCAAGCATGGCATAGGATTCAAAAACGAGCCAAAAGAAAAGGTTGAAGCCATTCTCCAACAACCTAAGGCTCAACCTAGGATAAATAAAACCAACGCTCAACCTAGATACAACAATCCTAGAACCAACATGCATGCTAGACCAAACACTAGAGGAAACCTTGAGCATTTTAGAACATCTAGAAATGGCTTTCAAAAACCGCAATCTAGACACCCTCAAACTAGAAATAGTTATTCTAGAACTAATGCATATCCTAGAACAAACATGAGAAGAAACGATTCTCAAAAATCACGCAATAGCCATATCATTAATAATAGTGTAAACAATTTTCGGCCGTTCAACTACTATCAACCTAGAAGGATGCATAATCGTAACGTGATTTGTCATTATTGTAGGCGAATTGGACATATTGCTCCTGCTTGTTTTACACGACATAGACATAACTCAATCACATCACTATGATTTGCCTAACCCCCAAGGACCCAAAATGACATGGGTACCTAAATCTCATTAATCTGTTTTGTAGGTGTATTTGAAGGGGTCAAGTGTACTTTGGTACCTTGATAGTGGATGCTCCAAGCACATGACTGGAGACGAATCCAAGTTCCTTCAACTAGAACACAAGGAAGGAGGAAGCGTTATTTTTGGTGATAACAACAAAGGAAAAATTATCGGCATTGGATCGGTCGGTAAGGATGACTCCTCTTCCATTAAGCATATATTGCTAGTTAAGGGTCTAAAACATAATCTCTTGAGCATAAGTCAATTATGTGACAAGGGAAATCTTGCTTTGTTTGAGAAGAATGTTTAGTCTTTCGTCGTAGCGATTTTAAAATTATCCTTCGTGGTTTTAGAGTTGATAATATCTATATGGTTGATCTCGAAAATTCTTCATCTGAATATGTAGATTGTCTTATGAGCAAAGAAGATGATACGTGGTTATGGCACCGTAGAGTACCTCACATCAACATGCATCTTTTGAACAAATTGGTTTCACAAAATTTAGTTATTGGTCTTCCAAACTTGAAATTTGAAAAAGACTCTATTTGTGATTCTTGTCAAAAAGGGAAGCAAACAAAAGCATCTTTTAAATCGAAAAATATTGTTTCAACTACTAGACCTTTGCAATTACTTCACATGGACTTATTTGGACCATCTCGCATTGAAAGTCTTGGTAGAAATCGTTATGCTTTTGTTATTGTTGATGATTATTCTAGATTTACATGGACTCTATTTCTTGCTCATAAAAGTGAAGCTTTTTATAATTTCAAATATTTTCTTAAACGTGTTCAAAACGAAAAGGACACAACCGTCACTTCAATAAGAAGTGATCATGGGGGAGAGTTTGATCACAATCTCTTTGCGGACTTTTGTGACGAACTCGGTATCGAGCACACCTTCTCCGCTCCACGAACACCATAACAAAATGGGGTGGTGGAAAGGAAAAATAGGTGTCTCGAAGAGATGGCTAGAACCATGCTCGATGAGGCTAAGATTCCCAAACATTTTTGGGCGGATGCCGTGAGTACCGCATGCTACGTTTTGAATAGAGTAATCATAAGGCCAATACTCATGAAAACCCCTTATGAACTCTACAAGGGAAGGAAACCAAATATCTCCCATTTTAGAGTATTCGGTTGTAAATGCTTTATTCATAACAATGGAAAAGATCAATTGGGAAAATTTGATGCCAAATCCGATGAAGGATTTTTTATTGGTTATTCCTCACGTAGCAAAGCATATAGGGTATTCAATAATAGAACCGGAACTGTGGAGGAATCCCCTCATATTGTGTTTTCAGAAAATAATGCTCGCTTGGCGAGAAAAGATTCTGGTTTTGATCTTGCAGGTACACTAAATAATATAATCCCTCAAGTCAAAGTATATGAGGAAAATTCAAATAAAAATCAAGATGAAATGTTGGAGCAATTATCGGAGGAAGCTCCACAACTGGAAGAAGAAACCAAATTGCCCAACGCATGGAGGACAATCAAAGACCATCCACTCGACCAGGTAATTGGCGACATTGGACAACAAGTAAGTACCCGAAACTCTCTTAAGAACACCTTAGGACATACTGCTTTTGTTTCTCAAATTGAACCCACAAACATCTCCGAAGCAATTGGGGATGAATTTTGGACCTTGGCAATGCAAGAGGAGCTTAACCAATTCAAATGGAATGACGTTTAAGATTTGGTGCCAAGACCCGAAAATCATACCATAATTGGTACGAAATGGGTTTTTCGAAACAAATTAGATGAAAATGGTGTAATCACTAGAAACAAAGCTAGGCTTGTAGCAAAAGGCTATAATCAAGAAGAGGGTATTGACTATGAAGAAACATATGCCCCCGTAGCAAGGTTAGAAGCTATTCGTTTATTGCTTGCTTTTGCCTCTTCTATGAATTTCAAGTTATATCAAATGGATGTAAAAAGTGCCTTTTAAATGGTTTTATTCAAGAAGAAGTTTATGTTGCTCAACCCCCGGGTTTTGAAGATTTTAAATTTCCCGATCATGTTTTTAAACTCAAGAAAGCCCTTTATGGCCTTAAACAAGCTCCCCGATCTTGGTATGAAAGATTGAGCAAATTTCTTTTGGAAAATGATTTCATTAGGGGGAAAGCCGACACCACTCTCTTTATTAAGCATAGAAACAACGATATTTTATTTGTTCAAATCTATGTGGATGATATTATCTTTGGTGCTACTAACAATACTTTGTGCAAGGAATTTTCTGATTTGATGACAAGAGAATTTGAGATGTCTATGATGGGTGAACTAACATTCTTCTTGGGATTACAAGTTAAACAAATGAAAGAAGGTACTTTTATTTGCCAATCCAAATATTCCAAAGAGTTGCTAAAGCGATTTGAAATGAGCGACGACAAAGCGATGGCCACCCCTATGAGCACATCCGACCATCTCGACAAAGATGAGAAAGGTAAGGAAGTCGACACCAAGAAGTATCGAGGTATGATTGGATCCCTTCTTTATCTCACTGCTAGCAGAACGGACATTATGTTTAGCGTATGTTTGTGCGCTAGATATCAATCGTGTCCGAAGGAGTCGCTCTTAACCGCGGTTAAGCGAATTATGAGGTATCTTGTTGGTACTATAAATGTGGGACTATGGTATCCCAAAGGCTCTTCATGCCAACTTGTTGGCTATTCCGACTCCGATTTTGCGGGTTGCATATTGGACCGCAAGAGCACTAGTGGCACTTGCCATTTGCTCGGTAGCTCTCTTGTCTCATGGTTTAGTAAGAAACAGGTAAGTGTTGCGTTGTCCACAACCGAGGCTGATTATGTAGCCGCGTGAAGTTGTTGCGCTCAAATCCTTTGGATGAGACAACAACTCTCGGACTATGGCCTGTGTATCGATCATATTCCTCTTAGATGTGATAATACCAGCGCCATTAGCTATACGAAGAACCCCGTTCTTCATTCAAGAACAAAACAAAACACATTGAAATAAGGCACCACTTTATAACAGATCACGTTCTCAAAGGTGATATAGAAATTGAGTTTGTTGAAACCAAATCTCAATTGGCCGATATTTTCACAAAACCTTTAGAGAAAGAGTCCTTCTTCCGAATTCGTAGTGAACTCGGGATTCTTGACTCGACATTGATCTAAATCATGCATTGCATTTTTTTGACTTTTTCAATTACTAACTTGAGCGTCGGAGGCGCCTAACTTTTTTTTTGCAGGTATCGCCCTAAAAGCAGGGGGAACTATAAAGCAATAATGCAAAATATTCGATTTCTCATGCAAACAATCGATTTTCTTTTAAGTACCTGATAATCGATTATCCAGTATCAATAATCGATTATGTTGACATTATTGCAGTTTTTTTAAAAACAAATTCTTTGCCCCATTTTTTTGCTAATGTCAAAAGGGGGAAAATTAAGGGCTATGCACTTTATATTTATTGGCACAAATTGAGGGGGAATTCATATATTGAGGGGGAACTAATTGCATGCCTATATATACTTGTCTTGGATCGTCGTTATGAATTAGCTAACATGCATATCCCGATATTAGTTTGCCATTATCAAAAAGGGGGAAATTGTTGAATCACGTTCTCAAAGCATTAAACTAAACGTGTATTCATATGTGCAGGTTTTGATAAATGACAAACGACGCGCAATTAACATATGACGAGGTCCAAGCACAAGCGAACAATTTTCATATAATGAAGCTCAAGCACAAGATGGACAAAGATCAAGATTAAGCTGAATTAAAGTTATATATGAGTTGTTCTATAATTGTGATCTTGATCCGACACTTAAATCAAGACTTGGCTTCTCTCGTAAAATCACTTTTTATCAAATCATGCATATTTAATTTAGAGCAAAATGATTTTCAAACATTAAATCATTTTTGTCAAATCATGCATATTTAGTTTAAAGCAAAATGATTTTCAAACATGTTATTTTAGCCAAAATGATTTTTAAATATGCCTCTCAAATCTGGACAAAGATAATCGATTATGTACTTTATGATAATCGATTATATTAAATCAATGTACATTCAAAACTGCAAGATAATCGATTATGTACTTATGATAATCGATTATGTTAAAGGCAGTGTACACCAGATTTTTCAATGTTATAAAATAACCGATTATGTACTTATGATAATCGATTATGTTGAGGCAGTGTCTATTAAATTTTACAAGACTGAAAAATAATCGATTATATACTTATGACAATCGATTATATTAAAACAGTGTAGTCTGAAGTTTTCAAAATATAGAAGATAATCGATTATGCATATAGAACAATCAATTATGTTAATGATCGTTTCCAAATTTTTTTTGAACGTTGTCAGGTAATTGATTATGGGATTGTGATAATCGATTATTTTAAGTAAAATCCGGAAATGATTTTTTGAACGTTGTCAGGTAATCGATTATGTGATTTTGATAATCGATTATTTTAAATAAAGTCTGGAAATGATTTTTTGAACGTTGTCAGGTAATCGATTATACGATTTGGATAATCGATTATTTTGAGGATGATTGAAAAATAATCGATTATGCAAATCAGATAATCGATTATCTTAGCTTAAAATCAGCAATTCTTAATTGGCAATTAGGCAACGGTTGTGAAGGTTTTTGACACTATAAATACACCTCAAAATCAGTCTTCTAAGTACAACAACTTACTACAACTGATCATTATATTGCTAAAGCTTGCATTCATTATTTTCTATCCATTTCATAAGTTTTTGAGAGCCAAAATTCTTGACGAAAGTTGTTGCGTTCTTGAGCGTATCTGTTTACTCATATCTACTCTATTAAGAGAGTCTTGTTTAAGTGAGTGCTAAGTGTTTTATTCACTTGAAGGGAAGTGTTAGTCCCTTGTATTGTAAGAAGGAACTTGTGTTTCCTTTGGTTGAAGTCTTGGAGTGTTGTATCTTCGAGCAAAGGTTGTTGAGGCTTGTGTCCTCAGTTTGTAAAGGTTTCTTGAGCACCCGTAAGCTTAACAGTGTTAGTGGAAATCTCGAGAGAGTCTCTCGGGGACTGGACTAGCCACGGGTTGTGGTGAACCAGGATAACATCGGTGCGTTTGTTCTTTATTGCATTTAATTTCCGCACTTATTTTTCCTGCAAGTTTTTAGTTCCGCAAATTTTATCGTTAATTTTATTATAACGCTATTCACCTCCCCTCTAGCTTTATGCGTATAAACTAACAGGAACTAGGGGAGAGAGGCGGGGACAGAAAATTATTTCGGTTAGCTAAAGCAAGGGAAAGGAAGGCACGTGATCTTGACCAAGTTAGGTGCATCAAGGGCGGGGATGGTAGAGTTCTGATGGGGGAGTCTCAAGTCAAGCAGAGGTGGAAAGCGTACTTTCGAAACTTACTTAACGAGGAGGGGGACCGTAACATAGAGCTAGGAGAGTTGGGGCATTCAGAGCAACATAGAGACCTAGGGTACTGCATGCGCATAAGGGCGGAGGAGGTCATGGGGGCTTTGGTAGGATGAGTAGGGGTCGAGCGACCGGGCTTGACGAGATCCTGGTGGAGTTCTGGAAGTGCATGGGTAGGTCAGGAGTGGAGTGGCTCTCCAGGTTGTTCAATACGATCTTAAGGACCAAAAGGATGCCGGATGAGTGGAGGTGGAGTACAGTGGTGCCCTTGTACAAGAACAAAGGGGACATTCAGTGTTGCAACAACTATAGGGGTATCAAATTAATAAGTCACACCATGAAGGTCTGGGAGCGGGTGATCGAGGCGAGGGTGAGGGAGATGACATCTATATCTGGGAACCAGTTCGGTGTCATGCCCGGTCGCTCCACTACAGAAGCTATCCACCTTGTCAGGCGGCTGGTGGAGCAGTTCAGGGATAAGAAGAAGGACCTGCACATGGTGCTTATTGACTTGGAGAAGGCGTATGACAAGGTCCCAAGGGAGGTGCTTGGAGGCGAAGAGCGTGCCGGAAGCCTACATCAGAGTAATCAAGGACATGTACGATGGAGCTAAGACTAGGGTTAGGACGGTGGGTGGAGACTTAGACCATTTTCCAGTGGTTATGGGGCTCCATCAAGGATCGGCGCTTAGCCCTCTCTTGTTTGCCTTGGTGATGGATGCTCTAACCCGTCATATTCAAGGGGATGTGCCTTGGTATATGCTATTTGCTGATGATATAGTCTTGATAGATGAGACGAGGGTCGATGTTATTGAGAGTTTAGAGGTATGGAGACAGACTCTCGAGTCTAAAGGTTTCAGAATAAGCAGATCTAAGACAGAATACCTGGAGTGCAAGTTTAGCGCCGAGCCGAGCGAAGTAGGCAGGGACGTGATGATTGGATCTCAGGTCATCGTCAAGAGGGACAATGTCAGATATCTTGGGTCGGTGATTCAGGGGGATGGAGAGATTGACGGGGACGTCACTCATCGCATAGGAGCGGGGTGGTCAAAGTGGAGGCTTGCATCAGGAGTCCTGTCTGATAAGCAAGTTCCACATAAACTCAAGGGAAAATTTTATAGAGCTGTGGTTAGACCTGCAATGTTGTATGGGGCGGAGTGCTGGCCTGTGAAGAACTCTCATGTTCAGAGAATGAAGGTTGCGGAGATGAGGATGCTCAGGTGGATGTGTGGGCTCACCAGGTTAGATAAGATTAAGAATGAAGTTATTCGAGAGAAGGTGAGGGTGGCCCCGGTGGATGAGAAGATGCGAGAAGCGAGGCTGAGGTGGTTCGGGCATGTGCGGAAGAGAAGTCCTGATGCCCCAGTGAGGAGTTATGAGCGGCTGGCGATTGTCGGCGTTCGGCGAGGCAGAGGGAGGCATAAAAAGTATTGGGGAGAGGTGATTAGGCATGACATGGCTAGAATGCGGGTTACCGAGGACATGACCGTTGATAGGAAAGTCTGGAGGTCTAGTATCAGGGTTGTAGATAGAGGCTCCTAGAGTTTTTCGTACTCCTCACCCGGGGTTGGGAGAGGCTTGGCAGGGCTATCCAAAGATGATTTGTGTTTTGGCTTGTGTCTCCCTTATGGTTGTTATTTATGGTAGTTACTGTATTATATTATTGTATGCTATTTTATTTATGTTTCTTATGTTTAGATAATTATTTACGCTATTTCTGTTGGAGTTACTAATGCTCTTTTGTTTTTGTTTTTGTTTTTGTTTTTGTTTTTATCTTTCCTTTCCTTCACTGAGCCGGGGGTCGATTGGAAACAGCCTCTCTGCCCTTTCGGGTAGGGGTATGGCTCGTCTACATATTACCTTCCCCAGATCCCACTTTGTGGGACTATACTGGGTAGTTGTTGTTGTTGTTGTTGTTGGATTGTTTAGATATGGGTTATGACGATATTGTTTTTATGAGGTAATTTACTATTTTTTTAATTGGTACATAGTTTTTTTGTTTTTGTTATTTTTTTATTATTTCTTTTGTAATTTTTAATGGATCTTTTTTCACCATTCAAAGAAGTTATTGTAATCGCGTATTAAAAGTGCCAAAAGACATAGCCTTAATTCCAATGCCTCTTAGAATAACTCTTGTAGACAAAATTCTAATAATGCTGCTTCCATCGCTATTAGAATCTTACGGTGTAAGCTTTCTTGCAGCAATTTGGTTAGGAATTTGATTATAAAATAAGTAAGCAGCTAGATTTTTTATTTTTATGTTATGAAATAATATAAAGACAAGAACAATAATGCAAGAACAAGAACAATATAGAGAGAATAGAGAGAGAGAAGTATTCTTATTGATACTTAGAGATTGTTAGGGATGTATTACAATGGTAGAAGACCCCTTTATTTATAGGGAGTGGGATGATCTAGCTACAAATAATAGGACTCTAGAATCTCTCTAATTAAAGACATTCACCTTAAATAGAAGTGTATTTATAACACTCCCCCTTGAATGTCTATTCAATGATGTGCCTCGTTAAAACCTTAAAACAAAACCCAATGGGAAAAATTAAAGTAAGGAAAAAGAGTACACATATTTGAATATGCGCCTATTGGTTGCCTCATTAAAAACCTCGCAAGGAAAACCCGGTGGGACAAAATCTTGTAAGGGAAAAAGAGTGCAACGCGCATTAACTCCCCCTGATAAGAACATCAATTTATGTCCTTAAGTCTTCGCATCCGATCTTGTGAACTAGCTTCTTGAAGGTTGACTTTGGTAGAGATTTTGTGAACAAATCAGCCATATTGTCGCTTGAACGAATCTGTTGAACATTGATATCACCATTCTTTTGAAGATCATGTGTGAAGAATAACTTTGGTGAAATATGTTTCGTTCTATCTCCTTTTATGAATCCTCCCTTCAATTGAGCTATACATGCTGCATTGTCTTCATACAAAGTTGTGGGTAGTTTATCACACTTCAAACCATATTTGTCTTGGATATGATGTATTATAGACCTCAACCACACACACTCCCGACTTGCTTCATGAATAGCAATTATCTCGGCATGATTAGATGAAGTAGCCACAATTGATTGCTTAGTCGATCGCCAAGATATGGCGGTTTCTCCACAGGTAAACACATAACCCGTTTGAGATCGAGCCTTGTGTGGGTCGGACAAATATCCAGCATCAGCATAACCAACAAGATCCGGGCTGCAATTCTTGCCATAAAATAAGCCCATATCGGTAGTTCCCTTTAGGTACCGCAATATGTGTTTGATCCCATTCCAATGTCTCCTCGTAGGAGCCGAGCTAAATCTTGCTAAGACATTAACTGAAAAGGATATGTCAGGCCTTGTAGTATTTGCAAGATACATTAGTGCGCCAATTGCGCTAAGATATGGTACTTCAGGACCAAGTAGCTTTTCATTCCTTTCTTGTGGTCGGAATGGATCTTTGTTCACATCAAGTGATCGAACAACCATCGGTGTACTTAAAGGATGTGCTTCATCCATGTAAAACTG
This sequence comes from Nicotiana benthamiana, assembly GCA_034376525.1. Lineage (NCBI taxonomy): Eukaryota > Viridiplantae > Streptophyta > Magnoliopsida > Solanales > Solanaceae > Nicotiana > Nicotiana benthamiana. Next base: position 31,536,948 of record CM067337.1, read on the forward strand.
TTTCAGTACCTTTTCTGTATAGGTAGATTGATGAACAAAAATTCCGTTTGCCAAATATTCAATTTGCAAACCAAGACATAGTTTAGTCTTTCCGAGATCTTTCATCTCGAATTCATCCTTTAGATAATCAATTGCCTTTTGGAGTTCAATAGGGGTTCCAATAAGGTTTATGTCATCGACATATACGGCAAGTACAACAAATTCCGATGTTGTTTTCTTTATAAAAACACACGGGAAAATGGCGTCATTTATATAGCCTTCTTTTAACAAGTACTCACTAAGACGATTATACCACATTCGTCCAGATTGCTTTAGACCATACAAGGATCTTTGCAATTTAATTGAAAACATTTCCCGAGATTTTGAATTGTGCGCGTTTGGCACCTTGAGTCCATTGGGAATTTTCATGTATATCTCATTATCAAGTGAGCCATAAAGATAGGCAGTAACCACATCCATTAAGTGCATGTCGAGCTTTTCATGGACAACAAAACTTATGAGATAACGAAAGGTTATCGCATCCATTACAGGCGAATATGTCTCTTCATAATCGACACCAGGCCTTTGAGGAAAACCTTGTGCAACAAGGCGTGCCTTATATCTTTGTACCTCGTTTTTCTCATTTCTTTTGCGTACAAAGACCCATTTATAGCCGACAGGCTTAACACCATTAGGTGTTTCAACTATAGGGCCAAAAACTTCACGTTTTGCCAGCGAATTCAATTCTGATTGAATTGCTTCTTGCCACTTTGGCCAATCCTGTCTTTTTCGACATTCTTCAACAGATTGAGGTTCGAGATCCTCACATTCTTGCATAATGTTAGATGCGACATTATAAGTAAAGGCATTATCTACCACAATATCCACTCGATTAATATTTGCCTCAATATTAATTGGATTTAGGGATAGTTCCGTATTTTCCAGAGTCTCGGGCTCAATGGATTCTTCATGAATCTCAGAATTTGTTAAATCGTGAGATTCTTTCGTGGTGTCATTTTGATCATTCTTTTTCCTCTTTCTAGGATTTCGATCTTTGGAACCTAATGGTCTGCCACGCTTCAGGCGTGCATTTGACTCATTGGTTATGACACTAGATGATTGTCCAACAGGGACATCAATACGGATTGTAACATTTTCCGCGGGAATGTGGGATTTCGTTATCCTCTTCAAGTCCGTAAATGCGTCAGGCATTTGATTTGCTATTCTTTGCAAATGGATAATATTTTGTACCTCTCTTTCACAAATAGAGGTATGTGGATCAAGATGAGATAATGATGCATTTTTCCACAAAATTTCCCGTTTGGTTTCACCAACTTCTCCCCCTAATTTTGGGAAAAGTGTCTCATCGAATCGACAGTCTGCAAATCGTGCAGTAAATACGTCGCCTGTCAATGTTTCGAGGTAGCGAATGATGGAGGGCGATTCAAACCCAACATATATTTCTAACCTTCTTTGCGGACCCATTTTGGTGCGGGATGGCGGTGCAATAGGCACATATACTGCGCATCCAAAAATTCTTAAATGGGATATATTGGGTTCATGACCCAAAACCAATTGCAACGGGGAATACTTGTGGTAATTCGTTGGTCTGAGACGAATTAGCATTGCTGCATGTAAGATGGCGTGACCCCATACCGAAGAGGGCAGCCTCGTTCTCATAAGTAATGGCCTTGCAATCAACTGCAGGCGTTTAATTAACGATTTTGCAAGACCGTTTTGAGTGTGAAAATGAGCTACAGAATGTTCAACTTTTATCCCGATTGATAAGCAATAATCATTAAATGCTTGGGATGTAAACTCAGCAGCATTATCTAGTCTAATGGACTTGATTGGATTATCTGGAAATTGTGCTCGTAGTCGAACTATTTGTGCCATTAATTTTGCAAACGCAAGGTTGCGTGGTGACAACAGGCACACATGAGACCATCTACAGGATGAGTCTATCAAGACCATGAAATACCTAAACGACCCACTAGGTGGGTGAATAGGTCCACAAATGTCCCCTTGTATACGTTCCAGAACGTGGGTGACTCAGTCCCAACCTTTGTTGGTGATGGCCTGATAATCAACTTGCCTTGATAACACGAAGTGCAAGGATATTCATTATTCGAAAGAATATTGAAATTCTTTAACGGATGCCCATATGAGCTTTCTATAATCCGTCTCGTCATGACCGATCCTGGGTGTCCCAATCGATCATGCCAAAGTACAAAGGTATTGGAATCAGTAACCCTTTGGTTTACTGTTGAATGTGCCTCAATTGCACTAATTCTTGTCCAATACAGGCCACAAGATAAAGACGGGAATTTCTCAATAACCCTCTTTTGGCCGGAGACATTCTTTGTGATGATGAGATATTCAAGATTATCTTCATCCATTGTCTCAATATGATAGCCATTCTGGCGTACATCTTTAAAACTCAACAAGTTTCTCTTAGACTTGGAGGAGAACATTGCATTCTCTATGATTAACGTCGTGCCTTTGGGCAGAGTTACAATTGCTCTTCCGGAGCCTTCAATCAATTTACTACTTCCAGAGATTGTAGTAACGTTTCCCTTACACATATTTAGTTGAGAGAAATATTTCTTTTCTTTGAGTATTGTATGTGTAGTACATGAATCAACTAGGCAAATACTTTTACAGTTGGACGTTGATCCAAGTTCGCTTTGTGAGATATCCATATTTGCTATCCCATAGTTGACATACAAAAGAGATACACGAACATATGAATAAACAAGTTCAATTCGTTTGTGTCACATAATATTTTCAAAATCTGCTGCTAACAGTTGACTAATAAAATCAGATATGTTATCCATAATTGATTACTTTGCAGTTTGAAAATTTCAGTTTAAGCATTTTCTTCAAACAATCGATTGTTAAACACAAACAATCGATTGTTGAACATTGACAATCGATTGTTAAACATAGACAATCGATTGTTGACAATTTTTGAAAAATTCCAGATCACACTGTTTTAAGACAATCGATTGTTAAACATAGACAATCGATTGTTGGCTATTTTGAAAAATTTCAGAGCACACTGTCTTAAGACAATCGATTGTTAAGCATAGACAATCGATTGTTGGCTATTTTGAAAAATTCCAGAGCACACTGTTTTAAGACAATCGATTGTTGTGCATAGACAATCGATTGTTGGCTATTTTGAAAAATTCCAGAGCACACTGTCTTAAGGACAATCGATTGTTAGACAAAGACAATCGATTGTGGATGATTTTTGAAAAATTCCAGATTACACTGTCTTAACGACAATCGATTGTTAGACAAAGACAATCGATTGTTGATGATTTTTGAAAAATTCCAGATTACACTGTCTTAACAACAATCGATTGTTAGACAAAGACAATCGATTGTTGATCAATTGTTTTTCAGCTTTAATGCGAAAATAGTAGATAATCGACTAGTTTTTCAGGCTAGTCGATTACCCCTACTGGAAAATAAAAATATTATTGATATTTGAGCATATTGAAAATATTCTACAGAACTACTGCTAACATTGCATCATGAACTAACTAATACGAGCTAATACTAATGACTATTAGTTTATTCACTAACTAATACAAATAAGTAGAACAAAATCAAATAACTCCATCTTCTTTCATCACGGACCCATCGCCGATTAGGTGGTCTATTTTCCCCTCGGGTTGCTCAAAGAAGTCTGCCACATCCAGGTGGGTGATGTCCAAGTTGTCGTCATAGACAAAATTTGTTTCAGGGCCTTTTCTCTTTCAAGATGCTTGATAAAGGTCAACCAAGTGTCTTGGTATACGGCAAGTCTTTGACCAGTGCCATTTCCCACCGCAACGATAACATATAGTTTCTGAACCATTTGCCTTAGGATCTTTATGACCCCGTTTCTGCTTTTGGCGGTTATCTCTCCTTGGGGGTTGACGGACTTCATTGGAATTTCTTCCTTGTCTACGTCCCTGGCTATGACCCCGTTTACGACCATGACCATGGCCCTTTTCATGTTTGGCATAATGAGAGTGCACCTTATCTTCTTCAGGCAGTGGTGTGGACCCAGTGGGTCGATTTTCGTGATTTCTCATGAGCAGCTCATTATTTCGCTCAGCCACTAGTAGAAGAGAAATCAGTTCAGAGTACTTTGTAAAGCCTTTCTCTCTGTACTGTTGTTGCAGTACCATATTGGAGGCATGAAACGTTGTAAACGTTTTCTCAAGCATATCATAATCGGAGATTTTATCTCCACATAGCTTCAATTTAGAAGTAATTCTAAACATTGCAGAATTATATTCAGAAACGGACTTAAAGTCCTGGAGCCTCAGATGAGCCCAATCATATCGTGCTTGTGGCAGAGTGACCAACTTCAGGTTGTCATATCTCTCCTTTAAGCCGTTCCACAAGATGAGTGGATCCTTGACGGTGAGATATTCAATCTTCAAACCTTCATCAAGGTGATGGCGCAAGAAAATCAAGGCCTTCGCACAGTCTTGGGTGGATGCTTTTTCTCTATCTTTGATGGTGGAGACCCATAGCATCTAAGTGGATTTCAACATCCAACACCCATGTCATATAGTTCTTGCCCGAAATTTCAAGGGCAACGAACTTTCTTTTCGTAATGTCAGACATAATCGAAAATTAAATTAGGAAGAGGGAAATACCTTAGATTTTCGAGAATGGTTCTTGAGACGGCAGAGTCTCGTGCTGATAACGTGTTATGAAATAATATAAAAGACAAGAACAATAACTCAAGAACAAGAGCAAATAGAGAGAAGAGTAGAGAGAGTTCTTCTTATTGATACTTAGAGAATGTTATGAGTTATTTACAATGGTAGAGAGCACCTCTATTTATAGGGAGGAGGATAATTTATCTACCAAGAATAGAACTCTAGAATCTCTCTAATTAAAGACATTCACCTTAAATAGAAGTGTATTTATAATATTTTATATTATTTTTAATAGTTGACACAAGATAAACATTTGATACATAAACGTGTGTATTCAAAAGCTACTAAATTTTGCAAGTTAAGATATCATCTAATTATTTTTGTTAGAACTGCCAAGTCAGTCGAATAAATTTACTATTTATTATTTTGAACTTTTGTGTTTTATTTTAAAAATTCATGTTATACACCACACATATTTACACTTTATTTTGTAATTTTTAAAATTTATACTGATTAATATGGGGTTTTCATACTAAAAGTATGAACATATAAAGATTAGAAGGATGATCTATTATCTAATTCACGTTTTTCTTTCTTTTCTTTCTTTTATTTTTAAAATGATTTCTCTTTGTTTTAGTTCCTTTTTCAGTTGCATATTTCACTCGAAAGTTTAGAAACAATATTTTTCTTGTCTTTTTCTTTTTCAAAAATCCATGGACAAAATAGTTAATGATTATTTGGATTAGTGACTTATAAGTTATTCCATTTAAAAAGTGTAATATACCACTTATTATTTGGTTAATTTTAAACCAAGTATTGTTATTATGCAATATTAATAGATAAACTGAAAGTTCAAATTTCTTGAGTAGCCTACATGGTGCATAGTGGATGTTAGATTCGACATATAATTATCATATTATGCTTATACACTTATATAATTTGTACAATTCAACTAATATTCTTTTGTCAAATATACAGATGAAAGGAGTCATAATCTTGTATCATATAAAGAGTCATTGTACGTACAACAATGATATTAATAAAACTTTTTGATGTTAATAACAATTAAATATCTTTATCACAAGTAATGTGACGACCCAAAGGGTCATCATCGCTCCCTTTTTTTGGGCTTCTGAGGCCTTGAAAACCTCTTATTCGGTTGCCTCAATTTGCATGCGCAGTCCGGGCGCAAAGCCAACAAATTTTTATATGGAAGTAAACGGACCCGGACCCGTGATGTGATGGTCCCGGAGGGTCCGTAGAGATATATGGGACCCGAGCGTATTTTCGAAATTGAAATCTGAGGTCCCAGGCCCGAGGACGGAATTTTAGAAAGAAATTGTTTATCTGAAAATGATATGAAAAATTGAAATGAAAATGAGTTAGAAAGTGATGGTAACGTGTGACGACCCGGCCGGTCATCTTTGAAATTCATGCCCGTTCCCCCCTTATCTGCTTCTCCTAAATTTATTTTTGCTATTTTGGTTTGCCGGGATGTTCGGTAATAGAATTCGGAGTGTTTTGGGACACTTAGTCCCTAAATGAGAGCTTAAGTGTTGGAAAATGGTCCGTAATCAGAACAGTGTCAAGACAATCTCGGAATGGAAGACCGATGGTTCTGTTAGCTCCGTTAGGTAATTTCAGGGTTGGGAGCATGTTCGGACTGTATTTTGGATGTCCGTAGCTCATTTAGGCTATAATTACCGAAAGTTTGAATTTTGAAGTTTCGGCCCAATAGTGAATTTTTGATCCGAGGGTCGTAACGGGATTCCAGAAGTTACTATTTTATTTGGGACGCGCGTGCAAAATTTAATGTCAAACGGACGTGTGTTGGTTGGGTTTGAATCGAAAGTGAGTTTGGTTAAGTTTTAAAGTTTTAAGTTCAAATCATGGATTATTTGAGTTTCCGGCGTTGTTTTAGGTGGTTTAAGGATTTGTACAAGTTTGAATGATGTTATGGGATATGTCTGTACGTTTGGTTGAGGTCCCAAGGGCCTCGGGTGTGTTTCGGATGCTCAACGGAGCAATTTGGAGTTTAGAATTGCAGCAGATATTGCAGGTCTGCTATCCTTCTTCGCATTCACGAAGGAAGCCCCGCGTTCTTGAAGCATTCCCCATTCCATTCATCACCTTCGCGTCCCTCTTCACGTGTTCGCGAAGCCCATCTTCCCCCTTCTTTGCGTTTGCGTCCTCACCCACGCGTTCTGTTAGAAATAACGCTCTACGCTAGAGGGGGGGGGGGGTGAATAGCGTATTAATAAAATTTGGCGTTTTCTTGCGGAATTTAAACTTTGCAGGAAATAAACAAATGCAGTAAAAATAAATTACACCACGATATATACTGGTTGGCCACACTTTGTGGTTAGTCCAGTCCCCGAGAGACTCTCTCGAGATTTCCACTAACAACCTTGTCAAGCTTAAGGTGCCCAACAAACCTTTACACTTGAGACTTGAATCACACAAATCTCAAACACTTGCTCGGAGGTTCCTCACCTCAAAGACTTCAATTTGCTCGGAGGTTCCTCACCTCAAAGACTTCAATTTGCTCGGAGGTTCCTCACCTCAAAGACTTCAATTTGCTCGGAGGTTCCTCACCTCAAAGACTTCACTTGCTCGGGGATAACAATCCCAAAGACTTCACTTGTTAAGCTTCCGGGTGCCTAACGAACCTTTACAACTTGAGAAATTGATACAACACAAGCCTCAACCAACCCGCTTAAGGAAACCTATCCCTAAGACTTTACAAGAAGAAATATAACACTCCTTCTTACTACAAGTGTTTAACAAGAACACTCTTTTACTCACTTTACAAGAACTCTCTCAAAGAGTGGATTATGAGTACAAAATATATGGCTCAAGAACACAACAACTCAATCAATAATCTTGGCTCTCAAAAAACAATGTAAGATATGAAATTTGAATCACAAGAATGTAATGTATGCTTTGTAATTTTTCTGCAGTGTTGTTGTGTTTTAAAAATGATTTTCAGAGAGTGTTTTATAGAGAAAATGGAGCAATAGACCGTTGCTTTTAGTTCCAGAAAACGCTCCTGAAAATCTGCCTGACAATCGATTGTTGATATTACACAATCGATTGTTGGAGCAAAATTTCAACAGTCCTTAAAAACCGGTTAAAAAGATTTCTGTTGAATTTAAAAAGAATGACAATCGATTGTTAAATTTAGACAATCGATTGTTGTTCAAATATTCAAAATATTTCTGGCAACTTTTTGACTAAAAGATTGAGTAAAGATTATACCATAAATACATTAGCCGTTGGAAAAAGTCCGTTTGGAAATATCACTAAGCACAATCGATTGTTAAAAAGTGACAATCGATTGTTCTTCATTTTTGAAGATTTTGAAAACATTCTGTAAGTTGTCCAAAACTTTGAGACTAAGTATAAAATCTGACAATCGATTGTTGAACAGTGACAATCGATTGTTGCTTCAAAAATGATTTCAAACGAAGTTTCTGTCTCGAGACAACATTTTAAAAACTAAGTATAGAATTTGACAATCGATTGTTTCTTCAAGACAATCGATTGTTAAACCCAATTTTCTCAAAACGAGTTTAAAAATCATTTTGGCACATATGCAAGTTATTTCTTTAAAAACTTATGATGCATGATTTTATGAAAATCATTTTAGGTGAGAGCCAATATTAGAAATAAGTCGTTGAGTCAAGATTACAAATTAAGACCTACTCAACAGTTGATTGCATCTTCTATTCTTGAACGCGTACTATCCATCTTGTACTTGGACTGTTATTGTTCCATCACCGATGCTTGTCTCAATGTTTGGCATTTATCAAAACCTACATGAATCAATACACGTTAGTTCGAGAACGTGTTTCTTACAATTTCCCCCTTTTTGATAATGGCAAACATGTATCGGGATATGCATAATGATAACAGTTCAAGATAATTCAATGTGCATCATAGACATGTTCATGTTGCATAAGATATTCCCCTCAAATGATGATTCCCCCTAAATGTGTGCAGTTATATCAAAGTGCATGGGAAATATATTATGCATGCATAGCCCGTTTATTTTCCCCCTTTTGACATTAACAAAAAGTGGCTAGATAACAAGTCTAATAATAGCATGCTAGTTCAACAAACGTCAACATAATCGATTATTATACGGGATAATCGAATAGTTTGCAAAAAAAAAAAAAAAAAAATTCCCCCTAAATATAAGATTCCCCCTGAATTTATGCAACACATTCAAAGAAAGCATGTAAGTATGCATAAACTCTAGTCTTGCATATAGCCTTTCTTTTCTTCCTTTTGAAAAAAGTATATACTTCCCCCTTTTTAAAATATCAAAAAATTCATATAATGGAAATAGGAGAGATATTTCAAATGAAAATCAACTTTCATTAAATAGATAAAATATTACATAGGCCATAAAAATACAAGAAAATATTTAATCCTCGTTATCATCATCTTCGTCCATGTTTTGCGGCGGTGCCTCAAATGGGACAAGATTGCCATATTGATAGTTGATATGGTCAAAATATCCTAGGACATAGCGGGACAAAGTGTCAACTTTTGTTTCAATACGGGTAAGATGATTTACTATCTCCGCATTTGGATCTTGATTTTGAGGCGGATTTTGAGGAGGATTTTGAGGAGGTTGATTATCATGATCGCCACCACTGTGAAATGAAGATTCAGAAATTTCCCAGTGTTTGGTCCGATTTTTAAGTGGACCATTTGCCGTGATAATGCCGGCGGATTCAAGAAAATGCATGACAAGAAGTGCATATGGAAGATGTTTGTCTTCGGCGAGAGCATCACGCATGTGAAGCTTGATTAATTTACAATAATTTAATCGAGCTCCGGAAGAAATGGCATGCATGAGTTTACAATCTTCTTGGGAGATAGTGGTGTGACTGCTTTTTCGGGGCTTGAGAACTCGGGTGATGAAATAGAATATCAACCGATAGTTCGGATCCATTCCCGTGATCGTAGGACGACGAGAAGTGAGACGTGGATCATAGTTAACAAGACCAGCTTGACGAAGAAAGGAGGTTTCGTCAAATAATTCTCCTTCTATTCCAACATATTGAGAAATGTCTTCTCCATCATTTGGGAGATAGGCAATGGTGTTTAGGAATTCATCTGAAATGATAATTTTAACACCATTTACAAAGGTGACAAGATCACCTTGATCGTTCTGGCGGAGATTTGAATAGAATGCCCGAACGAGTGTAGTATTTATAAAGTCAAAAGAAAGGAGAAGGAAGTTTAGAAGATTGCATTGCTGAAGAAAGTGTACAGCAAGACTGAAATTTTCAAGATACCTCATTGTGGAAAAACGAGGAGGAAGAATATCCCGTTTTTCGAATCTTGTAACAAAGCGATTTAGTGAAGCTTCGCTTCTGAAGAATAACACATCTCCATCTTGGTATGGAAACAGTCCGGGAGTAGGAGGAGCAGAGGCAGAGGCACCTTGCTTAGAAGCTCTAGTTTTTCTTGGCATTTTGATTGAAAGAGACTTGAGAAGACTAAAAATTTGCAAGGAGAGCTTTTGATAGAATTTGAAGACTTAGACTTGATTTTGTTGTGATATGAATGAAGAATACATCTCTATTTATAGAGTTGGAGAAGACATGGTATTCATGGCTGAATTGAAGACTCAAAAAACGCAGATTTTAAGGACCGCTGGAGACAATCGATTGTTTGCTGGAGACAATCGATTGTTGAGCAGATATGCCCGTTGGAATTCTGAAAAGAAAACTGACAATCGATTAAAGGGGTGTCAGCAGAGCAGAACGGTAAAAATTTTGAATTAATACCGTCTGACAATCGATTGTGTCATAGAGACAATCGATTGTGTAAAGTTTGACACAGATTCTGAGAATTTGGCTTGAAACAGAATGTTTTTGAAATTTCAGAAGATCACTGACAATCGATTGTTGAATTTGACAATCGATTGTGTACTGGGCAAAAAAAAATGGTCAGTCCTGAAAATTGATTTTGGAAGTATGGTAATCAATTTTGAATATATTATAATCAATTTTGGAATTATGACAATTGATTATGAATGAAACAACGTCATCAACACATGGTGGAAGATAATGATTCTTCGGATGAAAACGTTTTTATGAAAATAGATTTTCCATCATGAATACATATAATCAACACCAATTGTTATAAATACCAATTTAGAAAATCAAAACTCAATACAATTTATGCACTTAATCAATTATGCAATTTATCAAAATAACATTCATATCAATACTTGTGACATATAATACCAATTCAACTAGCTAAAGGGTAGAGTAAGGAACGATCATACCCGGTTTGTCTTGATGTCATCCTCCATCGTTGACATCTCAATTTGCTAGAAATTGAATTGAATGCTTCAAACGAGCACATTTGCATTTCCAACATTTAATCAAGTGAAGCCATTTCCGATATATATATATATAAACAATTTATCACCATAATAACAATTCAAAAACCAACCAGATATTTGTTAAGAAAATATCATCAATAAAATTTATGCAATCAATTCTTTCAAAGCACAAGTTCCCTCTTAAGTAAGACAAAATGGAATGTAATGACATTCCTCTTACTTGTAACAAATTGCCTAAAACATTTCTTCTTTTGATAAGAAGATTGTATTAAGGCTAATTCCTTTTACCATATTCACAAAAGAATAGGAAGGATATTGAGGAATATAAAATATGACGATTTCTATAAATTTATCAATTTTATTAACCAAAACAATACCTATTGTTATTTAGAAAGGCATTTGTCAAAACATATATTGCATGCTGTTTCAAATAGATAGTCAAATCATGAATCAACCATCTTATCACCTGTTTAAGCAAAACACATCAATTTGACATTTTACAGGAAATACCGATTGTTACAGAAGCAATGAAAGATCCATTTGACGGAGAGCATAACAAATGCATCAAATGTTATTTTATTAACAGTGATACACAAGGTTATTTCCAGCAATCCATATTGCAACAAATGTCAAAAATTTCAATTAAGCGCATTTGCAATAATGAGAACCAAAACAAAGCATGATTTAAAACACTTTGCTGTTTGAAAAGATTGTCAAGACATAATTCAACTAAACATGATTTTAGTAGGTACTCATTCAATGCACGAATCAACATTTGTCAAAGCATGGATCAAGCATTTAATAATTGATACTAGTAATCAAAAATGAATTTTCAGCATGTCAATGAACAAGTATAGTCAACAAGAAATTTCACAAATTGATTCTTACAGTTAACGCATGTCAACGTTTTTCAGGGTGAGAATCAAGTTGACAACTTATATGTTAATAACACCAGCTGCCATATATCAACAAATCTGTCAACATTAATAACTTGCACATATTCGGTTTTATCAAAAAGAATAGCTAACCGAAATTCCTCTCGATGCCTTTTGGGTATCGTGCTTGGCGCATCTACTACAATTTTGTAGTCTTCAAGCACACCTGCAAAAATACCTACGGAGAGGTTTTTGGTACCCATATCTTTTTGGGTCCTTTGGGGTTAGGCAAATAATAATTATAACCAAAAGATAAATCTCTATGTTTAGCAAAACACACAGGTGCAATGTGACATATCCGATTGCAATAATGGCATACTACGTTCGGATTGTGCCAATGCCTAGGTTGCGCCAAATACATTCTAGGTGATCTTGAGTCATTCCTAGAGGCGTTGAGAATCCTAGAGTCATTTCTAGGTTGTCTAACGTAGTTCGTTCTAGGCTTATCAACAATAGTCCTAGTATTGATTCTAGGCGATGTAAAGTGATTAACTCTAGATTCATTATTCCAATTTCTAGAGTTGTATCTAGGTGATCTAAAGGCGTTAGTTTTAGACTTGTTTTCATACATCCTAGCGTAATGTCTAGGTGGTCTAAAGGAATTTGTTCTAGACTCATTCACAACCCTAGAATTATTTCTAGGTGGAGCAGTAAAATTTCTAATGGGATTTTTGCTTTTATGCCGTTGATTATTCTTCGACGTTTCCTTTTCTTCAAAAACCTTAGGGACATCTATACTTCGTGATTCTAAAGTTTTCCTAAGTTCTGCGTTTTCTAACTTCAAAGAATCGCAGGAAGTACAAGTAGAGCATTTATCAACATAAGAAGCTTCATGCATAGTCTTAATGACTTGTCTAAGTTCTACACTATCATTTTGCAAAAACTGATTTTCTTTTACAAGATTCTCGTTATCAAGAGACAGATTTTCAAAATCTTTTTGTTTTAAAGAAAGTTGATTTTTGAAATCTTTTTCTTTCAATAAGAGACGTTCTTCAAAATCCTTTTCTTTTAAAGAGAGATTTTTCTGAAAATCTAATTCTTGCTGGGAAAGTGATTTCTTCAAATCTTTAATCATTTTGACAGCATTACCAAATTCACCATACAAATCTTCAAATGCAATTTGTAATTCTTCGAACGAGTGAGAATTAGAGATACTTACCTCTTCTTCGTTGTTTCCATCAAATATTGGAGGCATGGTGTAGCAATTTCCTTCACCGATTCCTGCAAAAGAATCATGAGTAGAAGCCATGGATGGTTCTCTCAAACTGTTAAGTTTTTCAGAGAGTATGGCTCTGATACCAATTGTTAGAAATAACGCTCTACGCTAGAGGGGGGGGGGGGTGAATAGCGTATTAATAAAATTTGGCGTTTTCTTGCGGAATTTAAACTTTGCAGGAAATAAACAAATGCAGTAAAAATAAATTACACCACGATATATACTGATTGGCCACACTTTGTGGTTAGTCCAGTCCCCGAGAGACTCTCTCGAGATTTCCACTAACAACCTTGTCAAGCTTAAGGTGCCCAACAAACCTTTACACTTGAGACTTGAATCACACAAATCTCAAACACTTGCTCGGAGGTTCCTCACCTCAAAGACTTCAATTTGTTCGAAGGTTCCTCACCTCAAAGACTTCAATTTGCTCGGAGGTTCCTCACCTCAAAGACTTCAATTTGCTCGGAGGTTCCTCACCTCAAAGACTTCACTTGCTCGGGGATAACAATCCCAAAGACTTCACTTGTTAATCTTCCGGGTGCCTAACGAACCTTTACAACTTGAGAACTTGATACAACACAAGCCTCAACCAACCCGCTTAAGGAAACCTATCCCTAAGACTTTACAAGAAGAAATATCACTCCTTCTTACTACAAGTGTTTAACAAGAACACTCTTTTACTCACTTTACAAGAACTCTCTCAAAGAGTGGATTATAAGTACAAAATATATGGCTCAAGAACACGACAACTCAATCAATAATCTTGGCTCTCAAAAAACAATGTAAGATATGAAATTTGAATCACAAGAATGTAATGTATGCTTTGTAATTTTTCTGCAGTGTTGTTGTGTTTTAAAAATGATTTTCAGAGAGTGTTTTATAGAGAAAATGGAGCAATAGACCGTTGCTTTTAGTTCCAGAAAACGCTCCTGAAAATCTGCCTGACAATCGATTGTTGATATTACACAATCGATTGTTGGAGCAAAATTTCAACAGTCCTTAAAAACCGGTTAAAAAGATTTCTGTTGAATTTAAAAAGAATGACAATCGATTGTTAACTTTAGACAATCGATTGTTGTTCAAATATTCAAAATATTTCTGGCAACTTTTTGACTAAAAGATTGAGTAAAGATTATACCATAAATACATTAGCCGTTGGAAAAAGTCCGTTTGGAAATATCACTGAGCACAATCGATTGTTAAAAAGTGACAATCGATTGTTCTTCATTTTTGAAGATTTTGAAAACATTCTGTAAGTTGTCCAAAACTTTGAGACTAAGTATAAAATCTGACAATCGATTGTTGAACAGTGACAATCGATTGTTGCTTCAAAAATGATTTCAAACGAAGTTTCTGTCTCGAGACAACATTTTAAAAACTAAGTATAGAACTTGACAATCGATTGTTTCTTCAAGACAATCGATTGTTAAACCCAATTTTCTCAAAACGAGTTTAAAAATCATTTTGGCACATATGCAACTTATTTCTTTAAAAACTTATGATGCATGATTTTATGAAAATCATTTTAGGTGAGAGCCAATATTAGAAATAAGTCGTTGAGTCAAGATTACAAATTAAGACCTACTCAACAGTTGATTGCATCTTCTATTCTTGAACGCGTACTATCCATCTTGTACTTGGACTGTTATTGTTCCATCACCGATGCTTGTCTCAATGTTTGGCATTTATCAAAACCTACATGAATCAATACACGTTAGTTCGAGAACGTGTTTCTTACACGTTCACGTAGGGTCAGTCCTAGACCCCCTTTTTTTCCCTTCTACGTGTTCGCGTGTCCAATGTCGCATTCGTGTAGGTTCCAATACCAGGCCTTCGCGTTCGCAGCCCTATCCTCGTGTGCGCGAAAAATAATCTTCACCCTCTTGAATTTTCCTCTCCGCGAACGCGATCCCCTCTCCGCAATTCCCGATGAACAAATGTCTGACCAGTTCATATATTTCAAAAAAACGAACCCTTCTTCCATTTTTACAAAAACTCAAGCTAGAGAGCTCGGTTTTGGGAGATTTCTCGAGGAGTTTTCATAGGCAACATCAGGTAATGATTCCTTACTCCTCTATGATTAAAACCTACTAATCTAATCTCGAATTCAAGCTTTAATTTGAGATTTTGAATGAAAATTTGGGTAAAGTTCTTAAACCTAACTTAGATGAGTTGAAAAGGCATTTGACCTCCGATTTGGAAGATTTTTATATGGTTAGACTCGTGAGAGTACGAGGTTTATGAAAATGTAAAAATTATTCGATTCTGAGACGTTATCCTGAGGGAAATTTTGGTCATTTCGCCTATTTTCATGCCTTAGCTTTAATTTTAACAGCGTAATTAGTTACTTACGATGTTATTTACGATATGTAATTGGTTTGAATATATTTGGGCCACTCGGAGTCGGATACTCGTGGCAAGGGCATTATTTCTTAGCGGTTTTGTACCAATTCGAGGTAAGTGGCTTGTCTAACCTTGTGTGGGGACCTCTCCCCTTAGGATATATTAATTGTTGTTTAAAGTCCTTGTTCGCGAGGTGACAAGTCTGTACTGGTGCTAATTGTTGAAAATTCTCCTTACTTGACTTATTTAGACTGTGTTTTTTCGTGCATTTAACTGTTAAAAATGTGATTTCACTTATTTAGCTTCGGAAAAGCATGTTAGTAATTTATTTGCTCTATCTAACTAAATTGCAAATGCCTGCCCTCTTTGTGAGCATGCTAGCAAACATTTATATTGTTGCTATATTTGGTTTCTTTCTGTTAAATATTGACTTATTGTGAAGTGTTTACGTTTGGGACTATAGGTTCAATTCCCGGGAGATTCCCCTGTTATTGGTATGTTGGACTACGGGTTCAATTCCCAGGAGATCCTATGATTCTAGCATGACAGACTACAGGTTCAATTCCCAGAGATCCTTTGTTATTGGTATAAAGGACTGTGGGTTCAATTCCTGGAGATCCTCTGATATTGGTATAAAGGACTGTGGGTTCAATTCCCAGACATCCTCGGAAATTGATAAGGTGGACTGCGGGTTCGATTCCCGGAGCTCCATGTAGAGATCCTGACTGTTGAGTGATTTGCGTTGTGTTTGTAGTTTGTACTTGTTGCCTCTCTGTCTTTAATTTCTGTCTTGTTAGATATTCAGATTTATTTCATTATCTACTATTTATTTATTTTTACATTATTTCATATGTTCTTCTCAGTTGGGCCTCGACCTTCCTCGTCACTACTTCATCGAGGTTAGGCTTGACGCTTACTGCGTACCGCTGTGGTGTACTCATGCTACTCTTCTGCACACTTTTGTTGTGCAGATCCAGGTACTCTTGATCGGGCACGCTATCAGTGATTAGGCGCTATTCTCGAAGATCTGAGGTATGCATCTGCCGCGTCCGCAAAGCTGAAGAGTCTCCCTCTATTTTACCTTTAGTTAGTAGTTTTATCCATGTATTCTCTCGTTGTAGACACTTCTGGAGGTTAGAGCCATGTGTTATACTTTACTCTTAGCCTGTGTTGCCCGTGTATTTCCAGGTCTTGGAGGTTTTTACGTTATTTGAGTTGACATGTATGTGCTACGCGTCACTCTATACATTATCTTATGCCATTCATGTTTTATTTATCGTTTCCGCAAAGATTTGTTGAACTTCCTCAGTGCGTCAGGCTTACCTAGTCGCAAAGACTGGGTGCCGTCATGATAGGTTCACGATTGGTGAACTAGGGTCGTGACATAACGGGCTCGTGTTTTGGTTCCGACACCCGGTACAGGTCTTAAATGAGAGTTAAGCGCTATCAGTAAAGTTTGGTTGAAAACGGACGTCATTTGACGGGTTCCAGACAAAAAAATGGAAAACTTTGGAAGTTACTAACTTTGAAATGAAAATCATGTGTTTGGAGATTTGATTCTATGTAAATGATGTTATTTTAGCGATTTGATCGCACGAGTAAGTCCGTAGGATGTTCCTGAGTTAGTGTACATTTTTGGTTTGGAGCCCCGAGGGCTCGAGTGAGTTTTGAGTGAGGTCCAGGAGGTATTAGGCTTAAAGAAAAAGCAGGTTCAGGTAGTGTAGACACCAACGCGGACATTTCTGTGCGGTCCGCGCTGGAGCCATGCGGCCGCGAGGCACTTCTATGCGGTCCGTGTGGCTGAGTCGTGCTGGATGCTGGTTAACCAGCATGGCCGCACACCAAATCAGTGCGGTCCGCGCTGGTTGGGTTCAGAGGAGCCCCAGTTTTCCATTCCATTCAACGCGACCGCAACACATTTTTGTGCGATCTGCGTCCGGTCATCAGAGAGGTATAAAAGTTTGAAAAATTTCAGTCTTTTTCCACTTTTCAAAAACCCAAGGAGCGATTTTCCAAACAACTTTTCTTCTCCAAAACGATTGGTAAGTGATTTATAACTTAATTTTACTACTCCTTATTATCTTTTAACATAATTTCAACTTCAATCAAAGGTTTTCATAAATGAGAATTTGGGGTTTTGGAGTAGAACCTACGTTTTCTTAAAATTGAGGATTTGGACCTCAATTTAAGGTCTGATTTCAAAACAAATCATAGATATTAACTCGTGGGGGAATGAGTAACCCGGTTTTGGTTCGAACCTCGAGTTTTGACCACGTGGGCCGGGGGCATTTTAGGAATTTTTGGGTAAAACTTTGGGAATTTCATTCTTATGCATTCGAATTGATTTAACTAGAATTTGTTGATACATTTGAGTAAATTATGATTAGATATCGTTGGTTCGGGGTCGAATTCTAGAGGAAAGGCTATTGTTGAGCTTTGAGTTGCTATTTTCGGATTCGAGGTAAATGTTTGATCTAACTTTGGCTTGAGGGAATAGGAATAGGATAATATTTGCTATGTGCTATGTGGAGTCGGTGTTTAGGTATGGTGACGGTTACCTATGCGCCCGAGTCTAGCATGACCGTGAGTCATATTTGCTATTAAAATTTCGAAAGAAGTGGATAATTGTGATAATTACTTGTTAAATGAACTATGAAGTGATGGTTGAGAAACAAATGAACTAAAAAAGGAATTTTGGCATTTTTCCCTTGCCGGGACTCATTGTTGAGCTGTTTTCCCTTGTCGCGACCTATTGTTGAGCTGTATTCCCTTGCCGGGACCTATTGTTGAGTTATTCTCCCTTGCCGGACTTATTGTTGAGTTATTCTCCCTTGCTGGGATATTTTATTTTGTTATATATTCCTTTCCCGTTTGGTTGTGACCATTGATTGGGCGAGGAAGAGAGAGATTATGCACGAAGGGTCTTTCCGTGCCACGTTTCTTGATTATTTGAGTACGAAGGGTCATTCTGTGCTTTGATGTGAGAGTTATGTGAGGAAAGCACGAAGGGTGATGTCGTGCACTATGTATTGAGAGTAAAAGCACGAAAGGTTTTGCCGTGCAATGTGTATTGAGAGTAAAAGCAGGAAGGGTGATGCCGTGCATTATATTTGACAGTTTTGGTGAGAAACGAGAGTAAAAGCACGAAGGGTGGTGCTGTACAGTTGTTGACTCACCGGCTGTTCTCTATTTAATGGTATATATTCAGTTCCTTTCTTGTTCGTTGGACTTATAATTGAATTGCTACACCCCCAACATGTCCCTTCCCCATTATCTGTTTACACTTTCGTTATCTTTCCATTATTGCATATATATCTGTACATGTTGATTGTGGTAGGTCCGGTTTAGAATCGTCACTACCCCGTCGGGGTTAAGCCAGGCACTTTCTAGCACATGGGGTCGGTTGTGCTGATACTATACTTCTAAGACTTTTTGTGCACAGGTCAGGACACATCATACGGATCACAGCAGTAGCTGGGGAGCGATCCGTCAGTCCAGAGACTCCGAGGTAGTTCGCTGGCGTTCGCGGGCCCTAAGTCTCATCTATCTCTTTCTGTTTGTTTTATTGTATAAAAAAAGACTTGTTATACATTTCTTTCAGACTGCTATATATAGAACTCTGTTAGTAGTTCGTGAGTAGTGACACCAGATGCTGGGTAGTGCTATGCCATAGTCTTCAGCACTTTATTAAAATTTCGGTTAGAAGTCTTCCCCGCATTTTATTTAATTATTTCGGTTATTATAATTGTTTGGATTAATGTTTTATGGAATATTTTAAAAGGGTTGGCTTGCCTAGCTCCTACAGTTGGCGCCATCACGACTCCCGATGGTGGGAAAAAAATGGGTCGTGACAAGTTGGTATCAGAGCTCTAGGTTACTTGGGTCTCACAACTCACGGAAAAGCTCGGTAGAGTCTGAGGGATCGGTACGGAGACGTCTGTATATATCCCCTAGAGGCCACAGTGTAAGGAAAAACTTAGCTTTGTTCATTCTTGTCGTGCGATTCTGTTTTTCAAATATTGATTATCATTCTACTCTGTTCTTTCGCAGATGGCGAGAACACGTGCGTTTTCTTCTTCCGCGCAGCAGCCTGAGCCCCCAGTAGCATCTCCTGTGAGCGGCAGGGCCGAGGCCGTGGCAGGGGCAGAGCTCAGCCCTGGTAGCAGCTCCAGAGGTGGAGCCTCATATTGACTTTGATGCGGAGGTTCCAACCCCACCAGCTCCAGTAGGCCCAACTCAGGTCCCAGGATGGGTGATGTTTTTCCCGGACCTCCAGGACGCTCTCATCTGTATAGCAGGCTATATGGACAATTTCGCTAGAGCGGGCTTGCTGCCACTAGCACCAGCCACTTCTCAGGTTGGAAGAGGGGTTCAGAATCCTACTACACGTACTCCGGAGCAGGAGCTCCCTAGACTCAGGTTCCATTAGTTCAGCCCGCAGTGGCAGCTCAAATAGGCATTACAGCTCAAGCCGGAGGTGGGATGGCCATGTCCTCGGATGCTTTGTGGAGACTTGATCGGTTCTCCATGATTTTCACCACCACTTTCAGCGGTGCTTCATCGGATGATCTGGAGGATTTCCTATTCAGTTGTCATGAGATTCCTCAGGACTATGGGGATAGTAGAGACCAATGGGGTCGACTTTTGCACCTTCAGGCTTGCAGGATCCGCCAAGACTTGGTGGAGGGATTATTGATTATCTAGACCAGCAGGGTCTCCAGCTTTGACATGGGATTAGTTTGCGGAGTTTTTTTTGGAGAAGTTTTTCCCTGTCGCTCAGTGGGAGTCACTTCGCAGACAGTTTGACCGCCTCCAGCAGGGCTCCATGACAGTTGCACAGTGTGAGACCAGATTTATTGACTTGGCACGCCATGTAGTTCTGATACTCCCTACAGAACGAGAGAGGGTTCGGAGGTTCATTGATGGATTGATTCAGCCGATTCTCCTTCAGATGGATATGCGAGTTGGAAGTGATATTACCTTTTAGGAGGCGGCCAATGCAGCCCGCCGGGTAGAGATGGCACTGGTTCGAGGAGCTAGTCAGGGTTCAAACAAGAGGCCTCGACATTCTGGCAGATTTAGTGGTACCTCATCCGGAGGTAGGGATTTCCATGAAAGAGGCCATCCCCCGAGACCCTTCCATTCGGCATTTCAGGTTTTTCATGGTACTCCGGGCGGTGGTGGTCATCAGCAGTATTATTCGGACCAGCAGTCCTTCAGTGCACCACCAGCCCACATCAGTGCCGCGCCACTTCAGAGCTTCAGGGGAGGACATACCGGTTGACAGGTCCAGCAGTCTCACCCTCCAAGGGGATGTTATGGTTCTGGTGACCCATGCCATATTGTCAGGTTTTGCCCTCTAGCCTCGAGTAGTTTTCAGCAACAGGTTCCTCGTCCTACAATTCACGCAGCAGGTGATCCACAGGTTGCCCAATCAGCTAGAGGCGGGGGTAGAGATCATAGAGGTGGAGGGAGAGACCATAGAGGTGGAGCTCGGACAGACAGAGGCAGGGGTCAGCCTGCAACAGATCATCCAAGAGATACAGTTCAGGGAGGTGGGGGCCAGCCCCGTTGTTATTCATTGCCAGGTAGGCCCAAGGCCGACTCATCTGATGTTGTGATTACAGGTACCATACTTGTCTGTGATAGAGGTGCTTCAGTATTATTTGATGCCGGATCTACTTATTCCTATGTGTAATCCTATTTTGCACCCTATTTGATCATGGCTAGTGAGGCTTTGGGTATTCCTCTATATGTGTCCACACCGGTTGGAGATTCTATAGTGGTTGACCAATTGCATCGTTCTTGTGTGGTGGTATTTGAGGATTTTGAGACCCGTGTCGACTTATTGCTTTTAGACATGGTGGAATTTGATGTTATATTATGGATGGGCCGGTTGTACCTGTATCATGCCATTCTGGATTGTCATGCTAAGACCATGACTTTGGCCTTGCCTGATTTGCCCCGACTTGAGTGGAGTGGGACCCCAGGTCATAGCGTTATTTCGTATGTCAAGGCTTGACGTATGGTTGATAAGGGGTGTCTAGCATATTTGGCGTTTGTTCGCGACTCGAGCACAGAGGTTTCATCTATCGACTATGTTCTTATTGTTCAGGAGTTCCCCGAAATTTTCCTTTCAGACCTACTGGGTATGCCGCCCGACAGGGATATTGATTTCTGTATTGATCTGGCTCTTGGCACTCAGCCTATTTCCATTCTACTGTATCGCATTGCCCAGCCAGAGTAGAAAGGGTTGAAAGAGCAGCTTCAGGACTTGCTTGATAAGGGTTTTATTAGACCCAGTGTATCACCTTGAGGTGCACCCGTGTTGTTTGTGAAGAAAAAGGACGGGTCGATAAGGATGTTCATTGATTATCGACATATGAACAAGGTGATGATAAATAACAAGTATCCACTGCCGAGGATTGACGATTTGTTCGACCGGCTTCAGGGTGCTAGGGTGTTCTCAAAGATAGATTTGAGGTCTGGTTATCATCAGCTAAGGATTAGGGCATCTGATGTCCCTAAGACAACATTTTGTACTCGGTATGGGCATTATGAGTTTTTGGTCATGTTCTATGGGTTGACCAATGCCCCAGCAGAATTCATGGAGTTGATGAACCGAGTGTCCAGACCTTATTAGGATTTATATTTGATTGTATTCATTGACGACATCTTGGTATACTCCCGCAGCCAGGAGGAGCATGAGCAACACCTCAGAGTGGTTCTTCAGACTCTGAAGGATAGTTGGTTGTACGCCAAGTTCTCAAAGTGTATATTTTGGTTGAGTTCAGTCCCATTTCTGGGTCATGTTGTACCAGCAGAGGGTATTCAGGTGGACCTGAAGAAGATACATGTAGTCAAGAACTAGCCTAGACCAGCTTCAGCTACAGAGATTCGGAGCTTCTTGGGGTTAGCTGGTCACTAGAGATGTTTCGTGGAGGGGTTTTCATCCATCACAACCCCGGTGACTAGATTGACTCAGAAGGATGCCCAGTATAGGTGGTCAAATGAGTGCGAGGCGAGCTTCCAAAAGCTCAAGACAACTATGACTATGGCACCGGTATTGATTTTGCTCATGGGATCTGGGCCTTATACTGTGTATTGTGATGCTTCCCGCATCGGGCTTGACACAGTGCCGATGTAGAACGCCAAAGTCATAGCATATACTACGAGGCAATTGAAGATCAACGAGAAGAATTATCTAGTTCAAGACCTAGAGTGTCAACCATTGTTCATGCCTTGAAGATTTGAAGGCATTATTTGTATGGTGTGACGTGTGAGGTGTACACGGATCACAAGAGCATGCAGTACTTGTTCAAGCAGAAAGATTTGTATATTAGACAGCGGAGGTGGTTGAAGTTGTTGAAAGATTATGATGTTTCTATTTTATACCGCCCGAGAAAGGCAATGTGTTGGCTGATGCATCGAGTAGAAAGTTCGTTAACATGGGTAGTTTTTCCTATATTTCGGTCAGCCAGAGACCGCTTGCCTTGGATGTTCAGGACTTGGCCAATAGATTTGTGAGATTGGATATTTCTGAGCGCAGCAGGGTGTTATCTTGCACGGTTGCTCACTCGTCATTGATGGAGCGTATCCGAGAGCGGCAGTCTGATGATCCCCATTTGTGTGTCCTGAGAGACACTGTGCAACAAGGAAGTGCCAGGGAGATGACTTTAGGAGATGACGACGTGTTTAGATTGCAGGGGCGAGTGTGTGTGCCCAAAGTTGATGGTATTTGAGAGTCGATCTTAGCGGAGGCGCACAGTTCTCGGTATTCTATTCACCCGGGCACCGCGAAGATGTATCAAGATCTGAGACAACATTATTGGTGGCACATAATGAAGAAAGACATTATTGCATATGTGGCTCATTGTCTGAATTGTCAGGAGTTTAAGAACGAGCATCAGAGGCCCGGTGGGTTATTTCAGAGGATTGAGCTTTCCGGGTGGAAGTGGGAGAGAATCACCATTGATTTTTTTACTGGCCTTCTGATGATTCGGAAGAAGTTTGATGTGATATGGGTTATTGTTGATAGGCTGTCCAAGTCAGCACATTTCATCCCAGTTGCAACCACCTATTCATCCGCGAGGTATGCTAAGATTTATATCAGAGAGATCGTTCGCCTTCATGGGGTGCCCATATCTATTATTTCAAACCGGGGTCTGCAGTTTACCTTGCATTTCTGGAGAGCTGTACAATATGAGTTCGACACCCTGGTCTAGTTGAATACATCATTTTACCCCAGACGCACAGACAGTCTTAGAGGACTATTCAGATTTTTGAAGATAATCTCTGAGCCTTCGCTATTGATTTTAGAGGCTCGTGGGACCAGTTCTTGCCTTTAGTAGAGTTTTCCTACAACAACGGCTACCAGTCTAGTATTCAGATGGCCCCGTACGAGGCGTTGTATGGTAGACGGTGTCGGTCCCAAGTCGGATGGATTGAGCCTGGAGAGGCTTGGTTATTGGGTACAGATTTGGTACATGAGGCCTTGGATAAGGTCAAGATCATTCAGGACAGACATTAGTCAGCTCAGTCTAGGAAGAAGAGTCATGCATATCGTAAGGTCAAGGATGTTACTTTCATGGTTGGTGAGCGAGTATTGCTCCGTGTATCGCCTATGAAGAGCGTGATGAGGTCCGGGAAGAAAGGCAACCTTAGCCCTAGCTATATTGGCCCATTTGAGATTCTTGACCGTGTGGGGAAGGTGGCTTATAGACTTGCCTTGCTGCCTAGCTTGTAAGCCATGCATCCAGTTTTTCATGTATCCATGCTTCGGAAGTATCACGGCGATCCCGCCCACGTGTTAGATTTTAGTACTATCCAATTGGACAAGGATCTGTCATATGAGGTGGAGCCGGTGGCTATTTTAGACCGGCAGGTTCGGCAGTTGATGTCATGGAGATTTCCTTCAGTGCGTGTTCAGTGGAGAGGTCAGCCTCCTGAGGCATCGACCCGGGAGTCCGAGTCCGACATGCGGAGCCGTTATCCCCATCTATTTCCCGACCCAGGTACTTCTTCCTTTTGTCCATTCGAGGACGAACTGTTGTTTTAGAGGTGGAGGATGTGACGACCCAAAGGGTCATCACCGTAATTCTTCCTTTATTTGTGCTGTCGAGGCCTTGAAAACCTCTTATTCGGTTGCCTCGATTTGCATGTACAGTCCGGGAGCGAAGCCAGAAAATTGTTATGTGGAAATATTTGAATTCTGTGTTAAAAACTATGAATTTTGATAATTTATATGAATAAACGTCAATACCACACTAGAGGAGGGGGGGTGATTTGTGTGGTACCTAATTTTCACGTTAGAAGAACCTGGTTCTTCTAAGTGTTCTAACTACTGCAGTTTGCGGAAATGTAAAAATTGAAAGTAAAGTGCACAACTATTTTTACGTGGAAAACACCTGGCTCAAAAGGTGAAAAACCACGACCTACTACTCAGTAGGATTTTCCCAAACTCCACTAAAATCAATGAGCCAAAAACAACATTTACAGAACTCTTGTAAACCTAAGGATTAAACTCTAATCCCAGTCTGGCACATAGCCTCAGCTGCTGCGACACTATCAAGTTAACTCTAACTTGATGACTCAACATACCTAATACAATTGCTTCTAACTAAGCTGAAAGGTACAATATAAAACCTACTACTATTGAACTAGAAATAAAACAATCAGATGGATCTGGTTCTTCTATAGGATCATGTAGCTCCAGGCATCCACACTTGTAACTTGCATATATTGCTTGCAAATCAGACTCGCTCTTTTTGCTCTCAAATATGCTTTTACTTCTGCTTGTGTGTGTTGCCTAAAAAGAGAACTAACTCAATCATATATTGAGTTAGGCCAATACAAAATCCAACCCTTATCCTAACTTAGGATTAAGTTCTATTCACATAAGGAGGCTGTCCTCCTTATCCCAATGCAATATTTTCGATTATGATCAGAAGATATTGACGCGTGATCTTTGATGCATTATCTCCTCACGTGCTCTGAATGTGCCCTTGTTGGTTCAGCTTGTGTAGTACAAGATGGACCAGGTCCTTCTATCTTCAAAACTCAGCTGAAAATTGGGCCAACAATTTCCCCCTTTTTTATGATGACAAACTCTGTGCTTATTATGATCAGGAACCTGTAGACTTAGCTGAAATCAACACTTAGAAAATCATTTAACTTATCATTAAGGAGGTCAGATATAGGTCATAAACATCACTAGTTCAGGAAAAACATTTTTAAGCACAACATCTCCCCCTTTTGGCATCATCGAAAAGTCACATAAATGATGTGAATTCTCGAAGTTAATATCTACTCATGGCCGCTAGGGCAACTGCAAGTGAACACATGTTCAAGTAAATCAGAAATCATCTCAGAAATAACTATTTAGAACAAGATTAACAAGAACCAGAAAAGTTTCATTCATTGATTAAAGAGATGTTCCCACTAAGAAGTCCACAAAAAGAAACATAAAACTTCCAACAATGAGCAAAAAATGAGAAAATAGACCAAGAACCATATAAATTTGTCACTGAAGGGGGGAACGTAGTAGGTTCATGCCTTCATTCTTCTCATCTCCTTGGCAAGCTCAGCTCTAAGTCCATTTATTTCTCCCTCCAATTTTGCCACCATGTCATTAAGCCTTGCTATTTCAGCATCCTTCAGTCTAATTTCCTGAAGTAAGGACCTGACTTTGCTATTTACAGGAGTTTTAGCTAATGGACCAGGTTCAACATGAACAGTGCTAAGCAGATAGTCACAACTTTGAAGAGTCTTGATGCCAAAGTGTTCCTTGCTAGATGCCATCTCCCAATTCTTCAAGGGAACATGTAGACGTTCAAGCACTGTAGTCATAATAATTCCATAGGGGATGACATGGGCCTTTGAACTATTGATTACCCTTTCCAGCAGCTTCACCATGAACACAAGCCAGTTGATTTGCTTACTTTCAGCAAAGCACTGCATCAGCACAAGGCCCATATAATTTGCAGTGTGCCTTCTTTCTTGTCTGGACAGGAGGCATTTGTTGACAAACTCAAAGAGCACCTTGTGCTCAGGCCTCATCTTACTCTTCTGCACTGCCCTGGCCTCAGGCACTTCTGCCTTTGATGTGGTATCACAAAAGTTTCTAGTAATCAGTAGCTCTGAAGGTAATCCATCTAAACAAGACCATCTTTGCCTTGTGTAATCATCATATCCTTCATAGGGGATATTCAAGATCTCACCCAACTTCTCAGCATTAAACTTTACCTTGACCCCCTTAACAGAGCTTGTCACCACACCATTCTTCACTGGCCCATTTGCCATATATACTCAACCAGTTCCTTCCTAGCTAGTTTCCCATTCAACTGACGGACCGTGTCCTTCCACCCTTGAGCTTCCAGAGATGTGAGAAGCCTCAACATGCCTGGCTCATCCAACTCTTTCAACAGCCTATCCTTCAGAATTTTTCTTTTGCTAAAATTGGCAAATCGATCCTGTTCACTCTGAGAATCATCTTCTTCTTCTTCATCAACCTTTTTCACCTATTTGCCTTTAGAAGCAGATCTTGTTCTCTTTGCCATGGAGGACTCAGCAGGTACAGCTTTGGAAGACTTCTTGGAAGAAGTCTTAGTCTCCTTGGATTTTTTAATAGGATCCTTCTCAGTTTGTTTTGCTGGATGGACCTGTTCCATCACCTCTTCGTCCTCCTCACCCACAGTTTCTAAACTCTCATCAACCTTCCCCTTTCCTTTTTCTAGTCTTTTCTTCTTACTTTCTTCCAGTGCCCTCTTTAACTCAGCTTCACTTTCTCTCACTTTGCTCCTTGTTGTTCTAGCCCTAGGTGCAATCTTGGGAGATGCAGTTTTGGATTTCTTTGATTGTTTAGCAGCAGCAGGAGTTTTAAGGGAAAAGGAATTTCTTTTCTTGGGTTCATAGCTATCCCCCAACTTCTTCATCAAGTCAGCCAATGTCTCATCCACAGATGGACCAATTTGTTTGTTTAAATCTACCAACCCCTTAGCAGCTTCCCCAGATTCACTTCCCGCTGAATGTGATACCCCATTACCCCACTTCCACAGATAGATAACACCTTCTTCCTCCTTTTCTTCATTTGTTCTATAGACTCATACCCAGAAATGTTCTTAACTTCCCCCACCAAAACATATCGATTCTTTACTTTTTCACCTACATCCACTGAAACAAAACAAGATTTTACCTCTATTGGATTTTCTTGAGGCGGAGAATTTTTAGAAGACCCAGGTTCATCTCCCTCACTTATAGAAATGTATTGATCCGACTCAGAGCTGGACTCAGTGACCTCTGTTTGGGGCTCCTTCTTTTGACTTGCTTTCAACTTCTCGTTTAATGTTTTTCTTAAAGGTCCAATTGCCACTGCTTTTCTAGCTATCATTTTTGTTCGACAAAACCTTGATTTTGGGGATTCAGCAGGAGAGGTAGAGGATGAGGTGGTGTTGGGTGACATTGGTGGTGGGGTTCCTGGATTATCTTAAGGATTAGTCATTTTGGGCAGTGAATTTGTGGAAGACTCTAAGAATATTTGGGAAATTTTTGAGGGATTTGGAGATGAAGGAGATGATCAGAGGTTTTAGAGGCTAATGAAGGCTATGAGATGACTTAAGAGGTCTTTTAAAGAGCGTAATTATTGCATCAGAAAAAGCACTTTTCAGGCATCAGTATGAGTCTAATCAGTGTCGATTTATGGTCTCCTTATTAATTAAAATTGCTAAGGTTTAAGAAAAGAGTTCTATTATTCTTTAGAGTTCTAAATACAAGAAACTAGTTCAATTGGCTTCCAACAGATAAAATTTTGAGATGACTGGAATTTCTAGGACTCTTCCTCATGATTGAAAATTAAATTTTTCTAATTGTGCACAGTATAGAAACATACCTGACTTTCCTCATGAGTACATATTGATGAACCAAGTTCTTCATATGACACTTCTCTTGATCATGCCTCAAATGTCAGAATAAAAAATTTGTAAGAGATTAGTGAATTACATAACCACAAGTCACAGGAGTATAATTATTTAAAAGTATTTAGCTGAGTATGAATTAGTCTAATATTCACAGATTTAAGAACTATTAACCAAATTTTTTTTTCAATTGTACATTCTGAACATGACCTCTCAGGTGATCTTAATCATCCCTAATTCCAACATGTTCCTCTCAAAGTTTTCTCTACTTAGTGCCTTGGTGAAGATGTCAGTTATTTGTTTATCAGAGGCACATAATTCTATGGAAATTATCCCCTTTTCATAATTGTCCCTTAAGAAGTGGTGTCTAACATCTATGTGCTTAGTCCTCTTGTGATGAACATGGTTCTTTGTCATACTAATTGCGCTGGTGTTATCACAAAAAATAGGTATGCATCCCACTTCAATTCCAAAATCTACCAATTGTTGCTTGATCCATAGTAGTTGAGCACAACATGAGGCAGCAACAACATATTCAACTTCAGCAGTGGAGAAGGCCACGGAATTCTGCTTTTTGGTAGCCCATGATACAAGATAGGATCCTAGAAAGTGTGCCATACCTGAAGTACTCTTCCTGTCTACTATGTAACCTGCATAGTCAGCACCATCATATCCAATTAAGTCAAAATTACTACCTTTTGGATACCACAAACACATATCAGTTGTGCCTTTTAGATATCTTAATATTCTTTTGACTGCAGTCAAGTGTGACTTCTTTGGATTTGCTTGGAAACGAGCGCAAAGTCCTACACTGAAAAAAATGCCAGGTCTGCTGGCAGTAAGATACAAAAGTGAACCAATCATACCCCTGTACAACGTTGATCAACTTATGAACCAGGTTCCTCAGCAGCTAACTTTGTGGCAGTTGCAATAGGAGTATTTATTTCTTTGGGTTCTTCCATTTTAAATTTCTTGATCAGTTCTTTTGTGTACTTCTGCTGATGAATCATGGTACCCTTTGGACTTTGTTTGATTTGCAACCCTAAGAAGAAATTGAGTGTCCCGTCATACTCATTTCAAATTCACTGCCATTAGTTTTGCAATATCATTGCTCAACCTCTCTGTAGTGGCCCCAAAAATTATTTCATCGACATAAATCGGAACAACTAGAAGATCTTTACCTTTTTCCTTTAGAGTACTATCAATTTTACCTTTTTTGTACCCATGCTCCAGAAACAATTTCTACAATCTTTCATACCAAGCTCTTGGGGATTACTTGAGACCATAAAGAGCCTTGTCCAGTTTGTATACATGATCAGGACATTCTATGCTTTCGAATCCAGGAGGTTGCTTCACAAACACTTCTTCTTTGAGATAGCCATTTAGAAAAGCACTTTTCACATCCATTTGATGAAGAGTGATTTCCATACGTGTTGCAAAGGTTATGAGAAGTCTAATTGCTTCAAGTCTGGCAACTGGAGCAAAAGTCTCATCATAGTCAATGTCTTCCTCTTAACTATACCCTTCAACCACCAACCTTGCCTTATTTCTTGTAAATGTTCCATCTTCATCCAGCTTGTTTCTGAAGACCCATTTTGTCCCAATGACTGACCTGTCCTTAGGTCTTGGAACCAAGTGCCTGACTTTGCTTCTTTCAAACTGATTGAGTTCTTATTGCATAGCATTTATCCATTCTGAATTTTGTAGAGCTTCACTCACATTCTTAGGTTCAATCAGGGACAAAAATGCATCAAATGCACACAGATTCTTCAATTGTGATCTAGTCTTGGCTCCAGATGTGGGACATTGATTATGTTCTCAATGGGGTGAGAACTCAAGTACCTGTGATATTTTCCCATCAGCTAGTTTCTGCTAGCTTCTCCTTCATTGTTATGTTGTAGAGGCACGAGTTCTGGGATAGGTTCCTTTAGAGAATTTTGTGCATTTTCTCTCAGATTTGTTCCCCTTGTCAGGTTGCCCAGGGAAAAAGGACCTATTTCATCACCTGTTTCTTCTTGGATGCCTCCTTAACTTGTGATGTAGCTTCAGTCAGTTGTCTCACCAGTCTAATAGCTTCATCTTCATATTCCTGCCTCTCAGAAAGAGTGTTAGTTTCATCAACAATAACATGTACACTTTCTTCTACACATAGAGTTCTTTTGTTAAATACTTCATAAGCTTTGCTATGTGAAGAATATCCCAAGAATACTCCCTCATCACTTATGAGATCAAACTTACCAAGGGAATCTTTGCCATTATTGTGCTCATAGCACTTCCAACCAAAAGCCCTTATGTGGGATATATTTGATTTTTTCCCTTCAAGTAACTCATAGGGAGTTTTCTCTACCAGTGGTCTGGTCATACACCTGCTTATTATGTAGCATGCTATATTTATTGCCTCTGCCTAAAAGCTATGAGGTAGTTTACTGGAAAGTAACATAGTCATTGCCATATCCTCAAGGGTCATGTTCTTCCTTTCAACTACCACATTTTGCTGGAGTTCTAGGGGCAGAGAAATTATGATCTATTCAATTTTCATCACAAAATTCAGCAAACTTTGCATTTTCAAATTCAGTTCCATGGTCAGGCCTAATGGATGCAAGTTGATTTCCTAATTGTTTCTTGATTTTTCTAACAAAAGCTGTGAAAATTTTAATGATTCATCTTTAGAAGTTAGAAATAGCACCCAGGTAAATCTAGAGAAATCATCAACCAGCACCATGACATATCTTTTACCACCTCTGCTCATGGCTCTCATTGGACCACAGAGATCCATATGAACCAGTTCCAACGACTTGGACGAGCCTACCATTTTATTAGATTTGAAAGATGACCTTACCTGCTTCCCTCTTGCACATTCCTCACAAACTTTGTCGTCCTTGAACTTGATATTAGGTAGCCCTATCACCAAGTCCTTGGAGACTAATTTGTATAATTGATTTAGACTAGCATGACGAAGTCTTTTGTTCCAAATGAGGGGATCATTAATTAACCACTCAGACAAGTGAGTTCATTTTTAGAAAGAGTTGACAAATCAACAATGTAAATATTCTTCTCTTCTTCCCTGCAAAACAATCTTGTCTGTAGTAAGGTTAATCACAAAACATTTTAATGAAGTGAAAGCCACTAGATTACCTCTGTCACACAGTTGTGACACACTTATCAAGCTATATTTCAAGTCATCTATCAAGTAGACATTATCAATGGAATGAGAGTATATCTTTCCTACCTTTCCAGTCCCAATGATCTCACATTTCTTTCCATTTCCGAAGGAGACATTGCTTCCTCTTAGGTTCTCAAGTGAAAGAAACTTATCCTTGTTACCAGTCATATGTTTTGAGCAGCCACTATCCATGTACCAAATTTGGCTGCTTCCTTTCACTTGGACCTGCAAAATGAAATCGGGGGTTTGTCTTAGGAACCCAAACTAGTTTGGGTCCCTTTATGGACAAAAGGATGAATTAGATTTTTCTTTGCACATCCAGACAGTTTGTGTTTTTCTTGAACAAAACGTTTGTTCCTTTGACTGGCCTTTTCTTTTGCATTACATTCATTTTTGTAATGGTCAGTCTTACCACAATGTGTACAGATTTTGTTTGCAGGAAGAGTGAGATACTTGTTTTTGGGATCCCATTTTGGAGCTTGAGTCCCAAACCCAAGTCCTATCTTGTTGTTGCTCTGATGTTCTTGCAGCCAGTAGAGTGCATCGAAAGCTTTGTTCCATTTTGCATGTTCTGTCTAGTTCATGCTTCACCTTTCCTAATTCTTCTTTAAGGACCTTGATTGATTCATCTTTCTCATACAGATCATCCTTCATTTTTCCTAAATTTTCTTCTAGTGTGAGAAATGATTGATCAGCCTTTTTCTTTCCTGTCCTTATTTTTAACTTCAAATTTTCATACTTGAGTTCTAGGACATTATTTTCCAGTTGAAGAACCTGGTTCTTCAACTCAGCATTTAAGTTATTGCTTTCTTCAGCCCTAGATTCTAGTCTTTTGTATTTTTCTTCTAGTATTGCACAATCCCTAGACAGAACATCTTTCTCACTGTTTATTATTTCAAACTCATCAATGAAGTCCATTAAGAGTTCAACCAATTTTTCTTTAGACAAGAATTTAATCTTTTCTTTAAGATGTTGAACACTTACCTCATGTTCATCTTCTGATTCTCCGATGGCCATAAGAGCTTGCTCATCTTCAGCTTCATTTTCTGAGTCTTCATCTGACGTATCTCCCCATGCAGCAACCATGGCTTTGGTAGTACCTTTTTTTCTCCTTGGGTGAACCTGTTCCTTCTTCCTGTTTCTCCTTTCTGCCCTTTCTTTCTTCCATTCAATCTCTCATTGAGGGCAGTTCTTGATCATGTGATCTGTCTTTCCACATTTGAAGCAACCATCATTTGTCTACTTCTCAGGAGCCCTATGTTAGTTGAATGTTGGTCCTCTTGAAGAGCCCTTGCCTCGCATAAGGTATTTCTTGAAGTCTCTAGTTATCATTGCCATTTCATCATCTTCAAGATCTGATCCTTTCGAGATCCTGAGAGCCAAACTTCTCTCTTTCTTTAGAGTATCCATCTTCATTGTTTGCCTTCTCAATTATAAGCAGTCAAGTTTCCAATCAGTTCATCCAATTTTAGAGTAGCAATATTTTTGGATTCCTGAATGGCAGTGATTTTGCTTTCCCAGGAGATTGGCAAAACTCTAGTTAAAATCTTCTCTACCTTGTCTTCTTCCAAAATAACACTTCCAAGAGACTCAAGTTCATTTGTCAGTGTTTTGAACCTAGTATACATCTCTTGGATAGTTTCACCATCCTTCATAGTAAAATTCTCGCATTGAGAATACAGTAGAGTTCCTCTGGACCTCTTCACTTGAGGTGTTCCTTCATGAGCCACTTGTAAAGTGTCCCAAATTTCCTTGGCAGTTGTACATCCCTGAATCCTGCTGTATTCATCAGGTCCAAGTCCACACACTACCCATTTCTTGGCTTTAGCATTTTTCTCCCACTTCCTTAGATCATCAGCAGTACAATCTGCTCTAGTTTTTGGAAACATCCATTCCTTCAACATTCTTCTTGGTTGTAGCAAGAGGGCCACCAGTGATGATGTCCCATAGTTCATAATCTTCACCCATGATATGTTCTCTCATTATATTTTTCCACCAAGAATAGTAGAGCCCATTGAAGAGTGGAGGTCTTGCAGTAGACTATCCTTCCCAGTTCCAAGGTGGTGCACTCATGTTGATATTTTTCCTATTGTGTTAACCTCTTCAAGGATAACCCGCTCTAATACCAATTGATGTGAATAAACGTCAATACCACACAATAGGGGGGGGTGATTTGTGTGGTACCTAATTTTTGCGTTAGAAGTACCTGGTTCTTCTATGTGTTCTAACTACTGCAGTTTGCGAAAATGTAAAAAATTAAAGTAAAGTGCACAACTATTTTTACGTGGAAAACACCGGGCTCAAAAGGTGAAAAAACCATGACCTAATACTCAGTAGGATTTTCCTAAACTCCACTAAAAATGAATGATCCAAAAACAGCATTTACAAAACTCTTGTAAACCTATGGATTAAACTCTAATCCCAGTGTGGCACACAGCCTCAGCTGTTGCGACACTATCAAGTTAACTCTAACTTGGTGACTCAACTTACCTAATATAATTTCTTCTAACTAAGGTGAAAGGTACAATGTAAAACCTACAACAATTGAAGTAGAAATAAAACAATCAGATGGATCTGGTTCTTCTCTAGGTTCATGTAGCTGTAGGCGTCCACACTTGTAACTTGCATATATTGCTTGCAAATCAGACTCGCTCTTTATGCTCTCAAATATGCTTTTACTTCTGCTTGTGTGTGTTGCCTGAAAAGAGAACTAACTCAATCATATATTGAGTTAGCAGTTAGAGTTTGATTAAGACTCCACTTCTTATCCGTTCACAATTCGAGTCATTGGCCAATGCAAACTCCAGCCCTTATCCTAACTTAGGATTAAGTCCTCTTCACATAAGGAGACTGTCCTCCTTATTCCAATGCAATCTTTTCGATTATGATTAGAAGATATTGATGCGTGATCTTTAATGCATTATCTTACTCACGTGCTCTGCATATGCCCTTATTGATTCAGACTGTGTAGTATAAAATGGACCAGGTCCTTCAATCAGTTCATTTGTCAATCTTCAAAACTCAACTGAGACCTGGGCCAACAATAATAATATTGCTATATTTGACTTCGGTCAATATTTTGGATAAACGGACCCGGACCCGTGATGTGACGGTCCTAGAGGGTCCGTAGAAAAACATGGGAACCGGCGTATTCCCGGAATCAAAATCCGAGGTCTGAGGCCCGAGTACAGAATTTTAAAAAGAAATTGTTTATCTGAAAATAATATGAAAAATTGAAATAAAAATGAGTTAGAAAGTGATGGTAACGGGCTCGTATATTGATTCACTTGCCCGGTACAGGTCTTAAATGAGCGTTAAGCGCTATCTATAAAGTTTGGTTGAAAATGGACGTCATTTGACGGGTTCCGGACAAACAAACTGAAACATTTGGAAGTTATGAACTTTGAAATGAAAATCATGTGTTTGGAGATTTGATTCTTTGTAAATGATGTTATTTTAGCGATTTAATCGCACGAGTAAGTCCGTCAGATGTTCCTGAGTTAGTGTGCATTTTTGGTTTGGAGCCCCGAGGGCTCGGGTGAGTTTTGAGTGAGGTCTGGGAGGTATTAGGCTTAAAGAAAAGCACGTTCAGGTATTGCAGACACCAGTGCGGCCACGACCATTTCTGTGCGGTCCGTGCTGGAGCCATGGGGCCGCGAGGCACTTCTGTACGGTCCGCGTGGCTGAGTCGTGTTGGGTGCTGGTTAACCAGCGCGGCCGCACACCAAATCAATGCGGTCCACGCTGGGTGGGTTCAGAGGAGCCCCAGTTTTCCATTCCATTCGACGCGGCCGCATCACATTTTTGTGCGGTCTACGTCCGGTCATCAGAGAGGTATAAATTTTGAAAAATTTCAGTCTTTTTCCACTTTTCAAAAACCCAAAACCCAAGGAGCGATTTTCCAAACAAATTTTCTTCTCCAAAACGATTGATTAGTGATTTCTAACTTAATTTTCCTACTCCTTTGCATCTTTTAACATAATTTTAACTTCAATCAAAGGTTTTCACAAATGAGAATTTGGGGTTTTGGGGTAGAACCTAGGTTTTCTTAAAATTGGGGATTTGGACCTCGATTTATGATCCGATTTCAAAAAAAATCATAGATATGAACTCGTGGGGGAATGGGTAACCCGGTTTTGGTTCGTACCTCGAGTTTTGACCACCTGCGCCCGGCGGCATTTTGGAAATTTTTGGGTAAAACTTTGGAAATTTCATTCTTATTCATTAAAATTGATTTAACTAGTATTTGTTGATACATTTGAGTAAATTATGATTAAATATCATTGGTTCGAGGTCGATTCTAGAGGAAAGGCGATTGTTGAGCTTTGAGTTGCTATTTTCGGATTCGAGGTAAGTGTTTGATCTAACTTTGGCTTGAGGAAATATGATTATGATAATACTTGCTATGTGCTATGTGTAGTCAGTGTATAGGTATGGTCACAGTTACCTATGCGCCCGAGTCTAGCATGACCGTGAGTCATATTTGCTATTAAAATTTCGAAAGAAGTGGACAATTGTGATAATTACTTTTTAAATGAACTATGTAGTGATAGTTGAGAAACAAATGAACTAAAGAAGGAAGTTTGGTATTTTTCCCTTGCCGGACTCATTGTTGAGCTGCTTCGGTTATAATAATTGTTTAGATTAAAGTTTTATGGAATATTTTAAAAGGGTTGGCTTGCCTAGCTCCTACAGTAGGCGTCATCACGACTCTCGATGGTGGAAAAAATCCGGGTCGTGACAAGTAACTACTTTCTTTTTTTACAGCTCTACAGCATGAAATTGATTATGATATACTAGCCACTCCAAAGAAGACCTATGTTGATCGAATTTCTTTACGACTTATACAAATTACTATTTTCATTCGACAACAATTTCTTGATATGTATGCATTTATAAAAGTAAGAAGGTTATAATTTCTTAAAAATAATGAAGAAACTTCTAGACATAAAATATTTGCAACCATAGCCGAGCCGATGTTGCTCATATTCATGTTGAAGTATTATAATCGTCCATGTAATTTTGCCTTTGAGTAGTGATGGGTTATATGTTTGCTCCTTCTCTTTTTGCTTTAAAGAAGCTACATATAAACTCTTTTGGGAATTTATTTGTTTCTTTCTAAGAATTAATGTTAGTTGTGATTTATTTCATTAAAAATTCAAATGCGTGGAGCTTCTCCCTTTTTAAAGCTTCCCCGGGATTTCTGGTATTTCTGGTTGATGACACAACACACATGGTTAAGGAAATTAGTGAATTCCATAGGTTGTATTTTTTCTTGTATAGTTGTATCGGTTTTAGAAGATGCACAAAATTAAACTTTGTGGTGCATGTAAATTGAAGATGAAGAGATAAATACGGACATAAAAATCAAGAACAAAAAAATATATTGAAGAAGACAATGACGACCCAATATGATTATCATTAGGAACGATGAAAAAGAAAACACCACTAGCGGAGACAAGCGTAATTAAAATATTATATATACCCCGTATATATTAAAATATATTGAAGAAGACAATGACGACCCAATATATATATATATATATATATATATATATATATATATATATATATATATATATATATATATATATATATATATATATATATATATAATTTTTTAAAAATTATCAAGTTAAATAGTATAATTTTCTGACGAAGGGGGTTGACACCCCTTGAGTGTATGTGCCTCTACCACAGGAACACAATAAGAATATCATATTAAGGAAGTATTAGGTAATATACACTTCATTTTATGATGTCATAAAATTAAAACAAGTTATTTATTAAAATTTGCTACATAAAGCATTCAAATTTTATTTTACTACTTGGTGTTGAATAAGCATGTGGATTTTATGTTTCTGATCAAAACTAACATAAAATTTAAGAAGATCGAGGTGCAAGAATTATTTTTTTTAATTTATTCCCTCACCTTTGATTCCCCTTTTATCCCACTATATTGGAGTTGTTACTCCTTTGGTAATTAGAATCTACGACCTTAGGATTGTCGGTGAGGGGTCTTCACCATTGAACAACCCTCTCTTATCGGTGTGCAAAATATTTAACATAATTGCAAAGAGGCTACACGAAGTTGGAAAAGTTGGTGCATAGATATTGCAAATGAAGAGAAAAGGTACGGATCCAAAAGATCAAAGATATTGAAGAAGACAACATCAACTCAATATAATTATAATTGGGACGGTAGAAAAGGAACGTAAAACAACAATATCATATATTTATATAAGGAACTATCATGTGAGATACACTTAATTACATGATTGTCATAAAATTACAACAAGTAATAAAAGTCAATATCTAATTAAATTTTGATTGTTCATCATACGGTTTACAATAGTTTTAACTTCGACAAACAAATAACGATCCATATTGATCATTCACATAAATTTATACTTTGTTCTTTCTTGAATAGTTTTTACTCAACTCTTTATTCTACCATTGTTGATATTATTTTACAAAATAGTATATTATACTAAAAGTGAGAAACTCCTCATGTATTGCATTTAAAGTATTCTATTTTAGTCCTGTTCAACCTCAAATATTTTGTCAAAAGCCTGTCTCCACACCTCTAACCTATGGTTAGCACCATCATGCACGACTCGTGTCAATCAAAACTATATCGTCTGCAAAAGATACTATAATATTTAAAATTTGTTATAAATACACTTCTATTTAAGGTGAATGTCTTTAATTAGAGAGATTCTAGAGTTCTATTCTTGGTAGATAAATCATCCTCCTCCCTATAAATAGAGGTTCTCTCTACCATTGTAAATAACTCATAACATTCTCTAAGTATCAATAAGAAGAACTCTCTCTACTTTTCTCTCTATTTGCTCTTGTTCTTGAGTTATTGTTCTTGTCTTTTATATTATTTCATAACACGTTATCAGCACGAGACTCTGCCGTCTCAAGAACCATTCTCGAAAATATAAGGTATTTCCCTCTTCCTAATTTAATTTTCGATTATGTCTGACATTACGAAAAGAAAGTTCGTTGCCCTTGAAATTTCGGGCAAGAACTATATGACATGGGTGTTGGATGTTGAAATCCACTTAGATGCTATGGGTCTCGGAGACACCATCAAAGATAGAGAAAAAGCATCCACCCAAGAATGTGCGAAGGCCTTGATTTTCTTGCGCCACCACCTTGATGAAGGTTTGAAGATTGAATATCTCACCGTCAAGGATCCACTCGTCTTGTGGAACGGCTTAAAGGAGAGATATGACAACCTGAAGTTGGTCACTCTGCCACAAGCACGATATGATTGGGCTCATCTGAGGCTCCAGGACTTTAAGTCCGTTTCTAAATATAATTCTGCTATGTTCAGAATTACTTCTAAATTGAAGCTATGCGGGGATAATATCTCCGATTATGATATGCTTGAGAAAACGTTTACAACGTTTCATGCCTCCAATATGGTACTGCAACAACAGTACAGAGAGAAAGGCTTTACAAAGTACTCTGAACTGATTTCTCTTCTACTAGTGGCTGAGCGAAATAATGACCTGCTCATGAGAAATCACGAAAATCGACCCACTGGGTCCACACCACTGCCTGAAGCAGATAAGGTGCACTCTCATTATGCCAAACATGAAAAGGGCCATGGTCATGGTCGTAAACGGGGTCATAGCCAGGGACGTAGACAAGGAAGAAATTCCAATGAAGTCCGTCAACCCCCAAGGAGAGATAACCACCGAAAGCAGAAACGGGGTCATGAAGATCCTAAGGCAAATGGTTCAGAAACTATATGTTATCGTTGCGGTGGGAAAGGGCATTGGTCAAAGACTTGCCGTATACCAAGACACTTGGTTGACCTTTATCAAGCATCTCGAAAGAGAAAAGGCCCTGAAACAAATTTTGTCTATGACGACGATGAGGACATCACCCACCTGGATGTGGCAGACTTCTTTGAGCAACCCGATGGGAAAATAGACCACCTAATCGGCGATGGATCCGTGATGAAAGAAGATGGAGTTATTTGATTTTGTTCTACTTATTTGTATCAGTTAGTGAATAAACTAATAGTCATTAGTATTAGCTCGTATTAGTTAGTTCATGATGCAATGTTAGCAGTAGTTCTTTAGAATATCTTCAATATGCTCAAATATCAATAAAATTTTTATTTTCCAGTAGGGGTAATCGACTAGCCTGAAAAACTAGTCGATTATCTACTATTTTCGCATTAAAGCTGAAAAACAATTGATCGACAATCGATTGTCTATGTCTAACAATCGATTGTCGTTAGACAGTGTAATCTGAAATTTTTCAAAAATCATCCACAATCGATTGTCTATGTCTAACAATCGATTGTCGTTAGACAGTGTAATCTGAAATTTTTCAAAAATCATCCACAATCGATTGTCTATGTCTAACAATCGATTGTCGTTATACAGTGAGGTCTGGAATTTTTCAAAAATAACCAACAATCGATTGTCTACGTCTAACAATCGATTGTCTTAAGACAGTGTGATCTGAAGTTTTTCAAAAATAGCAAATAATCGATTGTCTATGTTTAACAATCGATTGTCAATGTTCAACAATCGATTGTGTGTGTTTAACAATCGATTGTTTTATGAAAACGCTTAAACTGAAATTTTCAAACTGCAAAGTAATCAATTATGGATAACATATCTGATTTTGTTAGTCAACTGTTAGCTGCAGATTTTGAAAATATTATGTGACACAAACGGATTTAAGTTGTTTATTCTCATGTTCGTATATTTTCTTTTATATGTCAAACCATGGGAAGTAAATTGATTGAAGGCTCCGGAAGAGCAACTGTAACTCTGCCCAAAGGCATGACGTTTATCTTAGAGAATGCAATATTCTCCTCCAAGTCTAAGAAAAACTTGTTGAGTTTTAAAGATATCATTCAAAATGGATATCATATTGAGACAATAGATGAGAATAATCTTGAATTCTTCATGAAAACGAGGCTGCCCATTTCGGTTTGGGTTCACGCCATTTTGCATGCAGCAATACTAGTTCGTCGGCTGCCCACTTCGGTTTGGGGTCACGCCATTTTGCATAAAGCAATGCTAGTTTGTCTCTGACTGACGAATTGACACAAATATTCCCCGTTGCAATTGGTTTTGGGTCATGGACCCAATATATCCCATTTAAGAATCTTTGGATGAGCAGTATATGTGCCTGTAGCACCGCCATCCCGCACCAAAATGGGTTCGCAAAGAAGGTTAGGAATATATGTTGGGTTTGAATCGCCCTCCATCATTCGCTACCTCGAAACATTGACAGGCGACTTGTTTACTGCACGATTTGCAGACTGTCGATTTGATGAGACACTTTTCCCAAAATTAGGGGGAGAAGTTGGTGAAACCAAACGGGAAATTTTGTGGAAAAATGCATCATTATCTCATCTTGATCCACATACCTCTATTTGTGAGAAAGAGGCACAAAAGATTATCCATTTGCAAAGAATAGCAAATCAAATGCCTGACGCATTTATAGATTTGAAAAGGATAACAAAATCACATATCCTCGAAGTAAATGTGACAACATTTGATTCACGAATACATATTCATTATTGGAAGAATATGAACATGAAATTGGTATTAAATATACCACACTCACCCCTAGAAGGAGGTTTGAGATGATACCACACTCACCCCTAGAAGGAGGTTTGAGATGATATATGGCATGAATGATCGTTGGTCACGTACCTATTGTACGCCAAAGTATTTTGGAAATATGACTATTAAAGGACAACGATAATGCAAGAAACATATCTTGCATATAAATTTGACATGACCATAATGGTATAACTTTCTCTTTAAGAAAGATATTCACCACATGGATGTTGATTAATCTGTGGTAGTACAAAATTAATTGAGAGCTCAAGAAGAGCCAATTTACTATGTTGGAGAAACACAATTGAGTATTGTGCTGTAGTAAGTCTCAAAGAAACTTATTCAGTTTCCAAAGTACACGTGAAAGCGATTGATTATATTGAGACTATAAATAAAGGAAGGCTTTGATATCTCCTATTACTACAACTTGTAGCGGGGTAATTTGCATATGAAAAGCTACCCGCTTTGTTCTCCAGTTTGTACTACACAAACGAAAGAATGCCACAATAAAGTGGATATCTATTGGTATAAAACCCATGTCATAATAAACCCGAAGTTTATTGATAAGTGCACATGTCATGGTGTAAATTTGAAGTTTACCAATATTGATAATTTATTCAGTTGACATTCGTGTTAGCCATCTCATTTTAAGTATGATGTGCAAATTCACACAGGTGAATATCAATGAACTAGAAAGTTCTTTTCGAATTCTCTTGTATCACTTGTTCTCATTAATGAACTGACCAACTAAAGAGTTCGGGTTGAAGCCCATAAATTCTGGAAATATCAAAGGTGAATATGGGCCCATTCACCTGCCATGTATACCACATATGATGCATCTATGAAATGGTTACATGCGCAATTGTTATTGACCCGCAGCCTGGCTGGTGCTTGCGAGGTAAATTGCTCGGTAATCTAACTTCGAGCATAATTTCCAGATTTTCTACTCAAGATAGTTCATCTTGATAAGTTGGTTTATATCAAAGTAAGTTTAGCAAGATAATTATTGAGTGCTTCCACTTAATAGCTAAACTGTTTCTTATGAGAACAAAGTTATATATATCAGTTTGATATACGTTGTATACGAGAGTATATTATATTCTCCCCTCACAAGTGGTTCAAGGTCAGGAACCAAATAATTTCATCTTATTATTAATGTGCCGTGTATATTGACATGATAATGCACAAAGATGATTTCCCAAAGTTGAGGAAACGAGTTAGCTTTACTAACATGAGGGGGAGACATGATAAACACTTGAGAAAATGTTACATGGGATGAATTATCATTTGTATATGTATATCCCCGAATATCATGATATGAACCTGAAGTTCATAAAAGGGATAATTCAATTGCAACATATTGCAAAGCATGCTATACGCATTTGCTGACCCAAAGAAAGTAACTAAATGGAAGAGATACAATTCAAGGAGAATTGATTCCATATGAAAGACATGTAGTTTTGAACCTATAGTTCAAATGCTTGAAAGTATAAAGTCAAAGGTATGTATAGTCAGTTTTCGATATCTTATTTGTCTAGCATGACATGAAAAACTTGATATGCATCTAAAGTCTATTATATGGCTTATATGACTTAACTTGAAAGATTTATGTTGCTTGAAGCATATGCAATTCGTGGTCCTGAAGTACCACATCCTTAGTACAATTTGTGTACATATGTATCTTGCTATAACTATAAGCATGATGACATTGAGAATGCATCTATGGAGATATTGAAGAGTTATTCCACGACATTATATGAAGATGTTCATATCTATCAAGAATGATGATTTCAAGGTACGGAATATTTATTCAAGTCAATATGGTTGATTTATCAAATCTCTATCAAAGATCGTTTTGAAGATGATGCAAAAGATTGGAATGCAAATGCTCAAGGATATAAATTGATGTACTCATTAGGGGGAGTTAATGCGCGTTGCACTCTTTTTCCCTTACAAGGTTTTGTCCCACTGGGTTTTCCTTGCAAGGTTTTTAACGAGGCAACCAATAGGCGCATATTCAAACATGTGTACTCTTTTTCCTTTCTTTAATTTTTCCCAATGGGTTTTGGTTTTAAGGTTTTATGAGGCACATTGTTGAATAGACATTCAAGGGGGAGTGTTATAAATACACTTCTATTTAAGGTGAATGTCTTTAATTAGACAGATTCTAGAGTTCTATTCTTGGTAGATAAATCATCCTCCTCCCTATAAATAGAGGTGCTCTCTACCATTGTAAATAACTCATAACATTCTCTAAGTATCAATAAGAAGAACTCTCTCTACTTTTCTCTCTATTTGCTCTTGTTCTTGAGTTATTGTTCTTGTCTTTTATATTATTTCATAACAAAATTACAAATTTCATAATTTTAAAGTCTTTTTAAACTCACGGATCGGTGAGTAACTATTTTATACACGGGAATCTGCTACGCAAAACACAGAGCTATCAAAGAGATGGGTGACCGTTACATCCCAAACACCATGCATGTCTTCGTTGATGAAACTACAGTCCAACAATCATTTCCCGAAGGAGAAAAAGATCCACTGTCGAAGCTTCTTCATTTGCCCTATAGAACCGTTTGTCAGAAGCTCAAAAGTGCTGCTCTGGACCTCAAAGAAACGGTACGAAGTAATTCCTCCCTTTCAGCTTATGCGAATTTATTTAACTTGACATGAATTTTAAGGAAAAAATTAAAGAATTTTGAAACTTGTGTAGTTTTAAATTTGGAAAGGATCATTTTTTAAATCAACTAAAAAGCAAAAAGTTCACATGAATTGCAACGGCGGGAGTGTTATTTTCGACCCAAGTGTCGAGTGCCTACAAGGTGTTTGTGTAAATTCCTTTTGTTTATTAATTTTGTTGTGGTATTTTCAGATTGTGAAGGAAACATGGGTATGTAAAGGGGGACGTGTGAGTGACTATGCACTTTATACCGGAGCTTTGGGAACTGCTTTTTTGCTATTTAAAGCTTACCAAGTTACACGTGACAAC
Organism: Nicotiana benthamiana; assembly: GCA_034376525.1. Taxonomy (NCBI): domain Eukaryota; kingdom Viridiplantae; phylum Streptophyta; class Magnoliopsida; order Solanales; family Solanaceae; genus Nicotiana; species Nicotiana benthamiana. The sequence continues at coordinate 31,581,123 of CM067337.1, forward strand.
AATGATCTTGCTCTCTGTTCTCATATTATCAAGGCTTGCGACTCTGCTTCCCATGGTTCTGGGTAACCCCTCTTCACCCATCTCTCTCCCCGCGCAATTTGCAGGGGGAAACAAAAAAAATTTGAGCTTAAATTTGATTTGTCTTGTCTAAAGAAAAATGAGAACATATCTTGTGGTTTTAATTAGCCTACATGAAAATTCATCTTTATTGCAAATAACTCATTTGGATTGTATCTAGTACTCTCACAATAAGTCAATTGATAGACAAGTAGACATATTGAGGTTTAAATAGTTAGTGCATGACTGGAAATCTTCTAAATGATCAAGCCGCATAGATAAAATTCTTATGCGGATTGGCCAAAATAGGGAGGAAATTAAAGGCGAAGAAGCTGAATAAAGGAGGAGGAAATGGATATGTGTAGAAGGTCCATTATCTGTTTGTTTATTCTGTTCTTTCTTCTAAAATCCTTACTTTTAATTTTAAGTTGAAATTCCTACTATTTTTTAGTGAGTCTAAATATCTTGTCTTGTCTCTATTATTGCCGTCTATAGTTATGTAATAAATGGTTAATGGTGTATGGGATGGGGAAGACCATCAAGTATATTAGTGTCTAACAATTGGTAGGATCTCTTGTAGAGTAATGGGGATTGGAGGGTAAAGCTTTTGGTGTCACAAGTTTTACAGAGCAAATTTGTTTGTCAGTCACTAGTCCTATTTAATGATTAAAAAGGATCTAGCATCTCTCTCTTTGTGCATTTAATTTTTTTGGTTATGATTTGGCATACTTGCTGGTGTTCTTTGTTTACTCTTTCCTCTTTAGTCGTTCTGATATTTGGGTAAAAAGAAATCTTAAGTCAGCACTAGTCAAATGTTTCGACCAAATATTAACAGAAGTTTCTGTTTCATGATATCCAACATAGCAAGTTTTTAAGGAATACATGAGGATAAGTTGAACTCTAATTTGTGAAGCTGCAGGCGTGTGACCTTCATATGTGGACAGGCTGGTGTTTATGCTCTTGGTGCAGTTGTTGCCAAACACAGTGGAGATGAACAGTTGTGCGACCACTTTCTAACAAAATTCAAAGAGGTGGATATATACTCCTGCCTTAGCTACGCTGGTCCTCAGTTTCCATCATTATGTCCTTTTCATTGTTCCACATAGTTGTTTCTCTGTGATGTCAATTGTCTCCTCATTATTTACCTATGAATGCAGATTGAGCTTCCTAAAGGTCTTCCAAATGAGTTGTTGTATGGGAGAGCTGGTTTCCTGTGGGCATGTTCATTCTTGAACAAGAATATTGGTAGAGATACAATATCTCCGACCCAAATTGTAAGAAATTTCACAAATTTAATCACCTTTTGCGTCTTATACCTCATTATAATGTTCTCTTAATTTGGTTGCAATTTTTTATGCAGCAGGCAGTTGTTGCTGAGGTAATAAAATCTGGACGAAAAATGGGGAAAGGAAGATGTCCTCTAATGTATGAATGGCATGAAAAAAAATACTGGGGCGCTGCTCATGGGCTAGCTGGGATAATGCATGTACTTATGGACATGGAACTGAAAGCAGACGAGGCCGAGGATGTGAAGGCCACACTGCGTTACATTATCCGAAATCGTTTTCCCAGTGGAAATTACCCCTCAAGTGATGGAAGTGAATCTGACCGACTTGTGCATTGGTGCCATGGTGCTCCAGGTGTTGCCCTTACTCTAATCAAAGCAGCTAAGGTATGGAATACTAATTGGCGATACTTTTTCTAGTAATTGCAGTAACAGAGTACTCTTGATGGTAATTTAATGGTCCTATTAACTCCTTTTTAACACATGAGAGGAAGTCCCACCGTGAGCCTGGAGTGATTTTCTGATATTTGAGGTTGCACACATTTGATTGTTATGACAAGCCTATATCACAATACTCTCCTGATCCAGTTCATTAAAAAGTTAACAGGAAGATCCAGTTATATTACGCTGTAGCTGAAAGTTGGACTTTGCTTAGGATGGTGCTAGTCACTGCCTAATCCTTGTGGATGTTTCACTTTGATCCTTCAATCCCCTGCACCAAACTCTCTGAATCATCGGCTCATGTGTTATAAATTTTCAGGTTTTCAGCAGTGACGAGTTTCTTCAGGCAGCTGCAGAAGCGGCAGAGGTGGTTTGGAATCGGGGCCTACTAAAACGGGTTGGAATTTGTCATGGTGTCAGTGGGAATTCCTATGTATTTCTTTCACTATATCGTTTGACAGGTAAAGTGGAGTACTTGTACAAGGCGAAGGCCTTTGCATGCTTTCTGCATGCTAGAGCTCAAACACTTATATCAGAGGGAGTTATGCATGGAGGTGATCGCCCGTACTCTTTGTTTGAAGGAATTGGAGGAATGGCTTATCTCTTTCTCGACATGATAGAACCAATGGAAACGAGGTTCCCTGCTTATGAACTCTAGTTTTGTACATACTGAATATGCTTGCTGTAGAATCAGCCATGTAAATATTTCACCTAATGTGGATGTATTACCTTTATGATTGTACTGGAAGTGATGGTTTCTAAAGTTGGCTTTCCTGCACCTCAAATCTAGGTAGATTCCCTAACCTATATATTTCCTTAAGAAAATATTAAATACTAGTACTAGTTTTGTCCCAAATATGAACTTGTCATGGGCAAAGTAGTTATGCTATATCCTATAAATTTCCCTCTTCCAAATATGCAAATTAAAGCCATGTATATCATTTGACTCCTTAATTAACTCATTAATTTTTCAATCATTTTTATCTAGCGATTCTGTTGGATTTTCGTTTTGTATGGGTCAAAACCTGACTCGTGACAATTAATGGGGTTAATTGGCTCTCAAGTATATTCGAGCTAACAAATGGCATAATTATTTGTTAATAATAAGCACTCAAAGATCGCTCAGCTTAATTAATGAAGCCACGGCCTGTCCACTATTGGTAGGCGTCCCCTCGACATGACCACGGCCATCCAACTCCAGCTGGCAAGATGTACTATTATAAATGCTAAGCAAAAGAACCCTAGAAGGGGGACTGCTTCTTCTTCTTCATCACACTCCCCTAGAAAAGAGAGAATATCATTGTAAGGCTCTGAACCTTTCCATGGAGAGGCAGACCAAATCGATATTATCAATAAAAGATTCCTATCCTCCTCTCCTTAACAAATAACATTTGTCTCTTGCATTTTTCATTTTGGTCATTTGATTATTACGATCTGCTATGATTGACCCTTCATTTATTTTGATTGTTTTATGCTTATAAAGTGTGTGAGAACTTTGAGCTAAACAATTTGGCGCCGTCTGTGGGGTTTTCATAGCAGAATCGCGTAGTTCATCCTTAAACCAAAAGGGAAAGCAACCCAGCTCGAATGAGCCAAGGTAGCACAGAGGGTGAATGGAACTCGAAAGCTCTGGCAAGAGTCTGCAAACCCGACTTCCCCCCATTCTCAAGAAAGAAAAAGAAGATACCCCCCCACCCCTTATGGGGAGAACACGGGCGATTACCCTCGTCCCCTCGACGAGACCCTGCCGGAAAGTGGCACGAAGGCATCCCGAACCAAGATCCATAATGACCTCTACAAACTAGTCAAGAAGGCTACACACAAATCGGACAAGATCTCAAACGAAAACCTAACACCTGACGCCCTGCTCACAACGGGTCGTGCGGAAAGAAAAAAGGTTCAACTACGGTTGAACTACGACTCAGGCTACGTGCCTTCGCCCAAAAGTACGACTAAGAGTTGAATTGGGACTCAGGCTATGCGCCTTCGCGATCCAAAAATTGCAAAGGTTCAACTACGGTTGAGCAACAACTCAGGCTACGTGCCATCGCCCAAAAGTACGCTATGAGTTGAACTGGGATTCAAACTATGTGCCTTCGACATCAAAAATTGCAAAGGTTCAACTACGGTTGAACAACAACTCCGTCTACGCGCCCTTACCCAAGAGTTCAACTATGAGTTGAATTGAGACTCAGTCTATGTGCCTTCGACATCAAAAATTGCAAAGATTCAACTACGGTTGAACAACAACTCAGGCTACGCGCCCTCGCCCTAGAGTTCAACTATGAGTTGAACTGGGACTCAGGATATATGCCTTCGACATCAAAAATTGCTAAGGTTCAACTACGATTGAACAACAACTCAGGCGACGCGCCCTCACCCAAAAGTTCAACTATGAGTTAAACTGGGACTCACGCTACGTGTCTTCGACATCAAAAATTGAAAAATTCAACTACGGTTGGACAACAACTCAGGCTACACGCCCTCGCCCAAGAGTTCATCTATGAGTTGAACTGGGACTCGGGCTAAGTGCCTTCGACATAAAAAATTAGAATGGTTCAACCACGGTTGAACAACAACTCAGGCTACGTGCCCTCGCCCAAAAGTTCAACTATGAGTTGAACTGGGACTCAGGCTACGTGCCCTCACCCAAAAGTTCAACTATAAGTTGAACTGGGACTCAGGCTACGCGCCCTCGCCGAAGAGTTCAACTATCAGTTGAACTGGGACTCAGGCTATGTTCCTTCAACATCAAAAATTGCAACAGTTCAACCACGGTTAAACAACAACTCAGGCTATGCGCCCTCGCCTAAGAGTTCAACTATGAGTTGAACTGGCACTCAGGCTATATGCCTTCGATATCAAAAATTACAAAGGTTCAACTACGATGGAACAACAAGTCAGGCTACGCACCGTCGCCCAGGAGTTCAACTATGAGTTGAACGGGGACTCAGGCAACGTGCCTTCGACATCAAAATTGATAAAGGTTCAACTACGGTTGGACAACAACTCGGGCTACACGCCCTCGCCCAATAGTTCAACTATGAGTTGAACTGGGACTCAGGCTACGTGCCTTCGACATCAAAATTTACAAAGGTTCAACTACGGTTGGACAACAACTTACGCTATGCTCCCTCGCCCAAGATTTCAATTATGAGTTGAACTGGGACTCAGGCTATAAGCCTTCGACATCAAAAATTACAAAGATTCAACCAAGGTTGAACAACAACTCAAGCTATGTGCCCTCACCCAAAAGTTCAACTATGAGTTGAACTGGGACTCAGGCTACGTGCCCTCACCCAAAAGATCAACTATGAGTTGAACTAGGACTTAGGCTACGCGCCCTGGCCCAAGAGTTCAACTATCAGTTGAACTGGGACTCAAGGTATGTGCTTTCGACATCAAAAATTGCAAAGGTTCAACCACGGGTGAACAACAACTCGCGCTACGTGACTTCGCCCAAAAATTCAACTACAAAATAAACTGAGACTCAGATCGTACGCCTTCGCCATCACGAGTCCAATCCCACCAAAACGGCAATGTAGAATGCCCTCGTCTTGAAAATTAAAGAGTTTCAACCCCGGTCGAGCCAAAACTCAAGCCAAGCGCCCTCGCCACTGAACGCTGCAAGTCATGTTCCTCAACAAATGAAGGGACAAGTTAAGCACCCTCGCCAATCAAGTAAGTACGCCTAACTTGAACTAGGATTCAGGCCGTGATAAGTTCGGCCCAGTCGAATTGCAAAGCCACGGCCAATAATTCGACCACACCCGAACTGGGACTAAGGATAAACGCCACCCTCACAAAATTACGGCTACAACTTACTCATATCGAGTAAAGGAAAAACGATAGGCAAAGAGCGACCAATCACGGCTAAGGCCATCGACGCCACCTAGTTTTTGACTAAGGGCGAGCAAATGACACCACAACAGTCGAAGTCGTCCAACTGGCCAAGACCATCAACGTCATTATGGCCAAGGCCACCGACGTTATCACAACTAAAGTCGTAGGGGGGTCAAAATGCCCACCAGGAAACTCTAAAGGCGAAGCCCCTTGAATGAGTGCAAATAGAAAACTTGGAAACAAGAAAAGGAACGTAAAATTGCATATACATATATATATATATATATATATAGCTTTATTTACAACGGGCCAGCCCCGCTTACATACGTCCAAGGCCGGTGAACAAAGAAAAAAGCCAAACGGCAGCAAAAAACAAAACAGAATAAAAACTAACTCTATAAAAACCCCTTTTACTCAGCGCCACCTGCGCCACCCTCACGGCCACCTGCGCCATCATCAGCGCCCTCAGTGCTATCATCAACCCCTGGAGTGGCTGGGTCGAAACCGCAGCCAAGACGAGCATCACGGGCCTTTTAGCGGGCCTTCTTATAAACAGCTTCGGTCACAACACCGACCTCCCATAGTTTCCTGTACACGTCAAGCTTGGCCTCAGTAAAAGACCAAAGATCTCAAGCGGGGTCGTAAGAGGCAACCTGGTTCCTTGGGCACTGATTCTCGGCCTCCAAGGCCGTAATCCGATATGCCGCAATTTGGGCATCCTGTTCATAAACGCCAATGCGTTCCTCCATCCCTGCCACTCTGAAAGCCGCAGCAGATCTCTCCAGCTCCCGTTCCCTCTCACGAACGCGCACTGCCGCCTCCAACGCCCCAGCCTTCGTCGAAGCATCCCTTGCTTGTCGCCTCAAGGTAGCGAGCTCCTCGTCCAATTTAACCACCTGCCTAATCAAGGCCTCAGGGGCCCCTACCAAGGCCTCCTGACTTCGGCGGTCCCTCTCAGCTGCAACACTCCTCGGCCTCCATATCTTCGTCCTTACGACGAAGTTACTCCTCATGAGTGTTTACCCTGTTCTAAGCCTGCTGCACTAGAAGCTCCCGCCTCACCAACTCTTCAACCAACTCTCACCTATGGGGGTCATCTCTCATACGCTCGCGCATCACGTGACACCTATTTTGGTAGCGGTGATACTTCTCTAGTGCATGCAAAAAGAGTCCAGAGCGAACGTTGGCTCGGCGCATACCCTCTACCTTCAAAAGAAAGGTCTGAAAAACAAAAGCAACGGTTAAATTAGGAGGCAAACCAAGGTAAGAAAAGAAACGAAAAAAGATCATCACACATACCCTAAAACCCATCACGGCCACCTCGGTTATCAATCCGACATCTGAGACGTCCCTCAGTGACCTACTCTCCTCCTCCGAACACAAGGGCGCAAACATCAGTACCAAATTTTCCTCCTGAAGCAGCAGGTTCTGCTCGGTAGGAATCTCAGCATAACGAAATGGACCCTCTTCATGCTCCGTCGCATTGTTGAATCCTTCCTGGAGCATTCGGACATTGTCCAATTGTGAGTCAGATTCAGAGTCAAACTCCCCTCCCGCGACGTCTCTTCCTTCCTCAAGCGGCCAAGAGGTCGAGGCTCCCTCCCCCGCCAACAGGTTGACACTTGCTTCCCTGACCAAAGTAGATGCTGAGGAACCAAATTCCCTCTCAATGCTGGGACTGATGATTGAGCCGCCGAAGCGATGGTTTCATTACGGCCTGTGCCGACCGGGGCAATCCCCATTGTGTTTCCGCAAGGGCAGGCACAGCCGCCTCATTCCCCCCCTTCGTATCCGACGGCGGGGAGTCCAAATGTACCACCTCTGTAGTAGGCGTGAAGGAGACCCTTTGCCTAGCCAACGGTCTCTCCTCCTTCTCCTCCTCCCCGTTCAAAGATGCTTCTGCCCTGGGGCGAACAACCCCCGGAGATGCCTCGACTCGAGATGTAGACCGTGCTGCGGAATGGGTCACCGACGACTCAACTGAAGTTGCCCTTAGAAGTGGACGTGACATCGGTTCCATAGCCATCTGAGCAGTCGCACCCGGCCTGCGAAAAGAATGTAGAGGAGCCATCACACGGTGCACCAGCCTTGGTCAACAAAAGAAAAACAATTTAAAGGAAAGAAACTCAACACGACTGAACAGGAACGATGCAATAGCTCAAACAATCACCAGAAGTAGGCCTACGGCCGTGTCTTTCCCAAAAGGACGGTCATGTGCGAATCCCTGTTGTCTGAGGGAGTACGGCCTCAACCCATTCATTAATGCCGGACAAAGGAGACGGTAGTGCTCGCTCAGCTACAAACACAAGATAAAGTTAACACCCATTAGAACAAAGAACAAGAAAGAACGAAAGGAAGAACCCGATGAATAGAAAGCTCACGTATATGGTTCCAAGTTTCTGAGAATTCCCTGGCATTCCCCACCAAATGCTCGATCCCGATGTAGAAACAATTCTCGTAAGAATAAGAATCGACCGCATCTTCCAGCTCTGCAGTCAAACCCCTAGCCCTACGAGGGACCATTCGAATCATGGTACCACGGACCCTCTAACGGGCACACAGAGTCAGCACGTGCCGCAACGTTATTTCTCTTCGGGCCAATTCCGCATACTTGGAAAGCATGGAAAAGGGCTTGTAGGAAGATGGGACGAGTTCCTCGGGGCACGCCTCATAGTAGCGGCAAAAATCTGCCATCAACATCGGAAGGGGAAGCCTGAACCCCAACTTGAAAGGATAAGCGTAGAAAACGCAATACCCTGGACGGTCAACATGGACCCTCTCCTTGCTCCTGGCAAGGACAATATCAATGGAACGGGGGATACCCCATTCCTCCCTTAATTGGGCGATGCCCACCTCTCCCATTAATGGGGCCTCATCGACTTGATCCTACCCCTCGTTAGTGGTGAAGTTAGTCACCGGGCCTCTGGGCAGAGAGAGAACGTCAACCACCGACGGGATCTGGGCAATTAGCAAACAAGATTCATCGAAGAAGGAACGAAGATGGAGATTGAGTGAGAGAAGACAAAATAACAACACAAAATAATGAAGAAAAAGAGCAAAAGAAGTTGCTTCTTCAGAAATCTTACTTAGAAAGATACTGAAAAGTGAAAAACGGGTAACATAACTCATTATTTATACTGCAAAAGTGGCTTTCACGAATTTCAAAAGCCACAATTAACTGCAAAACCAACCGCAAAACGGTTCGAATCCACAGTAACGGTGTCATTATGACAGATATCACGAAATGGTTTTGCAACCGTCAATTGACACTTCGCCTTCGAAGCGAGTTTAACGACCTGGGTATGTTGGAAGGACGTCCAGTATGCCTCCATACACCGAGCATCATTACAGTACACATCAAGCACACCCATATCCTCAACGACCGCCTATAGGAATACATGGCCCTGGATGAAAACATCAAACGGCCATCCCCCAAGTATAAATGGCTATAGTCGTCTCCTAAATATAAGCAGCTACAGTTGCCTTCAAGGCACAAAAATGGCTACAGCGATCTCCCACGCGTAAATGGCTACGGCCATCCCTTAAGTATGAACTGTTGGAACATATGTATATGTTCATATTTATATGTTTTGATAATTGACAAACCGATTTAGATGGAAAATAAATATATGCCAAATAAATGTGAGTTATTATTGAATACACTCTAATTTATATTTTAACTAAAGTGTTGTTCATTTTGTAGATATGCAAAGGATACAAAGAAAGATAAAGATTTGATATGCAAATTTACAATGCGCATAGAGGAAGAAAAGGATATGCGACATTATTTTAAGCGGACAAGAATTGGAGTCCAAGAAGTTCGAGGCTAGATCAAGAGAAGATATGAAGCAATGAAAATAAATGAAGACCTTTTGTTGAGTCTTATTTATATTGTCTTTATTGTGATCTTGATCCGACTTTAAGTTTAGTCTCGGCTTCTCTCATAAAATGATTTTACAATGCATATCATAAAATGATTTTACAATATATGCATATCACAAATGATTTTATAAAATATGCATATCACAAATGGTTTTACAATATATGCATATCATAAATATTTTTATTTGTGATAAAAATATTTTTATTGGTTTTAAATGTTATATAATAAATATTTTCAATACATTTAAAACAAAATGATTTTAAGTGTTTTTATTGATTCGGAATGGTCATTACAATTGTTTTTCATGTTTAAGATATTTATAATATTTAATATCTTCAAACAAAGCTTTGAAAAACATTTTATAACTTATTTTCAATAAGTTAGTTGTTTTAAAAACGGACCATTTCCGCAAGGTCAGATAGTCGAATATCTGATATTGGATAGTCGACTATCCTGATGACCGTTGCCAATATAGTCGAATATCCATATCAGATAGTCGACTATCCTTGTGACCGTTGCCAAGATAGTCGAATAACCATATCGGATAGTCAACTATCTAACAGATTTTCAGAATCTGTATTTATGATTATAGCAACGGCTAGGAGTGATTTTTGAGCTATAAATACACCTCAAAATCACTCATTAAGCACACAACTTCTGACCAAAACATTCATAAGCTTTCATACATTTCCAATATCATTTATTGATCATTTTTATCATATTTTGAAAGCCAAGGTCTTGAATTTATTGTTGTGTTCTTGAGCGTATTTGTTTACTCATATCCACTCTATTAAGAGAGTCTTGTTTAAGTGAGTGCTAAGTGTTTTATACACTTGAAGGGAAGTGTTATTCCCTTGTGTTGTAAGAAGGAACTTGTGTTTCCTTTGGTTGAAGTCTTGGAGTGTTGTATCTCCGAGCAAAGGGTGTTGAGGCTTGTGTCTTCAGGTTGTAAAGGTTTGTTAGGCACCCGTAAGCTTAACAGTGAAGTCTTGGGGTGAGGTATCCTCGAGCAAGTGAAGTCTTAAGGTGCGGTATCCTTGAGCAACTGTAACGGTTTGTTAAGCACCCGTAAGCTTAACGAAGTTAGTGGAAATCTCGAGAGTCTCTCGGGCACTGGACTAGCCACGGGTTGTGGTGAACCAGAATACATCGGTGCGTTCGTTCTTATTTATTTACTTATCGCACTTGTTTATTTCCTGCAATTTTTTTAAATTGCGCAAGTTTACGCTATTTTTTATTATAACGCTATTCACCCCCCCCCCTAGCGTTAAGCGTATTATCTAACAATTGGTATCAGAGCCTAACTCTCTGAAAGACTTAACAGTTTGAGAGAATCGTTCTATGGCTTCTACTAGTAGTGCTTTTGCAGGAATAGGTGAAGGTCACTCTACCTTCTTGCCTCCAATATTTGATGGAAGCAATTACACACATTGGAAAGATCGGATGACAATCTTCATCAAATCAAACAACTTTCGTCTATGGCAAATCATCAAGTATGGTGAACAAATGACGAAACAAGTTGGAAAAGCCATGGTAAGTAAATACAATACCAAGGTTATCAATATATTGTATAATTCCCTGAAACAGGAGGACTATCGGAAGGTTTCCCAATACAAAACTGCTAAAGAGATGTGGGATAAGCTTGAGGACACTTATGAAAATGCGCCTCAAGAAGCAGACAGTTCATGTGATGAACCAACTGCCAAATGCCTCATGGCCGACGAAGGAGAAGAGGTAAGTACATCTAACTCTCACTGTTTTGAAGAATTACAAAGTGTCTATGATGAATTGTATGGTGAATTTGTTGATGCTTCCAAAATGATAAAAGATTTGAAGAAAACACTTTCTTTGCAAGAAACAGATTTTCAGAAAACACTTTCTTTACAAGAAAAAGATTTTGAAAATTGACTAATGAAAATGGCGTTCTCAAAAATAAAATTGATGTTTTAGAAAAGGAAAATAATTTTTTGAAAAATGGCATTTTTGATCTTAGAAATAAGACTAAAGCGGTGAATGAATCTTCTTCAATTGATAAAAGTTCTATTTGTTTATCTTGTGATTCTTTGAAACTAGAAAACATAGAACTTAGGAACACACTAGAGAAACATAGTGTAGATGCTCCTAAAACTATTGAAGAGATCAAGAAGAAAAAGAAAAACAGAAGGTGTAAAAAGAATAAGAATCATGCTAGAAATCGTGATGCACCACCCAGAAATAATCCTAGGATTTTTAATGAGTCTAGAATTAATAATTTTAGACCACCTAGAAACGATTCTAGGAATTATACAAATGAGCCTAGAAATAATGATTTTAGGCAACCTAGAAATAATTCTAGGAATGAGACTAGACCACCTAGAAACGATACTAGGTTGTTCAATGAGTCTAGAATTAATAACTTTAGAACACCTAGAAACGATTCTAGAAATTGTGCAAATAAATCTAGAAATAATTATTCTAGACCGCCTAGAAATAACTCTAGGAATTTCAACGCTCCGAGGACTGATGACTTTAGATCACCTAGAACGTATTTGGCACAACCTAGGCATTTGCACAACCCGAATGTTGTATGTCACTACTGCAACCGGGTAGGACACATAGCACCCACATGTTTTGCAAAACATAGGGATTTATCTTGTGGCTATAATTATTATTTGCCTAACCCCAAGGACCCAAAAGTGTTTGGGTACCAAAAACCTATGTTTAGGTACTTTTGCAGGTGTGCTTGAAGACTACAATATTGTAGTAGATGCACCAAGCACGGAACCTCATTGCATCAAGGGGGAATTTCGGTTAGTTATCTTTTTCGATAAAACCGAATTGTTGATATGTGCAAGCAACCGATGTGAACATATTTGTTGTTAATTTAGTTCTTATACTGTTGAAATTTCTGATATATCGTAATAGTTGTTAAATAACAATTGATATCAATTGGAAATTGATCCTTGTTAGTCATTTTTTGATAAGAGCCTAATCGTTGATAAGTGTTAACAATTAGTATACTTTGATAAAAATAACCTTTGAAATGTTTGTGCAAATTGATAACTGTTGGCTTGTATTAACTGTTAGCTTGCTTCTAATAAAAATATTTCATCTATGATTTGATAATTGTGGTTTAAATAACTGTTGGTATATACTAGAAATAAATAAACTTTCTCTGGTATGCATTAACTGTTAGCATATGTTTGTCAAAAACTTTTCACTCATGTTGTTGATGAATGCTACTTTTGGTTTGAAAAATAATTGATATATTCCAGAATCAATTGATCCATGCTTTTAACAGTTAATAAAAATACTTCTGTTAAAAATCGACTCTTGATGAATATATCTTTTTGTCTGAATAATGGTTGGCATATTTTTCAAAATTAGATTTATGGTTTTAATAAAACTGTTGATTTACATAAACAGTTGGCATTTTTCTTTGGGTAATATGTTTTACTAAAGATAACAACTTGTATCATTGTTAATAAGATAACTTTTGATACATCCGTTATGTTCTTCAACAAATGGTTTTATCATTGTCTCATAACAATTGGTAGACCTATGTTTTGTTGGTATGTCTTGATAAGTTTCTATCAATCTTCATATTGCATACTCCTCATAGTCTTTCCTTAATATACTCTCTTCTTGCTAAAAGAAGAAGTGTTTAGGCGATATGCTTCAAGTAAGGGGGAATGTCTTTACATTCTAGTTTGCCTTAATTGAGAGGGAATTTTTCATTAAGGAAATTGCATGAATTTTATTGATGATATTTCTTGTACTTTAATAATAATTTTTATTGATGATATTATGTTTGGAGCAACTAATAAATGTGTATGCAAGGAGTCTAAACTCATGAGTAGCAAAATTTGATATGTTAATGATGGACGAGCTTATTTTCAACTTGAGGTTGCAAGTGAAACAAATGAAAGAGGGAACTTTCATTTGTCAAACTCAATATTGCAATGAGTCGCTACATCTATTTGAAATAAGCAACACCAAAGCAATGGCCTCTTCAATGAATTCATATGACCATCTTGACAGAAATGTGAAAGGTAAGGAGAACAATACCAAGGATTACAAAGGTATGATCGTTCCTTGCTTTACCTTATTGCTAGTAGAATTGATATAATATTTAGCGTTTATTGTTGTGCTAAGACATAAATCATGTTCAAAGGAGTCACGTCCTAGTGTGGTTAAACGTTGATCTAAATGCATACATTTTTAGGTTGCATTTATATCTTGAATATTACTGACTGGAGCGTCGAAGACGCGTATTTTCTTTTGCAGGTATCGCCCTAAAGACAGGGGGAACCAAGATAAAGTTTTAATTCAAGCCAATATTATTTTTGCTTGGCTTGTGAATTTGGAAAACAGCATATTTGTTTTTATAAAATTATTTTCATAAAATTATGATATATATTTTTATCAAAAATATAGTTTATCTTTTAAATAAACGAATTACATAAAATGAAAATTATTTTTCCAATATTTTCTGCTTAAACGATTTTTTAAGTCGTCGAAGTTAATCAACTAACTAGAAGTTATTCGAATAACTTGATTATCCAGAAAATCAAGTTATTTCTCCAGATATTCGACTAACCAGAAGTTATTCTAGTATATCTGTTTCCAGATATTCGACTATCCCAGAAGATATTCGAATATTGTTCCCAGATAGTCGACTATCTAATAAGATATTCGACTATCTTCAGTCAAATTTCAAAAATCTGACCGTTTTATAGCCGTTCCAATCAGTCCAAAAATCTGATTTTTGTCATTCAATGCTATGGTTTCTTGAACTCTATAAATAGGAATAGTGGGTACTCTTTGTTTCATACCAAAATCATTCTTGTTCAAGAATTCTCTTCAAAAACTCTATTCCAAACTTCTTCCAAAAGTTCTTCTTGTCTACAAATTTCAATGGCAAATAGAAGTTCTAAACGCTCTCGTGCCGGAAAGAATATCCCTTCTTCTTCAAATCCTCCTCCATCTCTACATTGTTATGATGATGGATCCGTTCTTTGGTTTGAACAAGAAAATGAGCTTCAACGATTTATTAGAAACTTTGAAAATCGAGATATTCTTCCACCTCGATTCACAACCGAAAGATATCTAGCGGATTCTAATCATTCCAATATACTTCTACAAAGTTCAATCCTTGACTTTGTTTATTTGAAGTATGATTTCATTCATCCTCTTTTGATTCAAGCCTTCTATTCGAACCTTAAGAAAGATGAAGATGGAGTTCTCTCTACCAAAGTTAATGGTATTCCTATCCTTCTAAGTGAAGAAAATATACAAGCTATCACAAATCTTCCTCGTGATGGCCAAGACGTCGAACAATATACCGGTGTCGAAGGAATACTCTATGATGAAAATGTCCTCTTCAACCTTATTGGAATTGGACAATTTGAATTCTCTCAAGAGCAAAAGAGCTCCTATTAAAGAAATTTTTCCGGAATTTCGTTTGATTCTTTATGTTGTCACTCGGATTCTTAAACCGAGAAAAAGCAATCACACGACAATTGGCCGTGAAGATGCAAAAATCATGCATGCTATTATTTCCAAAGCACGCATAAATTGGTGTAAATTTGTTCTTACACATATGTTTGATTCAATAGGAAGTGACAAACCTCTTCCTTATGCATTACTTATAATGCATCTTCTTGAAGCGTCTCAAGTCAACACCAATGTTGGTATCAAGAAAACTCGTACCAAATATTGGGAAATTCAAGAAACCTCTTTTCATGGCCATGATCAACCACATGATCAAGTTCCAAATCCTCCTCCTCCAATTCAAGCTCGTCGTCCTCGTGCTCAACCGGATGTGTCTCAAGCCATCTTGGATCAACTTGCCTCTCTATCGACTTCAATTAATCGAATCGATAGTAATGTGTCTCACACGGAAAGAAATGTGCGTAGGCTTAGTGACGAAATCCACGGATATTTTGACCATGTCAATTATTCGTATTCTCGCGTCTATTCCGCAAGTACTTCTAGCGATGACGATGATTTCGACGACGATGAAAGTTCTTGATTTGTATTTTCATTATTTGAAATGTATTTTCATTTATTATAATGTATTTTCAATTTTCCTTCTTCATTAATGAAATTATCTTTTTGTTAATGTCAAAAGGGGGAAGATTAAGGGTATATGCATATTATATTTATTTTCCATGCATTGGGGAAGATAAGGGTATATGCATACTTATTTATTTATATGCATATTTATTTGTTTTAAATATTTATTGCATAAATTGAGGGGGAACTCAATAATAACTTGTCTTATATTTGGCATAGTTTTTATAAAGGGGATATGCATATTCCCATGAAAGTTTGCCATTATCAAAAAGGGGAAAATTGTTGGAACATATGTATATGTTCATATTTATATGTTTTGATAATTGACAAACCGATTTAGATGGAAAATAAATATATGCCAAATAAATATGAGTTATTATTGAATACACTCTAATTTATATTTTAACTAAAGTGTTGTTCATTTTGTAGATATGCAAAGGATACAAAGAAAGATAAAGATTTGATATGCAAATTTACAATGCGCATAGAGGAAGAAAAGGATATGCGACATTATTTTAAGCGGACAAGAATTGGAGTCCAAGAAGTTCGAGGCTAGATCAAGAGAAGATATGAAGCAATGAAAATAAATGAAGACCTTTTGTTGAGTCTTATTTATATTGTCTTTATTGTGATCTTGATCCGACTTTAAGTTTGAGTCTCGGCTTCTCTCATAAAATAATTTTACAATGCATATCATAAAATGATTTTACAATATATGCATATCATTAATGATTTTACAATATATGCATATCATAAATGATCTTACAATATATGCATATCACAAATGATTTTATAAAATATGCATATCACAAATGGTTTTACAATATATGCATATCATAAATATTTTTATTTGTGATAAAAATATTTTTATTGGTTTTAAATGTTATATAATAAATATTTTCAATACATTTAAAACAAAATGATTTTAAATGTTTTTATTGATTCGGAATGGTCATTACAATTTTTTTTCATGTTTAAGATATTTATAATATTTAATATCTTCAAACAAAGCTTTGAAAAACATTTTATAACTTATTTTCAATAAGTTAGTTGTTTTAAAAACGGACCATTTCCGCAAGGTCAGATAGTCGAATATCTGATATTGGATAGTCGACTATCCTGATGACCGTTGCCAAGATAGTCGAATATCCATATCAGATAGTCGACTATCCTTGTGACCGTTGCCAAGATAGTCGAATAACCATATCGGATAGTCGACTATCTAACAGATTTTCAGAATCTGTAGTTATGATTATAGCAACGGCTAGGAGTGAATTTTGAGCTATAAATACACCTTAAAATCACTCATTAAGCACACAACTTCTGACCAAAACATTCATAAGCTTTCATACATTTCCAATATCATTTATTGATCATTTTTATCATATTTTGAAAGCCAAGGTCTTGAATTTATTGTTGTGTTCTTGAGCGTATTTTTTTACTCATATCCACTCTATTAAGAGAGTCTTGTTTAAGTGAGTGCTAAGTGTTTTATACACTTGAAGGGAAGTGTTAGTCCCTTGTGTTGTAAGAAGGAACTTGTGTTTCCTTTGGTTGAAGTCTTGGAGTGTTGTATCTCCGAGCAAAGGGTGTTGAGGCTTGTGTCCTCAGGTTGTAAAGGTTTGTTAGGCACCCGTAAGCTTAACAGTGAAGTCTTGGGGTGAGGTATCCTCGAGCAAGTGAAGTCTTAAGGTGCGGTATCCTTGAGCAACTGTAACGGTTTGTTAAGCACCCGTAAGCTTGACGAAGTTAGTGGAAATCTCGAGAGAGTTTCTCGGGCACTGGACTAGCCACGGGTTGTGGTGAACCAGAATACATCGGTGCGTTCGTTCTTATTTATTTACTTATCGCACTTGTTTATTTCCTTCAATTTTTTTAAATTCCGCAAGTTTACGCTATTTTTTATTATTACGCTATTCACCTCCCCCCCCCCCCCTCTAGCGTTAAGCGTATTATTATCTAACATGAACGGCTATGGCCGTCTTCGAAGCATGAACGGCTACGACCTTCCTAGGTCACGGCCGAAACGACATCCAATCCCCTCTTCCGAATCTATTGAGTCGCATTCGGTAAAGTGCGCTCATCGAATCCGACCGCATCTCGACCTCAATAAGCGGAGGGACAAACTGTATGGGTCAAAACTTGACTCATGATAATTAATGAGGTTAATTGGCTCTTAAGTATATTCGGGCTAACAAATGGAATAACTATTCGTTAATAATAAGCACTCAAAGATCACTCAGCTTAATCAATGAGGCCACGGCCTGTTCACTATTGGCGGGCGTCTCCTCGACATGACCACGGCCAACGCCAGCTGGAAAGGTGCACAGCTGTATATACTAAGTGAAAGAACCCTAGAAGGGTGGCTGCTTCTTCTTCTTTATCACACTCCTCTAGAAAGAGATAATATCATTGTAAGGCTCTGAACCTCTCCATGGAGAGGCATACCAAATCGATATTTTCAATAAAAGATCTCTACCCTCCTCTCCTTAACAAATAACATTTGTCTCTTGCATTTTTCATTTTGGTCATTTGATTATTACGATTTGCTATGACCGGCCCTTCATTTATTTTAATTGTTTTATGCTTATAGAGTGTGTGAGAACTTTGAGCTAAACACGTTTTCTATTTCGTTTTATTCTTTCAACATTATTAGCTTCAGTAATTTTATTCTTTGCTCTTCATCAATCACACCTAGGAATCAGAAACAGAAATGCGTGTTGCAATCGAAATCTTCATTTTTTTAAGCCTCCTAAAAATTGCTCTAGAGCTACTCCCTTAACTCTTTAAATTTGATGCAAAACGTGATATCATTTGACTCCTTAATTAACTCTTTAATTTTGATGCAAAATGTTTGGTCCACTCTAGAACTACTCCTTTAATGTGATATTAGGATGGTGACAATCTCAATATAGTGTCACAAATTGCATCTTCTCAAATTTGAATTGTACCATTTTAATTCACGTTCTACTTTGTTTTCTTGATAGTTTGATCAGGTAAACCCCCAACAATTTTTTATCTTTATGGTGAAAAATTGCTCCACGGTAAATACATTTGGATCACACTTACCGCAACATATTTTATCCTTCTCTTTCTGCATGGTTAAAAGCTGTCCAGGGAAGTGCCAAGTCATATTTATGCAATGTGTTAGAAAGTAGATTAGCGATACGTATCTTGTTACTTCTTGTACTTATCCTACAAAAAAAATAGTTAAATCTCATCCTCCACATACTTCTAAAGATTTTTCTATATATATGTTCAACTAGTATACCGTCATTTTACGCAGTCACCGAACAGAAACAATAGTAGACAGAGAAAACACAAAGCAGAAAGATGGGAGAGCATCACTACCCTAACGAAATGCCTGAAAATTCAATTCAAGAAATGGCTCCTGAAAATGCAAAACACTCACTCTCCAACCTTCTTTCTCTTCCTTATGACACTATTTCCAAAAGACTCAAAGAAGATGCTCTTAACCTCAAAGATGAAGTATTTATTTTTATTTTTTTTCTTGTATTTACTTTGCAACTGAATAATTTAATTATTATGTGTTAATTTAATTGCTTCCTATATATAGGTTGTGAGGGAGACATGGGCAGCTAAAGGAAGACGTGTATATGACTATACACTCTACACTGGTACTCTAGGGACTGCCTATCTACTATTTAAATCATACCAAGTTACAGGGAACAAGGATGATTTATCTCTTTGCTCTGAAATAATTCAGGCTTGTGACGCTGTTTGCCATGGTTCCGGGTACTTTTTGATGTCGGTTATATAATTTAAATTTGTTAAAATAACACGATCTAGCCAGTTTTTAGACTGGTCATTCAAAAGTAGCCAGCATTTATCAAGTCAATAAAAAATAATCGCTCTTTTGCTGCAACAAAAACTGATCTAGCATAATATACTGATATTCAATGCAACTGTGTATGAACCTCCAACATATTATGCTGGACAGGTATACTACCTTAGTGGCTCCAGCATAATATACTGGATATTTGAGCATTTTCAAATTTTAGTATATTATGCTGGAGTATTTTTTCGGATTTGAATAGTTATTTTGTTAAATGATTAAATTTCGATTACTTTTGAAATTGTGGCTATTTTTGAATGGTCACATGTAAATTTGGCTATTTTTAAATTTCTCCCATAAATTTCAGACGACTAAGAGATTAAGATTACAAGGTAACATGACTAACTAAAATGAAATTCCAATGTCACATATTTAGATTTTTCTCGTTTATTATGCCCTAGTTTTCTTTAAGTTGCCCCAAATAAAAGGAAAAAAGAAATTACTCTTAACAATCCCTTATTTCATTTACTTAAGCTAGCTTGCATTTTGTGCTTTCTTATTTTGTTAAAATTGGAACTTGAGTTAGGGTAGTCGCAATTTAATCCAATGTATTTTTCAAGTTCTAACTGCTTAATTCTAATACGTTTAGCAAGAAACTGAATTATCTTTGGATCACACAAACATTATTCAGGATTTGACTGTACTATAGTTAACGAAATTAATCCGTTCCTAAGTCTATTAGTTGTTAATAAATGGTATGGCCATTTATTAGTAACGGTATCCGACGGTCATCCGATTTGGCTAGCAAGGCTACGGCGTACACACCATCACCTTCCGCGGCCTTTCAGTGCCAGCTGGCAGGATTTGTTGATATATATACTAAGAAAAAGAACCCTAGAAATGGGGGTCTGCTTCTTCTTTTTCACCACTACTCTCAAGAAAAGGGAGAATCATTGTAAGGCTCTGAACCTCTCTATGGAGAGGCAGATCAAATCAACATCAATCAATAAAAAGTTCCTCACTTCTTCATCTTAATATATAAGCTTATTTCTTATCCATTTTATTCGGTCTTTTGGTTTATTACGATCTGCTATAATCGGCCCTTGTTTTCTCCTGATTGTTTTATGGTTACGAAGTGTATGTTATCTTTGAGCTAAACAATTTGGCGTCGTCTGTGGGGATTTCGTAGCAGAATCACGTAGTTCATCCTTGGACCAACAAAGAAAGAAAACACCCAAAGGGGAAAGCAACCTAACTCGAACGAGCCAGAGGGACATAGCGGGTAAAAGGGAACCCGGAAGCTCCGATGGGAAGAAGGAGAAGAAGAAACAGATCCCCCTCCCTACATGGAGAATGCACGCACGGTATCCTTATCTCCTTGACGTGGGATCCTGCCAAGAGAAAAATGGCATGAAAACGTCTCAAATCAAGATCCATAACGGAATAACCCAAAACAAGCTAAGTCGAAAAAACCACGCTCCAATCGTGCAAGATCTCAAACCAAAACCAACCTCCATCGTCCTGCCCACAACAGGTTGTGCTGAGAGAAAAGGTCGAACTATGAGTTGAACTGGGACTCGGGTAATGCGCCCTCGCCATCAAAATTGCAAAGGTTCAATTATGGTTGAACAACAACTCAGGCTACGTGCCTTAGCCCAAAAGATCAACTGTGAGTTGAACTGGAACTCAGGCTATGCGCCTTCGCCATCAAAACTTGAAAGGTTCAACTACGGTTGAACAACAACTCAGGCTGCGTGCCCTCGCCCAAAAGTTCAACTATGATTTGAACTGGGACTCAGGCTATGCGCCTTCGCCATCAAAAAATTGCAAAGGTTCAACTACGGTTGAACAACAACTCAGGCTACGTGCCCTCGCCCAAAAATTCAACTATGAGTTGAACTAGGTCTCAGGCTATGCGTCTTGGCTATTAAAAATTGCAAAGGTTCAACTACGGTTGAACAGCAACTCAGGCTACGTGCCCTTGCCCAAGGGACGCAATCTATGAGCCTTCGCTATCAAAAATTGAAAAGTTTCAACTACGGTTGAACAACAACTCAGGCTACGTGCCCTTGCCCCGAAGTTCAACTATAAGTTGAACTGGGACTCAGGCTATGCGCCTTAGTCATCAAAACATTGCAAAGATTCAACTACGGTTGAACAACAACTCAGGCTACGTACTCTCGCCCAAAAGTTCAACTATGAGTTGAGCTGGGACTCAGTCTATGCGCCTTCTCCATCAAAATTGCAAAGGTTCAACTACGGTTGAACAACAACTCAGGTTACGTGCCCTCGCCCAAAAGTTCAACTATGAGTTGAACTGGGTCTCAGGTTATGCGCCTTCGCCATCAAAAAATTGCAAAGGTTCAACTACGGTTGAACAACAACTCATGCTACGTGCCCTCGTCCAAAAGTACAACTATGAGTTGAACTGGGTCTCAGGCTATGCGCCTTCGCCATCAAAAAGGTTCAACAACTAGAAAAACAAAATAAAACTAACTCTACAAAAACCTTTTTACTCAGCGCCACCCGCGCTACCATTAGCTCCATCATCAGCCCCTGGAGTGGCCGGGTCGAAGCCACAGTCAAGACGAGCATCACGAGCCTTTTGGCGGGCCCCCTCATAAACAGCTTCGGTCACAACGCCGGTCTCCCGTAATTTCTTGTACACGTCGAGCTGGGCCTCAGCAAAAGACCAAAGATCACGAGCGGGGCCATAAGAAGTCGCCTGGTCCCTTAGGGGCTGATTCTCAGCTTCTAAGGCCGTAATCCGGTCTGCTGCAATCTGAGCATCCCGTTCATAAACACGAATGTGTTGTTCCTCCAGCCCCGCCACTCTGAAAGCTACAGCAGATCTCTCCAGCTCCCGTTCCCTCTCGCGAATGTGAATGCCGCCTCCAACGACCTAGCCGTCATCGAGGCGTCCCTTGCTTGACCTCGTAAGGTAGCAACCTCTGCGTCCAAAGCAAGCATCTGCCTAATCAAGGCCTCAGAATCCTCCGCCACGGCCTCCTAACTTCGTCGTTCCCTCGGCCACAGCTCTCCTCTCGGCCTCCATCTCCTCATCCTTACAACAAAATTGCTCCTTAAGAGTGTTTACCCGGCCCAGGGTTTGCTGCATTAGAAGCTCTCGCCTCACAAACTCTTCTACCAACTCCCGGCTACGGGGATCATTCCTCATATGCTCGCGCATCTCGCGACACCTATCCCGGTAGCGGTGATACTTCTCCAGCACCCGCAAAAAGATCCTCGAGCAAACATTGGCTCGGCCTATACCCTATACCTCCAAAAGAAAGGTCTGCAAAGCAAAAGCAATGGTTAAAATATAAGGCAAATCAGGGCAAGAAAAGAACCAAAGAATGTCATCACAAGTACCCTAAAACCCGTCGCGTCCACCTTAGCCATTAATCTGATGGCGGAAATGTCCCTCAGTGAACTGCTTTGCTCTTCCGAGCACAAAGCTGCAAACATCGGCACCAGGTTATCCTGCTCAAGCAGCAAATTCCGCTCAGTAGGAATTTCCGCATAGCGAAAGGAGCCTCTGCGTGCGTCGTCGCGTGGGTGACGCCTTCTTGGAACATACGGACGTCGTCAGGATCCAAATCAGATTTGGTGTCAGATCCCCCTCCTGCGGCGCCCCTTTCTCCCCTTACCGGCTGAGAGGTCGAGGCTTCCTCCCCTGCCAACGGGTCAGCGCTTGCTTCTCCAACCAAGACTGCTGAGACATCGCCTTCCCTCTCAACAGCTGGAACCGACGATTCGGCTGCCGAAGGGACAGTTTCATCACGGCCTGAGAAGATCGGGGCAACCCCCATGGTATTTTCGCCCTCAAAGGCAGGCGGAGTCGCCTCTTTCCCCTCGTCTCCAACGTCGGGGAGTCCAAACGTACCACATCTACAGTAGGCTTAAAAGCGACCTTGTGCCTGACCAACGACCTTTCATCCTCCTCCTCTTCCTCATTCAAGGGAGACTCCGCCCTGGGACAAACGACCCTTGAAGACGCCTTAGTCCGAAGTGCGGATCGCGCTGGAGAATGAGCTGCCGACGACTTGACAGAAGCCGCCCTCAGAACCGTACGTGGCATTGGCATCGCTGCCGGTCGAATAGTTGCACTCGGCCTACGAAAAGCAAGTCGAGATCCCTCATGCGGCGCGCCCCCCTGATCAACAAAAGAAAAGAATTAAAAGGAGAAAATTTCATCACTGCAAACAAAAACAGTGCAACAATTCAAACGCTCATCGGAAATAGCCCTATGGCCATATCTCTCCCAGAAGGACGGCCACATGCGAATCTCCGCTATCTGAGGGATACTCCCTCGACCCGTTCGCCAATGCCGGACAAAGGAGCCGGTGGTGCCAGCTTAGCTACGAGCACAAGTTAGAGTTAACACTTATCAGAACAAGGAACAAGAAAGAACGGAAGGAAAAACTCGACGAATGGAAAACTTATGTATATGGTTCCAAGTCTCCGGGAACTTCGCAGCGTTCGCCACCAAATGCTCGGTCTTGATATAGAAGAAATTCTCGTAAGTATGAGAATCTACCGCATCATCCAGCTCCGTTGTCAGACCCCTAGACCCACGATGGACCATTCGAATCATGGTACCACGGACCCTTTGAGGGGCATACAGACTCAACACGTGTCACAACGTTATTTCTCTTCGGGCCAATTCCGCATACTTGGCAAGCATGGCGAAAAGCTTGTAGAAATACGAAGCGAGTTGACCAGCACACACCTCATAATAGCAACAAAAATCTACCACGAACGTCGGAAGGGGAAGCCTGACCCCAACGTGAAAGGATAAGCGTAGAAAACACAATATCTGGGCGATCAATGTGAACCCTTTCCTCGCTCCTGGCGAGGGCGATGTCGGCAAAATGAGGGATATCCCATTGCTCCCTTAATTGGGAGATGCCCACATCTCCCATTAATGGGGCCTCATTGACCTGATCCTCCCCCTCATCGGCAGTAACGTCGGTTGTAGGACCTCTGGGTAGAGAAAACTGCTGACGGTATCCCGTCGATCCCCGCCGACACGGTGGTCCTTATCACCGTGGAAGGCCCATCGACCACCGGAAGAGTTGCCGAATTAAGGTCTGTATGAGAACTGCTTGCCATTACTGATTACTAAGCAAGGAATGAACAAAATTCACCAGAGAATGAACAAAGATGAAGACTGAGTGAAAAACGACAAAGAACGACATAGATTAACAATGAACAAAGAGGAGGAAGAATTAAAAATGGGAGAAGTTTCTTTTTGTGAAATCTTGCTTAGACGAGTAACGAAAAGTGAGAAACGAATGACATAACTCATCATTTATACTGCAAAAGTGGCTTTCCCGAATTCCAAAAGCCATCATTAACTACATGACCTACCGTAAAACAGTTCGAATCCACAGTAATGTGTGTCATTATGACGGATATCACGAAATGGATTTGCAACCGTCAATCGACGCTTCACCTTCGAAGCGATTTTAACAACCTGGATAAGTTGAAAGGACATCCAGTACACCTCCATACGCTGAGCACCATTACAGTGCACGTCAAGCGCACCCATATCCTCAGCGGCCGCTTGCGGGAATACATGGCCCTAGATGAAAACATCATACGACCATCCTCTAAATATGTAAATGGTTACGGTCGTCTCCAAAGAATAAATGGCTACGGACATCTCCTAAATATAAAGGGCTACGGCCATCCTCAAGGTATAAATGGCTACGGTCGTTCCCTGAAATATAAGTTGGCTACGGCCATCCTCTAAATATGCTAATGTCTACGGCCGTCTCCTAAGTATAAATGGCTACGGCCGTCTCCTAAATATAAAGGGCTACGGCCATCCTCCAAGTATAAATGGCTACGGTCGTTCCCTATAATATAAGTTGGCTACGGTCATCCTCTAAATATGCAAATGTCTATGGCCGTCTCCTAAGTATAAATGGCTACGGCCGTCTCTTAAGTATAAATGGCTACGGTCATCTTCAAGGCACAAAACGACTACAGCCATTCCCAATAAGTAAACGGCTACGACCATCCCTAATATGTAAGTGGCTTTGACCATCTCCAATGAATAAAATGGTTGAGGACACCTACGAAATCTGATTGAGGTCTCTGACTCGATTCCGCCCAAAACCACGCACAAAATGACTGAGACCGGCAGTACCAACAGTACAATCTCCAACATATAACGGCTTCACCCATCCTGGGTCACGGCCGAAACGGCATTCAACCTCCCTCTCCGATCCTTTTAAGCCACGGTCGACGATGTCCGCTCATCAAGCTCGGCCGAAACACGACCTCAATAAACGGAGGGACTAACTGTATGGGTCAAAACTTGACTCTACGATAATTAACGGAATCAATTTGTTCCTAAGCCAATTAGTGGTTAATAAATGGTATGGCCATTTATTAGCGACGGTATCTGACGGTCATCCGATTTGGCTAGCAAGGCTACGGCGTACACACCATCACCTTCCGCGGCCATTTTGTGCCAGTTGGCAGGATTCGTTGCTATATATACTAAGATAAAGAACCCTAGAAATGGGGCCCTGCTTCTTCTTCTTCACCATTACTCCCAAGAAAAAGGATAACCATTGTAAGGCTCTGAACCTCTCCATGGAGAGGCAGACCAAATCAACATCAATCAATAAAAAGCTCCTCACTTTTTTCATCTTAATATATAAGCTTATTTCTTATCCCTTTTATTCGGTCTTTTGATTTATAACGATATGTTATGATTAGCCCTTGTTTTCTCCTGATTGTTTTATGCTTACGAAGTGTATGTTAACTTCGAGCTAAAGAAATAATATGTCTTTTCTCATGATTTTATTAATTTGTGTAGAATTTTGGAGAGAAGAAAGAACTTAAAATTGTTAGTGTATGCAGACCACCTACATTTGTAACGGGTCACGCTGGTATTTATGCTCTTGGTGCTGTTGCTGCAAAGCTTATTGGTGATGATCACTTACATGCTGATTTTCTCACCAAATTCAAGGAGGTACTCAGTCTCTCCTCCTCCTTGCTCCTTTCAAATTTGATAATGAGATTCAGTTAAGATTTAAATTCGGTATTTTGGTCATGGTACTAGGAAATGGAATTTTAAAATGGTGTCTTATATCTCTGCAAAGCATAAAAGTATTCATATTACAAATCTTACTAGTTGAACTACTAGTTTTTTCATTGGAATTGTGTGATTTAGTTTTTGACGCAGCAAGTAGGAGAAACGAATTCTTAATTGTTGGTACGAAAAATAGAACAATCGGTTCAGTAAAGTGGGCTACAGTAAGGGTTCAGTGTTATTATGTTAATAGAAAATGGATTGGCAGTATGTTAACGTATTGGTCCATTACAAAAACAAAACTTCATAAGTTCAGGCCATTGAGAATGGAACAAAAACTAGTTCCCCGAAAAGAGATGCTACTATATTGAAAAGGCAATTATCTCACTTGCAAACCACTACAAATAAAATCGGAATTATTATCAACGAACGTCGTAGCTAATCTGTCGCTTTGCCCGTAGCTAGCAGAATATCTTGATAATCCATCGCTAAGGAGATTAGCGATGGATGTTTCTGTTTAGCTACAAAATTTTCCGTCGCTAAAATCAGATTTTATTTAGTAGTGAACATATTTGAATGAAGTTAGCTATATGACAGGGGTACCCAATATTGTGGGGTTAATAATGTATAATATTTATACATTATGTCGTTGCTTTCAAATTTAACGCTTGTTGACATTTTAGAGCTCTTTTACATATATCTATTCTCGGAGTAAAAAATAGTATTGGCGTAAAAAATAGTAATCGCTCGTCTTTCTTCCTAACTAATTTGCCATTTTGATTGTTTAATTTCCAGATTAAACTTCCAATAGAGCTTCCAAATGACTTGTTCTATGGGAGAGCAGGGTACTTATGGTCATGTTCTTTCTTAAATAAACATCTTGGTAAAGGCACCATATCCCTCTCCAATATGGTAAGAATATTTATAAGCTAATTGAATTAACAATAGTGCATGGCTAAACTTGGTCTGCTAAATTTTTGTTCACAGAGAGCAGTTGTGAATGAACTCATCAAGTCAGGTAGAAGACTGTCCAAGTTAGAAAATCTGAAGTCGCCTTTAATGTATGAGTCGAACGGGAAAAGGTACTGGGGAACTGCCCATGGATTAGCTGGTGTTGTACACGTTCTACTGGACATGGAACTCAAACCAGATGAGATTGAAGACGTGAAAGGTACGCTGCGTTACATGATCAAGAATCGGTTCGAAAGTGGAAATTATCGTACAAGTGAAGGAGATGAATCGGATGCTCTTGTTCATTGGTGTCATGGTGCTCCTGGTGTTGCTCTTACCCTTGCAAAAGCAGCCAAGGTATGTGTATTACAAGAGGAATAAAAAGAGGCGTTTGTAAAGTTTTTATGTTGTAAGGGGAGGAGAAAGGGAAGCTAAAATTTTTTAAAAAGAGGATATAAATGCAAACAAAAAGACAAAGTGGCTAAAGGTTAAAAGGGAGCGTCCTAATAGGGCGCCCCATGCAATTTTTACCTAAATGAATCGTCAATTTGCGTGGGCCTGGAATTTCGATTCAAGTTCATGGTCCAGTTTTTCATGTTTGCATGGGCCTTGAGGTGTGTTTGAAGTTTTAAGCCAAGCTAACGAGTCCTACTCCTCAGTTTTACAGCGGCGTTTGTAAAACAATCGAATCGTACTTCGGTATTTTTGTGAAATGACAGTCCTGAATTTCTTGATGGATTGAAGTGATGCTTAGGAGTGTTAATTGATATTTAAAAATCGACCGATCATATCGTACTGATTTTTAGATTTCTTTAAATAAAATTGTAGGTTTTATATAAATTTTAACTGTGCCGAGAATTAAGGTAAATTTTTAATTTTACAAAAATAAACCGAAAAATATCGAACCGTACCTAATAAATTTACATGTATAAGATATATTTGTATATTAAATTTTAAAATAATAAAATATTAAAATTTTACCTTGGGCCTTGGAATTATGAATATGGTTATAAGCTAACAAATAATTAAAACTTAAAATTCTAATTCCCAAACTTATTATACTACTCCTATTGAAATTAAATTATTTTCAGCATATTCCCTAGCAAGACATAAGGTATTCTAGCGATTATGAGTAACAAACTATAATGTATTGAATATGTTTCCTTTCTTATGATTTAGATTATTATTTTTTTTGAATATATAATCTTCCATCAACTTTATTCTTGAGTCCTAGCTTGATTAATATCTTTTCACTCATGTGATTTATATTTTATTTGTCTTTGCTTAGTTTCTTTTACGCTGTTGTAAAATAGTTATCTAACTCTAGCTATCTTTCATGTTTTCTTAATTCATTCATCCTTTGAATAGTAAAATGTTTAGAGAGTTTTGTTAAGTCCTATACAAGTATGTATATTATTGCATTTTATTTCTACTAGTGACTTATACTTGACATTAAAAAAAATTCAAAAATTAACCGAACAGTACCGATACCGAAGAAAAATCGACATGATTGAGATGATTCCGAAATGTCTAATTTTAGTTTATATAACACAATAATTGAAAAAATATATATTTTATAAAATAACCGGTCGAACCGAACTATTGACACTCTTAGCGACGATATTGAAATAAAATGAGGAAAATATTATTGATTGGATTAAAGTGACGCTAGTTGAAGTAGAATGATTAAAATATTATTGATTTAACGCGTAAATGATAAGGCTAGTAAGATTATTCCGCCATGAGCTGATTTTAAGTGGGAAGGGATGATCTATGAATTTTGAAGAAATTACATGTGAGGTAAACATATCTTTGCCTTCATTCCGATTCTACATCAACGACAGCAAGGCAAACACCTTTTTTTTTGTCAAAAGATATTCCTTTTTTGATCCCTTTTTTATCAAATTAGAGTATGTACGATAATTCACTACAAAAAAAGACAGAAAAGAGACGGGAAAAGGAGAGTGCAAGGCAAAATCTTACTGTCGAGAAATGATTCATACAGACAAAATAGCATACATATATCTCTATATTTACTAAAATAACGTATTAACAAGAAATGCTGACTACGGTATTCCATTCACTTCGAGCTCCACTGACTATATGTATAGTATACACAGCCAGCTTGAAGTTGAATGAATTCTCAAAGAATTTCGCTTCAATTCAATAAAAACTTTCACAATTCTCAACTCTACAATTGCCGTTTACAGAAAAACCATCGGTTTCTAACCAAGGTGTATCTTTTTTTCTTCTTTTTTTGTTTTCTCTATTATCCCATATTCAGATAATCTATCCCCCCCCCCCCCCCCCCACCCCAAATTTTGTCCCCTTCACAATGCCTAGTCAGGCAGAGTCCTATTTTAGTCCCAGATCCACTGGCACGAGCACAAGAAACAAAGAAAAATCACTAACATTACAAATCTCACCAATATCTGTACAAACTTCGCAAGCTTGGCTATAGCAGCGTGGAATCATGATCAACTCTCTGAGACTTCCTTTTCGGCCCTCTAAATCCGGACTGGTAGTCCAAAATTTTGGAAAGTCCTGATTTCCCCTCTTCGGCCTGCGGTTACAATGACCAAACCCCAGGCAGACTTGGTGTGATTTGAACCGTTGGAGAAGTCAACACTGGCGTCTATGCTGACACGAGGACTGCGATTTTTAGTAGCTAACAGGAGTTTTTCCTCGGGCCATGTTGCTGAAAATCTATCAAAAAAGTAGCTGTTCATGGCACTACTTAAAGTTCCATGAAGGGGACTGTTACTGCAGCCAGATGTCAGCGGTGAGCACTCGTTGCCATTCTCTTCAATTGGTGTAGGTGGATGGTTGGCAGTGGAAACCTCATCAAGACGATCAGCATGCCCATTCTGTTCCTCAGAGGAATAAGGGTATCTCAAATTATCAGACATGCCAGGCCAAGGAATGGCCATTGAAACATCTTGACAATGGAAATGTTCATACGACTGTGTAATAGTAACACCTTTGTTCCTGCTTGGCCGAGAATCACCTTCATGTTTCCAGATATAGACATGTGAGTCCTCACTGGCACAGACCACATATCTACCATCAGCAGTCACAGAAGCTGAGATTTGGCTGTTTGTGTTGCGAAAACCTGTCATAGTTGATGCTGACTCAATACTAGGATAGCAGAAAAAATTGAAACTGAAAAGTGAATGCGTGCAGAACATCTCACAATTCCATTATATCTAAAAGACCATGGATATGGTTCCTGAATATTTTATTAAATCAGTTTAACGAAACATTAGAGTGCAACAGACAATAATGGCTCAACGCGCCATGGAACTAAGTTTTGGCCAAACGCAATGAAACCAACAGAATGCACCACAAGGGACGCAAGAAAAAGATCACTGAATCTCAAAGATTTGTTCTCCATCTAGAAGGAACTCCTTCCTTTTTCTTTTCCTATTTTTGATAACGTATTGTTTAAGGAAAATCTAAGCAGATCTTCAGATTTGACTTCAAACATCTTCACATCCAATAGGTAAATTTCAACATAAGTAAAGAAATTACCTATCCAACAACAACAGTAGCAGGCAGGTTATGCGAGAAAAATAAAGGCCCACCAAGTGAAGTGAGAGATTTGGTCATGTCCTACTGAATGCAAGATATCCTAACCATTTCCTCATTATTTGTTGCTTGTGTTTATTACTAAATGCTCCAACTCATGCAATCAGAAGAAACCCAGGATACTTAAATAGTAGTGTCCCGAGCAATTTTAAAAACCAACATATCTTTTTGACAAGTTCTAAAGAAAATAATCTTTTCTACGCAATTTCATATTTGAGCACAATTCGTACTCACAGTATCTACAAGACCACAACCAAGTTCAATATTTCAAACAGGTAAAGTACAATAAAATGACAACTTTCTTTTTCACTTAAAAGCATGGTTGACAAAAAGCATGAGGCAACAGATTGCAGTAGCATGTCATAACTGTCCTATATATGTTAGTTATTAAATCTTGTACATCTTCCCAATACAATGAATTGAAGTATTTACATCCATTATTAATTTTTTACCTTCTACAACATCCATTAATTATTCAGTAAATCATATCTTTAACATAAAGCAAAGAGTGCAAGAGTTTCAATTTCTCATGTTTATTTCCATAAATTTATTTAATAACTCGCTATTTCAGAAAAGCTATGGACTAGGATAAACATGAGAAATTGAAACTCTTGCACTCTCATTCAGTGTTCTTTCTCGCATTCTACACCATGCTTTTCCCTCTGGTTTATATCACGCCCCTTGGAGTGCAGCCCTTCCGGCGACCCTTCGTGAACGCGGGACGCTCTGTGCACCGGGCTGGTTTTTCATATTCGATTTCACATTATAAACCATCACAGCAATCACAGACACAAATATGGATAAGTTTGTTTTAACTGTTTTCCATTCCTTGCCACCCAGATTTTACCGAGTGAAAGAAGGGACAGCATACAAAAGAATGAGATGCTCAAGTTCAACTAGGTGTGCATCAGAGAAACGTGGAAGCACTTTGGGGGTGGGGGTGTTTGGGGGGGGAGGTCCCAACAACTTCTACAAACCATTATAAGTTGTGCAATCACAATTGTGTATGATGGAAAAGAACTAATTTTCCGGCTTTAGACTGTCATATACGATTGGTCAAGTGGGACTAACTATAAACTTCAATCGGCAACAGACCAGATTTATAAAGTAATTATAGCAGTTTAAATGTACCTTTGAACTTGTGAACAAGATCAGCACCATCAACCACCCGAACTCTCGAGTCTGCAGATGTTACAAGCACTTCTGATGTACTCCCAGGAACAAACTGTTCATTAAAAACTATCAGCAACTAAAGAATATGCGAAGGTCATAAAGCAAACTCATCCAGACAAAAGCAACTATTCCATCTGTTGTGTATGTTAGTCCTACTTGCTATTTGGAGTTAGACAGAAAAAGGCCATTTCCCTACAATCCAAAGGGTACCATAGGTAGTTCAAATCTCCGAAGGTTCAACTTTAGCTCCATTCTGGCCAGAGTTGTATTTTACCCAAGTACCTTTAAGAAGTTAAAGTAGCACATCTTAAGTGGGAAGAAGGGAATAGTGGATGTACATCTTAGAGTGACAGCTTTCAATCTCTTCTACCAATAAAGAGCAAGGAGCCTATGGGCACTACCTTGGTCCTGCTCTAATTCACTACTTTTGGCTTTTGACTATCACGCACAAAAACTTATCTTTTTTCACCTATCTAGAAACAACAACAACAACAACCCAGTATAATCCCACTTTAGTGGGGTCTAGGGAGGGTAGTATGTACGCAGACCATACCCCTACCCTGGGGTAGAGAGGGTGTTTCCAAATAGACCCCCGGCATCCTTCCCTCCAAGAACTTCCCACCTTGCTCTTGGGGAGACTCGAACTCACAACCTCTCGGTTGGAAGTGGGTGTTGCTTACCATCAGACCAACCCCTCTATCTAGAAAGAACCTTTAAAAATTATGCTGCTTGAATTTAAAGAATCTACATTGAGGTTATTTGAAAGATGTGCATCTATACACACATTAACATGAGAAAGGAATAGCACACTTTTGAGTTTTGGAACAACAATATGTGGAGAATAACAAGGCACTAAAGATCAAGTGAGGCAAAAACCAGTGCACCTAACAGCAATAAATTAAGAATTACCTGGAAACCAGTAATTTTCTTCTGGTGAGCCTTCTTTTTCTTATTCTGCAGATTGATTTGAGCTTTTTGCTGCAATTTATTATCTGGAAACAGAGAGGTCGAAAATGTCAGCATGCAGAGTGCTTAATTTTCCTCTAAAGAAGGATGATAAAAGAGGGGGAACAAGGAAACAAGAGGGGCAATATGTCAAACCTGATGTGTTGTAAATACGACAACTCCCCTTGTATGAACCAACAAATGCACCCTTCAAACAGTAATAAAACAGTTAGCAAATAAAATTGGAAGGATGCAAATTTTAGTAGTTTTTTGCCATCTTCAGTTGGTTCAACATAACACCATGGCAAGCTATATGTTTAACAGTCTCACCTGACCATCTGGTGTATAGCAAGCAGCCGTGACCATCTCATGCAGATCATTCCAATCAACAACTTGCCTCTCAGGAATGCTCCATATGCGAACCTTAGCATCTAGTGATCCACTGATAAAGTATCTATCATCAACGGGGTTAAACTGGATGCAAGTTACTGTGCCAAAGAAAGCAAATCAAGAGCACACTGCAATCAGTCAATTAGTGAAAAAGTTCCAGCCTATGTAATATCTATTCAAGGTAATTTCTAGGTCATTTTTGTTCTTTATGATATTCTCAAAAAACACTGCTATGCAAATTCATTACACGAAAGTACTGCCCCCAGGGGAGCGGGAGGGTGAAAATAAGAGTTCGAGTGAATACACATACCATAATCACTATGTGAGAAGATCTTCAAACAAGACTTGCTAGACAAATGCCAAAGCCGCACTGTCTTGTCCATTGACGATGAAAGCAAATGCTGTGGAAGGAAAATGATAGAATGTATCAGATACCATTATTTGCTCATTTACCCAAGGAACATAATGGCATTTGGATCCAACAACATAAAGTTTAACAAGCAACAACATATGTTCCAAGAGTTCTTAGTTATCACTTATAAGAAACTACAAATATCAGGAGTCATTGAATAAACCATTAAATTATGCTACTTTAAAGAATCATCCAGCATCTATAACCATAAAACTGCCATCTGGATAATATTATCAGAACCAAGGAAGAAAATGGTGCAAAGTTAGTGATTATGCTGTCTCGTTCTAAATCTGCCGGATTTTCCTATACAAAGTACATTAAAAGGTGCACCTAATTTATGTAATAAAAAGAAAAGCACAACCGACAACTGAATGCTTTTGTTTGTTGTTTTTTTTCTTTCTGATAAGGAGCCAGATCAACCCTTTTGTTCATTAGACCAGAACCATTTATTCTAATCACAAGATGTTCACTTGTGTCATAAACAAGGAAGAAACAATTGAAAAAGTGCTAACTGGAGTCAACTACGGAAAGCTCAAAGCTTAACCCAAGATACTGAATGATGGGATAGAATCGAGCTCTGTTACTCTCTTGGCATTAACCTTTTACCCATGGGTGAGACAAAGTAACTATGATAAAAGAGGAGTACTTGTTTTCCTTCCAACTGAATGTGTTGGTTACGAAGCATAACTTATACTTGTTAAAAAGATCAGATACCTCCAGATAAATAGAGTGACATATAGTGTCAAGCCTGTCCACCATCTATATCGAATAAAAAGATTAAATGACTCTTCATTTCGTCATTTTGTGCACTCACACATAAAGCAACTCTATGATATCATACTGTCAGAACACCTAAGGAACCAATCCTCGTATACCTTCAGCAAATTTTTCATGGTAAAGTGAGGATTGTTGCATACTACTAGGTCCATAATGACAGAAATCTATTATTCAGCAGACCACTCAATCCCTGAATTAATTATCCGTCAACTTCAACCAGTGGCAAAAGGAATTGCAAGTCTTAATCAAATGTACTTGTTATCAGGGGACGAGAAGGCAAGTGGAAGATGTTGATTGATAAATATAAACACTGAATATCTGACAAAAGAATTATCTTTATTGTGTCTGAATAGAAACAATCAACTTCCACTTCTCATCTATTACAAGCCATGTACTCCTACTAACTTACTGTAAAAATATGTTGTTATTTGATAGGTAGTAAAATATCCACAGAGATTTGACAAGGTGCAGATAACTTTGCATTGGCATATTCACATTAGTGAATTGTTTAGCATCAACGAACGTAAAGAAGGCTTAATTCTTTTGTAGGGAAGTCAAGGGTCCAGAAAATGCCCAAGAATAAAAATAAAGATTGTCAACTAACCTGAGACTTGGACCATGAGAGGTCAAGAACATCGTCCAAATGCCCCTGAAATGAAGAGATAGGCTTTTCTGAAAGCGCAAAAACAGTCTCCGGTACCAAAACATGGTCAAAGCTCCCTGATTTTCGACTTATAGACAATCTTCCTCTTCTTTTCTTCTCCAGGTGGCCATCATTTGGAGACAATGTAGTTGGCTCAGGAGACCCATTCGCCAAAAGCAAGAGATTTAAATTCCCGTCTTCCGGCTTATCCAGCAATAGGTCACCCTTCCTCTCTGATTCATTTACCTGCCAGACATGTATTATACAGTCCTCACCAGCACTGGCGAGATACTTCCCGTCCAAACTAAATTTGATGGTCCAAATAGATCCATTATGTGCCAGAATCTCTTGGCTTTTATACAGTGCAGTAAGTTCTTTGCAGGACTTGCCATACTGCCGAGCCCGTACTCTTTCGGGCCCATGAAAAGAAGCATCCTGACTATCATCTGTTGCTGAGCTAGACCTTCTGCCACCCTTCTCAGATGCAGTATCCCTCTCATCACTGCTCCGCCGCTCCTTGTGACCTGTCATAGCACCAGCCACATTTCGGATACTCTTCAACCAACTTCCCCTCTTCTTCGACTTCGGTCCACCAGTCTCACCATCCTCATTCGTATTATTACAATCCAAACTATCCTTATTCCCATCCTCTACATTCTGCCTTCTCATCAGTTCTTGAACAATTGGTGAAGTCCCAACACACATCTCAAATTCTTCCATTGTCAACTGCCTTCCTGTACCTACTTCCTTAACTTTTTTCCACGTCCCGTCTTCCTTAACTTCCTTAACCACAAACTCTTTCCCATTGTCAAGATTTTTTATTGTGCACACATTCTGCTCTTCAATTCCAAGATCTCCATTTTTCAATTCCATCAATCCTCCCTCCATCTCACTATTTTCCAAAAAATTACAGTTCCCATAATCATTTCTCATCTTTCCTGTGGGTGGCTTCTTCTTCGGAGATCCATTTCCACCATTACGCAATAGATCCTCACACAGACTTTTACTACGGTTTCTGTTATTATTATGTACAGCTATACCGTCAACCCCATTGACCATATTTACTTGTACTGATGATGACAAGGCAGTAGAATTCATGGAAATAATTTCAGTAGTTTTATTAACTGAGTGACAACAAGAAGTAGAACAATTAGAGGAATTCCGATCACTGTCTGATTTTGATCGAACGAACCCACAAGCACTGCCACTCCTAATAATAATACTACTAGTTTTGGAATTATTATTAATACTAGTAGTAGAAATACCCTCATCACCGCCGGCGGCAACTAAATGATTAGCTGAAACCGATCTGCCGAAAATCTCCGGTCTGTCGCCGGCGGCACCATAGTCGGCAGCTGAAGACTGGGAGAGTGAAGGTCTATGGCGGAGGAGAGAAGGGTCACGGCTGAGACCCATCTGACTGAGGAGGCGAATACGGCGTTCTTCAACGGAGGAGGGTTCAGAGATCCAAACATCATAGTTGTTGGAGACACCCATAGGAAACCGAGGAACAGGGAGTGGGTCCGGAACACCATAATTTAGTGGGGAACCCAAGTTAAAACTAAGATCTTTAATATCGTCTTGTTCGTTGTCAGAAGAAGGAGAGGAAGAGCAAGACGTGTTAGTAGAAGAGAGTAAACGGTCAAGTGAGTCGTGAAAGCTCTGGTCCTCCTCGTTTTCTTCTTCGTCTCTGGTTTTGCTCATCGTTTTGCAGGCATTCCCATCTGGGATATGAAAATGCCCCACAATTAACAGTATTTTTTCTTAGAGTCAATTACACAAACATCTGGTGGGTATTTGGGAAAATGGGGGAAGAGATCAGACAATATTGAAATGCGGGTGTTAAACTTTGGGAGCTTCAGATCTGATGATTATGGGTCTACAGAGTGTGTTAAAGAAGCGGTAGGATTGTTGGGGAAAGAGGAAGAAGAATGGAGATGATGTCGTGTGGTGAGTTGTGAAGTAGCTGTGTAATGTTGGGGGGGGGGGGGGGGGGGTGTTTTGGGGAAGATGCTATTCTTATTTAGCGAGTAGAAAACTAATGCCGGAAACAACCGTAACTATTGTTATTGGGTTTAGGTGGTGTTGTCCGTCTTTGTTTGAGGAACAAATGGAACGTTGATAATGGATAATACTAGTAGTAAATTTACTAACAGATTATGCTATGCTTGCTGCTTGCAGTTATTGGCTTTTTAGTACATATATGGTGGAGTAATTGTTAATCGATTTCTATCCTCTTTCTAGCGTCATTAATCCATTTTTCCTGTTCCTTTTCTTTAACTTTTTTTCAAGAGTAGGCTCATGAAGAAGGAGAAGAGGCAAAAAGAACAAAGAAATACCCTTAATAGTTGAGATTTGAACCTTATATCTAGCTAAGTGGTATAAGTAGAGTGGTCAACTTATCACCATTCGTTGAAAAATTTGCTGTATATATAAGTAAAATATTAAATTTTAGATGTATATAACATATATTGAACACCTTTTATCTGGAAATTTTATTTTATTTTTTTCAAATTTGAACATCCTAAAATAAAATTTCTAGCTTCCTCGTTAAGTAGAGTAGCAAATATAAACTAAAATTTCATTTCCGTGCAGAGTAAAGAGGATGAAAGAAAAGCCCTTAATCGAAATTCGAATCTTAAACTTAAGTGATGTAAGATAGAATTGCAACCAATAAACTACCATTTTAATCTCTACAATAGGTGTATTAGGTTTTATTAAGTGGCAAACAATAGGCTTTGACCTCCCATTTACATAAGGGTGTTATAGTTTCTACTCCTATTATTAAGTAATAAGAATGTT
This sequence comes from Nicotiana benthamiana, assembly GCA_034376525.1. Classification (NCBI taxonomy): domain Eukaryota; kingdom Viridiplantae; phylum Streptophyta; class Magnoliopsida; order Solanales; family Solanaceae; genus Nicotiana; species Nicotiana benthamiana. Next base: position 31,619,217 of record CM067337.1, read on the forward strand.
TTCGTTGTTGCTGCTAAATGTCGAAAAAGATATGAAATTTTCGTTTATATCAATCTAAATTAAAATTTAAAATTTCTTGAAATCTATTTTCCTCACAATTTTCCAAAACTAGCAATCATCAAGCCATGGAGATTGAGCAATAGGAAATATGAACTTACTTGCACGGTGAATGTTTACATCAAACTCTATTAATTTATTATGATTAAGTGATAATATTGTATGGGTTTAAATTAGATCAGAGAAATTCGGTACAAGGTCGTGGCCATGGACGTACACACCAACGTCATGGGCGTACACACCAAAGGTCGGACCGTCATCAATGGCCACGGGCGTACACACCAAGGACGTGGGCGTCGTCAACTGTCGTGGACGTACACACTAAGGACGTGTACATCGTCAACTGTCGTGGGCATCGTCAACTGTCGTGGGCGTACAGACCAAGGACGTGGGCGTCGTCAACTGTCTTGGACATACACACCAAGGACGTGGACGCACACACCAATGACGTGGACGTAGACACCAAGGTCGGATCGTCATCAAACGGTCGTGGACGTATAGGCCATGAAGCATTTAGTCTACCTTGGAAAACTCAAAGGAATATTCTATCGAATATTCCCTATAAATTGTACTTTTTTTATTATTTCGAGGAGGGTCTCCTATTATATAAAGGAGACCCTAACATTGCAAAGGGGGACTCTCTCTCCCTCTCTCGAGAAAATATGTAATATCTCTCCAGAAAAATGAGAGAATATGTGATCCAATACTTTCATCAGATCCAAAAAGGATCATGAAGTTCTTGTACACATCTATTATTCATCTTTATGAAAAGAAAGAAGCTATGTCTCACTGAAGACCGGGCGAATCTCTTCCTTTATTCATATTTTTGTACTTAATACATTTTTATTTATGCTATCAAATCTGATTATAATCGCCATCGACATTTATACTCGACTATATTTTTTTATTTCTCTTACTCATCTCTGATCTAGAGTTAATTATTCTTAACTAGGATTTACCCTTGATCTATTTCGATTGATTTGCTCGGAAAATATTTGATAACTTTTGAGTCAAACAAATGCAAAGTAAAAATGTGTATTAGTTGTAAAGACATATATCTTATATTTATTATTGGATTGTTATAAACACCTGATGCATGTATGTAAGTATAATCTTGACTATTGAATCGCGTAAATTAAAAGGTACTATTAAAAAAGAACTGTTGATGCTGCTATAATTAAACCTTGCAAATTCGAAGGCAGGGGCGGATCCACCCTTATGGATGGGGGCGGTATGGCACCCGCTCGGTTGGTAAAAATTATCATATATTTATGTATAAAAAAAAATTTAAACTAGGTTAAGTATATGTTCCTGCCACCCCCATCTGCAAACCAGACGAAGGTGTCATGATTGGTAGATCTTTTTGAAAGATTTCTCGTATATAAAATTCAAGTTCAAATTTATCTTGAACCTTGCCTAACTTTTTCTTTTCGTTGTGCTTTTATTTCTTTTCTTCCAGTCATTTTCCTTTTTGGCTACCCCCAATTTCCTATTTGTCGTTTATTATTTTTATTTTTTTCCTCTATTCTATTACGTTATTTGTGATATTTAGCAAGAAAACTAAAAAAATCCTCCAAAATTTAATCTCAAATCTTTTAAGTGGTTTTCTTCTTTCAAATCAAAAAACTTGGTTCTTGATATTTAGATTGAGATCTAAATTAATTTATAACTTTTTTTTTAATCATAACATAAAAATTTGTGTTATTTTATGATTGTTAAATACAATTTAAATCTCTTTAGTAATAAGTTATGGTCGATATTTCACAAATATTAGATTAATAATGTTTTTTAGATCTTGTAGTTTATCTAATCCTGTATTTACTTATTGAGTAATATAATTTATCTATTGAAGATATTTATTTGTTTTTTTATTATGATCGGTGGAGTTCTCTTATTAAAGATTTTATTTTTCTTGTACAAATTTTTTTAGCATACAAAAAAATGTAGTTCCTAGTAAAAATATTGATTTTACTTGTATTATTAATAATAAAAGTGTGATTCCTTCTTTAAGATGTTAATCATATTTGTTTCTTAATGTCTGAGATGTAATTTTCATACGACAATAATAATATATATACCCAACGAAATTCTATAAGTAGGGTCTGGAAAATTGATGTAATTTTTATATTTACAAATAAAGTGCTTATCAAATTGCCTAAATAAACTAAAAAACAAATGAACCGGTCAAATATTCCAAACAAACTATATATTAGTAGTTATTATAAAATGTACATTAAAGAAAATATTAGCACCTTCCATCTTTAAATCTTAGATCCGTCTCTGTATCGAAGGTCTTTTTCTTTTTCTTCGTAGAACCAAATAAAATATGTTTGATGTATGCAAAATTATTATCCGTTACCGTCAGTTCTCCTTCTTGGTTTACACTCCATCTATTAAATTCGAAACAGAGCGTAAAGGCAAAGTCAAAAAAAAAGGAGAAGAAAAGTAAAAGGAAAAATGGCTTACACTGGTTGTATTTGTTTACCTAACAGAAGGAATATAGTTGAAGCTCGTTTAAACTAAAGTCGTTTCCCACATAGCCCGATTCGTGTTGAGGGTTGGGATTTGTTTCTGGTTTCAAATCTTACTTAACTTGCGCTTGTGGTCTTTTCGACTGGCTCGCGCGGGTCACCCTGTTACAAATCTCGGTTTGAGAGATGCTTTTGTGCTTTCTCCCCTTTTGGCAGGGTCCCGTGTGGAAAGGGGGCGAGGTACCTTATGCACATCTTCCCCATGGGGATGGGTGATCTGCTTCTTCTTCTTCTTCTTCTTCTTCTTCTTCTCTTTGCTTGGAGACGCGGGGATGTGGAAGCGAGCTCATCTCGAGGTTTTTGACTTCCTTTGATCCGACATGCTGTTTGGGTTTGTTCGATCTGGGTTGTTCTTTATCCTTCTTTGGTCTAAAGATGAACTACACGATTCTGCTATGAAATCCCCACAGACAGCGCCAAATTGTTTAGCTCAAAATTTTCATTCACTTTATAAGCATAAAAAAATCAAAATAAAGGGAGGCCAATCATAGCAGATCGTAATAAATTCAAAGACCAAAGGAATAAATACAAGAGACGGTAGTAATAGGTTAAAAAAAGGAGGATGAAGATCTCTTATTTATGACATTGGTTTGGTCTGCCTCTCCATAGAGAGGTTCAGAGCCTTACAGTGATGTATTATCTCTAAAATTGTTTAGCTCAAAGTTTTTATTCACTTTATAAGCATAAAACAATCAAAATAAAGGGAGGGCCAATCATAGCAGATCGTAATAAATCCAAAGACCAAAGGAATAAAATACAATAGGCAGTAGTAATAGGTTAAAGGGAGGAGGGTGGAGATCACTTATTAATGAGATTGGTTTGGTCTGCCTCTCCATAGAAAGGTTCAGAGGCTTACAGTGATGTATTATCTCTTCTTTTCGAAGTAGATCTGAAGAAGAAGAAGAAGAAGAAGAAGAAGAAGAAGCCCCCCTTTTAGGGTTCTTTCTCTTAGATTTATAGCTAGGAGATCTGTCAGCTGGCACCAAGGGGTTGGTATCACATAAAGGGACGCCCTCGTAAGGACGGCCAGGCCGTGGCCTTAATTGTCAAATTTGATAATTACCCGATAATCTTGTAAATAAATGGCCACACCATTTATTAGTGATAAATAGACTTTAATAAATACGTTGATCTCATGATAAACCATACAGATATATCTACTATGCGCGAACGAACACATTTGATATAGCTTTCCATCAAAATTATATTCATTGATGCAACCATTATACGCAACCGAATATAGTTGATGCATCTATTCCGTCAAAATTGTATTCATTTGGTACAGCATGGCAACTGGCTGATGTAGCGAAATCCGAGTTCGGCTATATGCATTTGATACAACAAATTGATACAGCGAAACTGATACAAGCGCCTAGCAACATAACTGTTGCTACTAATAGTAATTATCAATATACTAGTTGTGCTTGGTAAATATCTATTAAACTATAGTGGTTTCTGAAAGTTCCCGTAATTATTCAAATGCTCTCAAGATTCTGAAGACATGGAAAAGAAATTAATTTATATACCAAATAGTCATTCAACTAGATTAAAATCTGTAAGTAGTTAAATAAGATAAATAGAACAGATCGCTTAACACATTACTCTTGTTAGTGAATCTTCCTTCTTCTTTTTTATAGTTTCTTATACGGTAGTATGTTTTAATGGTTTTAAACGAACAAAATGATTACAATACTATTATCCACTGTTACAATAATAACAATAGAGTTACAAATTATCATGAAAACAACTTGTAATTTCTGCGGAATGGTAAGAATGTTACGTACAAAGTGCATAAGAAATCCACCCCAAATGTTAAAAAAAGTTTAGGATCTCAGCTTTTCCACTTGGACAAAATTATATTAACTACCGTTTAAAGCATTCAAACGACAAATCTTGCATTGTCTTGAGGTGGGGGTAGTTTTTCCCTCAATAACTAATTCATAAATACTTATCTCTCCATGTGAGAGGAGACCAGTATACCACGAAAAGGCACAATTACACTACTTAATGAGTTTAATTTTATAAACTAATATTGTAAAATTATTTAATTCATACTATCAAGTTATCTAGAAAATAGTAACGGTAGATAAATTATTATACATAATAATCAAGAAAATAATGTAAAAAGATTATATAACAGTACCAGACAAATGAGATTTATAGAGAACCAATTAATTATATTGAGGATCAATTAAGCTGGTCGTGCAGGTTAAAAGTAGTACTACCAATAATTAGCAGAAGCTTTTATTCACCTGTTACAGTAATAAGGTCTAGGCATTAGCAACTAAAATTGATATACATCTTAATGAAGTAACAGAAAATTATTAGATAAACATTATTGATAAAATATAACGAGGACAGAAAGCTCCAAATTAATAAATTATTGGAATGATAATGGATGAAGTACAAATATAAGGCTTGGAGGCATGTACCAACACAAAGTCCACTTTAAGAAGGCAATTCTCGTATCTTTCAGTCATCAATTGGAACATATATATTTATTTCTCATTTTATTTTTCTGTAACCTCATGAAACTCATTCCCACTACTTCTCAACTAAACCTTCCATAGTCAAGATTTCCTCTTTAGGTGGAGAATTGTTTCATTGGATAACATTTTCGGTAGTCAAATACTAAAGTTTAATGAAAGATTTAGAGCTAGCATGTAAAGTTTGAGTTTACGTCACTTTAGTTGTGTATAGGTTCAAATTTGGCGACCACGGTAACGGATAAACAAAACAAAGGACGGGATCGACTATGATATAACGGCTTAAGGTTGTTTTTACAAAGACTGATGCCAAAAGCGGGCAGCCAAGATGAGAAAGTAATGGTAGCATAGGTTCAGAAATGGACATAAAGAATATTCCTTTAAATATTCTTTATGCTGCACTTTTTAGGATTTTTAGAAAATATCTCTTATAAATAGGAAGAAACAGGGAACAAAGGGGGATCTTGGTTGTTTTGACAAAAAACATATTGCAAAAGTTGACAAGAGAATATACGAAAAAATTGTTTTATTCATTGATTTGCTTAACCGCACGTTGCTCAGTCTTTATTATTAAATCCCAAGATTCTACATCCACCTTGACTTCTCATTTTCCACGTCGCAAATAGAGAAAAAAAACATTTCAATGATCATATAATAATTGGGTGATAGATCATTTTCTATTATATTCGTCATTATTTACATTTATTACATATTTATGCTATCATATTTATTGCCAGTCATAGTGTATTAAATTTGCTATTTAATACTCTTGAGCGCTACTCGCTACGCAAGTTCTTATTTTATTCGGTCTAGGATTTATTAAGTTCAACTAAGATTCACCCTCTAACTCATTATTAATTGGTTTAGCACTTATTTGGTCAAACAAATAGCTATTGCTTAGACCTTAATCCTTATATATGTATTAAAGAATTTACGAAATATCTATAAATATTTGACTGTAGATGATCGTTTATTATTATATGTAAATATTAAATTTTGGATCCACCCCTATTAATAGAGCAAATATTCCATAAAATATATTTTTATGCAAAAATAAATTCTATCATACCAAACGACAAAGATCACCATTTTCTTTCTTTCTTCTCATATTTTCAATTTTCTTTTTTAATATATATATATATATATATATATATATATATATATATATATATATATATATATATGTGTGTGTGTGTGTGTATGAGTGTGTGTGTGTTTGTGTATAATTATTTTACTTTTACTTTATATTATTGTAATGATGACAATGAAATGAGTTAGAGCATACAAAATGAAGATGATTCATATGATGATCCCAACTTGTTTGGGTTGAGTCATAATTTTTGTTATTGTAGTATTTTTTTTTTTTGGAAAAATTTCATATAAGAACAACTCAACTCTCTATTTGTTAATTTTATAGCTTATATTTTAATTTACAATCAATTAGCTCGAAAATAGGTTAAGCATTAATATTCAACTCCAATAGATTCTAGAAATTACTATTTAATTTTTATAAAAGATTGCTCAAGCTTTTAAGTTAATTTTCGAATCAGTAACTGTGGCTCAAATATTAGTTCAACAAACCAAATCCATGTTGATGTTAAAAATTAAAATTTTAACAAGCTTAAATATGTGGGTTTAAATTTCGAATTTGATTTTGTGAGAAATTTGGAATGAGTGTTATTTAGACTTGTTAGAAATAGTATAAGGAGGTTGTATATAAAATTTAAAGTCATTTAATGGAGATTTGGACTTGTTTTGAACAGGAATTGCAATTGAAATCGTGAAAGACGTTCGTTTACATACGCTTATATAAACATGTATAAAAGTGTATAATAGTGTATAAGATGTGTTTATAAACTCATATACATTATTATACAAGATTATACATAATTATACAAAAAACTGACTTTGTTTTTTTCCTTTCGTCTTTTCTAAAATTCAACTCAAATCTTGCAAAATCTACTCCAAATCACTTCAAGTTAAATTTTGAATTCCTTTTGATATTTTTAATCAATTGGAACAACACATAATCCAAACAATTAACAAACTCAAAAAATTATATTTTCAAAAGCAAAGCTTTGAATGGCCTTCAATGGTGTACTCTTCATTTTTCTTATATTTCAACCACGTGATACAGGATAAGAAACAACAATAGCGAACAACTCTTTGAAGCATATGTAGAAGATGTGAGAAGAAGAGAGAGTAAAAATAATGGTTGTAAGAACACATGTTTAACTTCATAGCTTTTAAAAACAATGGTTGTAAGAACACAAATTTTGAATTGACTAATGCTTTTAAAATATGTTAAATATAAGCTAGGTTAAGTAAAACTTAAAAATATGGGCCATTTTTTGTTATGACGTGAAGTCAGTTGTATTTTTTTATAATTCTTTCCTTTTTTTTTCTCTGTGGAGAGGTTATTTCCTCTAATAGGGATTAAAAATTAACAAATGCAGCACGCCGCTATGAGCTTTGATCCAGCTGTGCCCACAAGGCCACAACGAAAACATCACTTCTCTACGAATAATTTTCTTCTTTTGGAAAGATAGAGAGAAAATTAAAGATGATTCGGAGATTGAGTTGGATTTAATTATATAACGCGGGCACTTGGCCATTGTTAACGTCTTTCGTTTTTCTTGTTTTTATTTCTCTCTTTCTGTCTCGAGTCAATCTTTGCCTTATATGCTTGTTTAATTAGTTCTAACACGTTTGCAAGAGATATGAACCATATTTTGCTACTAGAAGGTGGCAGTGTTTGGTGATCCATTCACGTGTTATTCAAATATGACCGATCGAGTTGGAATTTTAAGTTTATGGTACGAGATTTTAGGATAAGACAACTTATCGGGTGTGATAGACTATTTGTACATGTCAAGTGAGTTTGTAATAAATATATAATTTAGGCTAACTACTGATTATTAACGATGTGGATTCGCCATGTATTCAAATATATTTTTGTTTAGTTACTACTCGTCTTTAGTCACAAAATATTATAACATGTTTAAAACCCTAATTTTCTGTAATCATATTAAGTTTCTAATTGCCTTTCTGTTTGATAGGAATAATATTAAACTTGGTAAAGATCATATCGTCTAATCGAGGGAAGTTTTGAAAAAATTGCAGGTACTAATTACTGAAAACAATAAAGAATATTCGAGTTACTGTTAATTACTACAGTATTATTTCTTTTGTCTACAGAAAAGAAAACATGTAAAATTTTATAAACTCAAGCGAGAAGGGACCATATTTCAACCACAGATCGGCAAACACATAAATCGGTTTTTCTTTACCAGACTCGATCTTATTATATAGGTAGATAATTCGTGTCGAAAGCATTAGGCCTCTAAACGGTTAATGTATTGGCCATCGCTACTCATACACTATATTGCAGAATCATTTAATAGGATATCTTAGGGAAAATAATACACATATTAATTTTGATATTATTGATCCTTTGTTTGATAAATATTTTTCAACATATATATAATTATATTCGTATTTGTAATACACCCTATTAATGAGTATTATTCTTACGTTGGTATTATGTAAACTTGATAATGCAAAGTCAAAGATTTCTTTGTGATATCTTTTTTCTTTCTTTACTTCTTTGTCTTTTGTGAAAGACAAAAGTGTCTTTCGTTGGTGATGAAAAGTTTTTTCCTTCTCTTTATATTGAATTGCTCTTTCTTGGACTCGTAAAGGTCTAATAATAAGGGAGCGATCTTGCGCACATGAGAAATTGACTCTGAAGGCAAAACCAATCAATTTGCCTTCTTGCGCGCGAGATATACGTGAGACTAATCCAAATATGATTTTGATAAAATTATTTCTTCATTTTTGAGCTTATCAGAATGTGTCCAAGTTCACTCTCTCTGAATTGATTTTTGTAACATTTCATATATTTCTTTGTAACTATCGTACTTTAATTTTTGTAACAGTTGTGATTAATTCTTATAACAGCTCCATCTTCATTTTCTCTAACAGCCACAGAATAATTTCTTCATTTGTAATTGTCCAACAACTTTGCCTATAAAAGACAATCTTTTTTTTGAATTATCTAATACAGAAAACACCTTCATCTTCTCTTCTTTCTCGGTAATTTTTTTGTGCAAATTTTAAACTTCCAACCGCGAGTGCACATGTTTCGAGGTGCTGTGAAACCTTGGGGGTAACTGATCTTAACGATTTGCACCCAGTCGAGCCGAAATCGCTTTCAAGGCAGTGGCTTTGCACGACACAATTTTTTTCCGATAAGTTGTTCTTGTTTCCGTCTTCTTCCTTGTCAATATTCTCTACTCATTTTACTTATATCTTATATATAACAAACCATGGCTTTATCAATGCCATAATTTTTTAATACATGGATAAACATGTATAACGATAGAGAACCACCATTTCAAAACCTTTCCCAAAATCATTTCCAACACACATAGAGGATATTTTTGTAAACATATAACTTTTTTACAAAATTATGCAATGCATGTTACATTTAATACGCCAAACAAAACAGTCGATAAAAATGATTTCGACATAACTAATCACAATTCAATTAATTTCAATATTATTAATACACTATATTTAGTGCTACTCTACGTACTGTGCCAAATCGACCCCTAAATGTATTGGCCATGGTTGGCGATACACAACATGTATTATTAATTAATGCAGCGGTGAAGGAAAAAGACGAAAGGAAATAAAGAAGAAGATGGCATTGTGTAGAGAGTGTAGGCATCATCAACTTTGAGGGTATAGGGAATTAGGTGTGCAGATATTTTACACCACCAAAGTAGTTGGGCTTTGAAAGTATTCAAGTTACGGTCCGAATGCGTCCAGCCCATTGCTGTGAAAAAAAGTTGAATGTGACTTTGCCTTACCACTTCTCAACTGCTTATGGGGACCATTTTTAGTACATTTATGTTATTTTTGTGAGTGGTCCTTTTAATACATAAAAAGGTATGAGATGAGTGGACATAGGACATGCTACATACAGCCGTTAGATAAAAATAATCCTAGTGTTTGGATATCCACAATTAAATGACCATTTTGACTCTTTCAGTTTTTATGATTATATATATAATCATTTCTTAGGCCTAATTATAATGGAGGTTTAGTTTACTAATTCCGCTGAATCCCATTAGAATGTAATGCCCTTCTGACATAGTTAACAAGGAAATGCAAAAAGATCCTGTTTGGCCAAGCTTATTTTTGGTTAAAAGTGTTTTTTTTGGCCAAAAATACTTTTGTCCAAAAATTAAGGTGTTTGGCCAAGCTTTTGGAAGGAAAAAAAGTGCTTTTAAAGAGAAGCAGAAGAAGTTTTGGAGAAACAGAAAAAGTAGCTTCTCTCCAAAAATACTTTTTTGAGAAGCAATGTTGAGAAAAATACACTTATAAGCAATTTTTTAAATCTTGGCCAAACACTAATTGTTGTTCAGAAGTATTTTTCAAACTAATTAGCCAAACATAAATTGTTTTTCACCAAAAGTACTTTTGAGAAAAACACTTCTCAAAATTAGCTGATTTTAAAAGCTTTGCCAAACGGGCTATTACTCTAATTGGCTAACAATAGTCTTAAATCTGGACGGTCTAATTTGTGACTTCTTCACTGTTAGTACATATAGACTCAACAACGAAGTCAAAAACTTTTCCAAAGGTATTTCGACTTGAAAGAAATTTCCCACAAAGGGATTAGTATATATTATATATATCTAAAATTAATATTTTACTTGTATACACATGTAATGTTTCATAATTTTTGAACAATTTGGGTACCCTTAGCAAAAGATAGCTTTGCGCATGTGTATACGTATAGTAATTAGTGATCGGAAAGAGAAGATAAGGTAAGTTTAACTTTTAAATTAAAAATTACTATTGAACGTGCTTGTTCAAAGAGTTATGTTTGTTTTAAATATTTGTGTTTTAATACACATGGTACTATAAATAGCTGTTTTAGTACAACTCTAAAACGTAATTACAATCAGGTTCTGAATTGCTGACGTTGTAAATCCTTATATAATGGTTTCTGCCACAAACTTAACAGCAAATATTACAAGTTTAAATTCTTTAAAAGAAAGAAGTTACTCTATCAAACCTATTGGACTGCCTTTTAAGGAGGAATCCTACAAACAAGCAGTATGGTGCATTAAACTCCCATTACGTATAAAGTTCGGAGAATGGTCGTACCACAAAGTTCTATTATTGTACATACTACATAATCTTACCCTGCGTTTTGCAACAAATTGTTTTCATAACTCGAACTCGTAATTTCGTAATAATATAACAATTTTACCAATTACGTCAAGGAAGTATAGTTCATATCCTGCTGTGGTTATTTGAAGGCTATGTTATTGGTAACTAATTTTCTTGTGTATGATCAAATTGAGAAAAAAATAAAGAAAGTTTTAAAAAAAAACTGAGACAAGGAAGTGATACCTAGGTAGCCGTCCAACGTACTTTTGTCTTTTGGAATCTTTATTTGGTTATTGAATAAAAGAGAACAAGTGAGTGAAGGGGATATACGCCATAGCCTCCAAAAGAAGTACAAAGCAAGTACAAGAAGACAATACAACAACAACAACAACTACCCAGTATATTCTCATCAGATGGGGTCTGGGGAGGATAATATGTAGACGAGTCTTACCCCTGCCCGAAAGGGCAGAGAGGCTGTTTCCAATCGACCCTCGGCGCATAGGATAAAATGAAAAGCTGCATTAAAACAAAGACAAAATTAGAAACAAAGGCAAGACAAAACAAAATAATAAAGCATAAGTAATCCCGCAGAAATAATGTAAATAATTTTGTAAACATAAGAAACATAAATACAGTCGCATGCAATAATAACAAGCAGAAACTACCATACTAACAGCCATAAGGGGACATAAGCTAAAACACTAATCATCTATGAGTGACCCTACTATCCCACACCCAACCCCGGAAGAGGCGTACGAAGAACTCTATGAGTCCCTAGCCTACAACCCTGATTCTAGACCTCCAGACTCCCCTATCAAGGGTCATGTCCTCGGTAACCTGCATTCTAGTCATGTCCTGCCTAATCACCTCTCCCCAATGCTTCTTAGGCCTCCCTCTCCCTCGCCGACCACCAACAATCTCCAGCCGCTCGCAGCTCCTCACCGGGGCATCGGGACCCCTCCTCCGTACATGCCCGAACCACCTCAGCCTCGCTTCCCGCATCTTCTCGTCCACCGGAGCCACCCCTACCTTCTGTCGAATAACTTCATTCTTGATCTTATCTAGCCTGGTGTGCCCACACATCCACCTAAGCATCCTCATCTCCGCAACCTTCATTCTCTGAACATGAGGGTTCTTCACGGGCCAGCACTCCGCCCCATACAACATCGCAAGTCTAACCACGGCTCTGTAGAATTTCCCCTTGAGTTTGTGTGGAATTTTCTTGTCACACAGGACCCCTGAAGCAAGCCTATATCCCTCTTTATCTTTTGTATTCCAACCGACAGATGTATCAATGAAGTTCCCACTGCTATTATTTTCACTTTTTTTTGTTGTAAAAATCGTAATGTTTGAGTCAGTTTACGCACAGATATCTGTTATCTTCCATTTAACATATATATCGGACCACCTAGTATTTTTGCTTATGTTGAAATCTGATTCTAAAACCTTAGTATAACTCTCAACTCATTTTGTTGACAACATGTCACAACCTAATTGTTTCTTGAGACAATTCTTTGACCACAGTGAAATTAATTAAAACTTTCGTGTTTTTGGATTCTCCGTAAAACTAACAATTTGCTGACAAAGTACAGTAGGTTTGGTCAGGACTCCCTAACGATATTTACATTAAATTTCGACACTGTTGTAAACTGTATATTTTAAAATTCAAAGTCAAACATTAATGGTTTATGTGAATAACAAAACTTCCTTTCAAATCATCACTCAACTAGCAGATATACAAAGGATCAAATCAAATTAACTAGCAGATATACAAAGGATCAAATCAAATTAACAAACAATAGTGTTTCCAAATCCGCAAACGTATCAAATAAACGTCGATTGTTAAAGTATAGCGACTGTTACTATATATATGTAAACCTCTCTATAACAGCCTCGTTTGTCTGATATTTTTCTGCTGCTATAATAAAGTCTTGTTATATAGGATATATATTATAACATTACATAAAAATCGATTTAAAAAAAAAACTTAATTTTTATAATGAATAACTATTATATAGGAATACTGTTATAGATGGGTCTGACTGCATGACATTCTATGGTAAACCACAATCTGTTCATTCACTTATTCACTAAAGGAATATGTATGGGTCAAAATTAGATCAGAGAATTTCGGTACGAGATCAAGGCCGTGGACGTACACGCCAAGGTCGTGGACCTGCACACCAAGGACGCGGGCGTACACACCAAGGGCGTGGGCGTATACACCAACGGCCATATTCGTGGACTTACACACCAAGGATGTGGGCGTACAAACCAACGGCCATCTTCATGGACGTACATACCAATGCCGTGGACGTGCATGCTGAGGTCGGACCGTCATCAACAATCGTGGCCGTCCGGGCCATAAAATATCTAGTTTACCTTGGAAAACTCAAAGGGAATATTCTATCGAATATTTCCTGTACATTGTACATTGTAAAAAAGGAGACCCTAACATTGTAAAAAAGGGCCTCTCTTCCTCTCTCTAAAAAATATGTAAACATGTCTCTCCAAAGAAAGGAGAGAATATGTGATCCGATACTTTCATCAGATACAAAAAGGGGTCATGAAGCTCTTGTACACGTCTATTATCCATCTTTTGTAAAGAAAGGAGAACCGTATTACGGAAGACCGGGTGAATCTTTTCCTTTATTCATATTTTTGTTATTTAATGCATCTTTATTTATGCTATTAAATCTGATTATAATCGTCATCATTCATATTCAACTATGTCTTTTAATTCGTATTATTCGTCTCGGATCTAGAGTTAATTATTCTTAACTAGGATTTAGCCATCATTTATTTTGATTGTTTTATGCTCATATAGTATATTGATAACTTTTGAGTTAAATAATTTGGCGCCGCATGTGGGGATTTTCTAGTTAAAATTTTAGTTACCTTTAGATCTAATAATCAATTCCAACTATGGAGGGTCTTCAGGAGCCCTAGCGAATTGGATACACTGAATAACTTTTATATTTCGGGCTTGTGCAAACGAGACACTTCTTTTTGGATTCTTCTTTTTTCTTACTTCAGCTGCAGATCCATGTGTATGGATCTAGGTTTGGAACGTGTTTAGTGTTGTATACAGAATAAAGTATACTCATTTGTATAAAGAGAGCGTGGGAAGTTTGATCCTACACACTTGAAATGATATGGTACAGTTATCTTACTAAATATGTCTTTCGATTTCATCGCCACACACATGGAGATTCACCTCCAATAAGGTTATAAGTTAAGACAAGATATTTTTCGCCTTGGAAAAAGTTGAGTGTGGGTTATTATTATTATTCGGTTCCCTCACGTGTGGATTTAGTCGATCAAGAACTTACAAAAAGACAAGGGTGTGAACTATGTCACATTTAGTTTTCATTCCATTAGTTAAAATATTCCCAAGACTACTCAGTTTAGTGTCTTTGTCGTTATATGCCATTTCATGACGTGTGATATAACTTGGTATCTGCATAAGCACGCCCACCTTTCAAATGCTACCTTTCGATGACTATTATCCCCATAGCAAGAGGACATGCCAAACCCGATAGTGGGTCCTGTTATTTTTTGCCACGCAGGACTTTTCGGGCACTGTACATGAGAGGGAAACGACTGCGTGCCTCATGTTCCTTGTTGGGTACAACTATTACTATTTTCCTTGTCCCCAGCCATTTTTGGTGATGTGTAAGGACAACCTGGCAAACTGCCAGAGGAACAAAGCTTAACAACAATACACATTTCTATCATTTAATTAAAGCTTTCTACTTTCTACTTTTTTCTATTAAGTGCACTCCACTACTGTCCATAACAACTGATGTCTTTCTTGCAAATTTTAGTTTATTCCTTCTTTACAGTGGTCGAACATTACACTTAGCAGGTAAATTATCACGGTTGAGAGAACTGAAACTAATTCTCAAGTATGGAGCACGACAAATTATCCTCCGATATGACTCATAACTCGTTCTCAACCAAGTCACAGGGACTTTCCAAATAGAAGAACAAAAGCTACGAAAATATCAGGCGAGAACTAATAAGCTACTGCCCAAATTTGAGTAGTATCAACTCGACCAGATACCCCGAGCACAAGACATCAAAACAGCCGGCCTTGCCAAACTGGTAGCGACCACTGAAAGCATAACCAGAGAAGTAAACATGGTCACTCCTCTCTACGTGTCAACCGATCAAATCGAGGTAACAAACGCTTTCATTTTAACTAACTATTTCTCTAAATGGAATAGAAGCATGAGCATTCTCCGAGATACATGAACGAGAAATGCATCATATTCTTTAATGCAAACAAAATTAAGTAAACTAAGTAACAGGCTATGTACCTTCGCCATCAAAATTTGATAAGTTCGGCCTTATCCGAAATGGGACTCAGGCTATGTGCCTTCGCCATCAAAATTCGATAAGTTCGGCCTTGTTCAAACTGGACTCAGGCTATGTGCCTTCACCATCAAAATTCGATAAGTTCGACCTTGCTTGAACTGGGACTCAGGCTACGTGCCTTACTCAGGCTATGTGCCTTACTCAGGCTATGTGCCTTCGACAAAAAAAATGACAAAGGTTCAACTAAACTACGGTTGAACAACACCTCGGGATACGTGCCTTACTCAGGCTACGTGCCTTACTCAGGCTACGTGCCTTACTCAGGCTACAGCCACTCTCATAGTATAAATGGCTACGACCACTCTCAAAGTATAAATGGCTCTGGCCATCCTCAAAATATAAATGGCTACGGCCATCTCCAAAATATAAATGGCTACGGCCATCTTCAAAGTATAAATGGCTACGACCATCTCCAAAATATAAATGGCACCTTCAAAGTATAAATGGCTACGACTATCTCCAAAATATAAATGGCTAAGGCCACCCTCAAAGTATAAATGACTACGATCATCTCCAAAATATAAATAGCTACGACCATCCTTAAAGTATAAATGGCTACGGCCTCCTTCAAAGTATAAATGGCTACGGTAGTATCCAAAATATAAATGGCTACGACCATCCTCAAAGTATAAATGGCTACGGTCATCTCCAAAATATTTATGGCTACGGCCACCTTCAAAGCATAAATGGCTACGACCACATCCAAAATATAAATGGCTACGGCCACTTTCAAAGTATAAATCACTACGGCCATCCTCAAAATATAAATGGCTACGACCATCTCCAAAACATAAATGGCTACGACCATCTTCAAAGTATAAATGGCTACGGCCATCTCCAAAATATAAATGGCTACGGCCACCTTCAAAGTATAAATGGCTACGGCCACCCTCAAAGTATAAATGGCTACAACCATTTCCAAAATATAAATGGCTACGGCCATCATCAAAGTATAAATGCCTACGACCATCTTCAAAATATAAATGGCTACAGCCACCTTCAAAGTATAAATGGCTACCGCCATCTCCAAATTATAAATAGCTACGACAAAGTATAAATGGCTACGACTATCTCCAAAATATAAATGGCTACGTCCATCTTCAAAGAATAAATGGCTACAGCCATCTCCAAAATATAAATGGCTACGGCCATCTCCAAAGTATAAATGGCTACGACCATCTCCAAAATATAAATGGCTACGACCATCATAAAAATATAAATGGCTACGACCATCACCAAAATATAAACAGCTTCGGCCATCGTCAAAATATAAATGGCTACGGCCATCTTCAAAGTATAAACGGCTGCGACCATCCCCCCATATGTAAATGGTGCTCTCGGCAAAGTGCGTTTGGGGTCATCAAAATCGAATACGGCCCCGACCATTTACTCCACTATGGCCAAGACCGTCAACACAAGTTGGCTAAGGCCATCGATTTGGACATTATAATCTCTAATGTATAAATGACCACGACCATCCTAGGTCACGACTAAAATGACGTTCGATCTCCCCTTTCGAATTTCTTGAACTATACTTGACAAAGTCCGCTCATCGAGCTCGGCCGGATCCCGAACTCAATAAGCGGAGGGACTAATTGTATGAGTCAAAATTAAATCAGAGAAATTCGGTACGAGATCAAGGCCATGGACGTACACACCAAGGACATGGACGTGCACACCAAGGACGCGGGCGTACACACCAATGGCCATCTTCGTGGACGTACACACCAAGGACGTGGACGTGCACACCAAAGACGTGGGCGTACACACCAACGGCCATCTTCGTGGACGTACACATCAAGGACGTGGGCGTACACACCAACGACCATCTTCATGGACGTACACACCAAGACCGTGGACGTGCATGTCGAGGTCGGACCTTCATCAATGGTCGTGGCCGTCCGGGCCATAAAGTATCAGTTACCTTGGAAAACTCAAAGGGAATATTCTACCAAATATTCTCTGTAAATTGTACCTTTTTGAATATTTCAAGGAGGGTCTCCTATTATAAAAGTGAGACCCTAACATTGTAAAAAGGGGCCTTTCTTCCTCTCTCTAAAAAATATGTAAACATATCTCTCCAAAGAAAGGAGAGAATATGTGATCCGATACTATCATCAGATCCAAAAAGGGGTCATGAAGCTCTTGTACACGTCTATTATCCATCTTTATAAAAAGAAAGGAGATCCGTATCATGGAAGACCGGGTGAATCTTTTCCTTTATTCATATTTTTGTTACTTAATGCATCTTTATTTATGCTATTAAATCTGATTATAATCGCCATCGACATTCATATTCAATTATATCTTGTAATTCGTATTATTCTTCTCCGATCTAGAGTTAATTATTCTTAACTAGGATTTACCCATCATTTATTTTGATTGTTTTATGCTCGTAAAGTATATTGATAACTTTTGAGTTAAACAGAATATAAGTTATATCTATTGATAAATTTGGGAATAACTTTTACATTATTTTTGTTGTTTAAATCTAATGTAAAAGGTCGGTCTTTTGATATTATGATGATATAATTAATTTTTTCAACGGGTTATTTATTGAACCCTTGCCAAAATAGTTAGAAAAAAGGTTTCATTTGCACACTATGAAGTTACTTAATGGTCAACAATATAATACATGTATACGCAGTTCCATAAACTAGTGGGAGGAAAATAAAATCAAAATATAATAGTAAGATCGAATATTTTTAATCAGAGATTTCGAATTTAAACTTTGAATATGCCTTTGTTTTTGTTAAAGAGTTTTTCCTTTTTCGAAAAATTTGTCATAATCAGAAGGAAAAAGAGGGGCTTCGGAACTTTCGGTGCAAATTCAAATTTAATCGAACTCTTGTATGATCGGACACTGAATAAAAAAAAAGATGAATACTTAATAAGAACAAGAAGATACAAGAAAAGGAATTAAACAAACTAAAAAATGAAAAAGGAGAGGGGGGGGGGGTGGGTGGGTGACGGTGTAGCTCATTATCCTTACTTGTCAACGCTTGAAGACAAAGGAATCACAGCACGAAGCTATGAAATCTTTTTTTCTCTTTGAGTGAATGCTTGTGCTGATTTTCAAATATGGGTTGTATATGTATTGTCTTGCACATGATCATTATTAACAATTAAATAAATCCAAGGAACTTGCATTTGGAGACTTCTAATGATACGTACACTACATTTATAACTTTATGTATAAGAGATTTTATTATTGTTTTTTTTGGGAGGGGGGGGGGGGGGGGGGCACAAACTGTGAATAATCTAACTTCTTCGGCTTGTTTTGTAATCTTTTTCTTCAAAGATCATACTGTAATTTTATTTAAATTTATTTAATTACATTCTTTAAATGTAGTTGCAATTTTGTAGTAAGAAATTGCTTTAGTTAAATATTTTAGAAAATTCTTTCACGGTATTGATCAAAATTCTGCAAAGGGAAAATATACTTTCTCTATATAGTTCAATTATTTCTAAAAAAATGATACTTCAAATAAGGAAAAGAAACATTTTCTAATGATATTCTTGAAGTTCACACGAGACTCCCTATGCCATGAATCTGTGGTTTCTTATTGCGTAGGTGTCAGGGTATAGGAGTACTTTATCTACCTTTTCCATATTTTTGGTTTTATTTTCCTCTACAAGGTTAACTTTTTGCACTGAATTGTTTGTTTTAAATTATTTGGGTGGGTGTTCTACGTATTGACTAATTTCATATGTAGGTTTACATATGAGAAAAGGAGAGAGACTCTTTTTTCCAGGTGAAACCACACCCTTAACTTCATGCACTTCCTTAATTTCATTATTTAAATATTTTTTTTTCGTTCTTTTCATGTTTTTTTCCTTATTGGTGGGTGGTATCATAATAGACAAAGCACGTTGGTTAAGTTTAACCATCACTAATTATTAAAAAATTTATTTACATATATAACTAAATAAAAAAGAATCAAGCCAGCACATGAAAAAGAATATTAAAAACATAATAAAGTATAATAAAAGTATACTCTTAGACAAAGATAATATAATCTTTTTGAGTATGGCTATGCTATTGTATTTATAGGAAGAATATATGAGTCTAGAAGACAAGAATACACTTATTTAGAAGGGCAGAATCCATCAAGTCTTATGCTTAAATGCTGCTAATATATACACACTAATAAGAGCAGGCTTATGAATATAAGAATGAGGAGGAATAAGATATGAAGACTTAGGTAAAATAAAAATCTTAGATCTTAATATTGCAGCTAGTGTGTGTTTGACCCAAAATTTAAATCTAGGTTTAAACAATTAGATTTTCTAATAAAATAAAATTAATCTTAGTCAATAATAATATCCAAAAAATAGATTAATCGATTTTGTAGCGAGATATCACAGATACTATTTGAGTAGCAATAAATAACGATAATAATGCTACACTCAATGATACAAAAATAAAGGAGGTAGCATTAAACAACAATAAATAACAATAAATGTTATTTATATAAATAAATGCATGTGCGTCACCCGAAAACGGTGAGATTCTTTAATACTCCATCCGGTCCACAATAAGCGATCAATTTGCTTTGAGCACACCCATTAAGAAAATACTAAATTCTAGATAAAAATAGTTAGTTTGACTAAACTACCCTTAATTAAATATTGCAGTATAGTTATAGTAGCATTTACTTTTCTTCTCAAATGCAAGAAGTAAATGACTTTTTAGGGATACATATATAAGGGTAATTTTAAAAAAATAAATTATTTTTTCTTGATTATATAAATGGATACTTATTTTAGATCAAAATAAAAAATTAAATTGATTATTTATTATGGACAGGAGAGAGTATTCTTTTTGACAAAGATAAATAATCACTACGGTCCACAATAAGTGGTCAATTTGCGTTTGGCACGCCATTAAGAAAAAAATTAATTCTATATAAAAATACATAGTATGACTAAACTATCCTTAATTAAATATTTAATTTGAGGAGTAAGAAAACTTTTTAGGGATATGTACAATAAGGGTAATTTTGTAAAAATAAATTAAATTTTTTCTTGATTATATAAACGGACACTTATTTTGGACCAAAATAAAAAAAATAAATTGGTCACTTATTGTGGACGAGAGGGAGTAATTGATATGCCTTTGAATATTCGGATTCTCCTTGGATCATGGGAGAAAAGATAGATAAAGATCTAAAGAAAATGTTTATTTTGTACATGTATGATAAAGTAAGAATCTTCAGTAATGTCAATGTATTATTTTTTACAATGAGTGTCCAATCCCCCCATATAGCTGTATATGTACTATTTATAAGGGCATATGGCGTAATAGTATAGATGGGAGAAATAATCACAGGAATATTCTCAATAAAGTCTTATTTCTAAAATAAGCCGTTACTACTCTGTTAAAGGAAGTACTTGTCCTCGTCTTCGACCTCCATTGAGTCCTCGACCTTGCCTTCATTCTCTGTTGGTATCGTATTGATGACACGTGGCGGGCCGAAGGATTTATTAATGCCGGTTAAGCCCATATATAGTTATGATGTACAGTTAGTCCTTCAGCTTGTTGAGGTCATCTCCGTGGGAAGTTCAATGAGCGGATAACAATGGTCATGATCATTTTCACAAACAAGCGACATAGGTCTTCGTGGACCTCATATTTCAAACCCCAAAATTTCTCGGGTGATTTTCAGAAACCGTCTGGTCCAAGAAAAGAAGTGACATCATGCGTCATGATGATGCCGATTCCCGAAGCGTTGCGTCGCTTCACGAGTGACCTTTTATTGGCTTTTCCGTTTTGATTCTAGTGCAAATTATGATGGATCTTTTCGGGTTCAATGCCTTAATATCTACAAATAGGTATTGTTTCCTCATTATTCAAACTTTACTTCCTTTCATATCATATTTGCTCTACATAAGTTTCTTTGCTTTTATAAAATCTTTTTAGCCTTCTGAACTTCAACTTCCTTTCTTATTCGCATCTTTCTTAGCATGATTTTCTTGCTCATGAACTTGGGAGAATGAGCCTGCTATAACCTACTTAGAGAAATAGTCAGTTAAAATGAAAAGAAATCTTACATTACCTTGTCCCGGCGGAAGTGGACCTATAATGTCCATTCCCTATTTAATAAATGACCATGGAAAGGTGATAGAATGGAGATGTTCGCATGCTTGGTGGATTATTGGGGTGTACTTTTGAAAATGCTCGCACTTTTCATGTGAAGCGTCTTTCTTCATGGGGGGCCAATAATACCTGGATCGTATGAGGCACCTGCCGAGTGCTCGATCACCGGAATGAGTGCCGCTATGAACTTCATGGACTTCCCAAGAACGGGTTAGGTTTTGTTTGAGCCTAAGCAGTTTTCTAAGGGGCCACCATACGTTCTTTTGTATAAGTCGTTGTGGAGGAGATTGTTGATAACAAGGGATTTCGATACATTTTATATTCCTTCTTGCTTAAGTTTTGATTAGAAGTTTGTACAAAATAGTCCGAGAAAACTCACAAGTTTGCTTGATTGCAGGTTTGATAAAAAAAGTGACAAGATATCAAAGACCAGCTCAAAAAAGAGTGAAACTTGTACAAGTACCAAGACAAGACATAACTCAGGCAAAATAGGGCCAATGTGGCCGCACACCATTCTGTGCGGTCTGCACAAGTGAGGTTCAGGGAGTTTGATTTTCAGGCCAATAGACAATGCGATCGCATGGGATTTACTGCGGTCCGCATTCGAGTCTCTACGGTTGCACTCGATTTAGTGCGGTCCGCAGAGGCAAGAATTAGAGAAGTACCACTTTGGAGTCTGAAGCCCAATGCGGTCCGCACTAGAAGCCACCGTGGCCGCACTCCATTCTGTGCGGTCTGCATTTCCCGAGTTCAGAGAGTTGGATTTTATGTCAAGAGCCTTAGTGCGGATGCACGTAATTTCGTACGGTCCGCACTAGACCAGCATGGGTATTTTGTCCAAATTTTTTAGCTTAGTACTAAATAGCTTCTTTTCACATTTTTAGGTCATCAGATAGTTTTAGCGAAGAGCTGCACTCGTGACTTCCGTTCCTTTAGCTATTTTGGGAAATGTTTGCTCCGTTTCAACATTGAATCTTCTACTTTATCTTAGTAATTAAATAATATGAGTTTCTCTTTGTGTATTTCTTTATTTTCTTCTTCAATTATGAGTAGCTAGACTCATAAGCTAGGGTTGTGGCTCAACCCTAGTGTGTGTAATTGATGGGTCTTGTGCTTTAGGGCTAGATTGACTATGAGTGTTTTATATTTGGCTAATTTCATGTTTAATTGATAAATTGGTGGTTGCTAATACTAGTTTGTGTTTAGTTGACTTTGAATCTTCTTGAGAAAGAGAGCCTAAGTCTCTGAAATTGGTCCAACAAGGAATTGGGTCGTACTCAAGATATTGATAGCCCCAATTAAAGGGTTAAATCTAGAGATAGTAATACCCGACTTGAACCTCGATTGCTCTTGCAAATTTGCATACCCAATTGTTCTTGAGAAAGTCAATTCGGGCAAAATCACTCAAACCACTGAGAGGTGTAGAGTGAGTAAAATCATGCAATGATTATTCATACTCCCCAAATATGTCAATCATGCCTTAGACTCGAGTATCCATCAATTGACCACGTCGGTGGAAGTCACTACCCTAGTGCCTTTTAACTATTTGAACAACTCGCAAAAGTTAATCTTAGCTTATTCTAGTTTAATCTAGCATTGTAGTTTGTTAAAATTAGAAGTAAAACAAAAACCTAAAAATGTTTAGAAGTGTAATTTGGAACTCATACACAACTCTAAATTAGACACACACGACTCCAACTTCTAGCACCTTGTGGAAATCGATCTCGACCCTAAATTGGGTAAAAGCTGCTTCGACCCTCTCTCTCTATTCAATAGTAGTTCAGGGTTGGCCTCGATCACTTTTTGGTACCATTGAGGGGGAGCTAACGATTTTGGCTTTCTATCTAACTAGTTTTATGTATTGTTCTTCTTTCCTTGTTCTTACTAATTTGTGTGTGTCACAACTTCATGTACCAAATGGCAGCTAACAATGCCAATGACCCTCCTGGAAATGTGATTGCGGAGGATGAGGAGGTAGATGATGTCGGAGATGATGAGGTTCCTCTTGTACCTCAAGGACAACGTAGAGGGTGCCAGGCCAATGCTAATGTTAATGACAATATTCCAGACACTCGTCCCCCACCTCCAAGAGTGGCTCCTAGAGTGCTTCCGAACCAAGGCTATGCAAGTGTTATTGTCCCACCCCGAATCCGGGGCGGGCAATTTGTAAATAACCAATGTGATGTTGACCTTACTAGAGCAGTGTGGGTATTTCACTGGTGCTGCAAATCAAAATGCTTACAAACATCTCAAGGGGTTCGTGGATACATGTTGGGAGAGCAAGCAAACTAAAGTCCGAAGATGCTCTCCGATTAAGACTCTTCCCATTCTCACTCAGAGGAAAGGCAATTTCCCAACCATTCCATCACTACTTGGGATGAGTTGGCAGACAAGTTCATTACTTAATTTTTCTCACCGGAGCATATATCGGCATTGCGAGATGAGATATTGGCTTTCAAGCAAGAGCCCACGGAACCATTGCATGAGATTTTGGAGCGTTACACAACAATGGTAAAGGAATGCCCCAACAATGATATGACCGAGGCGATGATCCAACAAACCTTCTACCAGGGCATTAATACAACAAACCAATGCATAGTGAACCAACTTGTTGGGGGCAACTTAATGAAGCTGTCGTATGATGAGGCATGTGATATTCTTGAATAGATGGTTGACACTTCTTCTGCTTGGCAAAGTAGAGCCAATGTGCCCCAAGGTGATCCCACGGTTACTCAGTTGCACAAGGAGTTCCATGATAATGGGCAGGCCATAGTTGAGCTGATACCTACTATGAACCAACTCGCAAAGGCAAAGTTGCAACAAGTTCAAAATCTTCGCCAAGTGAATGCTATGGAGGGTGTCAACATGCTTGTCAACAAAAGAAGGCAAATAGGGCAACAAAACCAAGTGAATTTGGAGCAGTTTGATAATGATTGTGGTGGATTTCAAAAATGATGGTTATGATGAACAAAGTGAAGAGGTGCAATACGTGAATAATTATCAAGGCTAATAGGGCAACTCTTCCAACCAACAAACAATGGCGACCCCAAGGCAATTGGGGCAATCAACAACAAGGTAATGGTAATTGGGGAAACAATAACCAAAACAACAACTGGGGCAATCAAAACAACAATCAAAATAGCCAAGGAAGTTGGAATGGTAGTAATAACAATTAGGGTGGTAGCAATCAAGGTGGATGGAATAGTGGAAACCAAGGAAACCGGGGGCAAGGATTTCAAAGGCCCCCAATTTACCAACAACCGAACAATCCACCCCCTGTTTCCATCTCAGGGTCCTTGTTCTTCTAGAAATGATATGGGTAGAGTTGAAATGATGTTCGAATAAATGATGAAGAAGAATTCAGACTAGGATGCTCAGTTGGCTTCCCGAAATACCTCAATCAGAAATTTGGAGGTTCAGTTAGGCCAAATATCATAGTCTTCAAGTACTCGCCCTAAGGATGCTCTACCAAGTGATACGGTAGTGAACCCAAAAGATGGGAACAATCGTGTTATGACGGTAACAACAAGAAGTGGGAGAGGCGGTGATGTGCATGCCTCCAAACAAAAGCAAATTTTGGGTGATGATGTTGAGTTGCAAGAAGATGAAGTTTTGTTGGTGGTTGAATATGGGATTGATGAAAATGTGAATGAAAAGTGAGGATTTATATTCAAGATTTCGAGGTGGAAACTCAAAATGATGTGAACCTATCTAGGGAACACACAATAGGCATGACGAATCCGGTTGTGCCTAAAGCCAAGGATCTTTTGCCAAGGCCACCTCCACCTTATCCTCAAAGGATCGCGAAGCCGAAAATGAGAATCAGTTTAAAAAGTTCAGTGACATGATGAAGAGCTTATCCATTAATGTGCCTTTGGTGGAGGCTGTTGAACAAATGCAGGGCTATGCTAAATTCATGAAGGAATTTGTTACAAATAAGTGTTCCATGGATATTAAACTATAAAGATGAATCATCAAGTTAGTGCTTTAGTGAACCCAATGGCTCTGAAGCTTGAAAATCCCGGTGCTTTCGCCATTCCTTGCACCATTGGGTGTGCGGAATTTGCTAAGGCTCTGTGTGATTTGGGGGCTAGTATCAATTTGATGCCCTACTCAGTTTTCAAAACCTTGGGTATTGGGAGACCTTGGCTGACTTCCATGAGATTACAAATGGCGGATAGATCGATGAAGAGACCATTGGGTATTATTGCTAATGTGCTTGTCCGTGTGGATGAATTTATCTTGCTAGTTGACTTTGTGATCTTGGACTGCGAGGTGAACTATGAAGTTTCTATCATATTGGGAAGACCTTTACTTGCTACGGGGAAGGCCTTAGTTGATCTGGAAGTAGGGAAACGCACCTTCCGGCTGGGTGATGAAAAGGTGGTCTTTCATGTGTGAAAATCAATAAAGCAGCCCAACAATACCGAGGTCTTTTGTGGACCTCATCACATCTATAATAATTGATGACACCAGTGTAATGATTAATGTGGAGGACCCACTGGAAGCCATATTGTTGAATCTTGATGTCAATTATGATGAGGGACGAGTGGAGTGTGTGAATTCTTCACATGGGATGGGCTCTTACACTTATGAGCCTAGGAAATTATCTTTGGACCTCAAAAATAGAAAGACTCCACCAACAAAACCTTCAATTGAGGGGCCTCCGGTGTTGTAGTTGAAGCCACTGCTCCACACCTCGGGTATGAGTTCTTAGGCTCAAATTCTACTTTTCCAATTATTCTTTCTTGTTTCCTTACTAACATGTAGGTTGATGCCACATTGGCGGTGCTTCAAAAGCGGAAAAAGGAAATTTGATGGACTTTAGCTGATATTCGGGGGATAAGCCCCACATTCTATATGGACAAGATTGTTCTTGAAGATGATGCAAAGCCCTCATTGGAACATCAAAGGAGATTGAACGAGACAATGCAAGAAGTTGTGTAAAAGGAGGTGACCAAGTAGTTGGATGCCAGGGTTGTATACCCCATCTCGGATAGCTCTTGGACTTCACCGGTGCAATGCGTACCGAAGAAGGGTGGCATGACCATGGTTACAAATTCACAAAATGAGTTGATTCCTACAAGAACCGTCATCGGTTGGAGGGTATGCATTGACTACCACAAGTTGAATAAAGAGACCCACAAGGATCACTTTCCTTTGCATTTTCTTGATTTGATGTTAGATAGATTTACTGAGCGTGCCTTCTACTGTTTCTTGGATGTGTATTCTCGGTACAACTAAATCTTGATTGCTCTAGAATATCAGGAGAAGAACACATTCACTTGTCCATATGACACTTTTGCCTTTTCTAGGATGCCTTTTGGGTTGTGTAATGCACCGGCTACATTTCTGCGGTGTATGATGGCCAGTTTCACCGATATGTTAGAAGATAATTTTGAGGTGTTCATGGACGACTTTAGTGTTGTGAGGGATTCATTTGATGAGTGCTTGAAAAATCTTGATAGAGTTTTGACCCGTTGTGAAGAAACCAATCTTGTTCTCGATTGGGAGTAATGCCACTTCATGGTGGAAGAGGGCATAGTTCTTGGGTATAAAATTTCAAAGCATCGTATTGAGGTAGATAAAGCAAATATTGATGTGATTTCAAGGCTCCCTCCCCCTACATCTGTCAAGGGAGTTCGAAGTTTTCTTGGGCATGCGGGGTTTTACCGGATATTTATCAAAGACTTTTCGAAGGTAGTGAATCCCTTGTGCAAGTTGTTGAAAAAACATGCTAAGTTCGTGTTTGATGAAAAATGTATACAAGCCTTTGAACTTTTCAAGCATAAGTTGACCACCACTCATATCATTACCGCACCTAATTGGAGCTTTCCCTTTGAGCTCATGTGTGATGCGAGTGACGTTGCGGTTGGGGAAGTTTTGGGTCGTAGAGTGAACAAAATGTTTCATCCGGTGTATTATGCGAGCAAGATATTGAATGATGCTCAAGTGAACTACACGGTGACTGAGAAAGAACTTTTGGCTATTGTGTTCACAATGGAAAATTCCCTTTGTATCTTATGGGTGCTAAGGTTATTATTTATATCGACCATGCCACATTGTGGTACTTGATGATGAAGAAGGATTCCAAAGCTAGACTCATGCGATGGGTTTTGTTATAAAGAGTTTGATTTGGAGATTGTGAGAACCAAGTGGCTGACCACTTGTCCCGCTTTGAGGAGGAGGGGAGGCCTCGTGATGACCTAGAGATCAGTCATTCATTTCCCAGCGAACAACTCCTTTTAGTGTCGATAAATGATATGCCATGGTTTACTGATATTACTAATTTGCTTATGACTGGTATATTCCTATGTGATCTCTCTTCTAACCAAAGGAAGAAGCTCAAGCGGGATAGTTTGGATTTCTATTGAGATGAGTCGTACTCGTTCAAAATTTGCACATATGGTGTGATCCGAAGGTGTGTCCCGAAGGAAGAGCGATTGAGTATCTCGGATGCTTGTCATTCCTCTCCCTATGGTGGACATCATGGAGGGAAGAGCACGGCTTTCAAAGTTCTTAGTTGTGGATTTTATTGGCCAACTTTGTTCAAAGATTCAGGTGATTTTGTAAAGAGATGCGACGAATGCCATAGAGCGGGTGGAATTTCGAAGAAAAATGAGATGCCTCTCAATACCATCCTTGAGGTTGATATTTTTGATGTATGAGGAATTGATTTTATGGGCCAGTTTGTTAGCTCATATGGGAACACATACATTGTTGTAGCGGTGGACTATGTTTCAAAGTAGGTTGAAGCCATGGGTTTGCCCAACAATGAGGCCCAAAGTGTTGTTGCATTTCTCAAGAAGAGCATTTTTATAAGGTTTGGTACTCCTCGTGCAATCATAAATGATTGGTGGGGGGTGTCTCATTTTTGCAATTGAGCTTTTGACACTTTGCTTGCAAAGTATGGTGTCAATCACAAAGTTTCTACTCCCTATCATCCTCAAGAAAGTGGTCAAGTTGAAGTCTCTAATAGGGAAATCAAAAGCATATTGTCAAAGACGGTCAAAGCAAACAGGACCGATTGCTCAAAGAAGTTGGATGACACTATATGGGCTTATAGAACTACTTACAAGATTCCGGTTGGTATGTCTCTGTATCGGTTGGTGTTTGGGAAAGATTTTCATCTACTGGTCGAGTTAGAGCACAAAGACATGTGGGCTTTGAGGAATTTAAATCTTGAATAGGATGTTGTAGCCAATCTTCGTGTGGAGCAGCTTAGTGAACTTGCTGATTTTCGATTCCATGCCTACTCCTGTTCCTCATTGTATAAGGACAAGATGAAGTACTTTCATGATAAATATGCTCGTAGCAAGGAGTTCAAAGTGGGTGATTTGGTTCTCTTATTCAACTCCCAGTTACGTCTGTTTTCGGGAAAGCTCTAGTCAAAATGGAGTGGACCTTTTGAAGTGGTGTGTGTGACCCCGTTTGGTACTCTTGATTAAAGAACGAAAATAGGGAAGTTTTCAAAGTTAATGAGCATAAGGTCAAGCATTACTTAGGAAAAATTAATGACAACCACGTGGTGGAACTTCTTCATCTAAAATGATTTGATGGTAACCTGCGTCGTACATGATGTTAAATCAGACGCTCCATGGCAGGCAACCCATGTGTTTTTCTTCTTGTTTTTATTTGATTTTCATTGTAGTGTAGGATTTACTTTTGGACTAATTGGTTGTGAGATGCTATAGGATTTTGTAGATGCTACAGTATTGTGTAGATGCAGTGTAGGACATAGTGGAAAAAGTGTTCAGGTCTCTGAAGTTTTCAATGCGGGCGCACTACATTTAGTGCAGATCATACTGATGAAGGATGAAAAGTCTTGCTCTCTGAAGGTTGCCACCACGGCCGCATTACAGTTTGTGGGTCCGGGATGGACCGTTGCGGCCACATGGCATTTTGTGCGCACCGCAGTGGGTTTCCTTTTCAAACTTGGAAAATGTTGTGTGGTGTGGACCGCAGTCCATTTTTTACGGTCTCCATTGAGGTAGGTAAGCTGGGCCCCAGGAATTTTTCTAAAAATAGTATCTGTGGTCCAACGTTTAATCTTTTAGATCCTTTGACTCTCAGAACCCCTAAAATCACTGTTCATCTTCCCTCTTGCTCGTAATTAACTGCTTGGAATTGTTATCTTCATTTCTTCTCACATCTGGTATCATTAACTTCTTTTTAATTTTTTTTAATTTTCCTTGACCTTTTGTTTTCTTGTCTATTATTCTTTTCTTCCTTTATTTCCTTCAACTTATTAGCTTAGGGTGGTTAATTTCTTGTTTATGATAGGATTAGGTAGTTATAAAAACTGGGTAATCACTTAGGGACCTTACTTATGTGAACAACATGACATAAAAACAATACATATTGAATCCTAAGTTAGTGCTGCTTCTAGGCACTCAATGCGGACTGTGGTCGATTCTGTGCGGTCCACGGTGCCTTTTGTAGTCCGCAATTACATTTTGTACGGACCGCATTGTTGAAAGCCCTGAAACATGATCTTCGAGGACCATAACCGAATTGTATTTTGTGTGGTCTAGGGTGCCTCAATATGGACCGCATTACCATTTTATGCGGTCCGCGGAGCAAATGTTCATAGAGTGGTTAGTCTGTACCCCACTTCTGTGTGGACCCCATTGTCATTTTGTGCGGTCCGCATTGGCCTCTGTGCGGCCGCACTCCATTTTGTGCGATCCGCACTGTTTAATTTCTACAGTTGTCTGCAACTTTTTATTTTTTGCAATTCTGATCTTAATTATTTCTACTGATACTAACATGCCTAATGGATGTTGTTTGCAAACATCGGTGAAACAAAGAGGCAAGGGCTTTAAACAACCAGGCATAGAAGAATCCTCCCGAGGAGGGAAACAAAAAAAGGATAAAACTGACTCTTCAAGCCCAACAAAACATTAGAAACATACGGAAGCTGATTAGAGCTGCTGATAGAGCCATTAACATGTCTAGGAGTGAGTACGAGCCCTCCCGGGAGATATCCTCAAACTCTGTGCCAGTGTACATCTTTGACTAGCCGGAGAGGAACAAGCTAAGAGACACTCCTCTACCTTCCCCCACTGCCCAAACATTAATAAATATATCTTCTAGGTCATGTGAAGGCTCAGCTAAAGGTAGTGGGGATGAATACTCCACCTCTCCCACAACTTCATTATTCGAAGAGGGTGCAGTAGGAGATGAGGAAGAAGGAGGAGAAGGGGTAGTAGGAGAAGTAGGAGAAGGGAGTTACCTTTATGTGGGAGGTGTTTCTAGAACTAGGAAATTGGAGGTGTGGCAAGACCGGTTTGTGAGCGAGGTAGCTCACCACAAATTTAGGGAAAGTGGCAGGTGAGGATGTTGATCCCCGAGAGGAGTTTTGTTGATAGACTTATTACCTCACAATACCAATATGAGGAGGCAGTTTAGGGAGAGAGCTGGCTGGGAGTACTTTTGGGAGAGTGTGTAGATGCAAATGAGCACTTGGTCAAGGAATTCTATACTAATGCGAAGTGACCAAGGTGCAAAATCTGAAGGTGCTTTTTGGCCGAAAAATAATAAGTTATTACCTAGGCTTTGATGAGGAGGATGAGGCACTGTATATATGGAAAAGATATAATTGGGCGAGGAGGTCCGTCCCTGGTTGGCACAGTATTGGGAAATCCCAGGTACCATCCTCGATTTGTTGAATGTGGGCGTAAAGATTCTGAGAAGAAGTTTAAACTTCTAGGCCAAGAGGTGGGAAACATTTGTGTGCAGCAGATTGGACTCCACTACTCATGACAACTCCCTCCCTCTTCACCAGACAGTTTTGGTAGCATAGATCATGGTGGGGTACCCGATAAATGTCGGGAATGTAATATCTCGGGTGATCACACCGGTAATCAGTGAGGGTGACAGAAACTACCCCTTCCCCAGCTTCTTGACCATGTACTTCAGGGACCTCAAGGTTGAAAAGAGGCCATTTCATATAAAGTTAAAAGCGAAGGGCCCGTTGTCATAGTACAGTATGTAGGGTGATGAAAAACTAAACTTCAAGAACTTCAAGGGAACAACCACTGCTACAACTGGCCAGTCTGAAGAGCCAGTTGTGGTAGTGGCTCCTACTCAACCTGCCTCCACCTCAGAATACATTCCTCCTGTTTCATCCACTTTAGCGGATCGCGAGATACCCTCTTCTCGAGCCTACCAGTGACTGCACACCGAGTGAGCCAGTCTTTTCTTAGCATTATCAACTGGATGCAGATAGCTTCATCCAAGTTGTTTGTCCTCACTACTATAGTGGAAGCTCAGTTGGCACCTCCACCTCCGCCTCTGCAGGTCCCGCAGTCTATTAAGGATTCCCTCAAGGAGATTCTGGCCAACCAGAATAAAATCCTTGACACCCAGAAAGTGCTCACGTATGCAATTGATTCATACAGCAAGGCTCTCAAGGAGTTTTCTAAGGAGCACAAGAAGTTGAGGAAGACCTGGACTTCCAAGTAGTCCGTGAAAGAGTTGAGGGTTGATTTTGACAGGTTGAAGGCAGATCAACTGCCTTTGGATTTATTGCTATAGGACCCTGTGTCAATAGCTCATCCCCAGCCAGAGCAGTCCGAGAGGCCTTCCAAGAGGAAGATGATGTTTCCCCGAGCAGACGATGTAGTCATCCAGTTGGCAGACCTATCGTAGACCTCCTCCAGTCAGCCATATGAGCCACCTCAGGAGCCTGTCCAGGTCTAGGCCCAGGTCCCAGTAGCAGAGCAGCAAGCCATATGGAACTAGTTTGAGGTTCTCGAGCATATTGAGGATCCAGGGACCACTTAGAGACCATGCATACAGATGGGCCATGTTGATACTCAATTTTTCTCTATGTATTTCTATACTCAAAATATTCCCCAAGTAGCATGTAGATGCATATATAAGCATCCACAAAGGTTTTGGTATTTTTCTACATTTTTTCAAGGATTTTAAAATAAATTTATGACTTATTTTGCAATAAAAAATCCAATATTTAGTCCCAAATCTTGCTATTTTGATTGGTAATCTATTTTATTCTCTCATTTACATAAAAATATAATTAATATAATTTTTACAGAATTTTACAAGGTCATCAGGTACTTCTATATTAAAATTGCATTAGATTGCAATTTTAGCCCATTTCTCGATTTAATAAGTATTTTAATTGCCGAATCATTCCTAATATTTTTAATTAATACCTATATATATTTTATTAACTCATTATTTTAATTGGATTTTTACAATGACATTCACTATTTTTATAAAATTAAATTTGGGGAAAATGGCCATTTAAATCATAGCCCTAGTTATTTCAATTTTAGCCCAAATTCCACCCCAAATTAACCCCTCCAATTACATGACCCATTTTGTACTTACGCAACCCAAACCCACCTCATCTTTCCTTTTAATCATTGTCGTTGATCACAGAGATCTACGGTCCACATCAAACCTACCATAATTAAACCCCCAAATACCCCCTAACCCTAATAACTTTGCAAACCTAGCCGCCCTTGTATCCCCAAATGCTCTCTAGTCCTTCTGAACCCAAGTATGTTCCGGCTTCGTCTCACTGGCGTCTATGGCCGTGCAAGCGCCAAAACATCTATATCACCACTCCTCACCTCTCATGGCTCTTGGGTTCAAAGATTGGAACCTTATCTCGAAGGTTATCGGACTAGAGGCCCTCCGATTTGAGTTCTGTAGTCGTGCCTGGCTTTTCTCCGGTAAGCCTTGAGGCTATGAGTCCTTTGCTGACTCACTCAGACTGGCCCGTTCCAGGCTTTCTCGCTATCTAGAGATCTTTCTTTGAAACCCTAATTTTCAAGGTTTTTTCTCTGTGTTTATCTTTACGATCTTCTTTAAATCCTAGTTATTCTCTATAAAATTTAAAGTATTTCTCACTTTTTCTTCGCCTATTTTTGTTTTCAAACTGTCGCCTTCTTAAAATTTAGGGTTTCTCTGATTTCTCTGATTTCTTTGATTTCTTCGCTTTATCTGCTATTCTGGGAATTCTCCTCTAGTTCTTACTGTGATTTGAGTACTTTCTACTATGGCTCTGAGGCATTTTTACTTTACTGGGTTATTTTCTAGGGTTTCGAGTTAATATGTTCGTTGCTCTTCATTATGTTGTCTACTTTTGTTCATCTTCATCGATGTTCTTCATTATGCTATATATATGACGGAAACCCTAAGTTTAAAGGGTTTTATGCTTTTCTCTGTATGATTACTTGCTTCATGTTAAACCATAGCCGCCTCTAATTTCCTTCTTATGTGTTTCTGCTACATGATTTGCTCTATAATTCCAGTTTGCATTTGCGAATCTATGCATCTCTTTGTATAGTCACATTCTTCCCTTTTTCTGAATAACCCTAATGTGGGAAAATTGATTTTGTACAGCTTGTTTGATTCTCTAATTGGGACCTACTTTCTGACTAAATTCAAAATAAGGTAGTATCTCAATTCCTTGATTTTCTAGGTGATTAACTTGCATTATGTGTTTACCCGTGTGAATTTCAAAACTCTTTACACATATTTGCCCTATATTTTGTGATTGGTACTTGATTTTCTTTCCAAAAATAAACTGAGGTTTATTTACCTCACGCCCGGTTCCTTAATTGAAGGGAACATTTTCCCGAATTGGTTGTAATTGATACTGATGGATATTTCCTTTCCTTAGTGCTGCTTATTTTTCAAACTATAAATAGCCTTCACCTTTTCTCACTTAAAGACAGAGATACACGAACTACTCTAAGTTTACTCACTGAAAAGCCTCTCTTCTGTTCTTCTCTGTCACTTGCTCTATTGCTGGAGTTAGCCGGCTGAAAGCCAAGGCTAACCATAGGGATCCATCTACCTTACTTGCTTTGTTATTCAAGTTTGCAACTGGTAGGCTCTTAATTTATATTATAAAGCTCCAAACTACCTGTTTACTTAACCGTTTATCTCCAGTTAAGTTATTACATGCTTAACCCCCTTCCCCATTTCTCTCGTCTGTTTATTATTTTAGTTTAGCTCAGCATGCTTAACCCCCTTTTTACCCTTTCCCTTGTCTGTTTATTGTTCATTATTATGGTTTAAGTTCCTGTACACCCATTTCCCCTGAATCCCTTTAATTTATCCCTGTTCTTTCAAGTATTCTTATGTGATTCCCCTTCCCTTAACCCCTGTTTGCATATGAGTGTGTTTTGGACTAGGGTGGCACCTCATTGCCACTCCTAGTTTAGCACTAAGGTTTTTATCAGCCTATCTTAAAGTAATCACATTCCCTATCCCCCATACTATGTGTTTGAAGCCTTGACACAGGCCTGTTGGTGTCCTAATCACCATACAGGCCCTAGTCTGACTTGTTTGTAAGTTTGGTCTTGCATGTTGACCATGTAAGAGGTTAGGGGTGTGCCAGTCTCACTTCATGGCTAGGTATGACCACCTCTTGCATTGGTATTCCTCTAATTCCTCACTTTTACACTTATTCCTAGTTCTATAAGTCCTACCCCCTTTGGTAGGCCATGCTTAGGGACCCTGGAGTCCCCTTTGTACTTGGATGCCTTAGGGCTGGTAATTCCACACTTGCACTACTCTAATTGCTTGGGGTTTAAGCATCTCTTGGGTTTCCTTGAAAACCCTTTGGAACTTTGTAACACTCTAAAGAGAAAGCCTCGGATTTGGGAGCCGGGATTTGGTGAAAGGTATATGTTGTACATTAAAGCTGCTCTGAGCTTCTTTAGGTCTGTTGTTATTGTTGATGTATTTAGCTTATTTCCTTTGACGGTTTTTTGTCCAGATTTTGTAAATAAATTTGTATAGAAGAACTCGAGGATATAGTGAAAGGGCATATGAGAGGGGTTTACTTTCTTGCATCAATTAATGGTAGAAATCATGCCTATAGGTCTACTTTACCACAAGATCATATAGATACCATGTCAATAAGGCTTTACATTATTTCACAATATCATATAGATACCATGTCTATAAGGCTTTACATTATTGCACAATATCATATATATACCTTGTCTATAAGGCTTTACATTATTGCATTAATATCATATAGATACCATGTTTATAAGGCTTTACATTATTGCACAATATCATATAGATACCATATCTATAAGGCTTTTCATTATTGCATCAATTTCGTGATAGAAACCATGACAATAGGGCTTGCATTATCACATCTCATATAGAAACCATGCCTATAAGTTTAATGTCATATCTCATATAGAAACCATGCTTATAAGTTTTCAACATTGCATCTCGCCTAGAAAGACATGCCTATAGGAACTGTATAAAATACTAGGCAAACAACAGGTCGACTAAAATGTGTAAAGAAGTAACAAAAAGGGTCAGTGAGCATGTAATAAGGTCCAAACTTGCCTAGTGCTTAAAACGTTTCAGCGCAGTTGTCCCAAATCTATTTACTTTTAATTTGAGCCCAGGTCTGCCCTTTTACACTACTCTATTAAGTCTGCGGTTTTGAACTACTTTGTCTGCCTAAATTTAATACTTTAAAGTACTTTGGAAAACTCTCTTCTTGCATCCTTTTTACTCAAACAGTCCGGCTAAATTGTAAGCCATTTCTAAACCTTGCTGCAATTTCAACTATTTTATTAGCAGACCTATGTTTTAAACTAATGTTCTATGAGATTAGTTGATTTTAAAAAACAATCAATTCCTAGAACGGGCCCGGGGAGCTCGAAGTAGATTTTCTATCCAACATTTATATGTTATACGAATCTGTTCGTTCTTCTAACCTCTTTTATATACCAAATCAGTATTTGAAGTCATGCTAAGCTAGTTACTATTATGTTACGGGGTTTTATCTGAGTCTTTGACTGTCTTATGTGCATACCTCTTATGTACTATTTGTTTTGCTTGTCATTGTACTATTTTTACCTTTAAAAACTGCATATATATCCTATCTATCTCTCCCCCTTTTCAGGATTAGAAGTCCTAATACCCCAGGGCTAACAGGTTGGGACGGGTATTAGCATGCAATAAGTAAACGATACCAACGCGTTTAAATATCTTAACGGGGCGGGAAGGGTAGAATATGGAGATGATGATCGGTGTGCTAATACCATATGCGACCCTTATTTGAGGAGTGTGTGTGTGGTATTTCACCGATGTGATCGATATTACATTCAAAATTAGGACCCCTTTTCCTTTACTTGCTTTATTTAAACGTTTTCCTAAAGAAATGCTTTCTTTTCAAATCCATTATCTCTTATACTTTATTTAACTTATGCC
Source organism: Nicotiana benthamiana (assembly GCA_034376525.1). Lineage (NCBI taxonomy): Eukaryota > Viridiplantae > Streptophyta > Magnoliopsida > Solanales > Solanaceae > Nicotiana > Nicotiana benthamiana. Next base: position 31,656,182 of record CM067337.1, read on the forward strand.
TTTCCCTTTTCAAAATTCATAAGTTGTCCAAATGTTTATATGTGAATCTTATCTGTCTACTTGCTTCATCTCTTCATAAAGTCACATTAGCACGGCCGGGAACCACATTAGTGGATCTTGAGGGGTGCCTAACACCTTCCCCTCGAGATAATCTCAAGCCCTTACCCAAACTCTGGTTTTCTTTCAAAATATTCCGCTCATATTTAAAAGTGTCTTATTGTACTATAATCATTAGGTAGCGACTCTTCAAATTCCATAACCAAATTCCCAAACGGGAATGAGAGTTGTTTTGCCCATAATGTCGAAAAAACCGATTTCGCTTTTGAAAAAGGGGGCGTCGACAGCATGGCGACTCTGCTGGAGATTTTTCTTTAAGGTTTTTACCATTACGTGTTTTGTGAATTTATTGCTTTTTTACTACCTTTATTTATTGCTTTAATCATTTCTTCATAATTATTAACTTGTTTCTTCATGTCTTCTTTTTTCAACTATTTTACTGCTTTACTACCTTTATTTTATTTCAAACCGTCTTAAATTCCGAGCATCTATTGTAATCATTATTGTGCGATCGTGAAAATACATGTACTTATTTCACTGTTGTGATTGCATCCTTTAACATCATTTTATAATGAGTGAAAACAAATCCCATAGCAATGCTTATAATGAGTGGTCGCACTCTTCCAATATTATAAACCCCCTAATTTTGGCAAAGGCGTATTTGCGGTAAAACTAGTCGATCAACGGTGTAGTCGACAGTTCCGTCCCTTTCTCTCTTGAGTTGTCCGCTCAAGGGTACATTGTCTAGCACCTCAAAAGTTGAAACTTTACTCTGTTTAATTGGTCATGCATCATGGTCAAACTAACCGAGTCAGTTATGCCGTCCGTATAGTGACTCATTAAGATAGCCTGAACCAAAAGTCCATCGAGTTTCCTTGAAACCCAAACAGACGCCTTCATGTTATGTGCATTTATTTGGAGAACTAATACCATATTACTAATTATTGATTTAAATAGTCGAGTCTGGTGGGGTTAGGGAATAACACTCTATTTTGCAGAAAATGAGGCACGAGGTCCCCAGATTCGTTATGGTATCATTCACCCAAAGTTACTAAGCTGGTAGGAGGATTTGCATAGTAGTGACCGAGTTGTTATTCGCAAGAACTGAGGGAATCTTCCTTCACTCCTGGAAGTTAGGCCAAACAACAAGATTGTGGAAGCTGCTACTCTGTTTTGGGATAGTGAACGGTCCGTCTTCCGCTTTGGGTGTATTGAAATGACGCCGCTGTTGGAAGAAATTGGGGGTCTAGCCGGAATTCCTTGGGATAGCCCAGGGCTGCTTATGCCAAAAAACCGCAAAGGTAGATGGTTCTTGAAAACGATGGGGCTCAAGAAGAATCCTAGTCTGACCAGTCTGAAGGACTCCTACATATCCTTCGACTTCATTTATGAAAGGTTCGGACATAGCAAATCCTACCACACTCACATGTACAAGTTCGCCCGCACCTCTTTGGGGCACATACATATGAGAGCCTTTGTATTCATGTTCTGTTTCCTGGGCATGATGGTCTTCCAATAAGAAGGCTAGAATCTATGCAAGACTAGCCATGGTAACCAAAGACATAATGGAGGGCGCCGACGGGCAGGCATTCAGCATAACACCCATGATCCTCGCTGAACTGTACCGAGACATAGAGAAGTGTCAACAAAGGGCACTGCACTTTGAAGGGTGCAATCTACTACTAAAACTCTGGCTCATCAAATATCTTCAGAAGGGAGATTATAGACAGGAGATCATACGCCAAGACCGGGATGACCATATCGCTTTCCATCATCCATAGCGAATGCACTTTATGCCGTATATGTTCGCTCGCCCGGAAGACGCCAGCGGATGGGTAGAACTATAGGAGAATCTGATAGAGAGCAGGTACAGTGGATGTACGAGTGGTTTCCAACTGGGGAATTTATCATTCGATATAGGGATGCGCCATTCCTTGTACTCATCGGCTTAAGAGGAACTTACCCTTATGTCCCTCTCCGAGTCATGAGGCAAGCCGGAAGAAAGCATATTATACCAAGGGTAGAAAAGATGAGTCACTACACGGCTGGCTTCCAAGATGGCGATAGCCCACATAGGTGTCGCGCTTAGCATATGTGGCATTCCAAACTCATATTGGAAAAGGAATCAATGGAACCAAACAGGTATCAGGCAGGTTGATGATAGGCTATGATTGTGTATTTTAGTTGCTTATTACACTCAAATTTACTACACTTTGATTGAGTTTGCGCTTTACTCGCTAGTGTCATGCACTAACTGTGTGTTTTATGCCTTGTAGGAGTGATTCCGAGCTGTACAGTATGGAATAAACTCAAGTGATTTGGAGCTTTGAAATCTGAGTAAAAGCTCAAGGAATTAAGTCGGGATCGCGTTTGGGGGTCAACGGATGATAGTTAGAGCGAACAAAGCATCCAGTGGGCAGATTGCGTACTGTCTCGTACAATACACATAACGTTTCTCTCAGAACTCTAATTTGGCTCAATATTATATGGTTGGAAAGCCAACGTAAAGGGCTACAAATTTTATGTTTTACAATTTTCCAAATTCGGAACAGAACAGGGTGAATAATTCGCACTAGCACGGCTGCGCTAGTTATAGCGCGCGCGGGACAGAAAGTTACCCACATGCGCGCCCAGGTGCGCGACCGCGCTAGTTTGACCCGGGAATAGTGTCCATTTTCACATTGGAGAAGGTATAATTGTTTGGGCCCAACCCTACTTGGTATATATACATAGTAGAACGTTTTTGAGAGTAAGTTTTGAACTAGGAAGAGCACAGAGCCGCCGTGGAGGCCGGGTTTCATCTTTTCTTCCATAAAACTCAGTAATTTTATGTTCCTTTGTATGATTTGTTGTTTTGCTACCATGTCTATGTGGAGCTAAACTTCACGTTCTAGGGTTGTGGTTATTTCATGACTATTTTTATTCGGATATTGATTTGTTTTCTTAGTTTATCATATTGATTTATTTATTCAATCTTGCGCCTAATTATTTGATTGCTTGATCACCAATTGAATACTATCTACAAATCGTGAATTGAACTCGATAGTGGGAATTCTAGATTGCATATTGAATTGAGTAGATCACGTTCTTGAACTTGGGCATCAAGGAACGGATTCGCGGTTAGGATAGACATATATCTAATTGGCTTGCTTGGTTGATGTACAGGAATTATAAATGCGTTCTTGTTTATTCTAACTCCATAGACATATAGGGGTTAGGTTAGATTTAATAGGCGAGTAAGAACTCGACAGATTCTTATGAGCAACATTAACCCTGTCAACCAATAAACTAAATAAATTAGTTAGTCAATTCAATAGAATAATACAATAGGAATGTTAGATAGCCCATAACCCTAGATCGTTTTCATTACATTGATAACATAAAAATTTATCCTTTGTTTGTTTAGAATTTTTTATTTGTTTTTTTTATTTTAATTAGTTTAGAATCAAATATTTCTAGGCTTAATTCTTGCTTAGATAATTAGGATAGTCTAATTTAGTTAATAGTTAATCACAAGTCCTCGTGGGATCGATATTCGACTTTTAGTCACTTTATTACTTGACGAGCGCGTATACTTGCGTGTGCGTTTGGCCGCAACAAGTTTTTGTTGCCGTTGCCAGGGACCTGGAAATTAACTATTTTTGTAAATTAGACTTTATTTTTATCTCTACAAGTTTTTTTTCTTCTTCTCTTTTTGTAAATATTTTTAATTTTATAACTGTTTGACTTTTCTCTTAGTGTTTTTCTAGTTCTCTCAACATGATATCTGGGGATGAAATATTTGGAGATAAGGTTATTGATGAAGATGCTTGGTTAACGGAAGTCTTTTATGGCCCGTATTTTTGGGCTTGTCATGGCCTGACCTCTTGGAGATCTGAATTTGAATATGGGAGTAAGGGTTGGTATTGGGAAAGATATTCTCACTTAGGCATATATGAGGAACGAAGTTGTCTTCTAACAACGTTGGTGAATGATTGGTCTAAGGAGAGAGATGAGCTTGCACATAAAATTGATAATTTTAGCTTGGTTGTGCATAACTTTGATGCGTTTTAATGCAAAGGTTGATGCGTGTAACGCCCAACAATTTAATAATGAGTTGTGTGAAGCTAAAATAAATCTTCTAGACCAAATTGAGGAGCTAAAATGAGAATACCAATCACTAAACCCTGTTTTTCTTGAGGATGCCAATATTAAGAAGAGTGTTCTAGAGTCATGTTAGGGAGAACTTTGGGAGATTTGAGTGCGTGTAAATATGAGGATGCAAATAGTAGTAAAATTCATGAGTTAGAGCGTATTAGACCTCATTCCAGTCATTTTTCCACGTTGTGTTTAGATAGTAAGATAGTAATCAAGCCATCTGAACCAATGAAGGGGTCAAAGAGTGAGGATGAGAGCTCCCATATTCTTGAATTTGTTGTGCCAAAAAGCAAAAATTACGTTCCTCATCTAAAGGCCGAGAGGTGCAGAGTTAAAAATTTATTACTTGGTCTGGTTATCATTGTAGCCCCACCAAAGGTGTATAGCCACAGACTGGATGCCATGTTAGGGGTACAATTCATAAGTTCAAGGCGGAGACAAAAATTGGTTCAAGTCGTGCCGCGACTTTAAATTAGGCGCTTATTGGGAGGCAACCCATCTTTACTACTTTCTTTTATTTTTTATTTATTTTATTTTTCTATCTTTGTAGCATTTTGTTTGTAGGAGTATGAGCATAGAAGAAAATCCACTGGAAGTTTGCAAAAAGCGAGCAGGTGGTTGAAACTAAGTGTGAGATACCCGCACAAAGAATCATATCTGGGAGAAGTCTATGTATCCCACGAGCTGCTAATTATTCGGCCTTTGGCCTACCAGGGAGTCTCTTGTACCCTCTTGTTATTTATGGTGTGCATTGAGGACATTACACAATTTTAAGTGTGGGGTGAGGAGATTGTCTGAGTGACTTTCTATGCGATTTTAGTTGTGTTATTTTAATTGAATAATTTTTTTATTTAGGAAAAACGAAAAAAATCAAAAAATATGTAGACTCTTCCTGATGACGGATCCTTTAGACACTTTTCTTGAGGGAAGTTAGTCTAGAGAATTTTTTTTCTTAGGTAGTGTAGTAACCCCCCCCCCCCCCCCCTTGGTTTCTCTTTGGACCACGAATCTTTTCCAATGGTTTTGTTTGAACCGGGTGTAGGTACTTTTATTTTTTTAGGAGAGAAGCCATGGTATTGTGCTTTGAATTGAAGAAATATCTCTTGACTTGGTTATGCCTTCAGAATAGTGAGTACTTTGGTTGTGACGCTTAGGCTCAGTTTTTGACTCTTGTATAAGTACCTTAAATTGTATGATCTTAACTTTGCTCAACTTCTTTGACTAGAGTGTCTTGATGAGTCCAATCCTGAGTGAGTTATGTGCCATGTGTGTGTAAAGTTTTGTGTTATTCTGTGCATTGCATTTGATGTCTAGAACTTGCCTCGTGTGTTTGCAAAGAGAAATAGAAGTTTTGTTCAGTCTTGGAAGTGATATAGGTGTTTCTTTGTTGAGCCATATAAATATTTGACCCGCCTAATTATTATGTATCGTAGTTAACCCCTTTGAGCCTGTAATCCTATTTCTTTGGCAACCACAGTACAAGCCGTACCCTTTTGTTTGAATTAACCATATATTTGAACCTTTTAACCTCTTATGAGCACTTAAATGGTTATGTAATTTGTAAATGGTAAAGTGTGGGGTGGCTAGTTTGGCTTTTGTGTGGAACTAACTAAATAAGGAGAAAGGTGCACTGATTTGAAGGAGGAAGAGCCACTTGAATTGTAAAAGAAAAATATAGTTGTATTGCTTTGAATAATATTCTTCGATAGTGGTGACTCTTGATGTAATTGTGCTTAATTAATTTGGGGAGTTGATATATATTGATGTGAAGGTGGAGTTATGGTTTGACATAAGTGTGTGGTTTTCAATGTTAAAGTGTATGTATTAAAGTGCTCAGGGAGGTGTAGTCAATCTTATATCTATATGTATCATACCCGTCCCGCAGCCTACATTACAGCCAAATAAAGTCCTACTTGATCTTAGACTGAATGAGCTCGATTAGTAGAGTAGGACACTACGGGCAAGCTTACGGTGCATCTTTTGTGGCATATGAATGTTATTTCTCAGAATGAGTGAATGTTTCTACCCTGAGTTCCTAAGTATTCTTAAATTTTATTGTGTGGAACTACTCTATTTTGTTATGTGAGGGCACTTAATTCATGAAGGAAAGGTAATGTCATTGACCTCTATGTTAGAGTATGTGGGCGAGTGATAATGTGTGGTATTTGTGAATCAAATCTTGAGGTGAAGATGTTACGCTTTTGTGCTTAATCTATTTTAAATATTCTTGGTGTGATGAGTTAGGAGAATTGTTTAAAAATATTGTGTCTATATAAAGTGTAGTTTGATTGCTCGAGGATGAGCAATGGTTTAAGTGTGGGGTGTTGATGATAGGCTATAATATTGTATTTTAGTCGCTTATTACACTAAAATTTACTGCACTTTGATTGAGTTTGCATTTTAATCGCTAGTGTCATGCACTAACTGTGTGTTTTATGTCTTGTAGGAGTAATTCCGAGCTAAATAGATGTTATATAATAAATTTAAGTGATTTGATGCTTTAAAATCTGAGTAAAAGCTCAAGGAATTATGTCGGGATCGCGTTTGGGGGTCAACGGATGATAGTTAGAGCGAACGAAGCATACCGTGGACAGATTTCGTACTGTCTAGTATATTAGACATAACTTTTCGCTAAGAACTCCAATTTTTCTCCTTAACATATAGTTAGAAAGCGGACTAAAAGGGCTACAACGTTTATGTTTTACGGTTTTCCGAATTCGGAACAGAACATGGTGAAATATTTGCACTAGCGCGGCCGCGCTAGTTTTAGCACGCCCGGGACAGAAAGTTGCCCAGATGCGCGCCAAGGTGCGCGACCACGCTAGTTTGACCCGGAAAAAGTGTCTTTTTTCACATTGGAGAAGGTATATTTGTTTGGGCCCAACCATACTTGGTATATATACATAGTAGAACGTTTATTAGAGTAATATTTGACCTAGGAAGAGCACAACGCCACCGTGGAGGGCGGGTTTCATCTTTTCTTCCATCAAACTCAGTAATTTTATGTTTCTTTGTATGATTTGTTGTTTGCTACCATGTCTATGTGGAGCTAACTTCAAGTTATAGGGTTGTGGTTCTTTCATGACTATTGTTATTCGGATATTGATTTTTATTTCTTAGTTTATCATATTGATTATTTATTCAATCTTGCGCTTAGTTATTTGATTGCTTGATAACCAATTGAATACTATCTACGAATCATGAATTGAACTCGAAAGTGGGAATTCTAGATTGCATATAGGATTGAGTAGATCAAGTTCTTGAACCTGGGCATCGGGAAATGGATTCGAGGTTAGGATAGACATATACCTAATTGATTTGCTTGGTTGATGTACAGGAATTATAAATGCGTTCTTGTTGATTCTACCTCCATAGACATATAGGCGTTAGGTTAGCTTGAATTGGTGAGTAAGAACTTGACTGATTCTTATGAGCAACATTAACCATGTCAACCAATAAACTAGATAAATTAGTTAGTCAATTCAATAGAAGAATACAATAGGAATGTTAGATAGCACATAACCCTAGATCGTTTTCATTACATTGATAACATAAAAATTTGTTCTTTCTTTGTTCAGAATTTATTATTTGTTTTACTTTTATTTTAGTTAGTTTAGAATCAAATATTTCTAGGTTTAATTTTGGTCTGGATAATTAGGATAGTCTAATTTAGTTAATAGTTAATCACAAGTCCTCGTGGGATCAACATTTGACTTTTAGTCACTTTATTACTTGACGACCGCGTATACTTGCGTGTGCGTTTGACCACAACACATGGAATGTGCCACTTTATTTAGGATGGTTAGAAGGAGACCACATTGGATTGGGAAAGCCGGGTTTCGCCCATGGTCACAGACTTATTGATGAGAAGACTACAACAAAAGTCAAGTACAATCAGCTACGCAAACGGATGCGAGAGTATGAAAGTGAGCATTGGGAAATACAAGAGGCCCAAGAGAAGATAATCAATGAATGGAGGGACATGGATGTCTATGCAAACAAACGTCTAGGGTACTTGGAGGAGGTTTAGTGGAGCTGGAAGGCAAGTTTCTGAAAAGGATCAACAACTGTCATGAAGCTGAAGGTAATGAAGGTGGACACTTGGCTCGAGCTTTCTTGTTGCAAGGAATGCACGAGTTGATGCAGCTGTACTAGGGAGGAAAAGATATCAAATCCGGTGAAGGTCCTTCTAAGACCACGTAGTTATGATATTACCGCTTTCTTGATGTAATAAGGCCACTGGCCATTAGTAACAATTTCTCTTTATTTCTGTTTATTTTTGACTCGTTCTATTTTCTATCAATTAAATGAGGCACTTGGTGTTATAAGTTCTCAAAATTCTATCTGTCGCTAGGCCTACCTCGGGCACAACGAGGCACCTAAATAGGAAACAACTTATATTCTTGCAACAATGTGTTTAAATACCGTAATGTTTTCTTTCTCAGAATCCACACTAACTTCTTACCTTTTGTTTTTCCTTTTTGTTATTCCCCTCCCCAAAGGTTAGTTCGTACGCTCTAGCACCTTCAGCATGCTCAACAAGATGTATGGGTCTTCCTCCTCCTCCTCCTCCGAGTCCCCCAAAAACAGGAACAAAGGAAATATGAGAGATAATGAAGCAAGAAAGGAAATTGAAGGAACTTCCTAGGGTACCCCGATCACCAAAGAGACTGCTGCTTATTTGGAGCAAACTTTGCTAAGGTTTCGAGAGGAACTAGACCAGGTCCAGAGTTTGGCAAGTTTTTCCATCTCCCTTGCTGCTGCAGATGTCAACAATTAGGTCCATGTACCTCCGCAGAAGACGCCAACCCAAACTCGCAACAATGCTCCAGCGCTCATCCCTGAGCCCCAAAATGCTCGAACCACCAAGATACCCCTATCTTTGTGGATACTGTGCCATACTATACACATCCCATATCAGATGTGTTAGAACCAGACACACTCATTCAGAACTTGGCTGCTGAACTCAAGAAACTCACTAGCACGGTTTAAGGCATGGAAGGTAACAAGGGCATGTAAGGTCTGAATTATGAAGACCTTTATGCTCAACGTGATGTCGAACTCCCAGTGGGGTACAAACCTCCTAAGTTCGAAATTTTTGATGGTACGGGCGATCCCAGGATTCACCTCAGGACGTATTGTGACAAGTTGGTGGTAGTTGGTAGAGATGAAAATATCTGCATGAAGCTATTCACGAGGAGCCTGAAAGGTGATGCTTTTATCTTGGTATATCAGCCAGGATGCGAAGAAGTGGACAAACTGGGTGAATTTGGCGTCCAATTTCATGGATCGTTTCAGGTTCAACACTGAGAATGCGCCAGACGTATTCTATATCAAGAATTTGAAGAATAATCCTACTAAACCTTTCATGAGTATGCTACTCGTTGGAGGTCGGAAGCTGCCAAGGTCAGACCGGATTTGGAAGAAGAACCAATTAACAGGTTTTTGTCCGTGACCAGGATCCGCAGTACTACGAGAGATTGATGCTGATATAGGCCAAAGGTTCTCTAATATCATCAAAATGGGAGAAAGGATCGAAGAGGGCATAAAAAATGGTATGGTTACATACATTGAGGTACTGCAGGCCACCAACAAAGCCTTACAATCTGGTGATACGTCGAAGAAAAAGGACGTAGACTCCGTAATGGCTGCGCAGAGAACCACTCTCCCATGAAATACCAACCCTACCCTCCAACTCCACTCATATACCAACCCTGTCAAAATTACCAGGCACCTTCACCTACCTATTAAAATCCACCGCCCGTCTACTAATCATCTCCATCACCAACTTATCCGCCCACCTCACTAGGATATTCCGAACCCGCACCCGTACACCAAGCTTACAACTCCTAACCTCCTCATTATCCATCACCACCTACCCGCCAAAACTTCCCACGACCAAGACCAAACTTTGACCGCAAACCACCCAGACAATACAACGCTATTGCCGAACCCATTGACCAACTGCATGAGAAGCTCAAAGGCGTTGGATATGTTATACCCATCCTAGCCATAACCCCAGAAAACCCTTCCCAATGGATCAACCCATAAAACCTGCATACCATTCGGGGATAAAGGGCCATACCATCGACGAGTGCCGCTCGTTGAAAGACAAAGTTCAGACCTTAATTGACAACAAGGTCATTGTAGCTAAGGAGCCTGCTCCTAATGTTCGTAACAACCCTCTACCAGACCATAAGGGTGGAGGCATCCAAATGATTGAGGTTGAGGACGACTAGGACCCCAAAGGGTCAATCGGTTTGATATCTGAAGGAGATGAGCCCAAGAAGCCGATGATCACTCTTAATCCTATTGTTTTACAACTCCATCCATCTGAGGGCGACGTGGTGAATGTATCTGTACCATTCGATTTTGAGGCTCCTCCTGCAAAGGTGCCAAAACTAATTGAGGTTGAGTTCGGGACATCAAAGCGCCCGTACTGATTAAAGTTATTATGTTGCCTCCAAGGGTGCCCATTCCGGTACCATGTCAAACATAACCCCATTTCAGTCAAATGTCATACCTTGGGACTACACAGCCGAGGCGAGAAGGAAAGGAAAAGCATGTAGGTTGAAGCAATTGACGCGCAAGGTATGACTAGAACAGGCAGGGTGTACACACCAGAGCACCAAGCTGAGTCCAGCAAATAGGCCTTTGGACGTCCTGTCAAAACCGGACCTGATTACCTCTGGAGGAAGATACAGGCAAAAGAATTTCAGTTATTGAACAGCTGAACAAGACTCTGGCGCAGATTTCCATCTTGGTGTTGCTGCAGAGTTCCGAGGCGCATAAGAATGCCTTGATGAAGACATTGAGCGAAGCTTATGTTCCCACCAACATAACAGGAGGAGAGATGGAGAACATGGTAGGGAAGATATTGGAGAGTCACAAAATCACATTCCACGAGGATGTATTACCACCTGAAGGGCTTAACCATAATAAAGCACTACACATCACTATGCAATGTGAAGATTATTTCATCACCAGGATCTTAATAGACGGAGGTTCTAGCCTCAACATTTGTCCATTGATCACCCTCAAGAAGTTGGGAAAATGATTGCAAGAGATAAAAGATAGGGCTATCAACGTTAAGGATTTCGACTGTTCTCAGAGGTCCACCCTTGGGGAGATTAGCCTGTGTTTGCAAATGGGGCCTACTTGGTTTGATGTTGATTTCTAAGTCATCGACGTACCGGCATCTTACAACCTATTGCTGGGACGAGCATGGATCCACACCGCTGGGGCTGTGGCATCGACCTTACATCTGGTCCTGAAATTTGAGTGGAACCATCAGGAGGTAATCATCCATGGCGACGGTAGCAACCCTATATACAGTCGCCAGACTATTCCGACGATCGGAGGCAGAAGAAGGATAGGCTACGAAACATACCATCATATTGAGCGAGTCAAGATAGTGGATAAAGACAAATGGTGGAGCAACAAGGTCGAAAGCATTCTGAATTGGAGTGGGTATGAACCGGGAAAAGGAATTGGTAAGAACCTATCTAGTTCAAGAAACATGGTACTACCTTCAGACTGGGATACGAGTACACTTGGGAAGAGTTCAAAGACTAGTCGACACCATGGCGCGGCCCGTATTATCACTTGGAATACCCCATACTTCAGTTGGAGCAGAAATTTCAGCCATCCAACACTCTCTACATGTCAGAAGAAGACAAGGCTCTTGCGGCAATGAAGAACCTGTTTCTGGAGGAGGATATGGACTGTTGTGTGATTTTTGAAGAGGACGGAGAGGAAGGCCCTTCCATTCAGGCTGTGAACCAAGGAGAGCACCTCACCAATTGGTCAATCAGGACCACCACCGCCCCGAAATCTTCGGGGTAGCAAGGCTGAACAAGCATCATGCACTTTTGTTTTAGTTGTTTTTCTTTACCTTCCGTATTGTTTTTACTTTCCAAAAGAGCTCCGATGTTTTGAACATCTATGAATTTAATCAAAAGCATTTTTTAGTTCATCAAATATCTTGTAACTCATTACTTTCTCCGCTATTTACTTTATTTTTCACACAACATTACAGTTACGTATCTTGATGATGAACCACCAACTGTAACTTGCAACGAGGCTATGCAAAAAACTGACATGGACTCGAAGGAAAATGATATACCAGAAGAGGTTGTCAGAGAGGCCGAGAATTTTGAGTATAGGCCTAAGTCCTACTTGGATGAAACCGAGGTCGTCAATTTGAGAGATATAGAGAATGTCACAGAAACACGCAACTGTGTGCACTTATCACAGATGGAAAAAGAGGAATATACAGATTTATTAAGGGAATACGAGGATATCTTTGCATGGTCTTACGACAATATGACTGGTCTCAGCACATCTATTGTCGCCCACAAGTTGCCAACAGACCCTGCATGTCCGCCGGTAAAACAGAAGCTCAGAAAATTCAAGCCAGATATGAGTTTTAAAGTCAAAGGGGAGGTCACCAAGCAGGTCAAAGCCAGAGTTCTTCAAGTGGTAGAGTACCCAACCTGGTTAGCTAACATCGTGCTAGTACCGAAGAAGGATGGGAAATTCAGAGTCTGTGTCGACTACCAGGATCTCAACCAGGCCAGTCCCAAAGATGATTTCCCCTTGCCAAACATACACATTCTAATCGACAACTGCGCCAAGCATGAGTTATAGCCATTCATCGATTTCTTTGCGGGGTACCATTAGATATGGATGGATAAAGAAGATGCATAGAAAACGGCATTTATCACGCCATGGGGAATGTATATCTATAGAATGATTCCATTCGGATTGAAGAATGCGGGAGCTACTTATATGAGGGCCATGAATACCCTCTTTTATGACATGATACACAAGGAGATTGAGGTATATGTGGACGACGTCATCATCAAGTCCAGGAAGGCTGCAGATCACATGGAGGACCTCCAAAAGTTTTTCAACAGACTAAGGAGGTATAATTTGAAACTGAATCCCTCCAAGTGTGCATTTGGGTTCCCTGCAGGAAAGTTATTAGGTTTCATCATGAGCCACCGAGGAATAGAGTTGGATCCGTCAAATGTCAAATCTATTCAAGAGTTGCCACCGCCAAAGAACAAGAAAAAGGTAATGAGTTTCATGGGGAGACTCAACTATATCATCCGGTTCATAGCTCAGTCTACCGTCATCTGCGGAACTATCTTCAAGATGCTGAAGGAGGGATGCCGCCACCAAATGGACCGATGAATATCAAAAGGCTTTTCACAGAATCAAGGAATACTTTTCTACACCTCCAGTCCTGGTTCCGCCTGAGCATGGGAGGCATTTATTGCTCTGTCTCGCAGTTTTGGATGGAGCATTTGGTTGTGTCTTGAGACAACATGATGAGACGGGGAGAAAGGAGCAAGCTATTTACTACCTCAGCAAGAAATTTACTCGGTACGAGGCTTGATATTCCTTATTAGCACGCACCTGTTGTGCTTTGACCTGGGTAGCTCAGAAATTGAGGCATTATTTTTTTACTTACACTACCTACCTTATATCAAGAATGGATTCGTTAAAGTATATTTTTCAGAAGCCCATGCCCACTGGCAAGTTCGCCAAGTGGCAAATTTTGTTGAGTGAATTCGACATTGTCTATGTCACCCAGAAGGCAGTTAAAGGACAGGCTTTGGTGGATCATCTCGCAGAAAATCCTGTTGTAAGGGAGTACGAACCATTGAAGACGTATTTTCCCGATGAGGAAGTAGCTTTCATAGGAGATGATATTGGAGAATCCTATGAAGGTTGGAGGATGTTTTTCGACGGAGCCGCAAATTTCAAAGGAGTTGGTATCGGAGCAGTCCTGGTATCAGAAACCGATCAATATTACCTGGTATCCGCCAAACTCAGGTTCCCGTGCACCAATAATATGGCCGAGTACGAAGCCAGCATCTTAGGGCTTAAACTGGCCATTGATATGAACATTCAGGAGCTGCTAGTGATTGGAGATTTGGACCTGCTCATACATCAGGTTCGAGAAGAATGGGCTACTAAGAATTCTAATATACTCCCTTATCTTCGTCACGTTCAGGAGTTGAGGAAGAGATTCATATAGACGGAATTCCAGCATGTTCCAAGAATGCAGAATGAGTTTGCAGATGCGCTTGCCACTTTATCATCCATGATTCAGCATCCAGATACAAACTTCATCGACCCTATGCAGATCAAGATTCATGATTAACCAGCATATTGTGCCCGCGTCGAGGAGGAAGCCGACGGAAAACCCTGGTTCCACGACATCAAAGAGTACCTAACAACAGGAGAATATCCGAAGATTGCTAATGCTACTCACAAGCGCACGCTTCAAAGGTTTTCCAATAATTTCTTCACAGCGGAGGACTCCTGTATAGGAGGACTCCCTTGGGACTATTAAAGTGTGTCAATGCGACATAAGCAACCAAGTTATTGGAGGAAGTGCACTCAGGGACTTGTGGTCCGCACATGAACAGTTTTGTTCTAGAAAAGAATATACTCCGAGCAGGATATTTGTGGATGACTATGGAGACAGACTGCATTCAGTATGTCCAGAAGTGCCACCGCTGTCAGATACATGCGGATATGATAAAGGTACCTCCGAATGAGCTCACTGCAACGAGCTCACCGTGGCCATTCGCCGCCTGGGGAATGGATGTTATTGGATCAATCGAGCTTGCCGCATCAAACGGACACAGGTTCATCTTAAGGGCAATCGATTACTTCACTAAAAGGGTTGAAGCAGCCTCATACAAAGCAGTAACCAAGAAAGTCGTGGCAGACTTTGTCCGAGATCGTGTTGTCTATCGGTTCGGGATTCTAGAATCAATCATCACTGGTAATGGTTCTATTTTCAAGTGCGACTTGATGAGAGCAATCTGCGAAATGTTCAGGATCAGGCACATAAATTATACAGATTATGGATTTTAGATGAATGGAGCCGTGGAAGCACCCAACAAGAAAATCAAGAAAATATAAAGGAAAATGATCGAAAGGCACAAGCAGTGGCATGAGAAGTTGTTATTCGCTTTATTGGGTTATCGTACTACGGTTCGCACATCAACCGGGGCAACTCCCTACGTGTTGGTTTATGGTACATAGGCGGCCATTCCCGCCAAGGTAGAAATTTCATCCTTGAGAATCATACAAGAAGTAGAGCTAGAAGATGCAGAATGGGTCAAGGGTCGCTACGAGCAGTTAGCCCTTATAGATGAAAAGAGAATGAATGCGATTTTCCATGGTCAGCTATACTAGAACATAATGTCCAGAGCCTTCAACTAGAGAGTTCTACCAAGGAAGTTCACATCGGGACAACTGGTGTTAAAGAAGATATTCCCACATCAAGATGAAGCCAAAGGGAAATTCTCTCCTAACTGGCAAGGTCCATACATGGTTCACCGGGTTCTAACTGGAGGAGCCCTTATTCTTGCAGAAATGGACAGAGAACTTTGGCCAAAACCGATTAACTCAGATGTAGTGAAGGGATACTACATTTGATTGTGCCTTTATTTATGATGTAATTTGAACTACGCCTGACCTGATTACCATTTAAGAGGGGATACGTAGGCAGCCCTATGAGTTTGGTCACATCTTTAATAAAATTCCATTCTCCCCCCCCCCCCCCCGCGCATTTGGAACTGGGGCAGAATTTTGAGGAGGACCCTCAATATTCCGAAGTAAATTTGTTAGTTTCCACATCAGCATCAACCCAGTAAACTGGGACAAAATTTTGAGGAGGACCCTCAAAATTTCGAGGTTGATCCGTTTTTAGTCATTCAGCACCACCGTCAACAGCGCCAGCCCAGTAAACTAGTGCAGAATCTTGAGGAGGACCCTCAAAATTTCGAAGTCAGCACGGTTGTCGTGCCTTGAACCAAGTTGCAGTTGTGGTTCATTATATTACAAAATTATCTTTTCTTTACTTTTATATATATATATATATATATATATATATATATATATATATATATATATATATATATATATCATGATTGCCAAAATTTGCATAAAATCATTTGGATCACTATCGTTCAACAACGCTACCCCAAATGGTACAAGACGCCACGAGCCGAGGAATGCAAACTAACCTCCCCCTTTACAGCACTCACGATTTTTCTTTGGATGCAGGAACTTAGAATACAAATAGCCGATGCATGTGCTTTACAAAACTGAAATTTCCGAAACCACTACTTACTTCGCAAAGGTTTACTATCTACATTCAACACTTCCCCAGTAGTCATGATATCGCAATCATCTACCAGCTAAGAAAATCACCACCATCCTCTCCTTTATATTTCTGTACCACATAAGGCTATTTTCTGCCTTCCGAGGTTAAGCTCTACCTCCATCCTGCATAAGGCTATCCCCTGCCTTTCGAGACTAAGCCTTGTCTCCATCTGCATTTTGCATAAGGCTATTCTCTGCATTCCGAGGTTAAGCTCTACCTCCATCCTACATAAGGCTATCTTCTACTTTTTGAGACTAAGCCCTGTCTCCATCTGCATTTTGCATAAGGCTATTCTCTACCTTCCGAGATTAAGCTCTACCTCAATCCTGCATAAGGTTATCTTTTGCCTTTCGAGACTAAGCCATATCTCCATTTTTGCATAAGGCTATTCTCCGCCTTCCGAGGTAAAGCTCTACCTATTTTATTTTACATTTGACTGAAAGATCGCCACCCTATTTCATTTGGCCGAAATATAGCCGCCCTGCATTTTAAATTCCTGCTCGGCTGAAAGATCGCCACCCCTTGCGTTTATTCGGCTGAAATATTGCCACCTTTTTATTGGATGAAATATCACCAACTTATTCAATGGAGTCATAGTTCGGAGGCACCATCTGCATAGCCCGAGAACACCATTTCATGGCCTGCGAATCTTTACTTCCATGCTCCGCATAGCCCAGGACGTCATAGTCCGATGACGCCATCCCAATCGTCCGAAGACAACATTCATGGTCCAAAGGGAACTTGCATCACGTTTGATTTATGCAATATATACTGCATATCATTCATTTGCAGGTACACCGGCTGGCACGACCACCTCAGCAGGAGCGGTCTCTTTCCAGTTTTCCGCAGCCCGTCCGATCTCCGAACCCTTGACAAATCTCAAACACCGCCGCGTCCGCCTTTTCCAAATTTTCATTGGCATATCCCGCCAATGGTTCCTGAACTACATACGGCTTGATTCTTGTAAAACCAGGGATATGTAGGAAGCTCAGAAGCTAGATCGCGGTCAAATTTCTCTTACAGTCGTCATTTCCGGTCAAAATTGGCAACCTTGTCTTTACCCGACAACTCTTTCATCCTCCTCGGGCAAAGAGGGACAACAGTTGATACCAAACTTTCCCCATGTATTTCTATACTCAAAATATTCCCCAAATAGCATGTAGATGCATATATAAGCATCCACAAAGGTCTTGGTATTTTCTACATTTTTTCAAGGATTTTAAAATCAATTTACGACTTATTTAGCAATAAAAAATCCCATATTTAGTCCCAAATCTTGTTATTTTAATAAGTAATCTATTTTATTCTCTCATTTACATAAAAATATAATTTATATAATTTTTACACAATTTACAATGTCATTAGGTATTTCTAAATTAAAATTGCATTAGATTGCAATTTTAGCCCATTTCACGATTTAATAAGTATTTTAATTACCGAATCGTTCATAATATTTTTAATTAATACCTATATATATTTTATTAACTCAATATTTTAATTGTACTTTTACAATGACATTTACTATTTTTATAAAATTAAATTTAGGGAAAATAACTTTTTAAACCATAGCCCTAGTTATTTCAATTTTAATCCAAATTCCACCCCTAAATTAACCCCTTCAATTACATGACCCAATTTAAATTTATCCGACCCAAACCCTCCTAAACTAACCCACCCCATTTTTCCTTTTGATCGTGGCCATTGATCACACAGATCAACGGTCCACATCAAACCTACCATAATTAAACCCTAAATACCCCTAACCCTAATCACTTTGCAAACCCATCCGCCCTTGTATCCCAAAATGTTCTCTAGCCTTTCTGAACCCTAGTCTGTTCCGGCTCCGTTTCACCGGCGTCTATGGCCATTCAATCCCCAAAACATCTATATCCACCACTCCTCACCTCTTATGGCTCTTGGGTTCGAAGATCGGAACCTTATCTCGAAGGTTATTGGAACAGAGGCCCTCTGATTTGAGTTCTGTAGCCGTGTCCGACCTTTCTCCGGCAAGCCTTGAGGCTTTGAGTCCTTTGCTGACTCAGACTGGTCCGTTCCAGGATTTCTCGCTATCTAGAGATCTTTCTCTGAAACCCTAATTTTTGAGTTTATTTCTTTGTATATATCTTTACGATCTTCTTTAAATCCTAGTTATTCTCTAAGAATTTTAAAGTATTTCTCACTTTTTGTTCACCTATTTTTGTTTTCAAACTGTCGTCTTCTTAAAATTTAGGGTTTCTCTGGTTTCTTTGATTTCTTCACTTTATCTGCTCTACTGTATGTTCTCCTCTAGTTCTTACTGTGATTTGAGTACTTTCTACTATGGCTCTGAGGCATTTTTACTTTACTAGGTTATTTTCTAGGGTTTCGAGTTAATATGTTCTTTGCTCTTCATTATGATGTTCTGCTTTTGTTCATCTTCATCTATTTTCTTCATTATGCTCTATATGTAACAGAAACCCTAAGTTTAAAGGGTTTTATGCTTCTCTCTGTGATTACTTGCTTTATGTTAAACCCTAGCCGCCTCTAATTTCCTTCTTATGTGTTTCTGTTACATGATTTGTTCTATAATTCCTGTTTGCATGTGCGAATCTATGCATCTCTTTATATAGTCACATTCTTCCCCCTGTCTGAATAACCCTAATGTGGGAAAATTGATTTCGTACAACTTGTTTGATACTCTTATTGGGACCTGCTTTATGACTAAATTCAAAATAAGCTAGTATCTCAATTCCTTGATTTTCTAGGTGATTAACTAGCCTTATGTGTTTACCCGTGTGAATTTCAAATTTCTTCACACGTATTTTCCGTATATTTCATGATTGGTACTTGAGTTTCTTTCCAAAAATAAACTGAGGTTTATTTACCTCATGCCCGGTTCCTTAATTGAAGGGAAGCTTTTCCCTAATTGGTTGTAATTGATACTGATGGATATTTTCTTGCCTTAGTGCTGCTTATTTTTCAAACTATAAATAGTCTTCACTTTTTCAAACTTAGAGACATAGATACACGAACTACTCTAAGTTTACCCACTAAAAACCCTCTCTTCTCTTCTGTTCTTCACTGTTACTTGCTTTATTGCTGGAGTTAGCCGGCTGAAAGCCAAGGCTAACTATAGGGATAAATCTACCTTACTTGCTTTGTTATTCAAGTTTCCAACTGGTAGGCTCTTAATTTATATTATCAACCTCCAAACTACCTGTTTACTTAACCCTTTTCTTTGCATGTTTATGTTCAGTTAAGTTATTGCATGCTTAACCCCCTTTCCCCTTTCCCTTGTCTGTTTTGATTTGAGTTTAAGTTCAGCATGCTTAACCCCCTTTTTACCCTTTCCCTTGTCTGTTTATTGTTCATTATTATGGTTTAAGTTCCTGTACACCCCTTTCCCCTGAATCCCTTTAATTTAGCCCTGTTCTTTCAAGTATTCTTATGTGATTCCCCCTTCCCTTAACCCCTGTTTGCATATGCGTGTGTTTTGGACTAGGGTGGCACCTCATTTCCACTCCTAGTTTAGAACTAAGGTTGTTATCAGCATATTCTCAAGATAATCCTATTCCCTATCCCCCATATTATGTGTTTGGAGCATTGACACAGGCCTGTTGGTGTCCTAATCACCATGCATGCCCTAATCTGACTTGTTTACAAGTCTGCTCTTTCTTGTTGAACCATGTAAGAGGTTAGGGGTGTGCCAGTCTCACTTCATGGCTAGGTATGACCGCCTCTTGCATTGGTCTTCCTCTAATTCCTCACTTTTACACTTATTCCTTGTTCTTTAAGTCCTACCCCCTTGGTAAGCCATGCTTAGGGACCCTGGAGTCCCCTCTGAACTTGGATGCCTTAGGGCTGGTAATTCCACACGTGCACTACTCTAATTGCTTGGGGTGTAAGCATTGCCTGGGTTTCCTTGAAAACTACTTGGAACTTTGTAACACTCTAAAGAGAAAGCCTCGAACTTAGCTTATTTCCTTTAATGTTTTTCTGTCCAGATTTTGTAAATAAATTTGTATAAAAGAA
This sequence comes from Nicotiana benthamiana, assembly GCA_034376525.1. Classification (NCBI taxonomy): domain Eukaryota; kingdom Viridiplantae; phylum Streptophyta; class Magnoliopsida; order Solanales; family Solanaceae; genus Nicotiana; species Nicotiana benthamiana. Next base: position 31,676,580 of record CM067337.1, read on the forward strand.
CTTGGGGATATAGTGAAAGGGCATATGGGAGGGGTTTTGCTTTCTTGCATCAATTAATGGTAGAAATCATGCATATAGGTCTACTTTACCACAAGATTATAGATACCATGTCAATAAGGCTTTACATTATTGCACAATATCATATAGATACCATGTATATAAGGCTTTAAATTATTGCCCAATATCTTATAGATACCATGTCTATAAGGCTTTACATTATTGCATTAAAATCATATATATACCATGTCTATAAGGCTTTACATTATCGCACAATATCATATAGATACCATATCCATAAGTCGTTTCATTATTGCATCGATCTCGTGATAGAAACCATGCGTATAGGGCTTGCATTATCACATCTCATATAGAAACCATGCCTATTAGTTTAATGTCATATCTCATATAGAAACCATGCTTTTAAGTTTTTAACATTGCATCTCGCCTAGAAAGACATGCCTATAGGAACTGTATAAAACGCCAGGCAAACATCAGGTCGACTAAAACGTGTAAAGCAGTAACAAAAAGGGTCAGTATGCATGTTATAAGGTCCAAACTCGCCCAGTGCTTAAATCGTTTCAGCGCATTTGTCCCAAATCTGTTTACTTTTAAATCGGGCCCAGGTATGCCCTTTTACTCTACTCTACTAAGTCTGCAGTTTTGAACTACTTTGTCTGCCTAAGTTTAATACTTTATGGTACTTTTGAATACTCTCTTCTTGCATCCTTTTTAATCAAACAAGCGGCTAAATTGTAAGCCATTTCTAAACCTTGCTGCAATTTCAACTTTTTTTTAACAGACCTATGTTTGAAACTAATGTTCTCTAAAATTAACTGGTTTTAAAAAAACTGTCAATTCCTAGAACGGGCCTGGGGAGCTCGAAGTAGATTTTCTATCCAACTTTATGTGTTAAACTAATCTGTCCGTTCATCTAACCTTTTTTAAAGACCAAATCAGTATTTGAAATCATGCTAAACTAGTTGTTGTTATGTTACGGGGTTTTATCTGAGCCTTTGACTGTCTTATTTGCATACCTCTTATGTGCTATTTGTTTTACTTGTCGTTCTAGTATTTTTACCTTCGAAAACTCCATATATATATCCTATCTCTCTCTCCCCCCTCTTATGATTAGAAGTCTTAATACCCCAGGACTAACAGATTGAGACGGGTATTAGCATGCAATAAGAAAACAATACCAACGCGTTTGAATACCTTAACGGGGCGGGAATGGTAGAATATGGTGATGATGACCGGTGCACTAATACCATATATGACCCCTCTTTGAGGAGTGTGTGCGAGGTATTGCACCGATGTGATCCATATTACAGTCAAACCTAGGACCCTTTTTCCTTTGCTTGCTTTATTTAAACGTTTTCCTAAAGTAATGCTTTCTTTTCAAATCCATTCTCTCTTCTACTTTATTTAACTTATGCCTTTCCCTTTTCAAAATTCCTAGGTTTTCCAAATGTTTATATGTGAATCTTATCTATCTACTTGATTCATCTCTTCATAAAGTCACATTAGCACAGCCGAGAACCACACTAGTGGATCTTGAGGGGTGCCTAACATCTTCCCCTCGAGATAATCTCAAGCCCTTACCTGAACTCTGGTTTTCTTTCAAAATACTCATATCATCTTCAAAAGTGTCCTAATGCACTATAATCATTAGGTGGAGACTCTTCAAATTCCATAACCCACTTCCGAAACGGGAATGAGAGTTCTTTTGCCCATAATGTCGTAAAACCTGATTTTGCTTTTAAAAAAGGGAGCATCGACAGGCCATAGGGAGTCTATTATTTTCCCTTTAATTATTGGTTCTTATTTGGTTTAGTTGGTATTTGGGACAATGGCAGTTTTCATTTGAGGGGGTAGGCCCTACTTTAATGGATTTGGATGATTGTATATATTTGACAGTTTTTATGTTTTCTTTATTTTTCATCTTTGGTTTGTATATAAATTTAACATTTCTTTACATTCCTCGTATTTTTGTTTTACTTTGGGTCTGTATATAAAGTTATGTTACATTGTACATATTATATATTCGATTAATTCCCCTCTTGTATATATTCATTTAACTTTTTGCAATTTTTCATTCTTAGATTCTTATTTATGTTTGTAGCTTTTTATTTTGAACATTTGCAATAAGCCTTTGATTTTTTCAATGCCACGGTTCTTTCCAAAGGTGGAGTTTATGTGAACCGGGTAGCTCTTCTCAATAATAGATGGTGTGAAAACCTTCATAAGGGTTTGAGTCTATTTTTCTTTTCTTTTTGCTTTTTAGCAGTTAGTGATAAGTGTGCCTCAAGCAAAGCTTCACTTGGGCCTAGCACATTTTTCTTTGATCTCATGGTCAAATACAAAATTGTTGTGTTTAGGATGGTGTATGTCATGACCTTTAGACTCTTGTGTTGATCGATAATCATCAAGTGATTTTTCGGGACCATTGTGTGCTCAAATATTATCTAAGGTCGTTAAGGTCCCCCGACTCTATGTCTTTAGTGACTCCATAGCTTGTGTGGTGAGAAATTGCATTGCAAGTCTAAGTCCCGAGCCATTGGTCTAGAAATTACCCCGAATGTTGAGGTGAAATCCTAAGTAAATTTTGACTTTAGACATGATTATAGGCTCCCCTTGGTCGAAATGACAGCTTTAACACTTCTATAACCTACTAATGATAAGATCCCTAGTTAACCCTTTTGAGCCTTAGACCTTTTCCATCAAGAACCATGATAAAGCCTTTACTCATTCTAAAAGATACCCTCTCTTGGCACCCGATCTTTCCTTTAACACATGGAAAAAGTATAAGTTTGGGGGGAGAGATGAGGATTGCAACAAAGTGGTAAAAATGTACAAAAATGAAGAAAAGAAAAGGTAATGAAAACGAAAGAAAAGCAAAAAGATAAAAAGAATGTTAGATATGTGAGAGAATAAAAAGGGATTCAAGAAAAGCAAAGAATGAAAGGTGTGGAAAGTTGAGAAAGAGGAAAAGATTTGATATGAACAAGAAAGAGTAATCATGTGTCTCTCTAACCCCTTAGAAAGAAGTGAAAAGACTCAAAAGGTCAAGTGAATGTGTGCCAAAATGAAACAAAAGAAGTGCTTAAGGGAAGATGGAACCTACTTGGACCAAATATTGCCTACCCTAAACCAAAGGCCTTCACTATGTCTCCACAAAAGCCCTATATGATCTCTAGTTGAATGAAACTTACATTAGTGGTGGCTCACATAAGGGGCAAGCATATGACACTTAGAGCTGGACTTGTGACTTCTCCTTAAGAGAAATGAGTATGTTTCCACTCACCTCATATTAAGTGCCACTATCTTATAGGTGAGGTTTACTTAGGGAGAGATGAGGATGTGTGAGTTTGGGTTCCACAATGACCAAAGCAATAGAAAAAGTTCTTTGATATGTTAAGTCAACTCTGATGCTCTTGTGTCGCACATAATCCATGGTGTTTCAAAGAGTAACTGTTGTTAATGATCGATTTGTATAGAGAGAAGTTGTTAGTCCCAATGGATGCTAGATGAGGTCGCTTTAGGACAGATAAAATTTTCTTGGATGTTCTCTTAAGGGGTGGGTCTTATTTTGTTTGCTTGAGGAACAACAAAAGCTTAAGTATGGAGGAGTAGATAACTATGGATTTTGATACATTTTATACTCCTTCTTGCTTAAGTTTTGATTAGAAATTTGCACAAAATAGTCCCAAAAATCTCACAAGTTGCTTGATTGCAGGTTTGATCAACAAAGTAACAAGATGTCAACGATCAGCTCAAAAAGGAGTGAAACTTGAACAAGCACCAAGACAAGACATAGCTTAGGAAATATGGGGCCAATGCGGCCAAACACCATTCTGTATTGTCCGCACAAGTGAGGTTCAAAGAGTTTGATTTCCAGGCCAACAGGCAATGCAGGCGCATGGGATTTACTGCGGTTCATATTGGAGTCACTGCGGTCGCACTCGATTTAGTGCGGTCCATGGAGCCAAGAATCAGAGAAGTACCACTTTAGATCTGAAGCCAACTACGGTCCGCACTCCATTTCATGAGGACCACACTAGAATCCATCGCGGCAACACTCTATTCTATGCGATCCGCATTGCTCAAGTTCAGAGAGTTGTATTTTTATGTAAAGAGACGTAGCACGGCCGCACGTGATTTTGTGCGGTCTGAACTAGCCTCGCAGGGGTATATTTGTCTAGATTTTACAGCTTAGTATAAATATTTTTTTTCACATTATAGGTCTTCAGATAGTTTTAGCTAAGAGCTGCGCTCTTGACTTCCGTTCCTTTAGCTATTTTGGCCAATTTGTTTCTCCATTTCAACATTGAATCTTCTAGTTTATCTTAGTAATTAATTAATATGAGTTTTTCTTCATCTATTTCTTTGTTTTCTTCTTCAATTATGAGTAGCTAGACCCATAAGGTAGGATTGTGGCTCAACCCTAGTGTGGGTAATTGATGGTCTTTTGATTTATGGCTAGATTGACTACGAATGTTTGACATTTGGAGTAATTTCATGCTTAATTGCTGAATTGGTGGTTGCAAACACTAGTTTGTGTTCAGTTGACTTTGGCTCTTCTTGAGAAAGAGAGCCTAAGTCTATAAAATTTGTCCAACAAGGAATTGGGGCGTACTAAAGAGATCGACAGCCCCAATTAAAGGGTTAAACCTAGAGATAATAATACCCGACTTGAACATTGATTGTTTGTGCAAATTTCCACACCCAATTTGTCTTGAGAAAGTCAATTCGGGCAAAATCACTCGAACCAGCGAGAGGTGTAGAGTGGGTAATATCGTGCAGCGGTTATATCATACTCCCCAAATATATCAATCATGCCTTAGACTCGAATATTCGTCAATCGACGACCTAGGTGGAAGTCACTACCCTGGTGCCTTTTAACCATTTGAACAACTCACAATAGTTACTCTTAACTTATTCTAGTTTAATTTAGCATTGTAGTTTGATAAAATTAGAAGTAAAACAAAAACCCAAAAATGTTTAGAACTCTAATTTGGAACACATATACAACTCTACATTAGGTAGACACCCGACTCTAAATTCTAGCTCCTCTGGAAATTGACTAAATCGAGCAAAAGCTGCTTCGACCCTCTCTCGCTACTCAATAGTAGTGCAGGGTTGGCCTCAATCAGTTGTACCTCGCGGATTGTATTCTGAGCTTTTTAGCTTCCTTTATGTCGCTTGGGAGGATAACAACAACAACAACTACCCAGTATAGTCCCACAAAGTGGGGTATGGGGAGGGTAATATGTAGACGGGTCTTACCCCTACCCGAAAGGGCAGAGAGGCTGTTTCCAATTGACCCTCGGCCCAGTGAAGGAAAGGAACAACAAAAACAAAAACAAAAACAAAAACAAAAGAGCATTAGTAACTTCAGCAGAAATAGCGTAAATAATTATCTAAACATAAGAACCATAACAAAAATAGGATGCAATAATATCATCCAGTAACTACCATAAATAACTACCATAAGGGAGACACAATCCAATACACAAATCATCTATGGATAGCCCTGCCAAGCCTCGCCCAACCCCGGGTGAGGAGTACGAAAAACTCTAGGGGCCCCTATCCTACAACTCTGATACTAGACCTCCAAACTTTCCTATCAAGGATCATGTCATCAGAAACCTGCATTCTAGTCATGTCATGCCTAATCACCTCTCCTCAAAACCTCTTAGGCCTCCCTCTGCCTCGCCGTACACCAAACACTGCCAGCCGCTCACAACTCCTCACCGGGGCATCAGGACTTCTCCTCCGCACATGCCCGAGCCACCTCAGCCTCGCTTCTCGCATCTTCTCATCCACCAGGGCCACCCCTACCTTCTCTAGAATAACTTCATTCTTGAACTTACCTAACCTGGTGGGCCCGTACATCCACCTGAGCATCCTCATCTCTGCAACCTTCATTCTGTGAACATGAGAGTTCTTCACTGGCCAACACTCTGCCCCATACAACATGGCAGGTCTAACCACAGCTCTATAAAATTTCCCCTTGAGTTGTTGTGGAACTTTCTTGTCACACAGGACTCCTGATTCAAGCCTCCACTTTGACCACCCCGCTCCTATATGATGAGTGACGTCCCCGTCAATCTCTCCGTCCCCCTGAATCACCGACCCAAGATATCTGAAACTATCCCTCTTGGTGATGACCTGAGATCCAGTCATCACATCTCTTCCTACTTCGCTCGGCTCGGCGCTAAACTTGCACTCCAGGTATTCTTTCTTAGATCTGCTTATTTTGAAACCTTAGACTCGTGAGTCTGTCTCCATACCTCTAACCTCTCATTAACACCGACCCTCGTCTCGTCTATCAAGATTGTGTCATCAGCAAATACCATACACCAAGGCACATTCCCTTGAATATGACGGGTTAGAGCATCCATCACTAAGGAAAACAAGAGAGGGCTAAGCGCCGATCCTTGATGAAGCCCTATAACCACTGGAAAATGGTCTGAGTCGCCACCCACCGTCCTAACCCTAGTCTTAGCTCCATCGTACAAGTCCTTGATTACTCTGATGTAGGCTTCTGGCACGCTCTTCACCTCCAAGCACCTCCATAGCACCTCTAACAATTAGTACCTGCACATGGTGCTTAAGGATAGTGATGACAAGTACTCCTTCAATTCTCATAGTGCTTGTGCGCACTCGTGCGACCACTCGAGGTCATTATCCTTTTTGAGTATACCAAAAAACCTATGAAATCTGTTAGAAAACAGCGAGATGAATCTGGGTAAGGTGACAATTCGACCAGTCAGTCTATGGACTTGCTTATTAGTAGAAAATTGCTCAAGTATCCCGTCAATATCCTTAATTTGATCTGGGTTTATCTCAATTCCTCGTGGTGATACTAAGAATCCAAAACGTTTTCCCGAGGATATGCCAAATGCGCATTTCTCGAGGTTTAGTTTCATTCCGTACTGTCTTAGTATATTGAAAGCTTCCTTTAGCTGATCGATACAATCCTCTCCTTCACGAACTTGACCAACATATCATCGATATACACCTCTATGGTTTTTCCAAATTAATCTTTAAACATTTCTGTGACCAACCTTTGATAGGTAGGCCCTGCATTCTTCAATCCAAATGGCACGAGCCTATAACAAAATGTTCCCCTGTTGGTGATGAACGAATTTTTTTCTTGATCTTCTTCCTCTATAAGTATTTGGTTGTAACCTGAGTAGGCATCCAGAAAACATAAGAACTCGTGCTTTTCCGTTGCATCGATTAGTTGGTCGATATGTGGAAAACAAATGAATCTTTCAGGTTTTCTTTGTTCAGGTCAGTGAAGTCCACACATATCCTCCATTTCCCGTTTTTCTTTTTAACCATCACTACATTGGCAATCCAATTGGGATACTTTGATTCCCTGATAAATAACGTTTCTACTTCCTCGTGGACGAACTCATTAATAGCAAGGTTGAAATTTTGTCGGACCTGCATTACGGGGGTTAGAAGGGGTCGGCGTTTAGTTTGTGTTTGGTGATATCTTTGGGGATGCATGTCCAAAAACAAACAAATCTGCATAAGTTATTAAGAATTGACTAAATTTACCAGGTTCTCGGAGTTCGCAACCTATGTAGGTCTTTTTACTGAGGTCGCTATGATCTAGTTGGACGTGATTGAGGTCTTATATGGTTGATTCTACGGCTTTGACCATCTCGGGGTCCATAATGACTTCCTTGGCGTCACCTTGTGGCGATGATAAGTGTGGATTTTGACTACTTGTTAGTACTTTTTTAGTTTTTTTTGGGTCCAAAAGTATTGATTTATGTTCCCAAAACTAATAAAAGTGTAAAAGTTGCAGGAATGTTGGATGTTTGGGCTTCCATGATGAAAATCGACTCAAATGGAGTGTTCCGCCTCACAAGGCAAGAAGGGGTGCAAAACTTAAGAAGTGCGATCCGCAGAAGGATTTACGGCTGCAGATGAAAGTGCAGACCACAGAATTCCCTCTGCGGAAGCAGAACAAGTGATGAAGCCAAGTAGAGTTTTAGCTAATTTGCGGACCACACATGATTTATGTGGCAATAGAACAAGGTCTTTACTGACAAATGATTCAAAGTTCAGAGAGTGTGCAAATGACTAAGACCTGAAGTCTTGCCTGAAGTGCGGACTGCACAAAAATTGCGTAGTCTCCGAAGATGCTTTGTAGCCGCAAACCAGTATTGTGTAGCTGCAGAATCCAAGACCCAATCAATTGATGAAAACTGTTGACCGCACATGGAATTGTGCAATTGTAGAACCTCTCAAGGGGTATTTATGTCAGCAATTTTTGGGCCACTCTAAATAGGTGAGAATCACATTTTAGGTCAAGTTTCGAAGTTTGAACTATTGTAGCCAATGTATTTTACTATTTTAGCAATTTTAGTATCTTAGAATATCAGTTCAATTAGTATTTCATCTTTGTTTTCTTCATTTCCACTATGATTAGCCAGATTCTTACTAAGGTTGTGACCCAACCCTAGTGTGTAACCTTATAGATATTTAATTTAATGCTTGTTTATGATTCAGTGTTGCTTATTTAGCCTAATTTATGCTTTAATTTCAGAACTAATGGTTATAAATATTGATTCATGCCTTTTGACTTGGTCTTTACTTGAGAAAGAGGGACCTAGTCTAGGATAGCTTGGCCAACAAGGAATTAGGCTAACTAAGGGTTTGGTTAGCCTAATTAAAGGTTTTAAACTAGAGGTAGCGAGAATCCGGCTTGAAATCATATCAACTATTTAGCTTGATACCCATTTGGGCTTGAGAAAGTCAAATTGGAAAAAATCACTCTATGACCGAGATGTATTGATTAGGTAATGTAGAGTTGAGAGCTATAATACACCCTAATCAATAAAACAAGTGTCAATATAGTTAACCCATTAGACAAACACCTAGGTTAACGTCACATCTCTAGGATTTTTAACTATTTGGAAAAACACCAAAAACATTCAGTCGCTTTCTAGTTTATTCTTTTAGCTTATAATTGTTAGAGTAAAATTAGAATTAGTAGTCAAACCTCTTTGTTTAGAAGTTCAATCCAGTTGTTCCATTTGCTTTTATCAAGTGTATACCCCTAACACCCATATTAAACTCCCTTGTGAAATTGATCGCAATTCTTGTTGGGTACTATTCTTCCAACGATCATTTCCACTCACTATTGAGTGCCTATTGGACGTGGATCAATTTTTGGCGCTCTTTTCTGGGAGTTAGAATGATGTTAGCTATATATTTGAGTTTGCTTTTGTAATATATTCTTTTCCTTCCGTGTTACTAACTTGTGTGAGAAATTATGGGTATAACCATGGCAAACAATATGGTTGGAAAGTTGTCTTTGGGGGGATTAGACGGCAAGGAGGAGCAAGTAGAGGAGGTACCTCATGAGCCACAAGCCAATCAGAGAGCTAAATATCAATTATTTAGCTTGATACCCATTTGGGCTTGAGAATGTCATATTGGAAAAAATCACTCTATGACCGAGATGTATTGATTAGGTAATGTAAAGTTCAGAGCTATAATACACCCCAATCAATAAAACAGGTGTTAATATAGTTAACCCATTAGACAACCACCTAGGTTAAGGTCACATCTCTAGGATTTTTAACTATTTGGAAAAACACCAAAAACATTCAGTCGCTTTCTAGTTTATTCCTTTAGCTTATAATTGTTAGAGTAAAATTAGAATTAGTAATCAAACCTCTTTGTTTAGAAGTTCAATCTAGTTGTTCCATTTGCATTCATCAAGTGTATACCCCTAATACCCATATTAAACTCCCTTGGGAAATTGATCACAAGTCTTGTTGGGTACTATTCTTCCAACGACCATTTCCACTCACTATTGAGTGCCTATTGGACGTGGATCATTTTTTGGCGCCATTTTCAGGGAGTTAGAATGATGTTAGATATATATTTGAGTTTGCTTTTGGAATATCTTCTTTTCCTTCCGTGTTACAAACTTGTGTGAGAAATTATAGGTATAACCATGGCAAACAATAAGGTTGGAAAGTTGTCTTTGGGGGGATTAGATGGCAAGGAGGAGCAAGTAGAGGAGGTACCTCATGAGCCACAAGCCAATCAGAGAGGTTGGGTACCTCATAACAATGTTCCCGACCCTCCCCCACCTCTACCATGAGTGGCTCTCCACCCATATTGCCCAATGAAGGTTATGCTAGTCTAATAGTCCCTCCCCGTATTAGGGGAGAAACCTTCCAAATCACCAATATTATGCTTACCTTACTTGAGCAACAGGGTTTTTTTACCTGTTCTACATCTCAAAATGCTTGCAAACATTTGAAGGGTTTTGTGGATACATGTTGGGGGAGCAATCAAACTAATATTTTCGAGGATGTATTGAGGCTAAGGCTTTTTCCCTTGTTTCTACGGGGAAAAGTTTTAGATTGTTTGGAACGATTGACAAACCATTCAATTCACACTTGGGATGGGTTGGCGGAAAAGTTCATTGCTAAGTTTTTCTCTCCCAAGCACATGGCTACAACATGCGATGAGGTCTTGGCATTCAAGCAGGAGTCAAATGAAGCACTCCAAATATATGAGAGCGCTATAGAACATTGGTCAAGGAATGACCCAACAACAATTTGACAGAGATCATGACTCAATAAACATTTTATCGTGGGACTAACACAACTAACTAATGCGTAGTGAATTAATTAGCCGGTGGGAACTTTATTACTATGCCTTATGCAGAGGCGTGTGAAATTTTGGATGAGATAGCAAAAACATCGTCTGCTTGGAAATCTCGGGCAAATATTCCACAAGGGGATCCGAATATGATCCAACTTCAAAAAGAATTGCAAGATCATAGGAAATCCATTTCCTAATTGACACCTACCATGACTCAACTAGAAAAGGACCAGTTAAATCAAGTTAAAGTTCCTAAGAAAGTCAATGCTATGGAGGGAGCGGACATGATGGTGAACAAGAGGAGTACCAAAGGTCCACAAGCGCAAAATCAAGTGGAGAACTATGTGCAAGATGATTGTGGTTTTGAGAAAGATTATTGGAACTCAAATAATCATGAGAATTGGCATAACAATAATAATCAAGAAAATTGGAGTGCAAATAACCAAGGAAATTAGGAAGGCAACAACTAAGGTGGATGGAGTAACTTAATGACCCGACCATCCATTTTGAGTTCTAGATTATCATTCAATAATTTGAGACCCTGAGCAGCTTTGCTTCAAATATTGTGACATGCATGAATGGTCGGAATTGAATTTCGATAAATTCGGAGGTTATTTGGAAAGAAAATTCTCATTTCGGAAGCTTTAAGTTGGAAGAATTTATTAAAGTGTAATTTTTAAGTAAAGGACCTCAGAATTGGGATTTAAGGTTCCAATATGTTCATATGATGATATTAGATTGGGCATATTTGCAGATCGAGTTTTGGAACACCTGGGAGCGTTTCGGCGCCTATTGTGGAAGTTGACATTTTAAAAGAATTTCACAAATTTGAGTTGAGGTGTATTTTAATGTTATAATGACCGTTTGAGATTTTGAGTATGGAAATAGCTTCGTATGATGATTCTGCTATTGGGAACACGTTCGGAAGTGGATTTGGAGGTCCGTAGGTCTTTTTTGGGTCATTTGGCGAAAGTTAGAAATTTGAAGGTTTTTGAGAAGTTTGACTAGGATTGGACTTTTTGATATCGGGGTTGAATTTTTATTGTGGAAGTTTGAGTAGGCCCGTAATATTGAATGTGACTTGTGTGCAAAATTTGAGGTCAATCATACGTGATTTGATGGGTTTCGGCTGCGAATGTAAGAGTTTGAAGTTCTAAAGCTCATTAAACTTCAATTGGGGTACGATTCATGATTTTGGTAATGTTTAATATGATTTGAGGATTTGAACAGGTCCATTTTATGCTATGGGACTAGTTTGTGTGATTGGACGGGGACCTAAATGCCTCGGGTGTGTTTCAAAGGTGTTCGGATTGTGTCGCACTCTTATTTGATGTTTTAGCGTCATTTCCTTGGGTATAAAGGAAAATATATTGAGAGATTTAATTGAACCATTATATCCATATCTTAATTACGAATTCATAGCAACAAGAATCGTCAAATTTCGATGTCGTATGAGAATGTTATGCCCATTTCTGTTCCGAACAAAATTACTGGTTTCTGGTGCGAAGATTTGTTCTTCGCAGACGCGAGAGAGGTTACGTGAATGTTAAGAAGTATATCCAGATTTACTAGTCAATGGAAAAAATGCTCTTCATGAATGCGAAGGTCTCCCGCGAAGACGACGAAGAAAAATCACCTGGACAGTGTTTTATACCGATAATTTTAGTATTTTCGGCATATCTTGAGTTCTAAAGCTTCGTTTGAGGTGATTTTTACGTTGTTGTTCTCGTATCAACAAGGAAGTAAATATTTGATTTATTTTGATGTTACTTCCTGATTATTTCTGTTGGTTTCTATTTTTATCCGCGTTTGGATTGTAAAAATGAGATTTGGGCCCCAAAGTTGAAAAATAGAAAACCTTTGTTTGAGGTTTGATTTTGATAAAATTGGATGAATTTATGGATACAGACCATATGAGTTATGGATAATATGTATTTTCAAAAATTTTCAGAACACGGGTACATGGGTCCGAGGGTTAGTTTATTGACTTTTCGAGCGGAGTTGGGAGTTGTTATAAATTAACTTATTATGAGTATTAAAGTATATTTCTATTGCGTAGCTACATTCATGTTATTGTTCTGGTAGGTTTATGTTCACATCCATGCTATAGTTGTACTATTTGAGCAGTCTCTCGCCAATTAAATTCCTACATTTTACATTTATACTTGAGAATAGGCTTGCTATTGTAGAGACTTTACGAGTTCATGAATAGTCCCCGAATAATTTTACTTCTCTTACAGCATGTTTCCGTGATATATATGTTTCATTGAAAGGTTTTAGTTAAAGAAATTACAACTCACACGTTTATTCGTGAGTGTTGTCAAGGACCCGTCAAAACTTTTTATTCTAATAGGATCAAGCCGTTCGCCTCGGACTGATTGTGTATGTCACATCTTATGGGATCAGACCATTAGCCTCAGCAGGATTTATGTAGCACACTCTCATGGGCGCGGGTCGTTCGCCTCAGCAGGTTAATAGATGCATCTATGGTTCATGTCGTTCGACCTGTATAAGCGCACAATTTAAATATTTATGTTGGATCATGACCTACGCTTCGACATTTCCTATATCATATCCTTATATAATTGTGCGTAATATTTGACAAGAAGCCATTGTATCCGTGAGTTTTTCATGATTTGAATTATGACAATCTATTTGATTAGATCCACTACACTGATATATGTGCTCTAATTAAGGAGGGAATTTCTAATGTGAATCTTGAGTTTATTGTATAGAGGGGAATTTGTATCACGTATTTTATGCTTGTTTATTTCATTTAGTTACTCTTCCTTATATTTATTTACCCTTTTACTGTACCTGATATTATTGGACCACTAGTGAGTGTCGATGTCGACCCCTTATCACTACTCCTCCGGGGTTAGGCTAGATACTTACTAGGTCCATATGGATTTACGTACTCATATTACACATGTTGCATATTTTTGTGCATGTACATATATGTTTAGTGGTCTTTTGAGAGCATAGGCGTGTATATATGCGGGTCATTTTAGACCTAGGTGAGCTGCACTTCATATTACGACCTGCAACCAGCAGAGTCTCCTTCAGAGTATTTATATTTCTCGTGTCCAATTTGTATTATGGATAGATGCTATATTTTATTTTATATTCCTAGTTGATGTTTATGCAGTTATGACACTGAGTTTTGGGGTGATTATGGTATGTCCTATACTGAAATTATTAAAAATATTATTATTTATTCTGTAAATCCCATCTTTTATTATTTAATTGAAGGAAAATATGATTTCTAAAGTATTGAAATAAGAACCAAGTTAAGTATTTATTTTTGGCTTCTTTGACAGTGGTGTCCGGCGCCATCATGATCTTTAATGAATTTTGGGTCTTGACTATATGGTATCAGTGCACTAGGTTCACTTAGGTCTCACAAGTCATTAGCAAGTCTAGTAGAGTCTTGCACGGTACGGAGACGTTTACACTTATCTTCGAGAGACTACAAGGCTGTTAGGAGCACTTCCCTTCTTGATTCCTCATCGTGCGAATTGATCATTGAGGCTTGTACCTTTATTTCTTTCCTATTCAATCTTATGCGACATGAGCGCTTGCTATGGAATGGGAATCGAGGAATTGTCATAGTACCACATATATAACACAAGATGTTTCTACCTGCGTATTTTATTGTGCTATTAACATCGTCTTTCGGAAGGCCATCCTATCATTTCAGCTCAGCATCAGTATTACCTAAGGTTTTGAGATTTGGCATTGATTGTTATGAAGATTCGTGCTTTGCTATCTTACAATATTTGTGTAACGGTATGATTCTTGTCTAGGAGACGAGGTAGTGAATGACCTAAAATGAGGTTTTACACAGTGTATTACTCAAAGATTCAGTATTCTATTTTCAGCGGAGGAAAGGCAATCAGACTAGGAATGTTTAGATTTGGGTTGATGGACTAATAAGGGTTGGTATTTTTGAGCATGGTAGTGTTCTTAATTGTGATGTGGTATCATCATCCATGTTGAACGCATTAAGGTTCCCCAATATTATGGCCTTCTTCAATTTGCCTTCGGGATAGGGTATTGTGAAATGGTGCATGAGACATGGTTGTTAGAGATAACGAAGTGTAGCAATTTCTAAATAAAATTGGTATTTCTAGTATTGATGGCTCGAGAAATATGATCTGCTAAGAGGTTTAGAGTTAGTAGAGGCTCATTTTTTCGAGAGTTACGGAGATGTATTTAGATTTGGGAAAATAATTGGGCGATGAAGGACAAGGAAGGACATGTAGGATGTGTGTTCGATGGTTGAATTTCTAGAAGGTCAAGTGTGAAAAGTAGAAGTCGAGGAGTTGCTTAAGGAATAGTTTAGAACCCAAGTGGGAGAGTGGCAAAGTAACATATGAGTTCTGTGGTAGGATGGTCATACGCCTTGAGGAAAGTCTGTAGCCATTTGGGAAATTCATGGTGGACAACGTCTAGGTCCACAGATTTTTATTTGGGTGCAACATGACTTAGAGTTTGGAATGTGTTGTTAGACTTTTAGCTGATACCCAATGGGGAAGAAGGAACCTCACTGGGTCTCAAGGTTATGTAATTATAGCTTCAAGCTAAGTGGGAGAGCCCCACCATCTATAATTAGACTGCATGGTTATCTACTTTTACAGTTTCTGGTTATCAGTGTATAGGTGGATTTTTACGACTAAGGAAAAACATTAGTGGTAATTGAGCAAAGATTTTGAGGAATATATGTTATATTTGGCCTTATCGGATCATGTTCAAGTTTTGGGACAACTCAGAGTCTATGCTTCATCTGGATATGATGTATAAGGTAAGGAATTCGGCCGGTTACTTCTTGGAGAGGGTGTTCATGTGCTAGCAAGGCCTTTAGTGTGACTATATTCGGGAACAAGTTAGAGTGGGTGACTCTCAACAATGGCCCTAGTAGGTTCAAAATTAAAGTGGGGTGCGTAGGAATTTTGTGTCCGTGGTATGATATTAAGTATTGAGCTTTTGCAGTGAATTACGAAAGGGGCTTGGATTGTTCTACCGGTCTGTGGTGTAGCATTGAAGGAATAGGAGAAAATAATTTCGGGTTCAATGAAAAATGGTATACCAGTTGAAGATGCGAATATGCGCACAAATAGGGTATGAGATGATTCCTGGGTTGTAGAGATAGAGTGGTCTCGTGAAATATGGTCACTCAGGATGAGTGCGAATTTGGGTTTGATATGTTTTAAATGGAACTATTATTATCCCTATGGAAAATATGGAGTAAATTAGAGGAGTTCGGATAGGTTAGCAATGTTGGATTGGCATGATGGTGGAAATGATTAGTTCCTTTAGTGTATTAAGTTATACATGGGATTTATGGTGATACATACAAGACTTGACGGTCGCGTAATTTATATTATATGAGGGCATTCAAGTATTATGGCTTGATATGTGTGGATGGATCCCAGAAGAATTATGGTGGAGTAGACTACTACTCGAGGTTTGTATTTTTACTGTTATGGGAATTTAGTCGCGTTGTGCAATGGTTCTCCTTATATGAGTTAAGCGAAAGGTTTCTAGATGGAGTGTTTATTCTATTAGTGGTTCAGGAGTAATGATATAATTCTTGTACTTTCGCATATTGGCATATTAGGCGCAGTTAGCGGCATAGGAATTGGAAGTTGAAGATCAAGGTTGTGAATCGATATAGACAAGAATATAATGAGATTGGATGAGCAGGAATGAATTTAGATGTTTAAAATAAGATGGTATTGTCTTTAGCATCACCTGATATCAGTGTCCTGTGTAAGAGGCTTTGTGTACTGATCTGTGAATTCTTGATTCCCTTTACAACATTGTATGGTTGGTGGTATAGATGAAAAAATTTTGTTACCTACTGCGGAAGGTCGTTGGAGCGTATTCCATGAGAAGATTGTATAAGTGTGACATGTAGTCACTTGATTGGTTGAATATTGACACCAAGAATGGCGATTATGGTATTACCGCTAATGTGAGAGTTTAGGCTTGGAAGGTGCTCTGTTCATTTGGTTGTGAACTGTGGAAGTTTGTTCCGGATTGGGCGGCTGATCTTGTGTATCATGGGAAAAAGGGGTAGTGTGGATCCTTGAAAGGTTATTAGCCCGGTGCGGTACCGTCAGAATAAGCTTGAGCTCTATGGGTGGATCTAAATGTGAATATGGGACCTATATCAGGACGAACGAGCTCATTTCAACATAGTGTTGTTTACGGAGGATTCTTGGGGCCCTAGATGTTATTTATGTTATCAATAATTCCATGTACTCTATATTATGCTAGGTGGTTTGTGAGGTGGTTTGATTATTCAAACTCATATTGAGATCCCGTGTAATTTGCGGAGTTGTGAGAGCAGGATGGCTCTCAAGATACATGTGATTTCTTGCACCTTAGTTGTGCTTGAGTTTCATAGCATATGTCACAATTCGTCTCACAAGGATTTGTATTATGCACTTCGTGTGTGATAGGTTTTAAATGTCTTTGACTTATGTTTTGATGATCTAACAAACTTACTGTCAAGGACCAGATAGGGAACCGACACATTTGGACTATACTACAAGATTAATGGATTCCAGCTAAATGTGAACTATTATAGCTTCAAGAGATAGGAAACCAAACAAGGACCTGATACCCCTGTGGTTCCCTCATAGCAGTACAAAGTGAATTGGACACAGTAGGAAGTGACGTGACCGCCTGCACTGTTTTTGCCTGCACTGCACTATTTTCAATGCCCACTTATTCCTTGACCAACTAAAGTGCTTACATCATTTCAAGTGATGTCATCAAGGTGTATCAATAATGAGTTTATATCAAAACATCACTTGAACATTTCTGTTTCTCATTCAATCCTTTTTGCATATCATAGAAATTAATTCTCACGAGCTTGAAGAACAAAGTTAAACGCTACTAAGGACCAGTTCCTCAAGTTAGTATTTTGTTGTCATTAGTCGAGTTGTAACTTTGTGATTGTTCTTATTGTATCTCCTAAACGGCTTACCCAGAAGCGCTGATTAGGAATTCTCTTGTAAACTCCCTAAACTCTCTGAGTTTATGTTGTGAATAGGCTTAGTCATAAGTTCAAATCTTTGGAATTAGAGAGTGACAAAGTGGCCTGTGGTGAGAGTATCACAAGTTAGTTAAAGTCTTTGTAACTAGAGAGTGACAAAGTGACTTGTGGTGAGAGTACCACAAGTTAGTTGAGTTGAATCCTTTGTAATACAGTTATTACAAAGTGTCTTATAATAGGTGTTTACAAGTTACTGAAGTTGAAAGTGTATAGGTGTAAGTCATGGTTTTTGTCCCATTGACTTGTGATTTTTCCACGTAAAAATATTGTGTCTCATTTACTTATTGTTTTACTAGCATTCTCAGCATAATCTCATAGAGGACTAAGTACTCTACTATTTGGTGGACTTATACAAACTAACAATGGGCATCAGAGCAGGTTCCTCCTATCAGGCTAACACCTAGGAAGGATCCATATGGTTGCTCCACCAAATATTGAAGAAGGTCAATCTACATACCGACCACCCAGGTTCAATAGACAATACTATGGGTGGCGGAACATGAATGCATGATTTTGTCTCGGTTGAGGATTCTGAGTTATGGGATATATATGTGATGGTTCTTATATTCCAACAAAGGCACTGGAAGAACTTCCATTTTCAATGTCAAAAACCAGTAAAGAATAAACCGACACAGACAGGAAAGCTGTGGAGAAGAATTTTTGTACCAAGAAGATTCTGGTGTATGGAATAGGACTTGAAGAATATAATAGAATCTCTGCTTGTGACACTTCTAAGGAGATATGGGAAGCTTTGAAAACAGCTCGTGAGGGAACCACACAAGTAAAATAGTCTAAGATCGATATGCTCATTTCCGAGTATGAACTCTTCAGGATGAAGGACGATGAATATATTCAAGATATGCACACAAGATTCACTTCCATCATAAATGAGTTACACTCACTTGGTGAAACCATTCCTAGAAACAAGCTTGTGAGGAAAATCCTCAGTATTCTGCTTAGCACTTGGGAAAGCAAGGTGAATGATATTACTAAATCAAATGACTTGCCAGAGCTGACCATAGAAGAGTTGGTTGGAAATATGAGGACCTACAAGATGAAGAGGAAGATAGACAGTGAAATAAGAGAACCAAAGAAAGAAAAGAACCTAGTGCTCAAAGTTGATAGCAATGACTCAAGTGAGGAAGACAATGACATGGGTTACTTAACTAAAAGATTTTAGAAGATGGTCAGAAGAAATGGAGAAATGCTAAAAAAGGGCAGCTCTAGCAAACCAAAAAACTATTATCTCTATCACAAGTGTGGAAAGCCTGGACACTTCATCAAAGACTGTCCTCTCTTGAAGCAAGAATTCTCCAAGAACAAACCTGAAAAAGCAGCAAAGAGGAACCCGGGTCCTTTCAAGGACTTCAAAAGAAAGAGATCTGCTGACAATGTGGTGAAACATGCTCTTACAGCGTGGAGAGATTCCTTTGGTGAGTGTCAAGATGAAACTGATGCTGGTGATAGTTCCATGATGGTAGTCGAAGGCAAGGAAAATGAATATGACTCAACTTTTGCGTTGATGTCCCAATCAGATAATGATGAAAATGATGAAAACAAAGAGGTAAATTTCATGGATGTTCAGAGAAATCTAAAATCTTACTCTCCTAAGAAACTCATGTCTTTAGCTAGTGTATTGATTGATGCCTATCATTTTCTCGTAGAGGATAGGGATTCCTTGACTTTAGAACTAGGAGAAACTGAACCAACTAGAGATGACTTAGTGGCTATAGTTATTGACCATAAGGAAACCATTGAAAACTTCAAATAAGAATGAAATGATCTCTTAGCAGTAACTACAAACCTAAGGGAAACAAAATAGAGACCAGAGACTAAGTCAAAGCCTGGAAATTCTAGAAAAGAAAAAGGGATAGCCAGTGAAGAACACATTAGGCTTGAAAATGAGTTGAAAGTTGTGAGAACTAGGATGTGTGTTGAAATGGAGAAAAACAAGCACCTCTAAACTTATTTGGAAAGAGTAAAAAATGATCTTGAAAAGTTCCTAAAGTAGACCCAATCTTCAGAAGCTATCACTTCCATGTACACTAATAATGGTGGAAACAGCAAGGGAATAGGGTTCCAAAGGGAGAAAACTCCTTACAACCCTCACAACATGTACGTCACTATTTTTGATAACTTGCTTTGTACCCACTGTGGGAACAATGATCACTTCAAAGAAAATTGTCAGGCCAGGGTGCAATCTATTTAGAAAAATAAAGTTTTTGCTGAAAAAGTAACTACAAAAGAGGGATCGGGTTCCACTCACAAAAATGCACATCACCTGCATGGACTAAGAAAGCTCTTATTCATCCTATTGCCTACTACAAGGGACCCAAACATGCTTGGGTTCCTAATACTAACTCTTGATCTTATTGTGTAGGGAACAGTGAAATGAAGCGGTCAACAGTGGTTGATGGATGGTGGGTGTTCAAAGCACATGACTGGAGCACCATGGACTTTCTTTCACTAAAATCCCTACAAGGAGGGAGTGTATCCTTTGGCAATGGGAAAAGGGGTACATTCTTGGAGTTGGAAATGTCGGGAAGGAACTCACTTATTCTATTGAATCAGTGGCCTTTAGTTAGTCTCTTGAGTGTCTCTTAGATCTGTGATAAAGGAAACAAGGTAAAATTCTTGTCCAAGATATGTACAGTTATTGATCTGGTAACCGGTGAAGTGGTACTTGTGGCCAAAAGATACAAGAACATTTATGTTGTTAATTTTGAATCCTTACAAAGTAGTGATCTGAGTTGTCTGAAAATTATTGATGATGACGTTAAACTGTGGCACAAAATATTGGTGCACGCAAGCTTTTCTCTTCTGAACAAACTAATTCAGAAAGACCTAGTCCATGGTCTACCCATGTCAAAGTTCTAGGTGCAAAATATTTGTGATGCTTGTGCTAGAGGAAAACATGTGAAGTCCTCTTTTAAGTCAAAAAGAGATGTGAGCACCTCAAAGCCACTAGATATTTTGCATATGGACCTATGTGGTCGAATGAGAGTGCAAAGTAGAGAAGGAAAAAGATGCATTATTCTGATAGTGGATGACTACTCCAGATTCATATGGACTCTATTTCTTAGAACTAAAGATGAAACCTTTGAGGTGTTTATAGCCTTTGTGAAGAAAATCTAGGTGAAGATGGAGTCTAGAGTAACATGCATTAGGTCAGATCATGGGACAAAATTTCACAATGCCAAATTTGGTGATTTCTACAATAAAAATAGCATCACCTACACCTTCTCAGCACCCAGAACTCCCCAGCAAAATGGATTATTGGAATGGAAGACCATAACTCTGAAGAGATAGCAAGAAAAATGCTAATCGACAGTGGAATTACAAGGAACTTCTGGACTGAAGCGGTCACCATTGCCTGCTACTTGGTGAACAGGGGCATGATCACATCCCTCTTGAAGAAAATTCCATATGAGTTGCTGAATGGGAGGAAACCCAAGCTGACTAACCTAAGAACATTTTGGTGCAAATGATATATTCTCAATAATGGATAGGATCAACTTTGTAAATTCGATGCCAAGAGTGATGAAGCATTATTTCTGGGCTACTCTTCTCAAAGCAAATCGTACAAAATTTATAATAAGCAGACTCAATGTGTTGGGGAAAGTGTTCATGTTAATTTGATGAGTCTTATCCATCATGTGAGAAGAGTGCTGAAGAAGATCAAGATGGAGAACCCTTACTAGTCCCTGGTGAAATCATTGACATGACAAATAGAAAGACAGATATGATGAGCCAAGTAAAAAAAGCTGAGTGAAGACAATACTGCCTCATCTTCAATGGAACCATGTACTTCAATTACAACCACCAAAGATAAAGAAAGAGTGGTTGATACAGTTCAAGGTACTCCGCTAGCACATGAGAGAAGAACACAGGAAAACTAGTCAAATGTACCTCAAACATCTAATTGGAGACGCAAAAGCTCTCATCCTCTTGACAACATAATTAACTCTCTAGATTTCGGAGTACAAACCAGGTCAAAAGCAAGAAATTCACTTGCCTTCTCAACCTTTCTCTCCCAAATAGAACCCACGAATATCAAGGAAGCCTTGAAAGATGCAGATTGAATTAGAGCCATGCAAGATGAGTAACATCAGTTTGAAAGGAACAATGTCTAGCACCTGGAACCCATGCCATCATATCAAACCATTATAGGACCAGATGGGTATTCAGTAACACATTTGATGAACATGGGAATACCACAAGGAACAAGGCCAGACTAGTGGTTCAAGGCTACAATCAAGAGAAAGGGATTGACTATGATGAAACATTTGCTACGATCGCTCGCATGGAAGCTATTAGAATTATAATCGCTTGTGCATATCATATGGAATTTACCTTTGTTCTAAATGGATGTCAAAAGTGAATTTATAAACGGACGTCTTAAGGAAAAAGTCTATGTGAAGAAACCTTCGGCGTTTGAATGTCATGAACACTCTGAATATGTGTTTAAAATGGACAATGCATTGTATAGGTTGAAGCAGGCTCCTCGACTTTAGTATGAATGACTGTTAAAGTTCCTCTAGGAAAGTGGATTTAAAAGAGGGACAATTGAATATATCATGTTCTTAAAAAAATGGGAAAGGAAACTGCTCATTGTTCAGGTCTATGTTGTGATATCATTTTTGGGGAAACAACTGATTCTCTGTGTGAAGAATTTGAAAAACTCATGGGAATTAATTTTGAAATGAGTATGATGGGAACTGAACTTCTTCTTGGGTTTTAAAGTAAAACAGTCCCCAATGGGTACATTCATTTGTCAGCAAAAATGCATCGGGGAGCTCTTGAAAAGTTTTGACATGGAACATCAAAGGTGATAAACACTCTCATTGCTACGGCCACTCGACTGGACATGGATGCAACTGGGCCTCCTGTGAATCAAACCATGTTTAGAGGCATTATTGGGTCTCTTCTCTATCTTACTGCCAGTAGACCTGATATTGTCTTCAGTGTGGGGCTATGTGCAAGGTTTCAATCAAATCCCAAGGAGTATTATTTAAAGGCAGCCAAAAGAAATTTGAGATATTTGAAAGGAACACTGGACCTGGTCGTTTATTATCCCTCAGGCGATAGCTTTAATCTCATTGGATATGCTAATGCAGACTATACAGGTTCCCTTGTGGACAGGAAAAGTACTTCTAGAATGGCTAACTTCTAGGTTCATGTCTCATATCTTGGGGAATAAGGAAGCAAAACTCAGTGGAACTTTCAACAGCTGAAGCAGAATATGTAACAACAGCATCCTGTTGTACACAACTTTTATAGATCAAGCAATAACTGGAAAACATTGGGTACTAACCGAGAGCGTGCCCCTTTTATGTGATAACATCAGTGCACTCAACATGTCCAAGAATCTAGTTCAACACAAAAGGACCAAGCATATTTATGTGAGGCATCACTTTTTGAGGGACAATGTGGAGAAAGGGTTGATATGTATGAAGTTCTGTAGGACAGAAGACCAAATTGCAGACATCTTCACCAAGGCATTAAGCAGGGAACATTTTAAAAGAAACAGATGGAAGTTGAGGCCTTTAAAGCCCAATTGAGAACCTGATTCCTCATTATTTGGCTATGAAATTGCCTTCACGAAAAACTAGCTAAAAGTGTTTTCTAGCCATGTCTAACTCACTTCAATACCATTGCACGTAAGCACACATGATAAGTATAGAAGTTGCAGATGAAATTCATGGATGTTAAAAGAGGATTGATACTTTCAAATAACAGGTCAAGAACCTGGTTCTTGTACCAAACGTTAGTAGTTCTTTGCATTCTTTAATACACGTCTTAAAAAGGTACAAAACACAATTGCCATGTCATCCAACTTTTGAAAATCTACTGTCACATCTGTTTATTTCAAATCATTCCATCTCCCTTTGAAACGTTGCACTTCTCCACGCCTAACTGCCATTTCAGAACCGGTCCCTATCTCTCTCTTCATAATTATCCATTCTTAATAAAACCCCTCTCTGATCTCCACAAACCATAAGTCCTCCATTAGAACTTCCCAAAAGCACCTTCACTCCATTTTTCCAGTGGCTGAGACAAACTCCGACCTCCCTATCTCAATCATACCCGTTAATGGAAAACCTATGTAGTCTTCCACCCCTATTGAGCCTTCTTTAACCATTCTTACCCTTCTCACTAAAATCACACCTCACTCAGATTCCCCTTATCTCTCAATTTCAAAAACCCCTAAAAATATTAATCCGTCCTATTCATCTTCTGAAGTTCCACTAATCAAAGAACAAGTGGAGAACAAGGTCAAAACCCTAAGGTCACAGAGGGTTCCACCATTTTTGCTACAGATTTTATGGTGGAACTAGTGACGATTGAGAAAGAAAATAATATTGTAACTGTCTTTGTGGTATCTACTGACGGTGTATTGCATGAGATCATCTCTTAGAAAAATGAGGTACATGGTATGGGTGACAAAGGGTCCATTGTAACTGTTGAAGGCGCTGCACCAGCAGAAACTAGTGGGACCTCACATGAGGAACCTGACCCCTCTCTGGAGGACCTAGGTCAGGGTTCTCATTCCCAAGACAGTTTTGCTCCTGCATTCACTGTTATGCCTTTGGACATACATGCACCTGAGATGAGGTCCAGTGATGAGGAGGATTGAGACAACCTAGCTCTTGATACGTTCATAGTCAAGCGAAGGGTGGTGTCCACTACTGAGTCTTCCACCAAGCGACCCACTATCTGGTTGCAAACTAAGGTGGCCTATGACTCTGCCCTTCAAAAGAGCAGAAAAAGTACTAAGAAGCATGGGAGGAGGTTGGTGAAAGATAATGTGCCCATATGTGTTAAAGAAGTTCCTTTGGTAGAAGTGGAAGAGGAAACACCAGAGAAACTTGGTTCATTGGTGAGAAGGTCCTAGAAGAAGCGGCCTGCTTTAGTGGAAAGAGTTTCAACCCCTAGTTCCAAGTTGAAAGATGTGAGAGAGTTCTCGATGTCTGATGAAGATGTATTAGTCAAAACCAAGGGAAGAGAGAAATCAAGTGGTAGGAAGTCTCGCAAACAAAAGTCTAAAATTGTCCACGAACCTAGTTCTGTAGTCCGGCAAACAAAAGTCTAAAATTGTCCAGGAACCTAGTTCTGTGAAGAGGATGAGAAGTGAAGTCAGCCTTGGCTCAGAACACCTGAGGCACTAAAAAGTTCTGTTGGGTCGTACGTTTGACGCAACAATCTTTGAGATGGCTGGTATGCGACAAATTCTTGAAATAGTTGAGTTTCAACGATGGGCGCATCTATTCCAAATAGATGAACCTAAGGCATATGAGGATGAGGTACAAAGCGTTTTCCTAGCCTCTTTCCCATTGAGACTGACCACATCTGTGTTGTGGTGAATAGAGTAGGTATCTTGTTTGATGTAAAGTTGCTTGGAGACATTCATAAATTTCCTAAAATTGGTGTGTCGAGTGTAAAAGATGTGTGTCAGTTTAACTTGAGAAATGTCGTGGTAAAAGACAATGCAAACCAAATGGGGGGCCAGATCCATAAGAAGGCGTTAATCCCTATCTATCAGCTACTTTTCAAATTGGTAAACGAAGTTCTATTGCCTCGAGCTGAGAGGAGTCTGTGACTTCAAAGTTTCACCTATTCCTGATGGAGCAACTGGATAGCTTTACTCTTGTAAGCCGGCCTGCTATTATGGTTGAACAGATGCAAAACGTAGACACCTTCAAAGATGGTAATCATGGCCTTCCCTATGGCTTTTTGCTTACGCAAGTGTTTCAGTTCTTGGAGATTCCACAGGGGAAAAGCAAGGTGGGTACTATGAAGCAGACTTCCTTACAAACAACATTGGAAAAATGAGAGTGCATAGAAAAGAATTGGGGGGGGGGGTGGGGGTAGGAAGTACATCAACTGTCTCACTGCTCATTAATTCTTATAATAGTGCAACTGATGAGATTCATCGATTGAAGTCTAGGAATGATATCCTAGAAGGTCAGTAAGCCCAAGGGGTTCCGACGTCAAATGATGAAGTAGCTCGTTTGACAAGAGAGAATGCTGATCTCAGGGCACAAGTAAAGAACCATAAAGTAAAACTGCTCAATGAGTAAAATTTGGCCAATGCCCGAATAGACCTCGTTCTCCAAACACTTGCTGCAGCCTCCGATCCCTCTACACCTAGTTCCCCCTAAGTACCCCTTCAGTGACCAGTGCCTGGAAATGTTCTTTTAAGTTTTTTCTGTTTGTTAGGCAGATGTTTTTTTTATGTGGTTGGGATGAAACAGTACTGCTCCTCTCCTAACAGTCCAATGTTGCCTTTGCTTTTGAAGCAAAGGCATATAATATTTTTTATCAATATCAAATCTATCCTCTTTTATTATTTCATTGCTTAAATTCTATGTTTCTCTTCTCTGTCATGTTGTGTGCACATATGTGGCATGCATAAGCTCGGCTAGACTTTTTATGATGTTATCTGTTTGTGTTTTTTTAATGATGCCAAAAGGGGGAATAAATAAGTGTAATAGATAAAATGAGAAATAAGGAAGGCATATAGTTAGGGGAAACTTGCGAGTGAAACATTTGTTCTCCTGTTACTTAACCTGATTCTCCTTTTTCTAAATCCACATTATTAATGTTAAGTTTTTCATCATCAAAATAGGGAAAATTGATAGGTTTTAAATGTCTTTTCCTTGTGTTTTGATGATATAACAAACTTACTGTCAAGGACCAGATAGGGAACTTGACACACTTAAACTAAACTGCAAGATTAACGGATTCCGGCTAAATCTGAACTGCTATAGCTTTAGGTGATAGGAAACCAAACAAGGACCTGATACCTTTGTGGTTCTCTCATAGCAGTACAAAGTCAATTGGACACAGCTAGAAGCTACATGACCACCTACACTATTTTTTCAAACAATGCACTATTTCCAACGCCCACTTATTCCTTGACCAACTAAAGTACTTACATCATTTCAAGTGATGTCATCAAGGTATATCAACAATGAGTTTATCTCAAAACATCACTTGAACATTTCTGTTTGAATAACAAAGTTAAACGCTACTATGGACCAGTTCCTAAAGTTAGTATTTTGTTGTCCTTAGTTGAGTTGTAACATTGTTCTTATTGTGTCTCCTAAACTTCTTACCCAGAAGCATTGATTAGGAATCCTCTTGTTAAATCTGTATACTCTCTGAGTTTATGTTGTGACTAGGTTTAGTAATAAGTTAAATTTTTTGAAACTAGAGAGTGACTATGTTACTTGTGGTGCAAGTATCACTAATTAGTTAAAGTCTTTGTAACTAGTGAGAAACAAAGTGGCTTGTGGTGAGAGTACCACAAGTTAGTTAAGTTGAATCCTTTGTAATAGATTTATTACAACCTGGCTTGTAATAGGTGTTTACAAGTTAGTGAAGTTGAAAGCCTACATGTGTAGGTCGTGGTTTTTGTCCCCTTGAGTTGGGATTTTTCCACGTAAAAAACCTATTTCTCATTTAGTTATAGTTTTACTAGCATTCTCAGCATAACCTTATAGAGGACCAGGAAATCTACTGTTTGATGGACTCATACAAACTAACAGTGTGCTTATGGTTGATGTTTGGGTATTTCGCAGGTATGAGTATTTTAGCTCAATAAGTATTTCCTTATAGATTATTATGTATGGATCAGGTGGCACGCCGCTACGGGTATGTTATTTGGAACGGGTGGCAAGCTGGCACGGGTATGATGGTTGCATCAGGTTGCACTCCATAATGGTATCATGTATGGATTAGGTTGCACGCTGCAACAACGCTATGTTGTGTACAATTTCCCATATCTATTATTGTGTGTTTTGCTTTTCATTTCTGAGGAAGGTTCATAATGTGTTTTCAGTTATTGAAATTAGTTACATGGGTGGAGTAGTACTTTCTAGAGTTCATTCTTCCTTGTGTGTCATATTCAAGTTGTACCTTGTTTGCGCATTAATGGCATTATATGAAATCTTAGATAGTGTTTGCGGTGGCTTATTGCTGGAGCAGCTTGTACTGGGTGAGACCAAATTATTGGACATGTGGTCAGTTATATTGTGTGTTTTGCTTCTCATTTTCTGAGAAATGTTCATAACGTGTTTTCGATTGTTTAAATTAGTTACGTGGGTTGAGTAGTTCTTTCCAGAGCTCATTCTTCCTTATGTGTCATATTCAAGTTGTAGCTTGTTTGCGCATCAATGGAGTTACATGAAATTTTAGATAGTGTTTGTGGTGGCTTATTGATGGAGCGGTTTGTATAGGGTGAAACAAGATTATTGGACCTATGATTAGTGCGATCGGATTTATATAAGGTATATTAAAGAGCAAATGTCGTTATCCAATTCAGAATGAAGTAATGCTTCTTGTTAGGTGAAAAAACTCCATGATATGTGATTTAGTATATGGTTATGAGTTTCTACAAATCTCTTCCATCATGGTAGTATTGCGAGAGTTGGAAAAAGGCTTATATATGTTATGAGATATACTACGGGCTTCGGGTCAGAGGAAATTTCAGCCATTTTTCTTGGGGAGGATTGCCTAGAGCGGGTGCATCGTGTGATTTCAGTGTAGGAGCATCGTCACGTTGGGTTCAGTGTCTGGTGATTAATATGGTGTTCGCATGTTAGAATATGGTATCATGGAGAAACTCCGGATGCTGGAATTTGGTTCTAAAGGTTGCTATATAAGGTAGCAGGAAGGTTCTTTAGTCTGGATCAAGCTAATGTGCTCAACTGTGTTGTGGTGGAACGGGCAGGTGCACGAGGTGTAAAACAGCGATTTTGGACAACTTCAAAGCACTTCTTGGCACGTTCGAGGACAAACGAATGCATAAGTGGGAGAGAATGTAACGACCCGACTGGTCATTTTGAGCTCTAGCATATCATTCAGCAGTTTAAGGCCTTGAGTAACTTCACTTCAGGTATTATGACTTGCATGTATGGTCGGAATTGAATTTCGGGAAGTTCGAAGTTGATTTGGAAAGAAAATTCTCTTTTCGAAAGCTTTAATTTGGAAGAATTGACTAAGGTGTGATTTTTAAGTAAACAACCTAGGAAGGGCTAATTAAAGGTTCCAACTGGTTCGTACAATGATTTTGGACTTGGGCATATGTCCAGATCGAATTTTGGATGAGCCGGGAGTGTTTGGGGGCGTATTGTGGAAGTTGCCATTTTGGAAAATTTTTATAAATTTGGGTTGAGGTGAATTTCAAAGTTTAGCATTGTTGTTTAGAATTTCGCATTTGGGAATAGCTCTGTATGGTGATTCTGGTAATGGGAGTGCGTTCGGAAGTGGATTTGGAGGTCCGTAGGTCATTTCAGGGTCATTTGACGAAAGTTAGAAATTTGAAGGTCTTTGAGAAGTTTGACCGGGAGTGGAATTTTTTATATCATAGTCAGAATCCGATTCTAGAAGTTTAGTAGGTCCGTAGTGTAGAATGTGACTTGTGTGCAAAATTTGAGGTCAATCGGACGCGATTTGATGGGTTTCGGTAGCGTATGTAGACGTTTGAAGTTCCAAAGTTCATTAAGCTTGAATTGGGGTGAGATTCATGATTTTGATATTCTTTGATGTGATTTGAGGCCTTTATCAGGTCCGTATTATGTTATGAGACTAATTTCTGTGATTGGACGGGGTCCAAGGTGCCTCGGGTGTGTTTTGGAGATGTTTGGGTTGTGTCGGGCTCTTAATTGATGTTTTGGCGTCGTTTCCTAGGATATAAAGTGCATTATATTAGAAAAGAAAAATTTATGTGATTTAATTGAGTCATTATATCCGTACCGTAATTAGGAGCCATAGAAAAAAGAATCGATGAATTTTAAAAGAGTTATGCCCATTTCCGTATCGAACAAAATAGCTGGTTTCTGGTGTGAAAATTTGTTCTTCGCGAATGCGAGAGAGGTCATGTGATGAAGAATATCTGGGTTGACTGGTAAATGTGAAAATCTTCTCTTCGTGAATGCGAAGATCTCCCACTAAGGAGATGAAGAAAAATAGCATGTATAGTGTTTTATATCGAGAATGTTAGTATTTTGGGCATATCTTGAGTTCTAGAGCTCCGTTTGAGGTGATTTTTGTGGCGTTGTTCTTGTATCAACACGGGGTAAATATGTGATCTTTATTTTGATGTTTCTCCATAATTATTTTTGTTGGTTTCTATTTTTATCCGTATTTGGATTGTAAAAATTAGGATTCTGAGCCCCAAAGTTGAAAAATAGTAAATCTTTGATTTGAGGTTCGATTTATGGATAAAATTGGATGAATTTATAGATATAGACCATATGACTTATGATAAATATTTATTTCCAATAATATTTAGAATACGAGCACGTGGGCCCGAGGGTTGACTTCATTGACTTTTCGAACGGAGTTGGGAGTTGTTATAAATTGATTTATTATGAGTATAAGAGTTATTTTTATTGTTTGCACTTTTCTTGACTAGTTTGGAGTGACGAACACGTGTTTGAGGTGTTAAGCAATGTAGGAGCCGGTTATGGAACTTCGGAATGAAGTAAGTCTCCTGCCTAACCCCGTGAGGGGAAAATAACCCCTAGGTTTTGTATATTGATATGTGCTACGTGTTGTCCGGGGCTACGTACGCATGAGGTGATGAGAGCGCGTGTGTAGTTACATTCATGTTATAGTCTGGGTAGGCTTAAGTTCACATCATGCTATAACTGTACTATTTGAGCAGTCCCTCGCCTACTAATTTCCTCTGTTTACATTTCTACTTGAGATGCGGCTTGCTATTGTAAAGACTTTACGAGTTCATAATTAGTCACAGAATAATTTTACTCCTCTTACGGCATGTTCGTGATATATATATTTCATTGAAAGGTTTTTGTTAAAGAAATTAAAACTCATACGTTTATTCGTGAATGTGGTCAAGGACCCCTCAAAGCTTCTTATTCTAATGGGATCGGGCCATTCGCCTTGACAGGATTATGTATTTCACATCTTATGGGATCGGGTCATTTGCCTCGGTAGGATTAATGTACGACACTCTTATGGGAGCGGTCCGTTCGCCTTAGCAGGTTTATAGATGCATTTATGGTTCATGATGTTAGACCCTCGGTAGTGCACAAATTAAATATTTTTTTTGGATCAAGCCGTACGCATCGGCATTTCCTATATCATATTCTCATGGAATCGTGCGTAATAATTTACAAGAAGCCAGTGTATCTATGAGTTTTTCGTGATTTGAATTATGACAATCTATTTTATGAGATTCACTACACCGATATGTGTGCTCCGATTAAAGAGGGAATTTCTAATGGGAAGCTCTAGTTCATTGTAAAGAGGGCAATTTGTATCATGTTTCTTATGCTTGTTTATTTCATTTATTTACTCTGCCTCATTTTTATTTACCCTTTTAATATACCATATATTATTGTACCACTAGTGAGTGCCGATATAGACCCCTCGTCACTACTCCTCTCGGGTTAGGCTAGATACTTACTGGATCCACGTGGATTTATGTACTCATGCTACACTTGCTCCATATTTTTGTGCAGATACATATATGTTTAGTGGCCTTGTGAGAGCAGAGGCATGTATACATGTGGGAATTTAGGTGAGTTGCACTCCATATTATGACCTGCAGCCAACTGAGTCTCCTTTAGAGTATTTATGCGACACCGGGTATTGGGGTAAATATGGGTTGTCATGTACTGAATTATTTAAACTACTATTATTTATTCCATAAATCCCATCTTTTACTATTTAATTGGAGAAACATATGATTTATAAAAGATTGAAATGAGAACAAAATTAAGTAATTATTGTTGGCTTGCCTGACAACGGTGTCTGGTGTCAGCACAATCTTTAATGGATTTTGGGTCGTGACAGTAACAATCAAGATAACCGGGGGCTAGGTTTTTAAAGTCCCTCAATGTACCAATAACGGAGCAACCCACCTCTTTATCCTTCCTATGGTTCAAATTCCTCAAATAATGAGATAGAACATATTGAAAGTGTGTTCAAGAAAATGACGGAAAATAACGCCAATTCGGATGCCCAACTTGCCACATACAACACATTACTCCGCAATTAGAAGTTAAAACGGGGAAAATCTCTCAAGCTCTAAATTCTCGTCCTAAAAGGACACTACCAAGTGACATGGTGGTTAACCCAAAAGGTAGTAACAATATGGGGCATGTCATGACGGTTATCACAAGAAGTGGAAGAGAGGAGAATGAACCCACCTCAAGTGGAAGGTGGCTGGTTGATGATGATCAAGTTATGCAAGAAGAAGATATCCCGAACTATGTTGTTCAACCTAATAAGGAAGTTTGGATTGACATTGATGATAGTGTGGAATAGACTCAAGAGTAAGTGAACCCGTCTAGGGAACATATTATTAACATACTAGAGCCGATAGTGCAAAAGGCTAAGGCACCATTGCTTAAGCCTCCACCTTAATACCCTCAAAGACTTTCCAAGAAAAATGGTGAGAATCAATTTTAGAAGTTCATTCAAATGATAAAGAGTCTTTCAATCAATGTGCCATTAGTCGAAGATTTGGAACGAATGCTCGGTTATACAAAGTTTATGTAGGATCACGTGATAAAGAAGAGGTCGATGAAATTTGAAACCATCAAAGTCACTCATCAAGTGAGTGAAATTGTGCGTTCAACGGATCCAAAGTTAGAGGATCATGGTGCTATCACGATCCCTTATAATTTTGGAAGTGCCGAGTTTGCTAAAGCTCTTTGTGATCTTGGGGAAAGTATCAATATGATGCCCTATTTGGTATTCAAGACATTAGGAATTGAGCAGCCAAGACCCACCTCTATGAGATTGCAAATGGCCGATCGTATCATGAAAAGGCCGTTGGGTGTGATTAAAGATGTTTTGGTCTGGTCGAATAATTCATTCTTCAGGCAGATTTTGTCATTCTAAATTTTGAAGTTGATTATGAAGTGCCAATTATTCTTGGGAGACCTTTCCTTGCTACAGGTAAGGCTCATTGTGATTTTGAAGTCAGAGAACTTACTTTCCGGTTTGGTTATGAAAAAGTGGTATTCCATGTGTGTAAGCCCATACGGTAACCAAATAGCAATGATGTGTGTTCTTTTGTGGACTTGGTGACCGATGTCATTATTGATGAAACAAGCACTACAATCAATGTTGGTGATATGTTGGAGGACGTCTTGCTCAACTTTGATGATGACAAGATGGATGGCTTCATGGAATGAGTGAACTCTTTGCAAGGAATGGGGTAGTACAACTATTTACCTAGGAAATTATCCTTGTATCTTAAAAATATGACGTATCCTACTACAAAGTTTTTGATTGATGATCCACCTACCTTGGAGTTGAAACCATTGCCTTCACATCTTCGGTATGTATTTCTTGGCCCTTTTTATATTTTACCGGTTATTCTTTCCTCTTATTTGACTAACGTGTAGGTAGATTCTACATTGGAACTGATACAAATAAGGAATAAGGTCATTGGGTAGACCTTCGAGGATTGTTGGGGGATAAGCCCCGCCTTTTGCATACATAAGACCAAGTTGGAGGATGGCGAAAAACCATCTATTGAACATCATAGGAGACTCAATGAGGCTATGCAAGAAGTTGTCAAGGAGTACACTATCAAGTGGTTGGATGTAAGGGTTGTCTACCCCATCTCCGATAGTCAATGAACTTCTCTGGTTCAATGTATCCCAAAGAAGGGGGCATGATGCTGGTCACCAATGACAAGAATGAGTTGATTCCTATAATAATAGTGACCGGCTGGAGGGTGCGTATGAACTATCACAATCTCAACAAAGGCAAAAGGAATGATCACTTTCCACTTCCTTTCTTAGATCTAATGCTTGATCTATTGGCCGTCTGTGCTTTCTATTATTTTCTTGGTGGGTACTCAAACTACATATCATTGCTCTGGAAGATCAAGGGAAAACAACCTTTTCATGTCCCTGTGGTACTTTTGCTTTCAAACGGATGCTATTTTGTTTCTGCAATGCACCGTTGACTTTTCAAAGGTGTATGATGGATGTTTTTACGGATATGGTGGAGGACTACCTTGAAGTTTTCATGGATGACTTGGTTGGGGATTCTTTTGATGATTGTCTTGCAAATTTGGACAAAGTGTTGGCTAGATGTGAAGAAACAAATTCCGTGCTCAATTGGGAGCAATATCATTTTATGGTCGAGGAAGGTATCGTCCCTGGCCACAAAATCTCAAGGAATAGAATTGAAGTTGACAAGGAAAATATTGAGTTCATTTATAAGCTTCCATCCCCTACCTCATTGAAGGGTGTGTGGAGCTTCTCAGGCCATGCGGGTTTTTACCGATGCTTCATCGAAGATTTATCTAAGCTAGTGAACCCATTATGCAAGCTTCTTGAGAAGGATGCCAACTATAATTTCAATGATGATTGCATGAGAGCTTTTGAATTATTGGAGCTCAACTCAACTACTCCCATCATCACCGCTCCAGATTGGTGTGTGGAGCTTCTCAGGCCATGCGGGTTTTTACCGATGCTTCATCAAAGATTTATCTAAGGTGGTGAACCCATTATGAAAGCTTCTTAAGAAGGATGCCAACTATAATTTCAATGATGATTGCATGAGAGCTTTTGAATTATTGGAGCTCAATTCAACTACTCCCATAATCATCGCTCCAGATTGGAGCGTGCCTTATGAACTCATATATCATGCAAGTGACGTAGCGGTTAGGTCTGTTTTGGGGCAACGCATCAACAAGATTTTCCATCTGGTCTACTATGCTAGTATGACCATGAATAGTGCCAAATTCAAGTACACTATTACGAAGAAAGATCTCCTTGCTATTGTGTTTGCAATTGTGAAGTTCCGCTCGTACTTGATGGGTGCAAACGTTATTGTCCACACGGATCATGCGGCGCTTTATTTTCTTATATGAAAAAAGGACTCCAAATCTCGATTGTTGAGATGGGTACTCTCATTAAAATTGACATCAAAAATAAGAAAGGAAGCGAAAACCAAGTGGCGGACCACTTGAATCGCTTGGAGGAGGAGGAGGGGAGGCCGCATGATGGCCTTGAAATCAATGGATCTTTTTCCAATGAGCAACTCTTGAAAATTTCAATGAAAGAAGTGCATGGTTCGTGGAATTAGGAAATTTTCTTCTGTGTAATAATTCGGGATGCGTTCTCTTCAATCCAAAGGAAGAATCTCAAACGAGATTGTCAAGATTATTATTGGTATGATCCCTACCTTTTCAGGATTTTTATGGATGTGTTGATTAGGAGATCTATATCGGAAGAAGAGTACGGTGATATTCTTGGGGCTTTTCATTCTTTGCCATATGGTGGTCATCATGGTGGAGTAAGAACGACGGCCAAAAAGCATAGTTGTGGTTTCTATTGGCCTACTCTTTACAAAGATTCTAGTGAGTTAGTGAAGAGATATGATGAATGTCAACAGGCCGGTAGAATTAAAAAATGAAATGCCTCTCACAACCATTTTGGAGATTGATATTTTCGACGTGAAGGGTGTTGACTTTATGGACCCTTTAGGGAGCTCTTGTGGAAACACCAACATCTTGCTCGTTGTGAATTATGTGTCCAAATGGGTTGAGGTTGTGACTTTACCCAACAATGAGGCGAGAAGTGTAGTGGCATTCTTGAACAAGAGTATTTGCACTAGGTTTAGTGCTCCACGTGCAATTATAATCGATTGGTCGGGGGGTCATATTTTTGCAACAAGGCTTTTAATACTTTACTTAGGAAGTATGGGGTTACTCACAAAGTTACGACACCCTTTCATCCACAAGCTGGTGGGAAACTGGAAGTTTTAAACCGGGAGATAAAGAGTATTTTTCCAAAAAGGTGAATGCTTATCGGACGGATTTGTCCAAGAAGCTTGATGATGCATTATGGGCTTATCTAACGGCTTATAAAACACCTATCGGAATGTCTCCATATTGGTTAGCATTCAAAAAAACTTTTCATCTTCTAGTGGAACTAGAGGAGAAGGCAATGTGGGCTTTAAAGAAGTTGAATCTTGATTAGGATGTAGTTGCTAGCTTGAGGGTTGCACATTTGAATGAGTTGGGTGATTTCCGGTACCATGCATATGTGACTTCATCCTTGTACAAACAAAAGATGAAATATCATCATGACAAATACATTTTAAACAAATAGTTCAAGGTGGGAAATCTTGTATTGTTGTTTAACTCAAGGTTGCCGATGATTTCCGGGAAGCTAAAATCCAAGTGAAGTGATCCTTTTGAAATTGTTGGTGTGACGCCTTTTTTTTCATTAGACTTGAAGAACAAAAATAACGAAATATTTTGAGTGAATGGTCAATGGGTGAAGCACTACTTGGGAAAGTTTGGAGACAGCCCCGTGGTGGTGGTCATTCATTTCACTTGAGGGTATTTTGCGTCGTGCCGCGACATTAAATTAGGCTCTTCTTGGGAAGCAACCAATATTCTTTTCCTTTTTCTGTTGTAGTTAGGTGTTATTTATGTTCTAACTTGATTTGAAGTGTGCTACAAGGATGAGTGTGGCTTACAATAAAGGTGGACAAAAATATGGCTAAGTTTAAAAAATAAGCGGATCGCACTTTACTTGTGCAGACCGCGCATTTTTATGTGCCATAATAGAAGAGCATTGCGGCTGCACATTTTTCTTGCGGAATGCACATTTGAAATATAAAAAATACCAACTCTCTGGAGTTTAAGCTTGCCAGTGTGGAGGTCGATATGCGACCACATGTGAAATCTGCGGCTGCACCTAAAAATGTGCGACTGCACTCGCCTTTCTTTCCTTTCTCAAACTATTGGTATAAATAGAATAGTAGGGTTCATTGAACACTTCTCCCTCTCTGAACAAAACATTATTGCTCTGTAAATGTCTTGGAGATTTCAACTGTCTACACACAAAGCCACCTCAATTCGTCACTCATTGCACTCACTTTATCTAGTATGCTTCAATTTCATGTTAACCTTTTGTGTTAGTGATGTTCCAAACGTCAATACCACATAAAAGGGGGAAGGGTGATTTGTGTGGTACCCAATTTTTTGATTTAAAAGTACATGGTTCTTCTAGGTGTTCTAACTACTACTGTTGCGGAATTAAAAGTACAGAAAATAAAGAACACAGAGATTTTTACGTTGAAAACACCTGGCTCAAAAGGTGAAAAAACCACTACCTACTACTCAGTAGGATTTTCTCAAACATCCACTAAAATCAATGAGCCAAAACAGCATTTACAAAACTCTTGTAAACGCAAGGGTTAACTCTAATCCTAGTGTAGCACACAACCTCAACTTGTGCGACTTTCAAGTTAACTCTAACTTGAATACTCAAAGTACCTAATACAATTTCTTCTATGAAAGCTGGAAAGGTACAATATTAAACTACCTACTACAATTGAACTAGAATAAGAATAAACACAATGGAACTGGTTCTTCTATCTAGTTCAACTAGCTTCAGGAGTGCACACTTAAACCTCACGTAAATTTCTTGCAAAATTGCCTTGCTCTTTTGCTCTCAATTTAGCTTAACTTCTGTGTATGTGCAATCTATGTAAAAGAGAACAATCACAGTTATTCAATGAGTTAGTAATTAGAGTTTGATTGAGACTCAATTGTTGATCCTTCATCAAATTTGAGTCCTAGAAAATACAAACTCCAACCCTTATTCTTGATCCGGATTAAGTTCTCTTCACATAAGGAGACTTCATCTCCTCATCCTTTATGCAACCTTTTCGATCAGTTCAGAAGATATTGTTGCTTGATCCTGGAGACTTATATTCTTCACGTGCATATTACATGTATAAGTAGATAACCATTGTGTCTCACATGATGGACCTGGTCCATGACTGATTTCATCTGTCAATCTTCAAAACTTCATATGAACTTTGGCCAACAAATTCCCCCTTTTTGATGATGACAAACTCTGTGCTTTTACTAATCAGAGAAACTGTGGAACTCAACTGAATTATCAACACTTTACTTTCGCAATCTTAACTTATCATTAAGGAACGGGTTTAATTAGGTTATAAATATCACATTATTTCAGAATACAAAGTAAAGCACATTATCACTTCCCCTTTTTGGCATCATTGAAAAGTTGCATATAATGTGAATCCCAGATTTTAATCATTACTCATGGCCACTGAGACAACTGCAAGTGAAATCATGGTTCAGTTAATCAATAATCAACTTGTCAAAAATTTAAATGTTTCTACTAACCAAACGAAGAAAAGAAAGAAAAAACATCCAACCATGAGCAACAAAAACAAAGAAAAGTCTCGAATCTAGGTCACTAAGGGGTTTTTAGACTTGTTCAAATACAAGAAGTGGAAGACCTAAGGCTTTTAGAAATTAGAGGGTTGGGATTGGAGAAGATTAAGCATAGTCTAAAGCATCCCTTCACTCTTTTCCTTTTCCTTTGGTAGCTCAGCTTTCAGGCTATTTCTCTCAATTTTTCGTTCAGCAACACGAGCCTAGAGCCTAGAAATTTCAACATATTTTGTTCCATATTCTTGAACCAAGGCCCTAACCTTGCTGTTCACAGGAGTCTTCAGAGATGAACCAGGTTCAACTGGGGCTATACTGAGGAGATAGTCACAAACCTGCAAAGTTTTGACACCAAAATGCTCCTTGCTGGAAGCCATCTCCCATTTCTTCAAGGGAACATTCAGCCTATCTACAATATTGTTAGTATAAACCCATATGGAGTAGCATGAGCCTTGGAGTAATTGATGACTCTATCCAGCAGCTTGACAATGAAACCAGGCTAATTAATCTGCTTTCCTCTCACAAGGCATTCCAGAAGAACTAAGTCCGTGTAGTTAGCAGTATGCCTTCTTTCCTTTCTGGGTAGCAATCATTTGTTCACAAACTCAAATAGCACCTTGTGCTCAGGCTTCATCTCACTCTTCTGCACAAACCTTGCCTCAAGCACATCTTTAGCAGATTTTGTATCACAAAACTCTCTGGTGATTTAGAGAGCAGTAGGAAGATCATCTAGACAAGGCCACCTCTGCCTAGTATAGTCATCATAATCCTCACTGGGTATGTCCACAATCTTGCCCAATTTAGGTGCATCAAAATGCGCCTTTACTCCCCTCACCAAGTTGGTGACTACCCCATTTTTCACAGTGGAATTAGCCATGAACTCAATCAGCTCCTTCCTGACCAGCCTTCCATACATTTGAAGGACCATATCCTTCCACCCTTGTGCATCTAGGGCATCCACCAATCTTATCATGCTGGGATCCTCCAGGTCTTTCAACAACCTGCCTTTCAAAATATTTCTTCTGCCAAATATGGAAAATCTATCACGTTCTTTCTCAAACTCCTCCTCTTCTTCTTCTCCATTCCATACTTTTTCTTTTTCTTCAGTAATTTTTACTTGTGTCCCCTTCACTGCATACCTGGTTCTTTTGGCTAAGGAGGGTTCAATAGCTACAGGTTTTGAAGACTTCTTTGAAGAATTCTTGGATCCTTTTGGTTTGGGAGTGGGAACCTCCACAATTGTACATCTTTCTTGATGGATGTATTCCATGTCCTCCTCCTTCTCTTGCAGCTTCAGAGCTTTCCACAACTTTTGCTTTTCCCTTCTCCTTCTTCATTTTCCTACTTTCTTCTAAAGCTTTTTGCAACTCTGCCTGACCTTACTCCTAGTAGCTCTTCCCTTAAGTAATGAAGGGAAAATAGACTTAAGAGATGACACTTTACTTTTCTTTGCTGGCTTAGAAGCAATTGGGATCTTTTGGGAAGAAGCCTTGCGCTTCTTTGGATCATAACTGGACCCAAACTTCTTTTATATGTCAGCTACAGATGAACCAGGTTCATCTTGCCACTCACTCAAATGGACAAGACCTTCAACAGCCTCTCCAGAGCCACTTCCCCCTGACTTGTTGCCACCATATTCTACACTACCACAAATAGCAAGAACTTTTTCTTTCTTTTTCTTTCCCCTTCTACTAGACTCAACCCCTTTACATCTTTCACAGAACCAACCAACAGACAAGACAAGTATTTACCTCACCAGGGGTTTCTTGATTTTTGTCAGTGTCAGAAGACCCATGTTCTTCTCCTTTGCTGGCAGAGATGAATGCTTCAGACTTAGAGCTTGATTGAGATTCTTTAGAAGGACTCTCTTTCTTCTGGCTAGCCCTAAATTTTTCATTTAAATCTTTTCTCAGAGAACCAAAAGTTAGAGTTTTTCTGGCCAACATTTTCTGCAGGTGAAACCTAGGTTTTGAGGTTTCACTAGGTGGTGTAGATGAGGACGTATTAGGAGATACTGGTAGGGGAGTGCCTGGATTGTCTTGAGGGTTGGTCATGGTGAAGTATTTCTTGAGAATTTTGGGAATTTTGGAGAGAAAGAGAATGACAAGCATTTGGGTGAGATTAATGACGGTTACAGACTAAAGAGGAGGTTCTGGAGTGTATTTAAAGAGGGATATGATTAAATGCAGTAACAACAGCCTTTTTGCAGTAGTAAATCATGAGTCTAATCGCTTTAGAATTCCGGTCTCTTAGTGATTAATATGCGACGCTAGTTTTTAGGCAAGAATCCCATTTTCCTTAGAGTTCTAGGAGAATGAAACTGGTTCAATGCTCAACGGATAGAATTTCTTGAAGTTTGGTGCAATTAGGAATTTTACTCATGATTGGAAAATTAATATTTCTAATTGTGCAAAGCATAGAAACATACCCGAACTTTCTCATGAGCATATACTGATGTACTAGGTTCTTCAAGTAGAACTTCTCTTGATCATGTCTCAAATGTCAGAATAGAAAAACTTTATAAGATATCAATGAGGAAATATAAACACATGTCACATGATTATACCGATTAGAGTATGAGAATGAGTAAGAATTAGTCTAGATATTTACACAAAGTCAGAACTTCTAACCAATTGTTTTTCATTTTCCCTTTTTTTCATTGCATTCTGAAATGGACCTTTTAGGTGATCTTAATCATCCCTAATTCCAAATTTTTCCTTTCAAAGTTTTCTCTATTTAGTGCTTTAGTGAAAATATAAGCTATTTGCATATCAATAACACAGAATTCAACTGAAATCAATCCTTTCTCATAGTTATCTCTTAAGAAATGGTGTCTAACATCTATATGCTTAGTCCTTTTATGATGAACAAGGTTCTTTGTCATACTTATAGAACTAGTGTTATAACAGAATATTGGTATACATCCCACTTCAGTTCCAAAATCTACCAGTTGTTGTTTGATCCATAGCAACTGAGCATAACAAGAGGCAGCAATAATATATTCAGCTTCAGTAGTAGATAGGGATACTGAATTTTGCTTTTTGGTAGCCCATGACATAAGACATGAACCAAGAAAGTGTTTCAAACTGAGGTGCTTTTCCTATACACTAGGAAACCTGCATATTCAGCATCAGCATATCCTACTAGATTGAAATTACTACCTTTTGGGATACCAAAGACACAACTCAGTGGTGCCTTTCAGATATCTCAATATCCTCTTGACATCAGTCAAGTGATATTCTTTTTGATTTGCCTGAAAACGAGCACAAAGCCTACATTGAAAATAATGTTAGGTCTCTTGGCAGTAAGATACAAGAGTGAACCAATCATACCCCTATACAACTTCTGATTAACTGATGAACCAGGTTCATCAACATCTAATTTAGTGGCAGTTGATATTGGTGTATCTATTTCTTTAGAGTCCTCCATTTTAAACTTTTTGATTAGTTATTTTGTATACTTCTGCTGATGGATCATGGTTCCATTTGGACATTGTTTGATCTGCAAGCCTAAGGAGAATTTAATTCACCTATCATGCTCATTTCAAAATCACACCCCATTAGTTTTGCAAAGTCCTTACTCAACCTATCAATAGTGGCCCTAACTATTATGTCATCAACATATATTTTCACAACAAGGACGTCTTTACCTTTTTCCCTTAAGAATAAGGTACTGCCAATTTTACCTCTTTTGTAACCATGCTCCAGTAGGAATTTTGATAGGCATTCATACCAAGCTCTTGGGGTCTACTTGAGCCCATATAGAGCTTTGTCTACCTTGTACACATGCTCAGGACATTCCTTGCTTTCAAATCCTGGATGTTGTTACACAAACACTTCTTCCTTGAGGTGGCCATTCAGTAAGGCACTTTTGACATCCATCTGTTGGAGAGTGAATTCCATGTGTGATGCAAAGGCTATGAGGAGTCAGGTTGCCTCTAGTCTTGCAACTGGAGCAAAGGTCTCATCATGGTCAATGCCTTCCTCTTGGCTGTAGCTTTGAACCACCATCCTTGCCTTGTTTCTTGTAGTTGTTCCATCTTCATCAAGTTTGTTGCTGAAGTCCCATTTTGTGCCAATGACTCATCTGTCCTTGTGTCTTGGAACTAGATGCCAGACTTGACTTCTTTCAAATTGGTTGAGTTCATCATGCATAGCATTGACCCAATATGCGTCCTACAAAGCCTCAACAATATTTTTTGGTACAATAAGAGATAGAAAAGCATCAAATGCACATATATTCTATAGTTGAGAACTTGTTTTGACTCCAGATGTTGGATCAGTAATGATGTTCGTAATGGGATGAGAACTTTGATAATTGTAGGATTTCACAACCTACTGGTTTCTACTAGTTGTTTCTCCTATGTTATGTTGCTCAGGAATAGGTTCATGGACAGGTTCTTTTAGAGAATTCAATTCAATTTCTCCCTGATTAGTTCCCCCTGTCAGGTTGCCCTGAGTGGAAGAACCTGTTCCATCAACTATTCATTCTTTTGATGTCGCTTTGATTTACGCTGTAGATTCAGTCAATTCTTTTATCAGTCCAATGTCTTTATCTTCATGTTACTGTCGCTCAGAAAGAATGGTAGTTCATCAAATACAACATGCACACTTTCTTCTACACACATAGTTCTTTTATTGAATACTCTATATGCCTTGCTATGTGAAGAATATCCTAAGAATACTCCCTCATCACTTCTGGGATCAAACTTACCTAGGAAGTCTTTTCCATTATTGTGCACATAGCACTTGCAACCAAATGCCAAGACCGGATATGTTTGGTTTTTTCCCTTTAAGTAACTCATAGGGAGTTTTCTCAAGAAGAGGTCTATTCAAGCATCTATTAATTATGTAGCATGCAGTGTTTATATCCTCTGCCCAGAAGCTGTGAGATAATTTACTAGAAAGAAGCATGGTCTTTGTTCTTTCTTTCAACTACTCCATTTTGCTGAGGAGTCGTAGGGGCAAAGAAGTTATGATCTACACCATTTTCATCATAGTATTCAGCAAATTTTGTATTTTCAAATTCATTTCCATGATCAAACCTAATGGATGCAAGTTGATTTCCTAATTATTTATGAGTTTTTCTAATAAAATCAGTAAATATTTCAAATTTTTTATCTTTAGATGTCAGAAATAGTACCCAAGTAAATCTAGAATAATCATCAACAAACACCATTATATATTTCTTTCCACATCTGCTCATGGTTCTCATTGGACCATAAAGATCCATATGAACCAGTTCCAACGTATTGGACTTACTTACTATTTTCTTGGATTTGAAGGATGACCTTACCTTCTTTCCCCTTGCACATGCCTCACAAACTTTGTCTTCCTTGAACTTGATATTAGGTAACCCTATCACCAAGTTTTTTGAGACTAATTTATTTAGCTGATTTAGACTGGCATGCCCAAGTCTTTTGTGTTACAGGAGAGGGTAATTAACTAACACACTTAAGCAAGTGAGTTCATTTTTTGAAAGAGTTAACAAATCTACAATGTAATATTGTTAACTCTTTTTCCCTGAAAAACAATCTTGTCTGTGGTAAGGTTAATCACAAAGCATTTGGTAGAGGTGAAAGCTACAAGGTTACCTATGTCATGCAGTTGTGACACACTTATTAAGCTATATTTCGAGACATCTATCAATTAGACATTCTCAATAGAGTGAGAGTCTATCTTACCTACCATTCCAACCCCAATGATCTCACATTTCTTTCCATTACCAAAGGAACTGGTCCTTGTTCCAAGTTATATGTTTTGAGCAGTCACTGTCCATATACCATATTTGTATACTCCCTTTCACCTGGACATGTAAAAAGAAATCAGGGGTTAGTTTTAGGAACCCAAACTAGTTTGGGTCCTTTTTATGGGCAAAAGGATGAACCAGATTCTTTCTTGCCAAACCAGCAGCTTGTGTTTCTCTTGAATAAAAGGTTTGTTCTTTTGACTGGCCTTTTCTTTTGCATTGCATTCATTTTTTTAATGACCAATCTTTCCACAGTGTCTGCATATATTCTCAAGAAATGTGAGGTACTTGTTTATAGGGTCCCATTTTGAAGCTTGGGTCCCATAACCAAGTCCTCTTTTGTTGCTACTATGATGCTTTTACAACCAAGAAAGTGCATCAGAAACCTTGTTCCATTTGCAATTCTGTCTAGTTCATGTTTCACTTTCCTAAATCTTCTTTTAGCACTTTGATTAATCCATCTTTCTTATACAACTCATCTTTCAATTTTCCTAAATTTTCTTCTAGAGTGAGATATGAGTGAGCAACCTTCTTCTTCCTATTCGTATTTTCGGTTTTAAATTTTCAAATCTAAGTTCTATGACACTATTATCGAGTTCAAGAACCTGGTTCTTCAACGCGGCATTTTTGTTATCACTCTCATCAGCCCTAGACTCTAGACTCTTGTATTTTTATTTTAAGATCACACACTTCCTAGATAGAACATCCTTCTCATTGTCTCAGACTCATCAATGAAGTTTAATAATAGCTCAGCTAACCTTTCTTTAGACAAAAAATTAATCTTGTCTTTGAGATGCAGAGTACTTACCTCTTGCTCATCATCTGATTCTTCGATGGTCATAAGATATTGCTCTTCTTCAGCTTCATCTTCTTAGTCTTCATCAGAGGTTTCTCCCAAAGCAGCAACCATAGCCTTTGTTGAACCTTTGTTCTTTTTTGGTTAAACATGTTCCTTCTTCTTATTCTTCGTTCAGCCCTTTCTTTATTCCACTCAATTTCCAATTGAGGGCAATTCTTGATCATGTGGTCAGTCTTACCACACTTATAGCAGCAGTCATTGCTCTGCTTCTTAGGAGCTCTTGACTTGTTGAAGGTTGTACCTCTTGATGAACCTTTTCCTATCATCGAGTACTTTTTAAAATCTCTAGTGGTCATAACCATTTCATCATCTTTCAGATCTGAACCTTCTGCAATTTTATGAGCTAGGCTTCTCTCCTTCTTGGGTGTATCCATCTTCCTGGATTGCCTTCTTAGT
Organism: Nicotiana benthamiana; assembly: GCA_034376525.1. Lineage (NCBI taxonomy): Eukaryota > Viridiplantae > Streptophyta > Magnoliopsida > Solanales > Solanaceae > Nicotiana > Nicotiana benthamiana. Next base: position 31,721,511 of record CM067337.1, read on the forward strand.
TTATATGCAGTAAGATTTCAAATTAGTTCATCCAGTCTGAGAGTAGCCATATTCTTGGATTCCGGAATAGCAATGACTTTGCTTTCCCAGGAAACTGGAAGAACTCTTGTCAAGATTTTCTCAACCTTATCTTCTTCAAGAATAATCCTACCAAGAGACTTAAGTTCATTTGTCAGTATAGTGAACCTAGTATACATCCATTGGATAGTTTCTCCATCCTTCATAGAAAAATTCCCATATTAAAAATACAATTGTATCCTTTGGATCTTTTCACTTGAGGTGTTCCATTATGATCCACTTGCAAAGTGTCCCATATATCCTTGGTAGTAGTACAACTTTGGATACTAATGTACTCGTCTGGACCTAGTCCACATATGAGCCATTTCTTGGCCTTAGCATTTTTCTCCAACTTCCTCAAGTCTTCAGCAGTGCAGTCATCCCCTGTTTTTAGCACATCCACTTCTTCCTCATTCTTCTTTGTGGTTGCTAAAGTACCATAAATGATTATGTCACAGAGTTCATAGTCTTCTCCTATGATGTGATCCCTCATCCTGTTCTTTAACCAAGAGTAGTACTGTCCATTGAACAGTGGAGGCCTGGCAGTAGACTTCCCTTCCCAATTCCCAATTGGAGCACTCATGTTGATCTTTTCCTAAGGTGTTAGCCTCCTCAAAGACAACCCGCTCTGATACCAATTGATGTTCCAAACGTCAATATCACACAAGAGGGGGGTTGATTTGTATGGTACCCAATTTTTTGATTTAGAAGAACCTGATTCTTCTAGGTGTTCTAACTACTACTGTTGAGGAGTTAAAAGTATAGAAAATAAAGAACACAGAGATTTCTATGTGAAAAACATCTGGCTTAAAAGGTGAAAAAACCACAGCCTACTACTCAGCAGGATTTTCTCAAACATCCACTAAAATCAATGATCCAAAACAACATTTACAAAACTCTTGTAAACCTAAGGATTAACTCTAATCCCAGTGTGGCACACAGCCTCAACCGTTGCGACACTTTCAAGTTAACTCTAACTTGGATACTCAAAGTACCTAATACAATTGCTTTTATGAAAGCTGGAAAGGTGCAATCTTAAACCACCTACTACAATTGAACAAGAATAAGAATAAACACAATGAAACTGGTTCTTCTATCTCGTTCAAGTAGCTTAAGGAGGGCACACTTAAATCTCACATAAATTGCTTACGAAATTTCCTTGCTCTTTTGCTCTCAATTTAATTTAACTTCTGTGTATGTTCAATCCCTGTAAAAGAGAACAATCACAGTTATTTACAACAACAACAATAATCCAGTATAATCCAACTTAGTAGGGTCTGGGGAGGGTAGTGTGTACGCAGATCTTACCCCTACCCTTGGGTACAGAGTCTCAATTGCTGATCCTTTATCAAATTTGATTCCTAGAACAATACAAACTCCAACCATTATCCTTGATACAAATTTAGTTATCTTCCCATAAATAGACTTCATCTCCTTATCCTTTATGCAACCTTTTTGATTAGTTCAGAATAAATTGTTGCTTGATCCATGAGACTTATCTTCTTCACATGCATCTCACATGTATAAGTAGATAATCAATGTGTCTCACGTGATGGAACTAACCCATGATTGAGTTCATTTGTCAATCTTCAAAACTTCATCTGAACTTGGGCCAACAATTAGTTTTTTGTATATTTTTTAGTTCTTTTTAGGCTATCTATTATTAGAATTCCATTATGTGTCCATGTGGGGTTGATCTAGACTGTGTCACCATGATACATGCTCTAGTGGGATTGGGTTCATAAAATTTCATGTTATTACAATGTTTTCATGTATATTTATATAAGAAATTGAAAAATCTAAGTTGAAAATATTGTCTGCTCGTAATGTTTTGAAATATATGGCTGCACATGAAATTGTACGGTCCGCAAATTTGGATGTTTTGCAAATCATTGAGGAAAGAATCTGCGGCCGCAATTTATAATGTATGGACCGCAGATTTCCCTTTGAGGCCTCAAAGTAGCCCATTCTCTCTCATCGGAGAATCTTCATTTTTGAGACTGAAAAGTGCAGCCGCAAGTCAAATTGTGCAGACCTCAATTTTCCTTTGCGGTCGCAGATTAGTCATTTCTCTGTCATAAGCAAGTTCGTATTTTTAGGACTCGGATGCAAGCAAAAATATGTGGACCGCACTTCCATTCTGCGAGCACACATAAAAATTTGAGGACCGTAGATCTCTTATCCTGCAGACATGTATTAACTTCATAACCCCTCTCTGTCAAGTGTTTCTCTCCTACCTACATAAGTCATATATGTGTTTGAACAAAGAATTGTAGTAACAATTTCTCTTCTTTTGTACAAACAATGGTTCGATCAAGAGGCCGAGACGACACTTCAAAAGGTCGAGGTGAATCTTCTCGGGGTAGAGGTAGAGGTACCTTGCCCCTTGGCCAGCCAAAGACAATCAGGAAGAAAGCAACATCCGACAAAAAGACATGTGCAGACCACTCCGAGTTGAGCTCCTATGTCTTGTATAAGAAGGTATTAGAGGGAAACTCAAACTCTGTTCAAGAAGCACAGACGGCCACATAGTCGAGGCCACAGGGGAGATATCAGCTTAGGGATGACTCGTTTTCATCTCACAATACCTCCAAGGGATCGGAGAGTGCTAGCTAGGCTTTTGAGCCATCAGCTACACCAGTCCCTGAGGCACAGGTTATACGTGACATCCCGATTACCGCAGAGCGGGAGTTTTTAAAACTACAGGTCTGGAGTGGTCAATGAAAAAGGAGGCTTGGGAGGATCGATTTTCGGTTTGGTCACCTTCACTAGTTTTCGTATGTGGTGGCAAGTGAGGTCATTGACTATAGAGCGCCAGTTTTATTAAAAGATTTTAAAGACATACAAGTCGACAATATTGAGGCAGCTTAAAGCATAAATAAGTTTGGTGTGGTTCACCGAGAGAGTGGAGGATGCCAAAGAGTACCTCATCTGAGAATTTTGTGCCAATGTTTCTCATATCAAGAAAGGGACAAAGGTGACCAAAGTACGCAACCTCAAAGTTAGGTTTGATCAGCATATGCTAAATGCATACTTGGAATTCGAGGATGTTAAGCCAAAGGAGCGTCTGGAGAAGTGTGCAATGACGTATGATGCCCGACTTTGGCTGGCTGAGATCTTAGCACCACCAAGTTCACCACCACCATAGATTGTTGCTGGGGTTCCCATTCAGTAGAGTACTTTGAGTTTTGAGGCAAAGGGATGGCAAACATTTGTTTGTATCCGATTGGACTATGCCAAAAAGAGACTCACTTTCCTTTTCCTCGGGCAGTTCCTATGGCTTCCATTATGGCCGAGTAACTAATCAATGTCGGTGCTGTGATATCGACCAACATTTTAGTGATTCCACGACAGGATAACTCATCGTACCCTTATCTCAACACTATCACCGAGTACCTTACCGATGCAAGGTAGATTCGAGAGATTTCGGCACCAAAGTAAGGTGAAGAATCCCTTTGATTGGTATTCACTAATGGATGTGAGCAACCAAAAAAAGAAAGACAAGCCTTCTACCACCACAGGACAATATGATGAGCTAACAGTGGTAGCTTCTGAGATAGCTGATCTTCCATCTACCTCTGTTGAGTCTTCAACAAGTGCCCCTAATGTGCCTCCACCATCATCCTTAACTCCTACCACAGCCCCTAAAGCAGCTTTAAAGACAATGCCCATGCTCACAGATCCTCTATCTGCTCTACGAGTCTCCTAGACATTGACGAGTCTCAACAACTGGATGTAGACAACTACTTCTAAGCTGTATGGATTATCCAGTACTATTTTAGCGCAGTCTACTTCACAGGCACCACAGCCTCCTTCTGACATTGATGAGATGCTGAAGAAGATTCTGGACAACCAAAAGGTGAAATCTTAAGTTTTTCTTGGAATGAGAAGTGATTGCAGACTTTCCTTGACCCGTTTGAGCTTTCTATTGCCAAACAATGTCGTTATTCCTAGTCAACCCCATTTGAGCCTCTAGCCTTTCTCATTTGACAACCGTGTTATAAGCCTTTACCTGTTTTGTCGTGACCCTCTCTTGAAACCCGGACTTTTCTTTTCACTCTTGTGAAATAAGTGGCTTAAAGCATAAGTTTGGGAGACATAAGGAATCTAAAAAAAATATCAAGGAACAAAAAGAGAAAAGAAATGATATCTATGAAAAGATAAGGCAAGAAAAGAACAAAAAGAAAAATGCAAAAATGTGAATAAGTGGAAGAGTTGATGGATTCAAAAAAAGGTAATGATCCCTAACATGAGCAATAAAAAAGGGAGAACAAAAATGAAATGAACAAGAAAGAGTGATGTTAAGTCTCTTTAGTCCCTAATGAAAAGGTGCCTTTAAGAATTGGTAATCGTGAGCCGAGAAATGAAAATGTGGGGTGCTTAAGGAATGGTGTAACCACCAAAATTTATGGTATCCTACCCTAATCCAAAAGCCTCCACTACAACCCAAAAGAGGTTCAACTTGATTTCGAACCGAGTGAGCTTACATTAGCGGTGATCTACATGAGGGGCAAGCCTATGGTACTTGAAGCCACACTTGTATATTCTCTTGTGAGAGATGAGTGAATCTTTCTTGAATATTAAGATTGAGTGACAACGCTTTAAGTGAGCTTGGAAAATGGAAAATAGAGGAGGAAGAGTTTGAAATCCACCATGATCTACATGATAGAACAAGTGTCACTGATGAGTAAAGTTAATTCTTGAAGCTCAAATGTAACATTAGAATTATATGTTCATGAATATTTGACTTTTCACCTTATTGATAATGCATGATTAATGTGGGTATTTATTGATCCCAACTGAAGATAAATGGCTCACCATTGACTCACTGAAATGACCTTTAACTTCGAGGAGGTGCGAACTAATTTGTTTGCTTGAGGACAAGCAAAGACTTAAGTTTAGGGGAGTTGATAAGTGTGAATTTTGACTACTTATTAGCACCTTTTTGCTTTTGTTTTAGTCCGAAAATATTGATTTATGTTCCCAAAACTAATGAAAGTGTGCAAATTGAAGGAACGTTGGAAGTTTGGGCCCCCATGATGAAATTCAACAAAGAAGGAGTATTCCGACTTACAAGGAAAGAATGAGCACATAACTTAAGAAGTGCGGTCCGCATAAGGATTTCTGCGACCGCGGATATGGACTGCAGAATTCCCTTTGTGGCTGCAGAACAAGTGAAGAAGCCCAGCAGAGGTTTAGCTGATCTGCGAACCGCACATGATTTATGCGGCCACAGAACAAGGTATGCACTGACAAATGATTCAAAGTTCAAAGTATGCGCAAATGACAAAGACCTGAAGCCTTGCCTAAAGTGCGGCCCGCACAAGAATTGTGCGATCACAGAAGATGCTTTACACCCACAAACCAGAATTGTGCAGCTGTAGAATCCAAGACCGTGTCAGTTGAAGAAATTACTGACCACACACGGAATTGTGCGGCCATAGAACCTCCCGAGTAGAATTTTTATCAGCAAATTTTGGGCCAATATAAATAGATGAGAATCATATTTTTAGTTCAAGCTACTATTGCCGTTGTATTTGTCGCACCCCTTTTTTCTCGTGAAATCGGGTTTATGACATTTGGGAGGATAGCTCGTTCCCTTTTTGGGAATTGGGTTTGGAATTGATGAGTCGCCACGTAATGATTAAAGTGTATTAGGACACTAAAGAAGATTTTGAGTTGTAAAGCCAGAGTTTGGGTAAGAGTTAAAAATTATCTCGAGGGAAAGGTGTTAAGGCACCCCCCAAGATCCACTAGTGTGGTTCCCGGCCATATTACAATTGTGACTTTAACTACAAGTAAGCAAATAGAGGTATCAAATAGAAAGGGATTCTCACATAACGTTACAAGTAAATTGAAATTTTGAAGAAATATAAAGAAAGTAGAAATCTTAAAGAAATAGTTTGAATAGTTCCAAAAAAAAAGTAAACAAGTAGAGCGGAAGGGGTCCGAGGTTTACAAACAATATGGATCACATCAATGCAATACCCGAAAATCACTCCTCAGAAGAGGGGTTGCACGTGGTATTAGCGCATCAGTCATCATGTCCATATCTACACTTTCCTACCCCGTTAAGGTATTAAAGCGTAGACTGGTGTAGGTACTTATTGCATGTTATTACCCGTCCCGATACTATCAGTCCCAGAGGCATTTGGGACTACTAATCCTAAATGAGATGGAGTTGTGGGCTTTTCATAGTTTAAAAGGATAAAATTTTAATGCGACAAACAAAAACACATAAGCAGTTAGGGGGAGACACATAGCAGTTTAAAGCTCAAACAAGCCGTCCCACTTAAAGAAGAAAATTATTTAGCATGATTTCAAATACTAGTTATCATCTGAATTGAATTTAAAGCGTTAGGACGAGTGGATTTGTCACATATTTCTCAGATGAGAAGTCTGAATTAGGCCTAGTGTGGTTGTAGTTTATTAAAATCTGACACGGCTAATTAATTACCTAATGGTTTTGCTAGGTGAGACCTATAGGAATGATATCTAACAATGCAGAAGGCGTACTGATTTTAAAGAAGGATTACTGGCTTTAAAACCAAAATTGTGTAGATGTTAAACGGCATTACTACTGATTTTGGTCTTGTAGATGAAATAGACGAATCAGATTCAACTGGTTATTCACATAGACATGGTATCTAGAATGAAGCTGATTATCATTTAACCTATGATTGTTTGCCTAATGATAGATGAATATGCAGAAATACAGAAAACTTATAGGCATGATCTCTATATGATATGCAATAGTGCAAAACTTATAGGCATGATTTCTAATGATATGCAGAAATGCAGAAATGCCGAAAACTTATCGGCCGAATTTCTATATTTGATATGCATAAGTGCAGAATTTGTAAATAGACAGGATTTCTATATGATATACATAAGTGCAGAACTTATAAGTAGGATTTCTATATGATATGCATAAGTGCAAAATTTGTAAATAGACATTTCTATATGATATGCATAAGTGCAAAATTTGTAAATAGGCATTCCTATAAGCATGTTGTCTACCCATATGCATACATAAGTGACCTTCCCCTTTTCACTATAACTCCCATAAGCAATTACAAATTATTACGGACCAAAATGAATTAGAAAAAAAGTAAAAAAATACAACAAAAATTCAAGCTACAACCAAACAGCCTAATTCAGACTCAATGTCTAACAATATAAGATAAACCAACTTCTGAGATCAAATTTTCAAAGCCTTTCTCTTATTTGGGATGTATCAAAGTTTCCAAGAGCCTCAAGGGGACTCCGGGAAGTGCTTACACCCCAAATACATTGCAGACTTAGAATATAGTACAGTGTAGAAAGGCCAACCCTAAAATGTCCAGTTTCAGAGGGAACTCAAAGTCCCAAGGCACGGCTCATAGGAGGGAGCAAAACTTAGAGTCTAAGAATAAGTGTAAGTGCATTGAGGGGGGTTAGGGAAGGCCATGTCAGGATGGTTATTATATATATATATATATATATATATATATATATATATATATATATATATATATATATATATATATATATATATATATATATATATATATATATATATATATATATATATATATATATATATATATATAGGTAGTTTTCTGAACACCACACTCCCGGAGTATATGCGAGAGTCATAACCGAGGGTTTAGAGGTTGGATTAGAGATAACGATATCTCGGGTGCAATCTAAGTGAACTCTAATTCAAATCTAGCTAGCGTAGCTTGAGAGTGTCTAGTAAATTATCATAATTTCTTGAGAGAAATTTATGATAGCTTGAGAGTTCATAATTGATAGAGGAAACTAAGTCAACACTATAAGAAACATACAACCAAGGAACTCAACGACGGGGGAAATCATAACTCTAGACCTGCTTAATTTAGTCTCCAACCCTTTGTTTCGTCAGTTAATAATTTTACTGCTTTGTAGTATTTGCTAATTAATTAGTTAAAAACATAAATCGCAATCTTTATAATTTAAAAAAATTGTTGAATCTTGTCTTCTTCGTAAGATTAAACAGATACAGCTAAGCCTTAGTTCTATGTGGGATTCGACTCGGGACTTTTAGACAGGATTATATTTACAGCGACCGCTCATCCTTTTTAGGGCTAATGTTGGGCGTGATTAGTTACCTGCCTAGGAGACTTATGTACCATAGAGAAAAGAGATAAACTTTGTGGTTTATTAGATCAATCAACAAGTCATGTTAATTATAGATCTAATAAAAACTAAAAGATTGGTTGAGAAAATCTCCACAGACGGCGCTAGCGTGTGTTTGACCCAAAATTTAGATCTAGGTTTAAACAATTAGATTTTCTAATAAAATAAAGTTAATCTTAGCCAATACTAGTATCCAAAAGATAGATTAACCGATTTTGTAGCGAGATATCATTGATACTATTGAGTAGCAATAAATGGCGACAATAATGTTATATTCAATTATCCAAAAATAAAGGAGGTAGTAGTAAATAACAATAAATAGTAATGGATGAAAATTATGTCAAATAAAGGCATGTGAGTCACCCGGAAATGGTAAGATTCTTTAATATTGTTTTTGAAAAGATAAATAATTGACAAGCCTTTGAATATTCTGATTCTCCGTGGATCGTGGGAGAAAAGATAGACAAAGATCTAAAGAAAATGTGAACATTGTATGTGTATGATAAAAGCAAGAATTTTCAGAGAATGTTAATGTATTTTTTTTAACAAGAAGTGTCAAATCCCCCTAATCTCCTCCCCCCTCCCCCTCCCCCCCGCCCCCCACAGCTACATATCTTTCTATTTATAAGGGTACATGCGCCACAAAATCTCTAATAGTATAGATGGGAGAAATATTCACTGGAAAATTCTCAATAAAATCTTATTTCTAAAACTAACTATTATTGCTCTGCTAAAGGGAGTGCTCGTCCTCGTCTTCGACCCTCGTTGAGTCCTTGCCTCAACTTCATCCTCCGTTGGGATCAAATTGATGATACGTGACGGCCTTCAAAGGCTTTTTTAATACTGGTTAGGGCCACATATAGTTACGACAATATTTAGCCCCTACAATGTGTAGTTATAAATATTAACGTATATCTACAATCTATCACAAATTGTCTATGAGTTACAATATATTAAACAACAATGAATCAAACTATTTAGAGATCCACTTGGTTGTCTTAGAGGGTAACTTATATAGTATTGCAATAAATTTTCTTTGCATAAAAAATATTATCTATTCAATTAATCATTTGAGATTGAAACAACTGATAATTGTTGAATGGTATAATGATTCACCCTAATCTCATTCTATCTGGTAGTTTTCTCTTGCACTAAGAATTACTGGCATTTCATAAGCATGTACCAACCAAAGAGTAAATCCATACATTTGAAATGAAATTAAAAGAATGGGGTGGTTTCTTTGTCAACCAACTTGGAATGATGAACTTGGGCTGGAAATCAAAAATTTGGAAATGAAAGACCACTGACCAGTTTTAGAGAATACTATCGAATGGGTAGTCCATTTTGTTGCTAAAATTGGAATATTAACCTAAAACGACATTAACAAGGATCATTCTAATTCACTGTTCTGTTTCGATTAGTTTCTGATAATTTTTGCGTTTGTCTCATGACACACATGGTGTTTTGAGATAATGACATACAAAATGACGTTAACACTTGTACGGATATGTATGTGTTTCTTCGTGGTTGTTTGCGGCAAAGTACACTTATAATGCACTTCCTTTTATTGGTTGCTTGTAATTAATTTATTAGTGCTCCATTTAATGAGGAAAAAAGTTATTACCAATATTACTCCATCCGCTCAAAATGAATGTGAAATTTGGAGCTAGAGGGTTTCAGTTATTAATTCTTCAACTTCTATTGAACAACATTTACTAGTCCAGAAACTACATAAATGTGTTAGTATAAATTACTAGTTCTTATGCTAAATGTATGTTTAAAAATATATGAAAAATTATGATTAGGAAAAATATAATCTCTAAGTACTAATAGGATATTGAGTCTATCATTCATAAATACGACCAAAGGTAGTGGTCGCGACGTTGTATGTATGTCTGAATTCTTAATTAAAGGTTTCGAGTTTGAACCCCAAATAAAATTGCTTATGGTACGGAGCACTTTACCTTCCAAAGTGGGACTTCAATCCAAATTATTCAAGTTCAAAAGGGAGTGTTAAATTATTGGGTGAAAAACTTATTCTGGAAAAAGAACGACGAAAAAAATTACTTATTAGTATTTACACTAAGTAAATGAATATTAGACATATGTCTGATGGATTATAATAAGCAGCGGAAGCAATTCCAATATCAAAATCACATGTAATCTAGACAACTAGCATAAACGAGATTTCACGGGTTACCTCTTGAAGCGTGAACATATCTCTTCTACCACGTGAGCCTTCTGTTCCATAACTTCTCAATGGAATCTCCATCACCCGCACAATCGTGATCTTCCAACGTTCCACGGTCTTCTATTGTGTTACCCAAATAATTACCGGAAATAGCAATTTTGTATGGGCGAAATTTCTAGAAAAACTTGGCTGAAAATGTCAGCCACCATATCTTTTTCCTTCTAGGTGGAAAACCTTATGTATTTATAGCACAAGTTTTAAGGGTTAAGACCCTTTTTCCAAAATCTGTTGAGTTTTCTTTTCCACCAGAAAAAGGATTCCTTTATTTCCTATTATTTAGGCACAATAGAGACCATAGAATTTAATAAATAAGGCTTCCAATTATGGAATTAATTTATGATTTTCGAAATTAATATCTACCATAATTAATTACGAATTATTCCACTAAAAATTCATAATTGCATTCCTTATTCAATTTCGAAAGTCATCCATTAAATCTTATTTAACTCCCCATGTTAGATTCAGATACGAATCAATTAAATTAAATTACTGACAATTTAATTTATTGATTATTTCCTTTAGACGTTCGCTTAACTTATTTCATGTGTCGGATACAAAATCCACCGGACGGGTTTACACATGAAAATTTATAAGCTTTCATAAAGGTATATCATCAATCTCTAAACCGAGACACGGATTCCGTCAACTAACTATTACTTCGCCAATATACATTATTATTATTCAATTTACCATGCATATTGACCCACGAAAGAATCCTGCCTTTTAATAAATCAAAACAATAATACTATACACAGCGAATAATAATTATATCAAGATTAAGAGTATAAGTACATTTAATGTCTAGAGAGGTTATTTTATTATGTCAGAATAAAATACTTATCTCTACCTGGTTCGTTCAATACATACAAAATATACTAGCACAAGAAGCTGCAATTAAACCATTCCCAATACCAAGATAAATTATATTTAATTTTGTGCTACAATCATTCCTGATGGTTTGTCCAATTCCATCATTAGATTGTGAACTCAAACTTTATACTTATAAGAACCGATAATTTAATCTTCCGTGTATAAGCTAAACTCTATACTCAAGAGTTATTCAAAAAATAAAACAAATATCCATCTCTTATTTTGCCCAGAAACCGAAATTAATTCCTTCTATCAAAGTACATATATTGCATCATTAAAATTAATTCTTATCACTAAAAATAATTTAACAAGTAATACGATCAGTTGCATAAAATCATTGTGGAGTTGAGATAAAAATATTAAATAGATCATAATAAGTCAAAACACTGAATAGTAAAATTCAGACTGCATTCAATATTTATATACATACATGCATCTGGAATAATAAATTTCGATGGGAAAAGAATCATTCATGCAAAGTATATTATATAATGCAAGAATTATACAATCCAAAAATAAATAGAAGCAACTCAGATGCAGAGCATACTATTATTTTCAGTCAATTGTATATAACTTTTCAATACAAAAATTTCAAACACACTACACATATATGTCATGCATCTTGAATAGCAATTTCGATGGGAAAAGAACTATTCATGCAACATACATATGCAATGCCAGATTATTCACTCTAATAATTAAAACAGACCCAACTCGGATGGAGAGTATACTGTTAATTTAAGTCAAGTGAACATCATTTTTAATAGCTCTAGTTCCATTGAACCAACATGTATACTCAGATGGAGAGTGAAGTACACGATATCAATTACTAGTATTTCACCTAATGGGCTTATAATAAATTTATCCGATATGAAAGAAGACCTAAAGTCAACGCGTAAATTTATTACTCACTTGAAATTAATAGTGAAAGACCATAGAAATATAATTTTATCACCATTTAATCATGATTATATTTTAATTACAAAATTGATTTAACCCTTAAACTCAGATGGAGAGCTAACATAGGTTGACAATAACTAGTAATTATATCCAGTGAGTTCATAATAAATTTATCTGATATGTAGGAAGACCTAATGTCAACGCGTAAATTTACTATTTCACTATAAATAAAAAAAATGAAGACCATAGGGGTTAATTCTTATCACCAATTTATCACAACCACAAACTTTTCTCCGAGTATTAAGTTTCACAATTTTAAAAAAATGCTCAATACCCATTTAAACAGTCTTAAAATACTAAAATTTATATTTTACACTGCATAGCAGTGATTATTGTTCATTGAACTGTTTCTGATAAATCTACCAAATTTCATATCAATCGGAGATTGTTAAAGTCACAATCTCCAAAAGTTGCGACCAAATTTAGAAAATTATCATTTTAAGCATTTTTAAGAATTTAAAATATGACCTGTATTTTTTTTATCATATATCAATTCATGAAAATCAACATGTGTTATCATGTTCCAGATTAGACATAAATGAAATGATGGAAAGAATGACTTTTCGTATATAAATCACATTTTAATCCGTCAAACCTCCAAAAAACTCATTTAAACGATCCTGAATCGTCAAAATATAATGTGACTCACTGCAAAGCATTGATTTTTTCTTAAATGACCGTTTCCGATGATCCTACCGAATTTCAGGTCATTTCGAGATCTTGAAATTCATGATTGCCAAAACTGGACCAAATTCGGATAAATTATTTTTGGCGTAGTTAGGATTAAATGCATGTGATTTGCATTCTTCATATATATCATATCAAGTTAAATCACATATTTCAGATTTAACACAAATATAGCCTATATATAATGAATAATTTTTCATATTAATAACAAATTCAATTTAATAAACTGCTTGAAAACTCATCTAAATGACCTCAAAATACCAAATAATAACATGATTCACTGCATAGCAGTGAGTTTTTCTCACTAGATCATTTTACTGAACCCACCAAGTTTCAGGTCAATCAAAGTCCGTGAAATTCATGACCACCAGCCTGTAACCAAACTAGGAGAATAACCGTTTTAAGTAGTCTCATGAATTAAAATAAATATGATAGTGATTTTCATTCTCCTTATAATTACACTATGAGCTCAAGGCATATATTATTTGTTGGAAACACGTTCTCAAAGCATTATACTAAAACGTGTGTTCATATGTGTAGGTTTTGATGAATGACAAACGATGCGCAAATTGATATATGACGAAGTTCAAGTACAAGCGCACAATTGATATATAACGAGATTCAAGCACAAGACCAAGTTTTTTATAGTTTTACATGAGTCGTTTTTAACTGTGATCTTGATCCGACAACTTGACTCATGACATGGCTTCTCTCGTAAAATTATTTTTACAAAATCATGCATATTTTATTTAATGTGAAATGATTTTAAATCATGCATATTTACTTTAGTCAAAATGATTTTTAAACATGCCTCAAAAATCTGGACTAAGATAATCGATTATGTACTTATGATAATCGATTATGTTAAGCTAAGACTGCATGACAATCGATTGTGAACTAATGACAATCGATTGTGTTAAGGCAGTGAGCATCAGATTTTTCAAATCTGCATGACAATCGATTGTGAGCCTTATGACAATCGATTGTGATGAGGCAGTGTCCATCAAAGTTTTTCAACGCTCAAAATAATCGATTGTGAAGTTAATGACAATCGATTGTGATGAGGCAGTGTCCATCAAAGTTTTTCAACGCTCAAAATAATCGATTGTGAAGTTAATGACAATCGATTGTGAAGAGACAGTGTCCATCAGATTTTTCAAAGTCACAAAATAATCGATTGTGAACATATGACAATCGATTGTGTTGAGGCAGTGTCTTCCAGACTTTTTCAAAGTTATTAAATAATCGATTGTGAGTATATAACAATCGATTGTCACGAGGCAGTGTCTAAATTGATTTTTCAAAACTGATAAATAATCGATTGTTAACATTGCACAATCGATTGTGAAGCTGACCGTTGTCGCAAAGTTTTCAAATACCGTCAGGTAATCGATTATTGATTTTGTATAATCGATTGTTGAAATTAAAATCTGGAAAAGATTTTTTGAACGTTGCTGAATAATCGATTGTTGATTTTGTACAATCGATTGTTGAAATTAAAATCTGAAAAGGATTTTTTGAACGTTGCTGAATAATCGATTATTGATTTTGTATAATCGATTGTTTTACGTAAAATCTGGAAATGATTTTTTGAACGTTGCCAATAATCGATTGTTGATCTTGAATAATCGATTGTTAAGCGTAAAATCTGGGATTGATTTTTGGAACGATTGGCAAACAATCGATTGTCATAGAGTAAAATCAGCATTTCTTAATTGGCAATTAGGCAACGGTAATGCCAAGTTTTTCAACTATAAATACAGCTTCATTTCAGTGTTTTGAGAACAGTAACACACAACAACTGATCATATAATTGCTATAAGCTTGCATGCTCTATTGCTTATCATTTTATACTCATTACATAAGTTTTTGAGAGCCAAACTCTTGTCGAAAGTTGTTGCGATCTTGAGCGTATTCTTTTACTCATATCTACTCATTAAGGAGTGTCTTGTTTGAGTGCTTAGTGTTTTGTACACTTGAAGAGAATTGTTATTCTCTTGTTGTAAGAAGGAACTTGTGTTTCCTTGGTTGAAGTCTTGGAGTGTTGTATCTCCGAGCAAAGGTAGTTGAGGCTTGTGTCCTCAAGTTGTGAAGGAACTTGTGTTTCCTTTGGTTGAAGTCTTGGAGTGTTGTATCTCCGAGCAAAGGTGTTGAGGCTTGTGTCCTCAAGTTCTAAAGGTTTGTTAAGCACCCGGAAGCTTGACAAGTTAGTGGAAATCTCGAGAGAGTCTCTCGGGGACTGGACTAGCCACGGGTTGTGGTGAACCAGAATACTTCGGTGTGTTCTTTCTTATTTATCGCATTTATTTATTTCCTGCAAATTTTAAATTCCGCAAGTTTACGCTAATTTTTATTATAACGCTATTCACCCCCCCCCCTCTAGCGTTAAGCGTATTATCTAACAATTGGTATCAGAGCCCAACTCTCTGAAGACTTAACAGTTTGAGAGAAACTTCCATGGCTTCTACTCGTGACTCTTTTGCAGGAATAGGTGAAGGTCACTTTAACTTGTTGCCGCCAATATTTGATGGAAGCAATTACACATATTGGAAAGATCGTATGAGAATTTTCATCACAGCCAACAACTTTTATCTATGGCAAATCATCAAGCATGGTGAACAGATGACGACAAAAGTTGGGAAAGCCAAGGTAAGTGAATACAACACTAAGGCAATAAATATGTTGTATATCGCCTTGAATCAGGAAGATTATCAGAAAATTTCCCACTACAAATCTGCCAAAGAAATGTGGGATAAGCTTGAGGAAATGTATGAAAGCACACCTCAAAAAGCGGACAGCTCATGTGATGAATCGACTGGCTGATGTCTCATGGCAAACGAAGAAGAAGAGGTAAGTACGTCTAACTCTCACTCACTTGAAGAAATGCAAAATGCTTATAATAAATTATATAGTGAGTTTTTTTATGCTTCCAAGACCATTAAAGATTTGCAGAAAACTCTTTCATTGCAAGAAACAGATTTTCAAAAACAACTCTCATTGAAAGAAAAGGATTTTGAAAAACTGGTTTTAGAAAATGAAAAGTTGAAAGAGGAAAACAAGTTTTTCGGAAAACGAAGCACCGACAAGCCCGAAAGATCTATTAGAAATTGTACTTCTTGCATGCATCTCAAAAATGAGGTAGATAGACTTAAGGGCACCTTAGATAAGTTTAATTCTTCTCACAAAAATTTGAATGAGGTTCTTGTTAATTTGAAGTCAACTAAGCATGGCATAGGTTTTAAGAATGAGCCTAAAGAAAAGGTTGAAGCCAAACCACAACCACCTAAGGCTCAACCTAGGATTAATAAAGCAAATGCTCATCCTAGAAATAGCAATCCTAGAACCAATATGCATGCTAGACCAAATACTAGAAGGAATGTTGAACATTTTAGGAGACCTAGAAACGACTTTCCACCTAGAAATAACTACCCTAGAAATGATGCATATTCTAGGCCACACACTAGAAGGAAGTTTGAACCTTTTAGAACACCTAGAAATGGCCCTCAACCTAGAAACAATTATTCTAGAAATGCTGCTCATAATAGTAGGAATGACTTTCATGAAATGCGCAATAGCCATAGTGTCGAAAATAGAGTGAACAATTTTCGTCTGTCTAATTACTATGAACCTAGAAGGATGCATAATCCCAACGTGACTTGTCATTATTGTAGACGAATTGGTCATATTGCTCCTGCATGTTTTACACGACATAGACATATCACTCAATCGCATCATTATGATATGCCTAACCCTCAAGGACCCAAAGTGGCATGGGTACCTAAAACGCATTAATTTGTTTTGTAGGTGTGTTTGAAGGGATCAAGTGTACTATGGTACCTTGATAGTGGATGCTCCAAGCACATGACGGGAGACGAATCCAAATTCCTTCAACTAGAACACAAAGAAGGAGGAAGTGTTACTTTTGGTGACAACAATAAAGGAAAGATTATCGGCATCGGATCGGTCGGTAAGGATGAAAATTCTTCTATTAAGCATATATTACTTGTTAAAGGTTTAAAGCATAATCTCTTGAGCATAAGTCAATTATGTGACAAGGGAAATCTTGCCTTCTTTGATTCGGATGAATGCTTAGTATTTAGACGTAGTGATTTCAAAATTATCCTTCGTGGTTTTAGAGTGGATAATATTTATATGGTTGATCTTGCTAATTCCTCACCCGAATATGTGGATTGCCTTATGAGCAAAGAGGATGATACTTGGCTATGGCATCGTAGAGTAGCACATATAAACATGCATCTTTTGAACAAATTGATTTCACAAAACCTAGTTATTGGTCTTCCCAATTTGAGATTTGCAAAGGACTCTATTTGTGATTCTTGTCAAAAAGGAAGCAAACAAAAGCATCTTTCAAATCGAAAAACATTGTTTCAACTACTAGACCATTGCAATTGCTTCACATGGATTTATTTGGACCATCTCGCATTGAAAGTCTAGGAAGAAATCGTTATGCTTTTGTGATTGTTGATGATTATTCTAGATTCACTTGGACTTTATTTCTTGCCCATAAAAGTGATGCTTTTCAGAATTTTAAATATTTCCTTAAACGTGTTCAAAACGAAAAGGAAACAACCGTCACTTCAATTAGAAGTGATCATGGGGGAGAGTTTGATCACAATCTCTTTGCGGACTTTTGTGATGAACTCGGTATCGAGCATACCTTTTCCGCTCCACGAACACCACAACAAAATGGGGTGGTGGAAAGGAAAAATAGGTGTCTCGAAGAGATGGCTAGAACCATGCTCGAAGAGGCTAAGATTCCCAAACATTCTTGGGCGGATGCCGTGAGTACCGCATGCTACATCTTAAATAGAGTAGTCATAAGGCCAATACTCATGAAGACCCCTTATGAACTCTACAAGGGAAGGAAACCAAATATCTCCCATCTTAGAGTATTCGGTTGTAAAGTTTTTATTCATAACAATGGAAAAGATCAATTGGGAAAATTTGATGCTAAGTCCGATGAGGGAATTTTCATTGGTTATTCTTCATGTAGCAAAGCATATAGGGTTTTTAATAAAAGAACCGAAACTATGGAGGAATCCCCTCATGTTGTATTTTCCGAAAATAATGCTCGCTTGGCGAGAAAGGATTCCGGTTTTGATCTTGCAGGTATTTTAGATAGCTTAAAAGACAAAATACAAGAGGAAACGCCTAAGGAAATCAAGACGAATTTTTGAAACAACCAATGGAGGAAGCGCCACAATTGGAGAAAGAAACGAAAATACCTAACGAGTGGAGAACAATCAAAGATCACCCTCTCGAACAGGTAATTGGCGACGTCGGAGAAAAGGTAAGTACCCGAAACACTCTTAAGAACACCCTAGGACACACTTCTTAAGAGATCACGCTCTCACTTGGCCACACTAGTTTAAGTTACTATTTCTTTACAAATTACTGACTTGAGCATCGGAGACGTCTAATTCTATTTTGCATGTATCGCCCTAAAGGTAGGGGGAATTATAAAGAAATGGCATAGAACAATCGATTGTTACAGCAAACAATCGATTATTTTACTGTGCAGAAAATCGATTAGCAAGTATCACTAATCGATTATTTATGGTTTATGCTTATTATGCAGTTTTGTCTAACAATCAATTTTTTAGCTGATTAATCAATTACCATCTCAGCCATTCAGTACTGCTTTTCTACAACAATCGATTGTTTCATATATATAATCGATTATTTTCCGAGTCAGAAAATCACCGTGCACACTATGGCACAACAATCGATTACCATAATTTGACAATCGATTATTTCATGTCAGTAATTCAAAAATCTGTTACCGTTTGGCTCTGCAATCGATTTGTGTCAGTTCCGAGATTCAGTAAAATCTCCATAACAATCGATTATTTTATTCCAACAATCGATTGTCTAACGGTCAGTGCAATTTATTTTTACCGTTTCTGACCGTTTTGGCTTTCAATTTTCTGCAGATTTTCACCATCAGTGGAAAGCCACTATCCCCACTATAAATAGGCACCTCATATCTTCATTTTATTCACTCAAGCATCAATTTTGGCTCTCAAACTATCAAAACTCTCTTAAGTTTCTTGCAAAGCTCATTACTTCCTATTGAAAATGTCGGGCCGTCACTCTAAACGTTCCCGTTCAGCTAGGCATGGTGCATCCTCCTCTGCTGCCCCACCTCCTCCAAATTACCCTTATCAAGATAGGTCCATTTTACTATTTAATTTTGACACCGAGCTTACTCGGTTCTTGACAAAATTTGAAAAGCGCGACATTCTTCCTCCCCGCTTTTCAACAAGCAAGTATCTTGAATCATACGCCCCTGCTGCCAACATGCTCAAAGAATTTCAACTTCTTGACTTTTTATATTACCTACCCTTATATTAATCCTCCATTGATTCAAGCATTTTATTCAAACCTTCATGAGGATGATGATGGTGAGCTTGTGACAAATATTAATGGTGTTCAAATTCTTTTATCCGATGAAACCTTCATTCCATTGCCCGTCTTCCTCGAAGTGGCAAAAACATTACTCGCTAAATTAGAGAGGCCGGCGCCTTATTTGATGAAAAAGCTCTCCTAAACCAAATAGGTATTACATCTTATGATCCTAATCTATCCACTCGGCGTCCTACTATCACGGGAATGCTCCCCGAGTATCGTTTGATTTTCTATTTCATCACCCGAGTCCTCAAACCTCGGAAGCATAATCACACCACTCTTTCCCAAGAAGACGCTAAGCTCATGCATGCAATTATAACCGGAGCTCACATCAATTGGTGTAAGTTCGTCAAGATTCACATGCGTGACGCCAACGGAGATGATAGACCTCTTCCCTATGCCCTCCTTATTATGAATCTTCTTGAAGCTTGCGGATTCAACATTTCCATCAGTCCTCTCAAAAAGAGCACCAAGAAGTGGGAAATTTCAGAATCCTCCTTTCCCCATGATGGCGATCATGTAGCTCCTGCTCCTCTTCCAACTCGTCGGTCGCGTCAGCCTCAAGAACCTTCTCTTCAATCCATTTCCGACCAAATTGCTTCATTGACCACCTCTGTCGGTCAGTTGACACATGAGATCCATGGATATTTTGACCATGTTCATTATCCATATGCCGGTCTTGTTCCCTATGAAGCAGTGCCGGATGATGAGGCGGGAAATGATGATGAATAATTTCTTTATTTGTTTTTCTACTTTATTGTTCTATGTTTGTATTGTTCCCATTATGTAACTGTTTTATTTTCAATAAATAAACAAGTTTTTTTAATCATTGCCATCTTATTACATTTTTTTGCGAATGGCAAAAGGGGGAAGATAACGGGTATGCACTCTCAATACTTATCGGCATAAATTGAGGGGGAATTCATATATTGAGGGGGAACAAATTGCATATCCATATACTTATTGCATATCTTTACTTGTCTTGAATCGTCATTATGAATTGTTTAATTTGCATATCCCGCTTAAAGTTTGCCATTATCAAAAAGGGGGAAATTGTTGGAAACACGTTCTCAAAGCATTATACTAAAACGTGTGTTCATATGTGTAGGTTTTGATGAATGACAAACGATGCACAAATTGATATATGACGAAGTTCAAGTACAAGCGCACAATTGATATATAACGAGATTCAAGCACAAGACCAAGTTTTATAGTTTTACATGAGTCGTTCTTAACTGTGATCTTGATCCGACAACTTGACTCATGACATGGCTTCTCTCGTAAAATTATTTTTACAAAATCATGCATATTTTATTTAATGCCAAATGATTTTAAATCATGCATATTTACTTTAGTCAAAATGATTTTTACACATGCCTCAAAAATCTGGACTAAGATAATCGATTATGTACTTATGATAATCGATTATGTTAAGCCAAGACTGCATGACAATCGATTGTGAACTAATGACAATCGATTGTGTTAAGGCAGAAATCTGCATGACAATCGATTGTGATCCTTATGACAATCGATTGTGATGAGGCAGTGTCCATCAAAGTTTTTCAACGCTCAAAATAATCGATTGTGAAGTTAATGACAATCGATTGTGATGAGGCAGTGTCCATCAAAGTTTTTCAACGCTCAAAATAATCGATTGTGAAGTTAATGACAATCGATTGTGAAGAGACAGTGTCCATCAGATTTTTCAAAGTCACAAAATAATCGATTGTGAACATATGACAATCGATTGTGTTGAGGCAGTGTCTTCCAGACTTTTTCAAAGTTATTAAATAATCGATTGTGAGTATATAACAATCGATTGTCACGAGGCAGTGTCTAAATTAATTTTTCAAGACTGATAAATAATCGATTGTTAACATTGCACAATCGATTGTGAAGCTGACCGTTGTCGTAAAGTTTTCAAATACCGTCAGGTAATCGATTATTGATTTTGTATAATCGATTGTTGAAATCAAAATCTGGAAAAGATTTTTTGAACGTTGCTGAATAATCGATTGTTGATTTTGTACAATCGATTGTTGAAATTAAAATCTGAAAAGGATTTTTTGAACGTTGCTGAATAATCGATTATTGATTTTGTATAATCGATTGTTTTACGTAAAATCTGGAAATGATTTTTTGAACGTTGCCAATAATCGATTGTTGATCTTGAATAATCGATTGTTAAGCGTAAAATCTGGGATTGATTTTTGGAACGATTGGCAAACAATCGATTGTCACAGAGTAAAATCAGCAGTTCTTAATTGGCAATTAGGCAACGGTAATGCCAAGTTTTTCAACTATAAATACAGCTTCATTTCAGTGTTTTGAGAACAGTAACACACAACAACTGATCATATAATTGCTATAAGCTTGCATGCTCTATTGCTTATCATTTTATACTCATTACATAAGTTTTTGAGAGCCATACTCTTGTCGAAAGTTGTTGCGATCTTGAGCGTATTCTTTTACTCATATCTACTCATTAAGGAGTGTCTTGTTTGAGTGCTTAGTGTTTTGTACACTTGAAGAGAATTGTTATTCTCTTGTTGTAAGAAGGAACTTGTGTTTCCTTGGTTGAAGTCTTGGAGTGTTGTATCTCCGAGCAAAGGTAGTTGAGGCTTGTGTCCTCAAGTTGTGAAGGAACTTGTGTTTCCTTTGGTTGAAGTCTTGGAGAGTTGTATCTCCGAGCAAAGGTGTTGAGGCTTGTGTCCTCAAGTTGTAAAGGTTTGTTAAGCACCCGGAAGCTTGACAAGTTAGTGGAAATCTCGAGAGAGTCTCTCGGGGACTGGACTAGCCACGGGTTGTGGTGAACCAGAATACTTCAGTGTGTTCTTTCTTATTTATCGCATTTATTTATTTCCTGCAAATTTTAAATTCCGCAAGTTTACGCTAATTTTTATTATAACGCTATTCACACCCTCCCCCCCTCTAGCGTTAAGCGTATTATCTAACATTATTTTCTTCCTATTTCTAGGATATATAATATCTCCTTTTGCAATAAATTATCCTTTTATTAAACATATAAGAACCTGAGATATAATGCTTTCTCCCGTTCGGTGAAAACCCCAATATCTCTTCTCATGGGTGGAGTTAGTTTCACTAGTACCCAAAGATAAAGCTCTTTTTCTAATTAAGAACCTCCACTATTAATGTAGATTTCTTAAGGATAATTTTCACATGGTATATTAAACATATTTCAATGACTCACATAAATAGATCATTTTGTGGATCCTACTTATTAATCATAATGCTCAATCCATGAATAGATATAATTTCACATGTACAAATTTACTAAGAACTTTTCATGAGTTCAAATAAACAAACCACTTCAACGGTAACTATTTATTACTCATAAAATTCTTAATTTACAAGTGAACATATATTTAGCTCATAAAATTATTTTATGGTAGACCATAGCTTAAAAGTCATACCAACAATATAAAACCTATAAAAAATACCGTCATATTTCACTTAATTAGAACCTCCAATCAGAGAACGAAATTCTTCATCAAAAATCCAAACTAGTAATCACGTAGGGCATGAAAACATAAACTTAAATTTGAGAATTTTTTTTATGCACAAATATGCGTAACGCTCCAATCATTAGTTATCCAGGATATCAAATAGAGAATTTCACTTTCTTACAAAATAATTATATCATCACACAATATCAATTATACCTTGTAAGACCTAGTCAATAAAATCCTACGCAATTATTAGTGAATTTAATACAACACGTCTATTTGCTAATATCAATGTGTAAACCTATTATATGACTAGTATTTAATCATGGGGACCATGGGGAGTCACCCCTACGACCATTAAATTAAAAAGAAAGTAAAATTATTAAGAAATAATTTCTAGAAAATAGAAAAACGTCCAAAACACGGTCCAAACAACCTCAAAACGCTGAAAAACACCATGGTTCACTTCTAAAGCAGGGAGTTTTTCTCACCACGTCGTTTCCGATGGACCCACCAAATTTCAGCTCAATCAGAGTCCGTCAGGTTCGCTGATCTTCGAAAATACCGGCTAATTCAGATAATCTAATTCAAATATCAATAAGAAAATAGATATCTCATGATTACAAGAATAATCCAAAAATATTACATAGTTAATTTACAAAATAGATTGCAGTTTTTCATAAAATCACATGTTTATGTAATAAAAAATAACGCACATAAACACAATATTCTCGTTTCATGAAAAACTTAGTTATCTAATTAGATGTGAGTGGGCTCTAATACCAATTGATGGATTATAATAAGCAGCGGAAGCAATCCCAGTATCAAAATCACATGTAATCTAGACAACTAGCAAAAACGAGATTTCACGGGTTACCTCTTGAAGCGTGAACATATCTCTTCTACCACGTGAGCCTTTTGTTCCATAACTTCTCAATGGAATCTCCATCACCCGCACAATCGTGATCCTCCAACGTTCCACGGTCTTCTATTGTGTTACCCAAATAATAACCGGAAATAGCAATTTTGTGTAGGCGAAATTTCTAGGAAAACATGGCTGAAAATTTCAGGCACCATATCTTTTTCCTTCTAGGTGGAAAACCTTATGTATTTATAGCACAAGTTTTAAGGGTTAAGACCCTTTCCAAAACTTGTTGAGTTTTCTTTTCCACCAGAAAAAGGATTCCTTTATTTCCTATTATTTACGCACAATAGGGACCGCAGAATTTAATTCACAAGGCTTCCAATTATGGAATTAATTTATGATTTTCAAAATTAATATCTACCATAATTAATTACGAATTATTCCACTAAAATTCATAATTGCACTCCTTATTCAATTTCGAAATTCATCCATTAAAACTTATTTAACTCCTCATGTTAAGATTCAGATACGAATCAACTAAATTAAATTACTAACGATTTAATATATTGATTATTTCTCTTAGACTTTCGCTTAGCTTATTTCATGTGTCGGATACAAAATTCACCGGCCGGGTTTACACATGAAAACTTATAAGCTTTCATTAAGGTGTATCATCAATCTCTAAACCGAAACATGGATTCCATCAACTAACTATTACTTCGCCAATGTACATTATTATTTTTCCAATTTACCAGGCATATTGATCCACGAAAGAATCTCGCCTTTTAATAAATTAAAACAATAATACTACACATTGCTAATAATAATTATATCAACATTAAGAGTATAAGTACATTTTAATGGCTAGAGAGTTTATTTTATTAACTGAGTATAAAATACTTATCTCTACCTGGTCCGTTCAATACATACAAAACTAGCACAAGAAGCTGGAATTAAACCACTCCCATAATCAAGATAAATTATATTTAATCTTGTGCTACAATCATTCCTGATGGTTTGTCCAATTTCATCATTAGATTGTGAGCTCAAACTTTATACTTTTAAGAACCGATGATTTAATCTTCCGTATATAAGCTAAACTCTATACACTAAATCATCTACTATATAAGCAAAGGACGCAAACTATTATATGATCTATTTATAACTTTATTAAAACTGAATAAACAATTATTTCATAATAAGTATTGTATCTAAACCAAATTCATGGTTAATAGTATATATCCCAACAATCTCCCACTTAGACTTTTAACCATAATAGTTATTAGAATATACTATATTCAAATGCATGGTTAATAGTATATGCCACAACAATGTCTTGCACTTATATTTGTTACTTCACCTTAGTTAGACGATGTGTAATTATACTTTAATGTATAATTTTATAATTATATTATTTTAATTGGTGTACACATCGAGTACAGTAAATTTTCATGAAACAAATAATAAGGGAAGGCCTCCGCCATTGTCGTGCTTATTAGCTCTGTTTCCTGTGATTAATTTGCATCATTATTCAGTTTAATTATGAGCATAAAATAATGAAAATAACTTTGATCCAAATGGGGTAACATGCTCACGATATTAATAGTGACAGCCAGAACACCGCCACCACGTGGCTTGATTCCAAACAACCTGTTTATTCATGCCTGTAACTTAATTATCATCACTATACCTACAACATATTATAGGTTGGAACATTTTTCAACAGCTACTCAGGAATTCAATGCTTCTAAAATTCCAAATAAATATAGAAAACTGTATAATTTGTTGTACCGTTGTGCAAATTCTTTTTGTTAATCAGACAGTAAACGAACACCTTGTACCAAAAGTACACAAAGAGCTTCAAATATATAGAAAGGTTAAAACGCTCCCTATAAAAAGTCTTATTCTTAAAGGCTCTAACCCGATATTTCTAATTAATTAAAAGTAGAGATATCTTGGTTGTCATCTCATCACACCAATATTTAACTCTAGTCTCTACGTCTAATTAATTTGTAACTGAATTTTTCTGGTATAATTAAATAACATATGGAGTAATATTTTTCATCCATATGTTACAGGCAAAATCATAGTTTACCCACTGGCTAAGTATTCCATCCCTCTCTTGGATTAGCCTAAGGGGCACTAGCCAGCAGCCACAAGAAGGTATCAAGAAAATACATGAGGAATGTCGGAGAGGAAGCTGAAGCATATATATGTAAAAATGTCCAATTAATCAGTGGAGGATAGCAGTATTTTCTGGCTTCATCAAACCATGCATGCATGTGATTTGTACCATTTCCACTTAGTTTAATTCAGATTTGTGAAATTGTGAAGAATCAAAAAAAAAAAAAAAAAAAAAAAAAAAGACCCAGACTAATATACGGAACATGATGCTGAGGCAGCATTAGCCTTTACACCTCTAACCTCTTTTATAGACACAGAATGAGTGATTGAAGCACGAGTGTTTTTAGAGAATACTCATAGTACAATTATTTATCCAAGTGAATAAATGGGCTAAGCAATTCGTAAACATAGCTGGGCTTGTTCTTTGCTGAAGCCCGCAAATATCCTCCTATTATGCCACTACTTCGACGTAGAAATGGCACTAGGTAGCCACTTTAAAGGGCTGTTGTTTATGGGTTAGACAATGTATTCTGAATTTTCGTTTTGTAGTTTAATTTCAAGATATTTTGTCCTGAATTTTTCTGAAATTAAGATTTTTAGTTCAAAAGTTTAAGAAAAAATAAGTACCGACTAATCCCTAGAGAACAGCCTAAGAATGGTTGTTTGTGTACTTCCCCCTATTTAGAGGGTATTTGGATTGACTTTTAAGCTGATCAAATTAGCTTTTAAGCTCTTTTTAAATTTTTGAGTATTTGGCAAAGTTAAAAAGTGCTTAAAATAAGTTAAAACTGTTTAAAACAAGCAAAAACCAATAAGTTGGCCAACCCCAACTTATTATTTTTGGGTTTAAAAACTATTTTTGCTGAAAGACCACTTTTTTAAGTCAATACAAATGGACTATTAAACTTTGTTCCTCCTTGAAAAGGTTGTGTAAATATAGACCTTAAAAATATATTCCTTTTGAACAACGTTAGACTCGGGGTCTAATGTTTGCTCATATAATTTTTAATTTGCTTACAAAATACTATAGTATGGTCTAAGGTTTGTAATAACTTATAAAATTTTAAACAGCGGTCTTGCATTTTCTAATAAATTTTTTAGTATACAACAACAACAACAACAATAACGCAGTATAATCTCACTTAGTGGGGTCTGGGAGGGTAGTGTGTACGCAGACCTTACCCTTACCCTAGGGTAGAGAGGCTATTTCCAAATAGACCCCCGACATCCTTCCCTCCAAGAACTTCTCACCTTACTCTTGGGGAGACTCGAACTCACAACCTCTCGGTTGGAAGTGGGGGTTGCTTACCATCAGAGCAACCCCTCTTGTCTAAATTTTTTTAGTATACTCAAATCTAAATGGTCCATCAGTTGCAAGAGAAATAAACAGTGAAAAAGGGTCTGATATATCCCTCACTATAATAAAATATTTATAATTGTTCCTTATTATACCATTGGACCATAAAACTCCCCGATGTCTTACTATCCTAACACATGTATCCTTGAGTGGATGGAGGGGATATATGGCACCATCCATGCCTTCTTACATATGGTATCATATTTAATCGACCCGATCTACGATACCCCACACCCAAACCTCATAACCCGTACAATATAACACAAAATAAACATCAACAATAAGTAATACTCCTGACGCCATTTCCATCAAACCCCTTATGCTCTAAGCTCCATCAAGACTACTTATTGCAACAGATTTGATCATAAATTCCTTTTCTGTTGGTGATGTTAAAAGTGGGTGAAATATTAGACTCTAGTGCTACATCAAATAGGAAGTGCCATTGTGGAGAGATTTTCAACCACTTCCTATCGGCCACGCCTCAAAATACCGGAAGAAGATTTTATGAATATGCTAAACCTGAAGTAAGTTCATATTTTTCATGTGTTTAGTTTGTTAATTGTTTGTACAAAAATTAAACTTTTAATCCTTGTAACCTAATTATTGTTCATTATCGTTAGAAAGTCGTGTAGATATTGGGAATGTCAAGACGAACCCTTTCCTGACCGAGTGTTGATTGAAATCAATAAATTGCAGTATAAATTAAATATTTTTAATGTTACAATCAATATGTTGAAGAAATTATGGAGTTGTGCAAGTTAGAAAGGGATAAATTGTTGGAAAACGTTGAAGATTTGGAGGTTGCAAAAAATGTGGAAGTAAACGAAGGGAAATCAAAGATAAAGTAATTAACATGAAGATGTTTATTTCGATTTCAGCTACAATTTTTGTTGGATTTTTTGCGGCAGTGTGGATGAAGTAAATTCTATATAAGAAAGATGGCATATGCTCCGTATTTCATTTCCTAGTTCTTGTAATACCTAGACGTTTCTATCTACTATTTTTTGATTCTCCTATTTACTTAGAAGTATGTTCTTAGCCATTGTAAAACAATTACTTCAATTGTTAATGTATGTTCCAAGTACTAATGTTTTGATGTTCTATCTACAGTCCCCTTTTATGCTCCTATCTACTAACTTGTACTAATTTCAATTATTTAATTCCTTCGCCAAAACTGTATATGAAACATATTTTCTTCCAAATGCTTGAAGATACTTCGAAACATAGACACTTGAAGACAAATGCTTAGAACATATCACTTATAACTTAGAGATTAGAAATAACAACTTACAATATTGAACTCCAATATAGCAAATTACAACTTCGAAATAGTTAGGTTAATATGAAATTCAATTTCAGTAATTACATCACCCAAAATATACACTTCTTCACAGTAACTCCAGTAATTACATCACCAAAAACATTTACCAAAAAATTGTAATTACAGTATTACATCACTGGATCATAATATGACATCTAGTGACAATATTCAGAACCCACTATTAATCATGGAATACTAAATGGGAGATAATTATCATTAAGTTTGCAGTAAATAAAACCCTTCATTTTTTCTCCTTGATTTCAGCTTCGCAATTCTCTCTTTCCCTTATTTTTCCAATTGATTTGCAGTTACAGTAGCCTTTCCCTTCCACTATAATATTGGTGCTGAATGTGATAGATCTGTTGGCACACTAACACCAGTGAGATCACCAGTAAAGTTGATTGACATTGTTCCAGATGGTAGTTGTACTTGTTGTCTCATCTTGAGCCTTGTAGTTACTTTTGATATAACTATTGGCCTAAGCACAACATCTTTTTCATGTTTAACTCTTGGACTAAGCACAACTCCAGGTGTAGGCATGAACCTAAGCCCATTGTCCTGACTTGATTGAGTGGCTTGAGGTGTTGAACAGTTGATATTATTTTCACCTTGAGGTGCTAAACTATCCTGACTTGGTTCAGTTTTATGATCTATCAAACAACTCGGCCTCCTCTACTACTTTTCTTTTGATTTTGTTGTAGCGGGTGCTGAATTAGTGGTAACCTGGTTAGTTATTGCATCAGGTGCTAAACTGGTGGCAACCTGCTCAGTTCTTCAATAACGACCTGATCGGTTGTTTTGAGCTCTAGCGCGTCATTCAGCAGTCTAGAGCTATGAGCAGCCTCATTTCAGGTATTATGACTGGTAAGCATGGTCGAAATTGAATTTCGGAAAGCTCAGAGTTGACTTGGAAAGAGAATTCTTATTTCGGAAACTTAAAGTTGCAAGAATTTACTAAGATTGGATTTATGAGTAAATGAACTCGGAATCGGGAAGGTTCCAACAGGTTTTATGATGATTTTAGATTTGCGCGTATGCCCGGATTGGGTTTTGGATGACCTGGAAGCGTTTTGGCGCCTATTGTAGAAGTTAGTATTTTGGAAGAAATTTCATAATTTTGGCTTGAGATGCATTTCAGTGTTATCGATCCGTTTGGATTTTGAGTCTGGGAGTATCTCCATGTGGTGATTCAGAATTTGTGAGCACGATCGAGAGTGAATTCGGAGGTCCGTAGCCCATTTTGGAGCCATTCGGCTAAAGATAGAAAACTGAAGGTTTTTGGAGAAGTTTGACCGGAAGTGAACTTTTTGATATCGGGGTCAGAATCTGATTTCGAAAGTTGGATTAGGTCTGTAATGTCAAATATGACTTTTGTGTAAAATTTGAAGTCAATTGGACATGATTTGATAGGTTTCGCTATCGAAAGTAGATTTGAAGTTCTATAGTTCATAAAACTTGAATTGGAGGTTGAGTCATGATTTTAGCATCGTTTGATGTGATGTGAGACCTCGATCAAGTCCGTAAGGTGTTATGGGACAAGTTGGTATGATTGGTTGGGGTCTCGGGAGCCTCGGGTAGATTTCGAGTTGTTAATAGATTGAATTCGGAGTTTGAAGAGGGTTGAACTGCTGGTTACTGTCATAACCGCACCTGCGAGAAAGGGGATGCAGGTGCGGAGCTGCAGAAGAGGCTAGAAAGGCGCAGGTGCAGATTTTAGTCAGGAGGAAAGGGACCGCAGATGCGGTCAGGGCTCCGCAGAAGCGGGACCTCACCTGTAGAAGGAGGAGCGTAGAAGAGGAATTTGGGAAGCCTGGGTATGATCGGAGATGCGGTATTTGGGCCATTCTTCTCCCATTTTTCATTTGGCATGGGAGATTTTTGAGAGATTTAGGAGGGGATTTTCATCGTCAATGTCAAGATAAGTTATCCTCACCTATTTTGAGTTAAATACATCAATTGTGTATGGATTGAGCATGAAATTTGTAGAAAACTTGGGGGTTGAAGGAAGACCTAGAAAATTATTGTTCTTGGAATTTAACCACGATTTTGGGGATGAAATTAAGAGAAAAGCATCTATTTGAGTTCGTGAGTTCATGGGTAAACTTAATCTTCGAGAAATTTCGGAATCTGGCACGTGGGCCTAAGGGCATTTTTGTCAACTTTTGGTCGGGGTTAGAAATTATTATAAATTGGATTATAATGAGTACCTTAGCATATATTAATGGGTTTACATATTTATTGGCTAGTTTTAGAGCGTTGTGCATCGATTTGAGTCTTCGAAAGGGCGTGGAATACCGGTTATGGATCTTCAGAGCGAGGTAAGTCTCCTTTCTAATCTTGTAAGAGAGAATTGTCCCCATAAGTGAGTTAATTGGTTATGTGCTCCTATTTGTGGGGTTTACGTACGCACGAGGTGACGAGAGTCCGTGTATAGCTACTATTATGCTGTTGTCCAGGTAGTCTAGGACCCAAAAGCATGATATACTTGGATTAATTGTAAACTTATTGACAACTTGGATTGCTTAAATCACATTGCATTAGTAAATAAATTTCTAAAAGGATTAAACTTCAATTTCTTAAATTATTAAAAGAGGATTGCCTTTTAATTGGATAAATATTACCCGATAAATCCTTAATTGGTTGTTTGAGCGTGTATTCTTATGTGTACCTGCGTTGAACGTATTATTCACAAGCAGGGTATTTGTTTACTTTATGTTGACCGCGTTGCAGGATAGTTCACGAGCGGGGTAATAGATGCATATATGGTTCGAGCCGTTCGACCCTCAGCAATGCACACTTTACATTTCTGTTGGAGCGGGTCATCGACCTCGGCATGATATGTACATGCTTACGTTGTTTGCCTGAAAGTATTAAATGTTGATGTTGCCTTTCATGGCCTGATATAAATTGATAAAGATAATGAAAAATAATTCTTGAAATCCTTTATTATTTGTTAAAGGTGTTTACCTATTTTCCGGCTTTATGAGTTAGAACTGCTATATAAATCCATGAATTCCACACATTTTTATTATATTATTATTTAACCATTATCAAGTGTTGAAGTCGACCTCTCATCTCTACTTCTTCGAGATTAGGCGGGATGCTTGCTGAGTACACGTTGTTTTCGTACTCATATTACACTTTCTCTGTATTTTTGTTGCACAGGTTTATGTGTGGCTAGTGGCTTAGTGGCATAGCGGCATGGTTGATACGTAGACTATGTGAGCTGTATTTCCTCAAGGTGACCTGCAGCTAGTATAGTCTCTCTCGGGATTTTATTTATTTTCTATCCAATTGTATTCCAGAAAGCTGTTGTACTTTATTCGGTTTTTCTTAGAAATTGATCATGTACTTGTGACACCGAGTTCTCGGAGATATTTGGATTTATTTAGAAATTTTAAAAGCTTTTTAAACATTTCATTATTCATTCGGATGAATATACTAAATATTGTATTAATCGTATAAAAGAAGTATTTTCAAAATTATTAAAACAAAAATTTAATTAGATATTAACTCCTTGTTGGCTTGCCTGACAGCGGTGTCTGCAGCCATCACAACCCTTAGTAGATTTTGGATCGTGACATCTTCCGCTCTTACTTTGCTTATTTCCCATTGGTTACTCTTAGAAAGACAAGTTAGAAAATATTCTTCATGTCTAGTATTTAATGCTCTGAAGTTCATGTAAAATAATTACCTCACCACAAGTCCTTACATTATGAGCTGTTTCTCCATATTTGCTACAAGTTATGATTCTTTATTTTCTGGATTGTGACCACACTCCTTGTATTTTAATTGCCTCATCCTTATGCCTATATCTCTTAACATTAGGTCTGCCAGCCAACTTCACAAGCTCCAGAGGCTCTATTGCTCGAGATGATTCAATCTTCCAAATTTTTTATCCCCCTGACAGGCTAGATCTTGTGTCTATAAGTCAGCAAAAATGATTCCTTGTTATACCACTAGTTGATTTCTGTCATTATATCACTAGAGTAATGAAGTATAGCTCTAATATCATGTGAACATGGGATTTCGATAAGGTCCCATGACTTGTAAGTGCACGTATTACAGCCAAATTGACATAATGCTTGTCAGATCCTTCTCTAACTTAAGGCTGTATCCGGTTCCGGTTCTGGGTCTATTTGGGTCTGCGGTTCCGGTTCTGGCGGTTCCGGTTCTGGAGGTTCTGGCGGTTCCGGTTCTGGCGGTTCCGGAGGTGGAACCGGCCCGTGACGGTTCCGTGTACCATCCGGTTCCGGTTCTGGCGGTTCTGAATTTTTTTTTTTAATCAATATCTTGTATTGTAGTCATTAGTATAGTGTAGAATATATTTTATATGGTTTACTATTTGATTAGTTTAGTATATATTGTGTTTGGTAATTAGTATAATGTGTATAAGTAGTGTATATTTTGTATATAAGTAGTATATATTGTATTTAAGTAGTATATATTGTATATAAGTAGTGTATATTGTGTTGTAGTTAGTAATTAGTATAAATTGTATATAAGTAGTATATATTGATAAAAGAATGTTGTCATTAGTATATTGTGTTGTATGTTATATATTGTATGTTATATAAATATTCAAGGATTGATATAGAAGTAAAGACAAAGAAATATTGAGACAAAAGATATACAAGGATATGATAAAGAGCATATTTATTGACCAAAATGGCATATCTTTCTTAGTATTCCTTCCCCCAATGGAATGAGCACAACATGGTACTAATACCACCATTAAAAGGAAAAAAAAAACTAAAAGAAGACGTGCCAATGTACAATTACATAACAATTTATGCATTATTTCTAACAAATCTCATAAAACCTTCAAGGTTTGGAGGTGGTTGTGTTGGCGGTGGTGGAAATGAATCTTGTTCATCACCACTTCCGGGTGAAGTTGCTTCCTGAGCAAGTTCTGCTATCATTTCTTCATAGCACTCATCTATTTCTGGTTGTGATTCTGCTAGGCCAAAGTTCCTTCATTTTGCGCGGATCCAATCTCGAAAAAGCACTAATTTTTCCAAGCTATCCTGCATCGACGCTCTGTGATCACCTATTTGTAGTCTTGCTTGACTAAAAGCGCTCTCCGATGCAACAGTTGACGCTTGAATCGACGAAACATCCCGAGCCATCATTGCAAGAATGGGAAAATGCTTTTCCCTTGTCTTCCACCATTCCAAAAGGTTGAAAGAGCCGTCTGGATTCTCATTCTCTAGTCCCTGCGATAAATAAACTTGAAGCTCATTTAGATGGGAAATTTCATCTAAATTATCACCTTGAGTACCCCTGAACTCCGTCCACGATTTAAGAGCTGTTAAGCCAGCAGCTCTTTTAGACGACTGTGATGTAGACGAAGTAGGGGTTGGAATATTAGGCCTAGCATGCTCTAATGCCTGTTTATAAGAATTATAAACAGTTTGACCATTTACTTTAATTGATGCTTTCGCATCAGCTAGTGTAGCAATTTCTACTTCTGAAAGATCTAAAGATTGATAAATAGTAGAATACCGTAAGTGAGGACCTCCTAATTTCATGGTTGGATAGAAATAGTTGGATAATATTGGCCAGATAAAGCATTTGTAGCCACATGAAAATGTTCTAAAAAATCTAAAAGAATTTTAACGTTAGTCCAATCTTGTGTAGTTAGCATGTCATTATCTTCCTCACCACAATCCCGAGAATTATACGTAGCGTTAATTGGGTTCTATATTCGTACGCTACTACTAATCTTTCGTACATGTAATTCCACCTAGTCGGGCAAGGTTTAGGAACCTTTCTTTCTCTAAGGCCATATTCGTCACACTTTTTAAAATATTCTCTAAGTCTACTTCTACGGTTTGAATAAAATAGCCAATTAAGAGCCATTTTAACCTTTCCAATTTCTAAGTTTAATATTCTCATACCATCACCAACAATTAAATGATAAATATGACATATACATCTAACATGGAAAATATTAGTAAAAGCAGGATTAAGTGTTCTAGTTAGCATACCTATTGCACTAGTGTTGCTAGAAGCGTTATCCATAGAAATTGACATTATTTTATCACTAAACAAAAATATCTGCATACATCTGAAATAGTGTTAGCTATAAACCTACCCGTGTGCCGTGAATCAATTATCCTATATGCAATAATGCGTTTTTGCATTGTCCAGTCTTCGTCTATCCAATGACTGGTTACGGTTAGATAATCCCAATCATTATTACTTCTACCAATATCAGTTGTAATAGACATACATTAGTTATATGGGTAAATAAATAGCGCAAGTATTGTTCATATTCATGCTTGTATTTATAAATATCGGCCTTAGCTGTTGCGCGAGGCCAACCTTTATACGTAGGATTAAATACTCGTCTAATATAATGAATCCATGCAGGATTAGAAGCAAAAAAATAAGGCAAACAAATAACAGTAATCATTTTCGCTAATTCTTCACGATCCTTATTTGGATCGTAATATAATATACCTTCGGTGACTGTGTTTATTCCTGGTTGAGCTAGATTTGAACCAGTACTTGGGTTAACTGTAGACTCAGCACTTGTCCTCCCCTCTTGTTGCACTTTCAATTGCAAATATCTAGCCTTATCGCTAGGGTGTAATCTTATATGCTTAACTAAACTACCCGTGCCGCTACGATCTCTAGTATACCTATGAACAAGTAATTTCCCACAAGATTTACACTTAGCCTTATCTTGTTCTCTTAGTTGAATAAAAAATTGCCAAACTAATGATATTTCTGTACGTTTAGGAGGTTGTCTACTAAAAGTGGGAGTTTGTACGGGTGGGTGTGCCGGTTCATTACCTAAGTTATGAGTAGGACTAGTAGGTGTATCATATAAATCTACTGGAGCTTGGGTTTCATCATCATCATCATCATCATTTCCCTCTAATATAGGTGCATTAGGATAAAGAGCATTCATAATATCATCGTCTATTCTATCACCAACTGCTACATCATGTAGAAAATCAATATCGCTAAATTGAAAACAAGGGTGATCACTATCAAGGATTCCGAAGGGTTCATTAGGATTTCTAGGTTGGCTACTACTTTGAACTTGCTTATCTTTTCTAGGTCGGGGAGCCGGGGGAGGGGTAGTATTTTGGCCACTACTTTCACCGGTTTTAGCTTTTCCTTTACCGAATATTTTTTTCAACGAAAATGCCATAATAATTATAATTAAGCAAACTAACAACACAAAAAAATACTATTAGCACGTAAGAGTTGAAACGAGTTTACTGGATTGACGAACAACTTCTTGAAAATTGAAAATCGTTGAACTTGAACGCTCGAAAACTTCAATTCAACAACTTCACAATTTTTCACGAATTTGCAACAATAATTAAGCACTTGCACTAGAAAGATTGAAAGAGAGCTTGAGAGAGATTGAGAGATATTGATGAATTGGTGAATAAAAATGAAAGAATGAGGGGGTATTTATAATTGAGAAATGGAAAATTGTGTAATTATATAAACTTTGGGGTTAAATTAAAGTTTGGGGGCCAAATGGCTATTTTTTAAACTTCCAAACGGCTACTTTTTGCAAAGAGCCGTTTGGAAATTATTTCTTTAAAAAAAATTTTTTTTTTTGAAAAATGCCCGTTACAGAACCGGCAGAACCGTTTGGAACCGCCAGAACCGGTCCGGTTCCGGTTCTAGCGGGTCCAACGGGTAGAACCGCCCCGCCACGGTTCCCGGGAACCGCTAGAACCGGAACCGGCAGGGCCGCGGTTTCGGTCCGGTTCCGGTTCGGAACCACCAAATTTACAGCCTTACTCTAACTTCATAGTCATTTTCCCATCTGCATTTACTTCACAGGCTGTTGGAGCAATCTACAGGTACTCATTGTACAAGTCGATGCATTTTGACTGAAATTATGTCAGCAACTCCTAACTTCTTCTTCATGTTCTCTTAACAGCCTCATGGTCTTTATTCTGATGTCCTCTAGAATTTTGATAATAGTTTTATTCCTTGCATCCATAATCCACTTGTTGAAGGATTCAGTCAAGTTATTATCAACCGACTGATTCTTGCATATTTTGTCCATATATGCTCTACAGCAGGCCTGAGGTGGGTACCTCGACAAAGCTTCTACAACATTTTTGTTCAAGTCCCTTAATTTTTGCGACTGATCTTTGAAATCTTATGCATATGTGCACCATACACGCCACCATAAAAGCTTCTTGTTTTTCCAATGTTGTACTATTTGGATCATTTAGACTCAATTTTCCTAACACAATACTCGTGATGCGCCTTGGAAAGGACTATTTTGACTGCATCAAGTAGTCCCTACAATGGTTATCCAAAACATACAAATCTAGTCAGAAACATATATCAAGTAAAAAGTAAATAGGAGACTGAATTGAATTAGACAGAATTGTTCAGAAACTTCACCTTTTGTATATCTGACATGAAGGTGATTCCTTCCCCTTCCTTGAGGTCCAAAGAAGATTGAAGCAACTGCAGGAACAATTTCCAAATATTTTTTTTCCTTATCAACAACTGCCCATGCCAAAAGGTAAAAATTTACGAACCCTGTCCAACTGCCACTAACATGTGGCATTTGGCTTTGCCCTTTAAAAACGTACTATCCAGACGAATAAAAGGTCTCAATCCTAGACTGAAACCCATCTTCAAAGCATGTAAACACACATACATTCTCATGAACCTTCTTCTCCCTTCTTCAAGTTCACTCTTTGAAAGGGTAACAACTACATCACTACCAGGGTTACTTTCCCTCAATTCATTGGCATAAGCCTCAAGTTTATTGTACTCATCTAAAAAACTACCATCTAATGACTCCAATACCATCCTCTTTTTCCTCTTGCACTTCCCATGACTAATATTTAGGTTAAAAATTCTCTTCATATCTAGCATCATCTCCCTTACCTTATACTTAGTATTGTCTTGTAACTTCGTCTTGAAATATTGTGCAGTGGTACTAAAATCACAGTTTTATTATCAAATGAAGTGCCACAATCCTGTGCAACATTTAAAGTCTTGATGTTAATCCCACCAAATTTTTCTTATGATATTAAACAAATGGACATTCAACAATATTACAACTATACCTAAGCCTTTCTAGGTCACTCATATCCAATTTCATTCTTTTTTTGATAGCCAGAAAATCGAACTTCATACACTTCCTAGCTTATGGTATGTCCTTAAAAACATACCGTTGTATAACTCTCTGTAGTCACTTTCAGTAATTTTCCTTTTCTTTTGTGCTTTAAGTGCTTCTAATTCTTCAGACTTGTATCCTTCAGAATCAGTAATAGAGTTAGATCCTACATAATTTAAGCTAAATTAGTACCAATGTCATTGATGTCACCCAAATTCACACCATTAATTGGGATTGTGAGAGGTCGATGTAATTATAATTACCTAACGTGAGTCCGAGTCGATTCCACAGAGAGCTTATATTGGATTAGATATATATCTATACTAAGTTAATGATGTTTCCAAAATGAACTTTCATATTTTTAGTTGTTTCTTTCTACTTCTAATATTTATGCTAATGTTTGTAAATGAAAAGCTAGAGAATGATATTTTTGGTGTTGATGTTTTTCAAGTTGATAAAAGATCTAGGGTCATGACTTCCACCTAGGTGGTTACCTAACGGATTGTAGGCTTTATGGAAAGATTGATTGGTTGGGGTGTAATATAGCAATCACATACAATTACCCACCTGATACCTCTCGGTAGCTAGAGTACTTTTGTCCAATTTGGCTTTCTCGAGTCTAAATGGGTAATTCACAAAATATGTGATACATGCTCAAGTCGGGTCTTACTATCTCTAGATTCAACCCTTTAATTAGGGCTATCAATTTTTTGAGTTCACCCCAATTCCTTGTTAGCCAAGTTTTCCTAAACTTAGTCTCTCTTTCTCAAGTAGAGACTAAGTCAATTAGGCATGAGTCAATGTTTGAAATCATTAATTCTTAAATTCAAGCAAGAGTCGGACTAAAATATCACAAACTCAATCACAAACAAACCCTAAATTAAACACCTAGTAGGTATCCACACAAGAGTTGAATCACTACCCTAGTTAAGAAATTAGCTACTCATAGAGGAAATTGAAGAAACTAAAGAAGAAAATAACAATAAACCTGTAATA
Source organism: Nicotiana benthamiana (assembly GCA_034376525.1). Lineage (NCBI taxonomy): Eukaryota > Viridiplantae > Streptophyta > Magnoliopsida > Solanales > Solanaceae > Nicotiana > Nicotiana benthamiana. Next base: position 31,760,173 of record CM067337.1, read on the forward strand.
AATGATAAAGGGAAGAAAATCCTATGTTAAAATGATAAAGTATAACAAAGTTACCAAAGCAGTAAAGAAAAAACGGCTATCTATTTCCTGATGTTCAAACTTAACCTAATTTTGACAAAAAAAAACTATTTATACATAGATGAAATTATCGAATAAAATTACCCATGCGGAAGTTATGCGGCCGCAAAATTATGTGTGCGGTCTGCACTTTGAAACTGGCATAACAGGATGGATTTTTGTGATTGCATAATTCAGGGTTGCGCCCGCACTTCTTCAAATTTTGCAGACCGCGCATTTTTTGAGTGTTGCCGCACTCTTCACTTTGAGCTTTGATATGGAAGACTTCTGCGGTCTGCACATTTCTGAGTGCGGTCACACTTTTGAGTATGCGGCCTCACAATAATAGTGCGGTCCGCACTCTTTCATGGTCCAAAGTCACACCTCCCTGAACCTCATCTTATTGAGTCACACTATAATTGTACAGTCTGCACTTTGCATAGAAAATCTGATAGAGGAGTCTTCATAGTCTATGGCCGCACACAATATTATGGTCCGTATTTTTGCTCTTTTTATTTTGTTTTAGTCCTTGTCTAAAATTACTCCTTCTTGAGTTGATTTTCGTTTCTTTGACTCATATTCCAACACTCATGTAAGAAAGTACATTTCATCAGTTTCCAGGAATAACTTTAAGTAATTTTGAGCTAAAACGAAAGTAAAAGAGTGCAAATAAGTAGTCAATATTCTTACTTATCAATCATCCACAATTTTATTAGATTCTTCCTCATACTGTATAATATTGGGAAAAGAGTAAATAGGGGATCACATTCATCTATATCAAATAGGTTCACTACATTGAATTCATTGCACATTAACTTTTTAAATTGTCTAATACCATCATCCCCTTCAATTACATAAAGTTTATCAGAGGGGGTAGCAAATATAAGTTGTTGAACCCCTAAATATCCTAGCTCATTTGTGAATTCATTCATTATGCTATGTGTGAATGTAAGTTGGATTCATAACCTGTCCAAGTCTTCACCAATTTTTCTGTGTAGACAACTTCAGGCTCAATAACCCAATCACCATCGTAATTGAATATTAAGTCAACTAGCACTATCTCCAACAACCTAGCAAACACAACCAAAAAATATACCACTTATAAAATAGAAAGTAAACAATATAAAAGTCCGTAGCGGGAAAAGAATAATTAAAGCTAAAAAGAATTATTTTTTATGTCAAGAGCCCCCCCCCCCCCCTCCCGCCAAAGAAGAATCCAAAATACTTGAATAATTTAATCAATAGCACACAATTGGGGACTATCGTTGTTAATAAAATAATAAAAAAGTACAGAATCTTTAGATACCACAACTATACTTATTAACAATGACAACAAATAAACCCCACATAATCCCACAAAATAGAGAAGAACAACAATAAATAAACAACAAAGTCCTAAACCATGCATGAAATACTAGAAACATATAAAAATAAGAATTGATGAATGAAATTGCAGAAACATAAGTTGGATGTAGATGAAACCTAAGAAATCGAAAGCCTAGAATAAAAGCCCAAAAAATGAAAATATACTAAAAAGATGAAATACTAACAGAAATAATATAGTAGAGACGAATCACTTTGATGGAGGAAGGTATTACCTTTATGGCATTTGTTGTTCAAATTGGCATTCAACAAAGAAGAGAGAGACTAGAGAGTTCTAGAGAGTGAAAGAGAAAGAAGAGAAAATAAATAAAATAGATTTATTTTGTGTTAAATTTTACGGGCTATGAGGTTTGGGTATGGGTATCGTGGATCGGGTCGATTAAATATGATACCAAATCAAAAAAGGCACGGATGAGTGCCACGTGTCTCATCTGTCCACTTAAGGATACATGTAATAGGATAGTAAGATGATAGGGAGTTTTATGGTCCAATAATATAATGGAGGATAATTTAGGGACATGTCAGACACTTTTCCAAATATAAAGAGAAATTATATATCACGATCTTTTCTGGATATACATAGATATACACATATACATGGTATATTTGAAATATACGGGATATAATGGATATATACATAAATATACACTACCCATGTGTCTTCACACATGCTTTACCACCACAAAACACCATAACCGCCAGCCATAACAACAAAAAACACCATTACAAATCCAAAAAATTTTTTAAAAAAAAGGCAGAATAATAGGGCATAAATGAATACTAGGATCCATCTGAATCTCTGGAATGCCAGATGCATTGTTTATATCTACTTTATAACAAGAGATAATCATGGCAAGTTATACTCGTAAAAATAGTATGTGCTAGCCAATTTTTAGATTAGTCATTCAAAAATAGTCAGTATTTGTAAAATTATTTAAAAAGAGCCGCTATTTTGCTGCAACGCAGAAAATTTCAGCATAATATACTTGAGATCGGTGCACCTGTATATGAACTTCCAGCATATTATGCTTGAACTCCAGCACACGGAAAGTTCCAGCTAATATACTGGAGATTGGAGCACTGGTTATCCAATCTTAAGTATATTATGATGGGCCGGTATATTATACTGGAGTATTTTTCAAATTTTGAATAGTATTTTCGTTCAGATTTATCTTTACATAAAAAATTGCTTAATTTCGATTATTTTTGAAACTGTGACTATTTTTGAATGACCATTTTTAAATCTGGTTATTTTTGAATTTCTCCCTCGCGAGATGCAAAAGGCTATTTATTGGGCCAAGCGGACATGCAACGACATATAGTATGGAAATTAACACATGTATTCACGGGAGAAATTTAAAAATAGTCAGATTTATAAGTGGTCATTAAAAAATAGCCACAGTTTCAAAAATAAACGAAATTTAGCTACTTTTTATTGTTAATAAATTTGAACGAAAACACTGTTCAAAATCCGAAAAAATATTCCAGCATAATATACTGGAGTTTGAAGTACCAGTGCTCCAGTCTCCAATATATTATACTTGAGCTAGCAAAGTATACCGGTTCAGCATAATATGCTGGAAGTTTATACACAGGTGCACCGAATTTCAGTATATTATGCTGAACTGGTCTCTGTTGCAGGGAAATAATGAATATTTTTCAACGACTTGCAAACATTGGCTATTTTTGAATAACCAATCCGAAAACTGGTTAGATCGTGCTATTTTAACGTACACCACTGCTAACACTATTAGCAGCATTTTAGCCAAAGATTCGCTTAGCAACTGTAGCACAAACAATATATCGTACTAGGGGTGTTCAAAACCGATCCGAAACCGAAAATCGATCCAAACCGAAGCTTAACGGCTTACTGGTAACGGCTTAACGGACGGGGAACGGATTGAATTTATTTTATTAACGGCTTATCGGTTTGGGGATGGATTATTCAATTTTCTTAACGGCTAATCCGTTAACCCGTTAAGAATATAAATATTTTATATATATATATATATATATATATATATATATATATATATATATATATATATATATATATATATATATATATATATATATATATATAATTTATTTTTATTTATATAAATTAAATATAAAACTAAAATCCTTGAAAATGATTAACAAAAGTTTATTTCTACTTCTAAGCATTCTTATTCTCGGGATCTAGAAATTTTTTGGTTCTATCTTTAATTTATTTTTGGTTGTAATCCTCCTGTTTGGCAACATGCTGGAGATGGTAAAGCTAATTTCCTAATCACGAAAATCAAATTGAGTGACTCTGGCAAAGAAAATTGAATGCATCATATTGCCTCAAAAATATTATTTTTTATGGCAATTCATTATTTCTAAGACGAAGAGAATAAGAAATATTTAGTGAACATGTATGTTAGGCCGATAAACCGCCCATTAACCACCCTATAAGAGCTAACCCGATACCAATCCGCCCGATATCTTATCGGGTGGCTAACGGATTAATACATTTAAAAGCCGATAACCGTTAAGCCAAATCGTTAAGAGTAAAAGCCGCCCAATCCGCCCGATGAACACCTCTAGTACTAAGTTAATTGACAATAGTTCAAGAAAAAAATAGAGAGGTTTCCAGTTAACGTCTTCACCTAGTTTAGGCACAGACCTACTTGAACAAATAAATGGGAGAAATTTAAAAATAGTCAAATTTGCAAGTGATCATTTAAATAGCCACAATTTTAAAAGTAATCGAAATTTAGTCATTTTTCATGTAAAGATACATTTGAACGAAAATATTATTCAAAATCTGAAAAAAATACTCCAGTATAATATATTGAAATTCCAGTATAATATACTAGAATTCCAGTATACTTATGTTGGAACTCCAGTATATCATATTGGAGTTCCAACATAAGTATACTGGAACTCCAGTATAATATACTGAAGCTCCAGTATATTATGCTGGATCTTTCCGTGTTGCAGCAAAATAGAGACTATTTTTCAATGACTTTACAAACGCTGGCTATTTTTGAATGATCAGTTCGAAAACTAGTTAGGCCATGCTATTTTTTCCAAATAGACGGACTCTTGGAGTCCACATAAATTATTGTTGACTTTAAATTTGTGCTATGAAATATGATACTTTTTTCTCTTTTGCTCATTTTGATTCACATAAAGGCTTGGTAGGTTAACTTTTCAACTCTCATGGTGAAATGGCAGGAGTTTCTCGCTGATGGGTTAACTAGTGTACGGTAAGGGTCTCTCTCAATTAGCCCGAGACAAGAAGAAAATCAATGTCAAGATACAATATGGTTAATAATTAGGTGTGAACAAAGCATGAATTTAGATTCAATCGCCTTTCGATTGTGTGCCTCACCAAACGTCTCGCTGCTATCACCTTTGATCATTTAAAAAAGTTTGCAATTGCGTCCCATCCGCAGAGAAATTATTTAAGCATGCGTAATAGGGTTGTTGCTTCTCTAATATTCCCAAATGACATTGCTGTGACATCTCTGCGCCTCCCTCCCAAACAAAATGGGCTCGACTATGTGAACTCTTATTGCAACCCTCCTTTATCCTAGGTTTGGAACCGGCAATGTGAGCAAGCTCAGACATGCGGCGTCTTATGTTTGGTTAAAAAAGAAGAAAAAAATAGTTCCACTTTAATTTCAGATCTAACAGATGTTCCCCAGACAAAAGTTCACATTCTGTATATCCAATCCATATTAACGTAGAACAAAAAAATTATGCAGCCTGAAGAAATCAAGACATTTGGAACCCTATGGCAATACAAGCTTGCTAAAACTCGACTCCTACAACAACGAATCATAGGCAATTAAACAACGTAAAGTCGTATTATACATAAACTTCAAATCAAAGCTATTTTAACAAAGATAAAACGTCGTAACCACCTTTGATCACCCTCATTTATAGGCTGCCATGCCTACACCGGGTTCTCCAGCATAGGGCATACCGCCACCCCTAGCCTTGGAGTAGGACACATAGTAGAACTGGGAGATTATGCTGGTGAAGAAAATGAAAGCTGCTCCAGCTGCAAAAACTCCTTTTCTCAGAGTTTCACAAGATAGAGGCTTGTCGTTAATCAAGTATGATGATCGGTACTTAGTGTGATAAGCATTCCTAACTGAACCAGCCAATAAGCAGACCTCAGCAATGAAGAATGTAACCCTGAAACACAAGGGCAAAGGCTTTTACAATGTCCTTTGTCTTACAATAAGGCCACAATATAGCATCAAAAGAGAAGCGGGAAAGTAATTTGTTTGTTATAGTAGTACTTACCAGCATATGATGAACAAGAGAACAGCACAAGCCCTTGAACCTCCGGGGCTCAGAGCCTTTCCACAACAGAAGCAACGGCTCGCCAACATTATAGTTAATTGACTAACCAAGAGAAATAAGAAGGCACCAATACCAAAGCCAGTTGCTATGTCGGAGTCATAGATGCAATAGCTATAGGTTTTTTCACTATCTTCTTTAATTTTTGCCTATAAATGAAGGGATTTGCTCAATCAGGTGAAACACAAAATGCTAATTAAGCAATAAAAATCTGAAGAGATGGGAATTTTAGAAGACTAAATCAGAAGCAACTTAAGGAAAACTAACATAGTAGAATGTTACTAATTGCAGTCCTTGCCCTCTTTTTATAGTGTTAATGATAGAGTACAGGAAACGGGGATTTCCTAGCTCTAACCCCCCCCCCCTCCCCCCCTTTTCTCTATCAACTTACACTACCTTCTTAAATTTGCATCAGAACTCAGAAACAATCTACTGGCTGCTGGATTTGTCAGTTTGAAGTTCTAATGTAGAGTTATAGATACAGGTTAATGACCCTGTATATGTGTTAAGAAATTTACTAAATAAGGCAAATAATTGACTTTGAACCAAGTAAATCAAATGAAATGTGGTAAAATCCCAAATTTGAACCCCATATAGTATAAATCTTGGATCCATTTCTAGCGCCTAGTGCCTCTAATGAAACAAATTAAAGTAAATGCTCTGGAGAGCAAGGCATTCTTCCGAAAGTTGAAAATCATCTAAAAAATTGCAGATCACTTGTACTGCAACCAAATACTAGTAAAATTTCGATTCCAGGCGCCTGATGCTTCTTAATCCGAAATTTACATTATATGGAAAATATTCAAAGATCCAAATATTGGACAGCAAATCGACGTCCTAAAGCTTCAAAAAGAAAACTTTTCAGGAACCGAACAGATCTCCAAAAGAAGAAAAGGCAGCTGGTAATTGTTCAAATTTCTTATGGAATTGAGAGTTAAAACTAGCAGTTCGAAACAGAGTAATGCATCTAAATTAACAAAAGAGGTGAAGAAGAATCACAACAAATTAACACAATAAAGTGCTTACAGTGCTTCTTCTCCGCTCGGCAGCAATGGCCAAACCAAAAGCAATTAGATTCAACAAGAACACAGTTATCATTAACAGCTTCGACGCCATCGGAATTGAAACCTTTCAGTTAAATCTAGATTTCTTTCTCAGTCTCTCTCTGTGTACTTCTCTCTCTAGATATACTAAAGAGCCTTTGAGTAATGAAGCAGCAGCAGCAACTGACCAACAACAACAACAACCCAGCAGCAACCGAACAAAACAATAAATTACTAAATATAATGACGTTCTAACAGTTAACCAGAAATCTGAGCTACTTTTACACCGCTCTCTTCAATTTGTGTCGTTTGATTTTTGATAAGTTGTAGGTGTCGGTGGCGTCAATTATGGTAAACAGAAGTTTCAGATCTAAACGGCGTCTCTTGTTCTATGTAACATCACCATGACGGTAACGATATCTTTTTATTTTTTAATAGAGAAAATTGAAAGATGCGTACAAATTAAAGAAACAAGACGCTTGGCCAGTTTGAGATTTTTTTACTTTCATTTTCAAGAAACCCCACTGGCAAAATCACACTACAAAATGTATATTACGTGCTGTAAAACCCGTGTGATCAAAATTGAGTAAGTTTTCTATCCCGTAAAGAAAACGAGCACCAAACACGTAATATTATGACTCGAGTTATGATTCACTGAAAATCCTTTTAGTTCGTGTCCGAAGTTATTTACACTCATTGAAGCAAAAATTTTTATAAAATTTATACTAATTTTTTATAAATATAAAATACAAAATTGTATATGCATGATAAAATTATATATATTTTTATTATTATTTTAAGAGCTAACATATAATTTATCATTCTCAAGGAATACATTTAAAATTTGGCAAATCCCAAAATGCAAGGCAAAACGTCTCGTAATTTCTTGGGTTCTAATTCGTCAACAATATTTGATTATATTGACTTTCCATGTGACAACACTTCAAATTCCAGCCTTGCACAACCCATGCGTAATGACTAAAAAAAGAATGGCCTGTTACAAAACTTAGCTCAAAGTAATAAATAAAAAGATAGACAACAAAGTAGAGAGAAATAGAGAAGAGAATATATTTCTTCTATGTATCCAAGTGTATTACAAAATGATTTCTCATCCTCTATTTATAGTACTACATAGAGGCATACTAAAAGAATTCCATAAATATGTCATTAAGCTTTTGAGATCATGGAGAAAGATCATGGGGGAGATCATGGAGGTGTGGGAGTTACAACCATAAGTATTGGAGTAGTGGGAGTTATGGAGATAATGGATAAAAGTAGTGGGTGTTATAGGAGTTATGGACATCCACCATAATCTAATATTTTATAACACTCCCCTTGGATGTCCAAAGATAATGTGCCTCGTTAAAACCTTAACTAAAATAAAACCCAATGGGAAAAAAATTCTAGAAAAGGAAAAAGAGTACACATATCTAACAAAATGCATTTTTGTTGCCTCGTTAAAAACCTTGCAAGGAAAACCCAGTGGGACAAAACCTTGTAAGAGAAAAAGAGTGCAACGCGCATTAACCCCCCCTGAAAAGAGCATCAATTCACATCCTTGAGCCTTCGCATTCCAATCTTGTGTACCAGCTTCTTGAAGGTTGACGTTGGTAGAGATTTTGTGAACAAATCAGCCATATTATCACTTGAACGAATCTGTTGCACATTGATATCACCATTCTTTTGAAGATCATGTGTGAAATATAACTTTGGTGAAATATGCTTTGTTCTATCTCCTTTTATGAATCCTCCCTTCAATTGGGCTATGCATGCTGCATTGTCTTCATACAAAATCGTGGGTAGTTTGTCACATTTCAAACCACATTTGTCTCGAATATGATGTATTATAGACCTCAACCACACACACTCTCGACTTGCTTCATGAATAGCGATTATCTCAGCATGATTAGATGAAGTTGCCACAATTGATTGCTTAGTCGATCGCCAAGATATGGCAGTGCCTCCACAGATAAACACATAACCTGTTTGAGATCGAGCCTTGTGTGGGTCAGATAAATATCCAGCATCAGCATAACCAACAAGATCAGAACTGCAATTATTGCTATAAAATAAGCCCATATCGGTAGTCCCTTTTAGATACCGCAATATATGTTTGATTCCATTCCAATGTCTCCTTGTGGGAGCAGAGCTATATCTTGCTAAGACATTAACTGAAAAAGTTATGTCAGGCCTTGTAGTATTTGCAAGATACATTAGTGCGCCAATTGCACTAAGTATGGTACTTCAGGACCAAGTAGCTCTTCATTCTTTTCTTGCGGTCGGAATGGATCCTTATTCACATCAAGTGATCGAACAACCATCGGAGTACTTAAAGGATATGCTCCATCCATGTAAAACCGTTTCAATACCTTTTCTATATAGGCAGATTGATGAACAAAAATTCCGTTTGCCAAATATTCAATTTGCAAACCAAGACATAATTTTGTCTTTCTGAGATCTTTCATCTCGAATTCCTTCTTTAAATAAACAATTGCCTTTTGGAGTTCTATGGGAGTTCCAATAAGGTTTATGTCATCGACATATACGGCAAGTACAACAAATTCCGATGTTGTTTTCTTTATAAAAACACATGGGCAAATGGCATCATTTATATAGCCTTCCTTTAATAAATACTCACTAAGACGATTATACCACATTCGTCCTGATTGCTTTAGACCATACAAAGATCTTTGCAATTTGATTGAAAACATTTCCCGGGACTTTGAATTATGAGTGTTTGGTATTTTGAATCCATCGGGAATTTTCATGTATATCTCATTATCAAGTGAGCCATAAAGATAGGCAGTAACCACATCCATTAAATGCATGTCAAGCTTTTCAAGGACAGCAAAACTAATGAGATAACGGAAAGTTATAGCATCCATTACGGGTGAATATGTCTCTTCATAATCGACACCAGGCCTTTGAGAAAATCCTTGTGCAACAAGGCGTGCCTTATATCTTTGTACCTTGTTTTTCTCATTTCTCTTGCATACAAAGACCCATCTATAGCCAACAGGCTTAACACCATTAGGTGTTTCAACTATAGGCCCAAAAACTTCACGTTTTGCAAGTGAATTCAATTCTGATTGGATTGTTTCTTGCCATTTTGGCCAATCAAGTCTTTGTCGACATTCTCCAACAGATTGAGGTTCAAGATCCTCACTTTCTTGCATAATGCTAGATGCAACATTATATGCAAAGACATAATCCACCACTATATCCACTCGATTAAAATTTGTCTCAATATCGATTGGATTTATTGATAGTTCCTTATTTTCCTGAGTCTCGGGCTCAATGGATTCTTCATGAATCTCAGAATTTATTAAATCGTGAATTTCCTCATGAGTTTCTTTCGTAGTGTCATTTTGATCATTTGCTTTCCTTTTTCTAGGATTTCGATCTTTAGAACCTAATGGTCTGCCACGTTTTAGGCATGCTTTCGACTCATTAGATATGACACTAGAAGATTGTCCAATAGGGACATCAATACGGATTGGAATATTCTCTGCGGGGATGTGAGATTTTGTTATCCTTTTCAAGTCCGTGAATGCGTCAGGCATTTGATTTACTATTCTTTGCAAATGGATAATATTTTGCACCTCTTTTTCACAAATAGAGGTATGTGGATCAAGATGAGATAGTGATGGATTTTTCCACAAAATTTCCCGTTTGGTTTCACCAACTTCTCCCCCTAATTTTGGGAAAAGTGTCTCATCGAACCGACAGTCTGCAAATCGTGCAGTGAACAAATCCCTGTCAATGTTTCGAGGAAGCGAATAATGGAGGGCGATTCAAACCCAACATATATTCCTAACCTTTTTTGCGGACCCATTTTGGTGCGGTATGGCGGTGCTACAGGCACATATACTGCGCATCCAAAAATTCTTAAATGGGATATATTAGGTTCATGACCCAAAACTAATTGCAACGGGGAATATTTGTGATAATTCGTCGGTCTGAGACGAACTAGCATTGCTGCATGCAAAATGGCGTGACCCCAAACCGAAGTGGGCAGCCTCGTTTTCATGAGTAATGGTCTTGAAATCAACTGCAGACGTTTAATTAAAGATTCTGCAAGACCATTTTGAGTGTGAACATGAGCTACAGGATGTTCCACTTTTATCCCAATTGATAAGCAATAATCATTAAATGCGTGGGATGAAAACTCAGCAGCATTATCTAGTCTAATAGACTTAATTGGATTATCAGAAAATTGTGCTCGTAATCGAATTATTTGTGCCATTAATTTTGCAAACGCAAGGTTGCGTGATGACAATAGGCACACATGAGACCATCTAGAGGATGCGTCTAATAAGACCATAAAATATCTAAAGGACCCACTAGGTGGGTGAATAGGTCCACAAATATCCCCTTGTATACGTTCCAAAAACGTAGGTGACTCAGTTCCAACCTTTGTTGGTGATGGTCTAATAATTAACTTGCCTTGATAACAAGAAGTGCAAGAAAATTCATTATTTAAAAGAATCTTTAAATTCTTTAATGGATGCCCATATGAGTTTTCTATAATCCGTCTCATCATAATTGATCCAGGATGTCCCAATCGATCATGCCAAAGTACAAAAGTATTGGAATCAGTAACCTTTTGGTTTACTGTGGAATGTGCCTCAATTGCACTAATTTTTGTCCAATACAGGCCACAAGATAAATATGGGAACTTCTCAATAACCCTCTTTTGGCCAGAGACATTCTTTGTAATGATGAGGTATTCAAGATTATTCTCATCTATTGTCTCAATATGATATCTTTTTTGACGGATATCTTTAAAACTCAACAAGTTCCTCTTGGACTTGGAAGAGAACATTGCATTCTCTATGATAAATATTGTTCCTTTAGGCAGAGTTATAGTTGCTCTTCCGGAGCCTTCAATCAATTTACTACTACTAGAAATTATAGTAACATCTGCCTTACACATACTTAAATGAGAGAAATATTTCTTCTCTTTGGATATCGTATGTGTGGTACATGAATCAATTAAACAAATACTTTTACAATTGGACGTTGATCCAAGTTTGCTTTGTGAGATATCCATATTTTCTTCCCATGGTTTGATATACAAAGAAATATACGAAAAATATATGAGAATAAACAAATTTAAGTCTATGATTCAACATAATGAAATATCTTTTATCATAGTTATTCTCCTTTTAATACTCTTGTATCCGTTGCTTAATAATTAAATAATATTTTGAAAATCTGCTGAGGTTAGTCGATTAACTAAATCGGATAGTCGACTAACATGCCTTGCGGAAAAGGTCCAGTTTAATAGAATATATTGGTTAATCGATTATCTGTTATGTTAATCGATTAACTTACTGAAAAATCATTACAAATAAAGCATAAGATGAATGTGTAATCTAAAGTTATATATTTTAAAACCATAATACAGATTATTTGTCAAGTTGATAAAACGTAGCTTTACTAGCTTAAAGCAGAAAATATAAAATTTGAACCATATCACAATAATAGATAACTTATGTAAACTATGATAATTGTTTATTCATTAACTACTACGAAAAAGTAAAAATAAAAATATCTAAATGTTCAATCTTGTTTAACCATGGATCCATCACCGATCAAGTGATCTATTTTCCCCTCAGGGTGCTCAAAGAAGTCTCCCACATCCAAGTGGGTGATGTCAAAATTATTGTCAGAGACAAAATTGGTTTCAGGGCCTTTACTCTTTAGAGATGCTTGATAAAGCTCAACCAAATGTCTTGGTACACGGCAAATTTTTGCCCAGTGCCCTTTTCCACCGCAATGATAACATATAGTTTCTGAACTATTTGCTTTTGGATTCTCATAATTCCATTTCCGCTTTTGGTGGTTATATCTCTTTGGGGGGTGACTAACACCAGGAAAATTTCTTCCTTTAAGCCATTCCACAAGATAAGTGGATCTTTGACTGTGAGATATTCAATTTTCAAACCTTCATCAAGGTCATGGCGCAAGAAAATTAAGGCCTTAGCACAGTCTTGGGTGGATGCATTATTTCTGTCTTTAATGGCGTCTCCAAGACCCATTGCATCCAAATGGATTTCAGCATCCAACACCCATGTCATGTAGTTCTTGCCCGAAATTTCAAGGGCAACAAACTTTCTTTTCATAATGTCAGACATAATTAAAACAAAATTAGGAGGAGAAAAAATACCTTAATTTTCTCAAATAGATTCTTGAGATAGTAGAGCTTCGTGCTGATAACATGTTACAAAACTTAGCTCAAAGTAATAAACAAAAAGATAGACAACAAAGTAGAGAGAAATAAAGAAGAGAATATATTTCTTCTATGTATCCAAGTGTATTACAAAATGATTTCTCATCCTCTATTTATAGTACTATATAGAGGTATACTAAAAGAATTCCATAAATATGTCATTAAGCTTTTGAGATCATGGAGGAAGATCATGGGGGAGATCATGGAGGTGTGGGAGTTACAACCATAAGTATTGGAGTAGTGGGAGTTATGGAGATAATGGATAAAAGTAGTGGGTGTTATAGGAGTTATGGACATCCACCATAATCTAATATTTCATAACATGGCCAGTAAATTCGTGATTTTTGGAGTAAATAATCACTAAATCAATTAGTGATGAGTTAAAAGGATGTATCTTAGTTGAATCTAATAAATTTTTGACCGAGTGAAATAGAACACTTGTTCAGAGCTTAGGAGCATTAAATAGCGAATTTAATGTGTTAGGGTTGACAATAAATAACAACAACAACTATTCAGTATAATCCCACAAAGTGGAGTCTGGGGAGGGTAATATGTACACGTGTCTTACCCCCACCCGATTAGGGTTGATAATAAATGATAGCATAAATGTGTAATAATTATAAATAACGACTGTACTAGGAAAGGAATTACCAACCAATTATTATATGATTAGGATGATCTTTTTCTCTGATGGCGACGCAGAAAAGTGAGAACTCAAGGCGGGTATGAAATCTCTTAGATTTATGGATAAAGATTGAATAACATAGCTTGAATCAATCAATGAATAAGAAAATCGCTTCATATATTCTCATGCTAGCCTTTTACAATCTTTTTCTAGCCAAAAAGAGCAAATCCCCTTTTTCTTCCCTATCTTTTCCTATTTAGAAGAGATATTCCTCAAAAACCCTAAAAAGTACAGCATAAAGAAAATTCAAAGGAATATTCTTTATGTCCACCTCTGAACCTATGATGTTGTTGTTGTCTTATCTTGGTTGCCTGCCTCTGGCATCAGTCTTCATGGGGACGACCTTCAGTCGTTATATCGTGATCGGCATTCAGTCATTATATCAAAATTTCAGGTCATTCGGACGTCGTTTGGTCAGGCTTTTGATCGAAAGTATATTTCGGAAGTTTTTAAAAACTTAGGCTTCAATTCGATGAATTTTGAGTTAGTTGATGTTATTTGAGGTGTTGTGATGATTGAAACAAGTTTGAATGATGTTTTAGGATGTATTGGTGCTTTTGGTTGAGGTCCCGGGGGCTTCAAGTGAGTTTCGGATGGTCAATCGGACTATTTCTTAAGTTTCAAAGTTGCAGATTTTTAGTTCTTGAGTTGCAGAGATTTTGGTGTTCGCGTTCGCATTCAGTTGTTCACATTCGCAAAGGGTTAGCAGGTGAAGCTTCGCGTTCGTGTAAGACCCTCCGTGTTTGTGTAGGAGGATCTGGGGATCAGCATGGTTGTTCTTCGCGTTTGCATCATTTGGAACACGTTCGCGTAGTGTTGGAATGTAAGGCATCATGTTCGTGGGCCCCCTGTCGCGTACACATAGAGTTATTTTGAGGGGCCGAAATTTTGTGCTTCGCGATCGCGAGCCTTGGGCCGCGATCCCATAGATGGGAATCATTGTAGCTGGCAGAATGTTTAAAAACATTTCCTCTGCAAGTCTAAGCTATTTTTCCTCCATTGTTGGGCATTTCGAGAGCTATTTGGAAGAAATTGATGAGGGTTTCGAAGAGGATTGATTGGAGTTAAGTTTGTTATAAAATACGCTTAACGCTAGAGGAGGGTGAATAGCGTTATAATAAAATTTAGCGTAAACTTGCAGGAATTAAAATTTGCAGGAAATAAATAAGTGCGTTTAATAAACAAAAGTATACAAGCTTATAGCAATGTAATGATCAGTTGTAGTATGTTGTTGTATTTAAAACACTGAAATGAAGCTGTATTTATAGTTGAAAAACTTGGCATTACCGTTGCCTAATTGCCAATTAAGAGTTGCTGATTTTACTCACTGACAATCGATTGTCAAACCTCAACAATCGATTGTCTGCCAGTCAGATCAAAATTCAATCCCAGATTTTACGCTTGATAATCGATTACTTTCAATCCATAATCGATTACTGGCAACGTTCAAAAAATCCTTTCCACATTTTACCACAAACAATCGATTGTCCAGAATCAACAATCGATTACTCAGCTACGTTCAAAAAATCTTTTCCGGATTTTAATCAAAACAATCGATTATACAGAATCAATAATCGATTACCCAATAACGTTCAAAATCTTTTCCGGATTTTAATCAAAACAATCGATTATACAGAATCAATAATCGATTACCTGACGGTATTTGAAAACTTTACGACAACGGTCAGCTTCACAATCGATTGCACAAAGTCAACAATCGATTACTTATCAGTTTTTGAAAAACATTTTAGACACTGTCTCTTTGACAATCGATTGTCCAATGTAACAATCGATTATTTAATAAATTTGAAAATCACTGGAAGACACCGTCTCAACATAATCGATTACCATTAGTTCATAATTGATTATTCTGAGTTTTGAAAAACTTTGATGGACACTGCCTCAGTCACAATCGATTGTCATTAGTTCACAATCGATTGTCATGCAGGTTTGAAAAACCTGATGCTCACTGTCTTACTCACAATCGATTGTCATTAGTTCACAATCGATTGTCATGCAGTCTTGGCTTAAAACAATCGATTATCATAAATACATAATCGATTATCTTAGTCCAGATTTTTAAGGCGTGTCTAAAAATTATTTTGACTACTGTAAATATGCATGATTTAAAATCATTTGACATTAAATTAAATATGCATGATTTTGGAAAATAGTTTTAATGAGAGAAGCCATGTTATGAGTCAAGTTGTAGGATCAAGATCACAATTAAGAATGACTCAATTAAACTATAAAACTTTGTCTTGAGCTTGAATCTCGTTGTATATCAATTGTGCGCTTGTTTCTTGAACTTCGTCATATATCAATTTTCGCTTCGTTTGCCATTCATCAAAACCTATACAAAAGAACACACGTATTAGTATATTGCATTGAGAACGTGTTTCCAACAATTTCCCCCTTTTTGATAATGGCAAACATTAAGCGGGATATGCAAGACAAGCAATTTATATTGACGATTCAAGACAAGTATATACATGCAACAAGTATGCAATTTGTTCCCCCTCAATTTGAGAATTCCCCCTAGATTTAAGCTTATAACTTGAGAGTGCATCATACCCATTATCTTCCCCCTTTTGCCATTAGCAAAAATAATAATAATATGCCAAAGATAAAATAAACCTTGTTTATTTATTGGAAAGAAGGTGTGATTATTTAAAGAGAGTATAATAGCTCAAATGATAGCATTACAATCGATTATTGATACGAGATAATCGATTATTAGATGAGGGAAACAGATTTTTCTGAAGAAGACTCGATTCTTGCGCGTCATGCTTTATAATTCCCCCTACTTTTAGGGCGATACCTCGATACTTTTTGGTGTCGACTTCCTTACCTTTCTCATCTTTGTCTAGATGATCGGATGTGCTCATGGGAGTTGCCATTTCTTTTGCATTGTTCATCTCAAATCGTTTCAGCAATTCTTTGCAATATTTGGTTTGGCAAATGAATGTACCTTCTTTCATTTGCTTTACTTGTAATCCCAAAAAGAATGTTAACTCACCCATCATAGACATCTCAAATTCGCTTGTCATTAAATCGGAAAATTCCTTGCATAAAACATTGTTAGTAGCACCAAATATAATATCAACTACATATATTTGAACTAACAAAATATCATTGTTTTTATGCTTAACAAAGAGAGTTGTGTCAACTTTCCCCCTAATGAAATCATTTTCCAAAAGAAACTTACTCAATCTTTCATACCAAGCTCGGGGAGCTTGTTTTAAACCATAAAGAGCCTTTTTGAGTTTGAAAACATGATCGGAGATTTAAACTCTTCAAAACCGGGGGGTTGTTCAACATAAACTTCATCTTGAATAAAACCGTTTAGAAAAGCACTTTTCACATCCATTTGATATAAAATGAAATTCATAGAAGATGCAAATGCAAGCAATAAGCGAATAGCTTCTAATCTAGCTACGGGAGCATATGTTTCCTCATAGTCAATACCCTCTTCTTGATTATAGCCTTTTGCTACAAGCTTAGCTTTGTTTCTAGTGATTATACCATTTTCATCTAGTTTATTGCGAAAAACCCATTTCGTACCAATTATGGTCTGACCTTCGGGTCTTGGCACCAAATCCCAAACGTCATTGCGTTCGAATTGGTTAAGCTCCTCTTGCATTGCCAAGGTCCAAAATTCATCCCCAATTGCTTCTGAGATGGTTTTGGGTTCAATTTGAGAAACAAAAGCAGTATGTTCTAAGGTATTTTTGAGAGAGTTTCGGGTACTTACCTTGTCTCCAACGTTGCCAATTACCTGTTCAAGAGGGTGATCTTTGATCGTCCTCCACTCATTTGGCACTTTTGTTTCTTTTTCCAATTGTGGCGCTTCTTCCGTTGGTTGTTCCTCAGTTTCATCTTTATTTTTCTTAGGTGGTTCCTCTTGTATTTTGTCTTTCAAGCTATCTAAGATACCTGCAAGATCAAAACCGGAATCCTTTCTCGCCAAGCGAGCATTATTTTCGGAAAATACAACATGAGGGGATTCCTCCACAATTTGGGTTTTTTTATTAAAGACCCTATATGCTTTACTACGTGAGGAATATCCAATGAAAATACCTTCATCCAACTTAGCATCAAATTTACCCAATTGGTCTTTGCCATTGTTATGAACAAAACATTTGCAACCAAAAACTCTAAAATGGGAAATATTTGGTTTTCTACCCTTATAAAGTTCATAGGGGGTTTTCATGAGTATCGGCTGAATTACTACTCTATTTAGAACATAGCAAGCGGTACTCACGGCGTCCGCCCAAAAATGTTTGAGTATCTTAGCTTCGTCGAGCATGGTTCTAGCCATCTCTTCGAGACACCTATTTTTCCTTTCCACCACCCCATTTTGTTGTGGTGTACGCGGAGCGCAAAACGTATGCTTTATTCCGAGTTCGTCACAAAAGTCCGCAAAGAGATTGTGATCAAACTCTCCCCCATGATCACTTCTAATTGAAGTGACGGTTGTTTCTTTCTCATTTTGAACACGCTTAAGAAAATATTTAAAATTTTGAAAAGCATCACTTTTATTGGCAAGAAATAAAGTCCAAGTAAATCTCGAGTAATCATCAACAATCACAAAAACATATTTATTTCTTCCTAGACTTTCAATGCGAGAGGGACCAAATAAATCCATATGAAGTAATTGCAATGGTCTAGAAGTTGAAACAATGTTTTTAGATTTGAAAGATGCTTTTGTTTGCTTCCCCTTTTGACACGAGTCACAAATAGAGTCATTTTCAAATTTTAAATTGGGAAGACCAACAACTAAGTTTTGAGAAATCAATTTGTTCAAAAGATGCATATTGATATGTGCTACTCTACGATGCCATAGCCAAGTATCATCCTCTTTACTCATTAGACAATCAACATAATCGGGTGAGGAATTAGCAAGATCAACCATATAAATATTATCCACTCTAAAACCACGGAGGATAATTTTGAAATCACTACGTCTGAACACTAAGCATTCATCTGAGTCAAATAAAGCAAGATTTCCCTTGTCACACAATTGGCTTATGCTCAAGAGATTATGCTTTAATCCTTTAACAAGTAATATATGCTTAATAGAGGAATTTTCATCCTTACCGATCGAGCCGATGCTGATCTTTCCTTTATTGTTATCACCGATGATAACACTTCCTCCTTCTTTGTGCTCTAATTGAAGGAATTTGGATTCATCTCCCGTCATATGCTTGGAGCATCCACTATCAAGGTACCATAGTACACTTGATCCCTTCAAGCACACCTACAAAACAAATTAATGTTCTTTAGGTACCCATGCCATCTTGGGTCCTTGGGGGTTAGGCATATTATAATGATGCGATTGAGTACTATGTCTATGACGTGTAAAGCATGCAGGAGCAATATGACCAATACGTCTACAATAATGACAAGTCACATTTGGGTTATGCATCCTTCTAGGTTCATAGTAACTAGACGGATGAAAATTTCTTACACTATGACTATTTCGCATTTCATGAGAATTATTTCTCCTACTATGAGCTCTAGGATGGGTAGCATTTCTAGAGTGATTGTTTCTCGATTGAAGGCCATTTCTAGGTCTTCTCAAAGGTTCAACATTTGGCCTAAAATATGCATCATTTTTAGGGTAACTATTTCTAGGTGGTAAGTCATTTCTAGGTCTCCTAAAATGTTCAACATTTTGTCTAGCATGCATATTGGTTCTAGGATTGCTATTTCTAGGATAAGCATTTGTTTTATTAGTCCTAGGTTGAGCCTTAGGTGGTTGGGGTTTGGCTTCAACCTTTTCTTTAACCTCATTCTTAAATCCTATGCCATGCTTGGTTGATTTCAAATTGACAAGGACCTCATTCAAATTCTTGTGGGAAGAATTAAAATTATGTAAGGTACCTTTGAGTCTATCTACCTCATTTTTGAGATGCAAGCAAGAAGAACAATGTTTAGTAGAACTTTCGGGCTTATCGGCGCTTCTTTTTCCAAAAAATTTGTTTTCCTCTTTCAGCTTTTCATTTTCTAAAACCAGTTTTTCTAAATCCTTTTCTTTCAAAGAAAGCTGTTTTTGAAAATCCTTTTCTTTTAATGAAGCATTTTCTTTTATGCCCTTAACAGTTTTTGAAGCCTTAATAAACTCAGCATATAATTCATCAAAAGCAGTTCGCATTTCTTCAAGAGTAAAGAAGTTTTTAGACGAAATTTGACATACCTCATCTTTGTTGTCTTCATGTGCCATAAGGCAAAGATTTGCTGCTTCATCTTCTTCTCCTTCGCTTGACTCATCTCCGGAGTCGCCTCCCCAAGAAATGTATGCACGTTGCTTTTTAAAAGGTTTCTTCTCCTTTTTTATGTTTGGGCAATTTGATTTGATGTGCCCGGTTTCACCACATTCATAGCACTTGATTTGTTCGCCTTGCTTTTTGCCCTTGCGTTCATACTCCTTGCACATGAACTTTTGAAATCTTTTGATAACGAGTCCAAACTCGTTGTCTCCTTCCTCATCAATTTGCGGTTGGCTTGTGCTCGCCTTTAGAGCTATTCTTTGCCTCCTTTAATCATCAACAAAAGGGTTAAGAATAGTAGATTCATAGGTCTTAAGGTTACCTCTTAGTGCGTCGATGGTGACGTTTGAAACGCCAATGGATTCTTGAATTGCATCGGCCTTTGATCTCCATGCCGGTGTGAGACTTCTAAGAATTTTTCGCACGAGCTCTCTATCCGTGAATGTTTTCTTGAGAGCATGTAGGTCATTTACGATTATTGAAAATCGCTCAAACATTTCGTCCACCTTTTCACCTTCCTTCATGTGAAATAATTCATAAGAATGGGTTAGGAAATCAATTTTTGCTTCCCTTACCTGGTCCGTACCTTCGTACGTAACTTCTAGCTTGTCCCACATCTCCTTTGCCGTTGGTGCAACACGATATCTTCCTGTAATCGTCAGCATTAACAGCACAATATAATAAATTAATTGCTTTAGCATTATTTTGAACCTTTCGAATGTCATCCGCGTCATACTCATCCTCGGACTTGGGAACCCATTCGTTTTCCACCTTCTTTGTTGGAATTTGGTTTCCCTTCATTATCACCTTCCAAAGGTGAAAGCTGTTGGACTGAACGAAGATCTTCATCCTCTCCTTCCAGCACGTGTAATTTGTACCGTTGAATAGATGTGGTTGTGTGGAGCACTGTCCTTCATCAATTCCTGCAAAAGAATCACGAGTAGAAGCCATGGATGGTTCTCTCAAACTGTTAAGTTTTCAGAGAGTTGGGCTCTGATACCAATTGCTAGAAAATACGCTTAACGCTAGGGGGGGGGTGAATAGCGTTATAATAAAATTTAGCGTAAACTTGCGGGAATTAAAATTTGCAGGAAATAAATAAGTGCGTTAAATAAACAAAAGTATGCAAGCTTATAGCAATGTAATGATCAGTTGTAGTATGTTGTTGTATTTAAAACACTGAAATGAAGCTGTATTTATAGTTGAAAAACTTGGCATTATCGTTGCCTAATTGCCAATTAAGAGTTGCTGATTTTACTCACTGACAATCGATTGTCAAACCTCAACAATCGATTGTCTGCCAGTCAGATCAAAATTCAATCCCAGATTTTACGCTTGATAATCGATTACTTTCAATCCATAATCGATTACTGGCAACGTTCAAAAAATCCTTTCCAGATTTTACCACAAACAATCGATTGTCCAGAATCAACAATCGATTACTCAGCAACATTCAAAAAATCTTTTCCAGATTTTAATCAAAACAATCGATTATACAGAATCAATAATCGATTACCCAATAACGTTCAAAAAATCTTTTCCAGATTTTAATCAAAACAATCGATTATACAGAATCAATAATCGATTAACTGACGGTATTTGAAAACTTTACGACAACGGTCAGCTTCATAATCGATTGCACAAAGTCAACAATCGATTACTTATCAGTTTTTGAAAAATATTTTAGATACTGTCTCTTTGACAATCGATTGTCCAATGTAACAATCGATTATTTAATAAATTTGAAAATCACTGGAAGACACTGTCTCAACATAATCGATTACCATTAGTTCATAATCGATTATTCTGAGTTTTGAAAAACTTTGATGGACACTGCCTCAGTCACAATCGATTGTCATGCAGGTTTGAAAAACCTGATGCTCACTGTCTTACTCACAATCGATTGTCATTAGTTCACAATCGATTGTCATGCAGTCTTGGCTTAAAACAATCGATTATCATAAGTACATAATCGATTATCTTAGTCCAGATTTTTAAGGCATGTCTAAAAATTATTTTGACTACTGTAAATATGCATGATTTAAAATCATTTGACATTAAATTAAATATGCATGATTTTGGAAAATAGTTTTATGAGAGAAGCCATGTTACGAGTCAAGTTGTAGGATCAAGATCACAATTAAGAATGACTCAATTAAACTATAAAACTTTGTCTTGAGCTTGAATCTCGTTGTATATCAATTGTGCGCTTGTTTCTTGAACTTCGTCATATATCAATTTTCGCTTCGTTTGTCATTCATCAAAACCTATACAAAAGAACACACGTTTTAGTTTATTGCATTGAGAACGTGTTTCCAACAAAGTTCTATGCACTAAAATCGTGATTTAATTGTGGAATTAACTTAGAAATTCATGAAAACTTAGCTAAAAGGGGAAGAACTAGGGTTTGGAAATTGGAGATTTTAAATTGTGATTTGATGGGCCATTAAGCTCGGATTTGAGAGTTCTTTATATGTATAGACTCGTGGAGAGATAAGGAAACCGTTGATGTTAAAATTTCTGAGTTTCGAGAAATGGGCTCGGGGCTTAAGTTTTGCCAATTTCGGGATTTTTGATGTTTTCAATTATTTTCTATTGTGTTTTGTTCCCTTAGCATATGGTGATGTAATCGGTGTGGTTTTGGTTATATTCGACGTGTGTGGAGGCCGATTCGAGGGCCAAGGGCGTCGCAAGCTGGAGTTGTAGCCGGTTTGAGGTAAGTAATGATTGTAAATACTGTCTTGAGAGTTTGAAACCCTGGATTTCATATCATTGTGTTACTTTAAGGTGACTTACATGCTAGATAACGAACATGTGGTAGAGGACTGCTGGGGATTTGTGACCTAGTCCATCCCGAATGACTAATTTAATTTGTAATTGATAGTTAACTATTTGATGTTATTATACCATGGGTTGTATGCCATGTTTGGGGCCTTGTGCCGACTTGCTGAGACCCTTAGAGGCAGTTGAATGATTTGCCTCACTATATTTTCTTGAAAGTATATCATCAGTCATGTTTTACCTGTTTATTTCTCAAACCTAGCTTTATCATTATATTCGTAAAAATGTGGAAAACTGTTTTGGGCTGAGTTCCCTATTTTAGTGATATAGATCGAGGGTCTGATTGTGAGATCGACGACTGAAATACACTGAGAGTCTGATGGTTATATTAATGACAGAGAGAGGTTGAAGGCCTAGTTGTGAGGACTATATATCTATGGATCAGGTTGCCCGCCACAGCAAAGTATATATACATATGGATACAGATCGGGCTTCACGCTGAAGCAATGCTTAAATGGATCGGGCTGCATGCCGCAACAATATTGTGTTTGGGCCATAAGGGGCCCCTCCGAGAGTCTGCACACCCCCAGTGAGCGCTGTCAACGAAATATATGGATCGAGCTGCGCACCGCAGCGATCTACGGATCGGGCTGCAGGCCGTAGCGATTACTATATGGTACTTATTGAGCTTGAATGCTGAGTGCGAGTACTGATTGGTAAGAGTTGAGTCACGAGTGTCAGAGAGGCTAGCCTGATGGGTGATATATATATACATGCATATGAGTGATGTTTTGCCTAAGAGGCTTGTTTTTGAACTTATTGATTTCCCTTCTCTATAAAGTGAGTTTCTATCAAGATGTTGATTTATTGACTGTTTTCACTTATCTTTCTATTGAGCCTCTGTAGAAAAGTTGAACAAATATTTTAAAATAACTTTTATTTAAACTTGGGTTTATGAGTTTTTCAAAAATTAATCACTGATTTGGCATTGGTTATTTCCACTGAGATTTTCAAGTTATGAAGTGTTTATGAATACCGTTTTTCTTTAGGGGCTATTTTTACGAACTATGTTTTGCCCAATGGGGAGATTATGGCTTTATTCTCTATTATTACCTTAAAAGGTTTTAAACCCCTACTAAAATGGCTGGAAGGCATTTCAAAATGACTTTTACTAAAAGCTGAATTTTAAAAAGGAAGATTGACTCGTATTATGCTTTGAATGCCTGTTGTGTTTATTGAGCCTAACGTAAATGTGGATTCATTGTTTCCTACTTCTCAGTCTTTATTTACTCTTACTAATACTAAGTTGGAGTACTCACATTACTCCCTACACTTCTTGCACAATTTCAGGTATATCAGAACCCGATAGCGGGTGTTGATTGCTCAGACGCGGAGTCGTCAGAGTTAGCAAGGTGTCTACACGATGTTCGCACCACTGCTCCCTTCCTCTCATTTTATTTCTGTAGTTAGTATATTTCTAGACTTTTGTTGTATTCAGACCTTGATAGTTTCTCATGACTAGTGACACCCCGATGTGAGCCTTGTATTTTTATTCTACGCTGACATTTCAGAGTTTCATAATGAAATATTGTTTAATTAAAGGCTTAAAATGATCCTTTATGTTAAGGGATTAATGCGAGTGTTGTGGCGGCTGGCCTTGTTTTCACGAGAGACGCCATCATGACCGGTCCAGTTTTGGGGTCGTGACAACCAAAAATAAGACTCTATTAGACATGACTTGTAGACTCCCTAGGACAGAACTGCTCTGATACTACTTTCGTCACGACCAAAACCTATGGGCCGCAATGAGCACCCGGTACCTTACTCAATCGAGTACCAATATAACATATCTTTCTAATTGTACTTTTATTGGCAAATGGACCAAACGAGCCGTCAAGGGCTAACCAGAAAAAACATAGGGGAATACTCAATATAGGACGACCAAACTTGATATAAAAACTTATACATGTGATATACAGGCCTATAAGGCCAACATGATCATTTGTAAACTCAAAACATAGGCCGATAAGGCCATACAAGCATTCATATACATGAAATATGTCTACAAGCCTCTAAGTGTACACACTTAGCATAAAGGTCGGGAATGGGCCCCTCTGTACCAAATAATATGCGTCTAAATTATACTGACTAAATAAGCAACTCCGGAGCAAATGAAGTGCACCAACATTTTCCGCTGAGTTGATAGCCTACTTGGAGGACTCTCAGCCTGTCTATCGGGACCTGCAGGCATATGAAATGCAGCGTCCCCCGGCAAAAGGGATGTCAATATAAAAAATGTACCAAGTATGTAAGGCACATAAATAAGTACATAACAGACATGGAAGAAATATAAAGTAAATGATTCAACCTGTAAGTCTGGATAACTCTGTAAATCATGAAATACTTATAGTGTCATGCATATGCGTATGAATGTCATGTCATGTATAGGTATATGTTTCATAACATCATCAGGCCTCTGAGGGCATCCATCATATCTCGACCATTGTGGACAAAATCATCAACGTATACTAACTGATCAGGTGGTGCTACGTATATAACACCATAACTTTTCATATATCCCGTGTAAATATATATATATATATACGCGTGTATAACTCCATCTGGTCATAGTAAATGTGCATATATAAATGCATTAAATGTATGTGAAATGCATTAGTAAAATCTCTCGGTACGTCATAAGACCATTATGCCTCTGATTAATATCATGAAATAAACTTTATCAACTTACATATTTTATAAGACCCATGAACACAGATGATATAATAATATGACACATGGGGAACCAAAAACATAAGCATATCTAGTAATTTTATGAATAAAGTCATTTATAAAAGTTGTGCATTTGCTTATTTCGTTTGTAGCGTATGGATCATGATGAAAAGAAAGAAGGGATAGCATTAACATACCTGAACCGATTCTCTTAACAATTCCTTTAACACACGTTGATTGCAACAACACATAATGGCGGGTCGAAGTAGGGAAAAATCTGTATGATATTCTTGAGAAATATTGCACCATACTCCCTTAGAATCGCAAAAACCCGTTGCTATTACGCAGTATAATTTCGTATGAACTTCTTCACAATTTTAAGAACTGTCATTGCTATTTTAACGTAAAGTCCCACATGAACTCCAAAATCTCCTCCAAAAATAGATTTTTGATATCATTTGAACATAATTGTAAAGATGACTAACATAATCATTCATTCCACATTTTTGAAGGCTAAATGCATAGTCCATGTGTCTTTCTAATCTAGTAACCTAAATCAAGAGTCAATAGACCTTTCTTTACAATACTTGCTGCCATGTTTTTGTGTGTGGGGGGGGGGGGGGGGGGGGGCTTTTTCCGCACCTACAATTATTCATAAATCCTTAATTATATAGTTAATCTGCCATTAAATCAATAATTAACTAATCACTCACATAATTAAAAATTATCTCAAATTACTTAATATATTACTACTTTTTAATACATTTTATATATCATATTATCATGGCCATATGGTACCTTATATGACACTAGTCCATAAATACCGGGTATTATAGATTGGACCGTATTTTATCCCAAATTGTCAAACTTCGGCGAAATTTATTTTCTTGATTTGCTTGCCCTCTCACCTTCACGAATTTATTTATCACTAATTTGAAATAACATAATACTTATAATCCCAAAATAATCTCATTTTTGAATTTATGTTGTTTAACTTACAACGAACCTTTAACGTATGAAAAATGCGGGATGTAACATCTCATTTTCGAGCTTATATCAATTTACTTATGGCATACTTCCCCGTATAAAAATATGGGGTATAATAGGCCAGTCAATTTTTGTACCTGTTTCTTGCTGGTCAACACTTCAGGTTTTAATGGCTTTTATTTGATCTGGGTTGACTTCGATGCCTCTTTGTGATGCCAAGAAACTGAGAAATTTGCCCAAGGTTACACCGAAGGCGCATTTTTTTGGGTTTTGTTTCATGCCGTATTGCCTCAATGTACCAAAGGCTTCTTTCAGGTGATCAATGTGGTCTTCTTTCCTTTTTGATTTGACCAACATTTTGTCGATGTAAACTTCTATTGTTTTGCGGAGTGGATCTTTGAACATCTTGGTGACCAACCTTTGGCACGTTGCCCCTTCATTCTTCAACCCAAATGGCATGACTCTGTAGCAGTACATTCCCTGATGGTGATGAAAGTAGTTTTCTATTGTTCATCCTCTTCCACGAGGATGTAACCCGAGTAGGCGCCCAAGAAAGTTAGCAATTTGTGTCTTGCTATTGATTCAATGAGCTGGTCAATGTAATGCAGTGGAAAGGAATTTTTTTGACATGCCTTGTTTAGATTATGAAATATACATACATCTTCCATTTCCCATTTTTATTTTTTACCATTACTACATTGGAGACCGTGTGAGGGTATTTTGATTCCCGGATAGAACAGTTGGCGAGGAGCTTATCCCCTTCATAACTTATGGCCTCGTTGATTGCATCATTGAATTTATTTCTTATTTGTTGCATCAGTGGATAGAGTGGGTTGACGTTCAGCTTGTGTGTGGCAAGGTCTTTTAGGATACCCGACATTATCTGTAGGGGAGAAAGCGAACATATCAGCATTGTCAATAGAAACTTGTGAAATTTACCTGGTTCTGAGAGTTTCTGTTTGATGTAAGTTTTTTTGCTGTTGTCGATGTTTTTCATTTAGACGGGACTAAGATCTTCAACCGTTGACACAATGACTTCCAAGATGTGTCTCTAATGATGTCTATTTGTATATCGAGTCTGATCCCTGACTTTGGTAATTGCTATGCCTCTGCGTTTGTTCCCTTCAGCTATTGGGAGTACGTACAATCATAGGCGATACGATAGCATTCTTGGTTGATGCGTTCTTTGCCCTAAATATTGAAAATTCTCCATGAAGTAGGGAGCTTGATTACTTGATAGAGGCTTGACGGGATGGCCCCCATTGTGTATCCATGGCCGCCCTATGATGGAATTGTATGTCGTGTTTTGGTTCATGACATGGAATGTTGTTTCTAGGGTGGTGCCCCCGGCCAGGACGGGTAGCGTTATTTCACCTAATGTTCTCTTAACTGCATTGGTAAAACCTGTTAGTATTATGCAATGCGATACTATCTTGTCTTCGAGTCTCATTTGTATGAGGACTTGAGGATGGATAATACACGTGCCGCTTCTGTCGGCTACCATTATTCTTCTTACACCAGTATCTGAAATACATAAAGTAATAACAAGAGCATCAAAATGAGGGAATGTCAAAATATTAGTATCCGACTTATCAAAAATGATAATGTCTTCGCGGTCTTTGTACCGCTCGTGGGTGACCGACCGTTTTGGTTTATGTGTGGTGGTGAAATTCACATGGTTGATCGTTGCTTTATCGCCTCTACCGATGATCATTTGGATGGTTCGAGCGGAGGAGGGTGGCTTTGGAGGTCCAAACTGTTGTTCGCGTCCGCGGGCAAAGCTGGCTCTTACATGATCGTTCATAAGTTCCCTCAGGTTCCCTTGGTTCTGCATGTTTACTACCTCATGCAGTAGAGCTATGCAAACCTCGATATTGTGACCCTGATCCTGGTGAATTCACAGAGGACGTTCCGCTTCCAAGTAGTTGGGCCGGACTTCATATTTGTGGCCATTTCACCTTCGTTCCATGCTTCTCTAGTGCGTACACTATTTACGAAGGGAAAATACAAAAGTTGTGAGCGGATAAGAGTAGAGGCATACCTCTTTCGTTTCACTGAGTCTGCATGCAGTCTGGGCAGACCTTTCATATGTCAAGGAGACGGTATGAAAAGTGTTCTGACATAGGGCTGATCTCTTTCTCGACTAAGACGGGGAACCGACTAATCCTTTCGATCGTCGTTATGACGATCTTTCATCGATTCTTCTTGAACTGATGTCAGTTGTTGGGTCAAACTGTTAAGGTCATCCTCGTCGTCTCTCACTCCGGCGCAATAGGCATTGTGGATTTCTTCCCAAGTGGTGGGAGGGTATTTCATCGGCCTCTATAATAGTTTTCTGGTTGTTCTCGATCCGTTCCTACTCAACCCGTTCTGGAAGGCTTCTACCGCCATCCCTTCAAATACGTTTGGTAGGCTCGTTCTCACCCTGTTAAATCTGGCGAGGAAGTCCCTGAGTCCCTCGGCAGAAAACTGCCTAACGGAGAATATGTCATTCACACTAGCTTCTGCCTTTTTATCCCCTACACGGGCAGTGATGAACTTGTCGGCCATTTCCTCGAATGTTGCTATTGACCGCATCGGTAGTAGTGAATACAAGGTCAAGGCTCCCTCCATTAAGGTTTCACTGAACTTTTTCAATAACACTGATGTACTTGCTCCTTCGAATGATCGTTGCCCTTCGCCGAAGTGATGTAGTGGATGATGTGATCTTTGGGGTCTGTAGTACCATCGTATATCTTTAGGTACGGTGGCATTTTGAAGGTTTTGGGAATGGAATGTGGAGTCACTTTCTCGCTGTACGGTTGGTTGACGAACCGTCCAACATCTCATTTTTGTACTAACTTTGGGGCTCCTGGTATCTTATTGACCATTTGTTGATGCTCCCTCATCTGATTGCAAAGAGCCTTGTTTTTGTTTTACATTTCTTCCCTTTTCTTTAGAACGGCTATGACTGCATCATTACTTGCATCAACAGTGGGGTAAGGGTTACCTATTTGAGGAATGGGCTGCTCGCCAGTGGTTGTTACGATATCTGCTTGCGCGGTGTTTCTGTTCTTCCTTTGAGCGGGTCTGTCAAGTATATCATTTAGAGTGCTTTTCAGCCACTCTTCTAGTAGTTTTTTACTGTTGGTGGTCTTTCTTCAGTTGTAGATGTGGAGGCTCCCCTTTTGCATGAAGCCGTCACTCTTTCGTGACTGGGTGGTAAAGCACTTCGCCTAGGCCTAGTGTTTGGTATTGATCACATCGGACTCCACCTAAGAAAAAGCGGGCGCTAATACTTTTACCTAATAGTGGTATTGGGGTCAATTTTCCATAGGGAGCATCAATTGGAGTTGACTGCTTGTATGGTCTAAGACTGTGTTTTAACTCCTAATTGATCTTCTAACATTTTTGGTTTTCTTTTGATTATCAACTACAATTTATCAACAACAAATTTAAAGCTAAGTTATGATAAGGTATTAATTCTAGGTTATATTCAATATAGAAAAAGGCACTAGGGTCGTGGCATTTACCTAGGTGGTTAACTAACGGATAGAGATTCCTAATGCCAAAATGATGATTATGGGACTTATGCTATAACCATTGCACTTTTGCACCGACTCTCACACCTCTCGGTATAGAGAGTAATTTTGGCCAATTGACTCTCTCTCGACCAATTGGGTAGGCCAATTTTTCCAAGAAACTTAGGGTTCAAGTAAGGTAATTACTCTCTCGAGGTTTAACCCGTTAATTGGGACTACCAATCTCATAGGTCCACCCCAATTCCTTATTGGAATTAATCTTGGGGTCATGGACTCTCTTTCTCAAGAAGAGTCAAGACCCTCTAAGCTAGACTTAGTGTTTGTAACCACTAAATCTTAATGAAAAAATAAGATTAACCCAAATAACAAATAGCCAACATTATTCATGCAGTAAACAATCACGCTCATTAATTACCCAGACTAGGGTTGAGCCACAACCCTAGCTAATGGGTTTAGCTAGACATAGTAGAAAAAGAAACGGTAGAAAATAGTAGATAAAATTGATATATTAATTAACTATGATGTTAATCTACTCAAATCCATGTTAATATAAGATAAAATTTCCCAAAATAGGCTAAAACTTTGAAGTCACAAACTCAGCTGTTGTCTGATGCTTAATACTTGACCTAACAAAGTCAAAATGTTCTATTTATACTACACAGGAAAAACTGGACAAAAATACCTCTACGGGTCTGGCGCGGACCGCTTACAAATGTCGCGTAGCCGCGTAGGGATTTTTGGTCTTTATATATTGCTTCGAAAACTGCGGGCACACATCGCGCACAAAGGTTGCGCGGTCGCGTTGGCTGAGAGGTGCGAACCGCGTAGAAATGGGGCGCGACCGCGTGGAAAACTTGACAAAACTCCACACTCTCTAAACATCATTCATGCAGACTGCACTGTTTTGGTGTGCGGCCGCGTGGTCTTTTGTACTGAATTACTGAGTCTCTGAACTCCTCTTGGCGCGGACCGCATAGAAAGGAGTGCGGTCCGTGCAAGTTAGCATGGAAATTACACCTTCTCTAAACTTCTTCTGCGCGGCCGCATGGTAAATCAGTGTGGACCGCGCAGGTAAACATGGACTTAGGCACAATCTCTTAACTCTTCTGCGGGGCCGCGTGGCACATCAGTGCGGACCGCACAAGGATTCCCCACTTCACTAGTCTTTTAATACTTGGAAGATTTCACTTCTTTTTGAGCCTATTATTGACATTTGTCATCTTGTCGCTCAAACTTGCAATCAAGTGCAATTTGTATGCCTTTTGGGACTAATTTATGGCAATTCACGCACAGATCTTAGGCAAGAATGGGTAAAAAACATGTAAAAATCACAGTTATCAACTCCCCCAAACTTAAACATTTGCTTATCCTCAAGCAAATAAAATAAGACCTACCACTCAAAGGAAAACACCCACGTAATTCCTGTTTATCCTAAAGTAACCTCAATAAGCATAAATTGAGACTAACAATTGCCCTCAATGCAAATGCATCATTAACACATTTAACTTTGAAAACTTGTGGATCAAGTGTGACACAAAAGCATCAAGAGTTGACACATTTCATCAAGGAACCTTTCTCAAGTACTTTGGTCCTTGTGGAACCCAAACTCACACATCCTCAACTCTTCCTAAGTGAACCTCACCTTTTAGAGTATTGGCACACAAATCGAGGTGGATGGATTTCAGTCATCTCTCTCAAATAAAAGCCCATAAGTCCGGCTCTAAGTACAATATGCTTTCCCCTTATGTAAGTATCCACTAATGTAGGCTTCCCTCAACTCAAGATCAAATAGGGCTTTTTAGAAGTCATTCTGAAGGCTTTGGGTAAAGGTAGGATATGTTTTTGTTCAAATGGGTTCAATCTTCCCTTAAGCACTTCTTTTGATTC
This sequence comes from Nicotiana benthamiana, assembly GCA_034376525.1. Taxonomy (NCBI): domain Eukaryota; kingdom Viridiplantae; phylum Streptophyta; class Magnoliopsida; order Solanales; family Solanaceae; genus Nicotiana; species Nicotiana benthamiana. Next base: position 31,792,095 of record CM067337.1, read on the forward strand.
ATTTTAGCACACTTTCTTGACTTAATTGAGTAATTCACTTCTTTCAAGGGCTTAGAGAGACACATTGTCACTCTTTCTTTTGCAATTCAAACCTTTCTCCTTTTGTCTACTTTTCCACACCTTTTCACTTTTTGTTGTCTTTGGATTCCCTTTTTGGTTCTTATTCACTTTGTCTTTCTTTTTGTCTTTTTCTCTTTTTCATTGTCTTTCTTTTCTTTTGCTTTTGTGCCTTTGTACCACATTGTTTCCTTTCTTGTCTCCACCCCCCCAAACATAGACATTTGTCATTACTCAAGGGAAGATTTGGGTGCCAAGAGAGAGTCTCATTGAAAACGGGTATAGGCTTATAGCTTTGGTTTATGAAAAAAATAAGGTTTAAGTCTCAAAAGGGACTAAGGATTATTTAATTGGTAGGTCATGGAATTGTTCATATTGGCATTTTTAGATCAAGGAGAGCCTATAATCACTTCTCAAGTCAAGTTCCACCTATGATTTTGCCTCAACAAACATTCAAGGCAAGTTCTAGACCGTCGGCTCGGTACTCGGGCTCACAATTCGAATTCTCACCACATACACTAAAGGATTGCTAAAGACATCGAGTCGAGGGCCCACAACAACCTTAGTTACGATTCAAACGCACAATGGCCCAAAATGACCACATGCTGATTGTTTGGTCAACACAAGAGTCTCAAGGCCACGACTTTCACCGTCCTAAACACAACATCATGTCTTTGACCATAGTATCAAAGGCAAATGTGCTAGGCCCAAGTGAAGCTTTGCCTGAGGTACCCTTACTACAAAACTTTAAAATAAAAAAGAAAAATAAAAAACGGACTCAAACCCTTAAGAAGGTTGTCACACCATCTATCATTGGGAAGATCCACCTGGTTCGCATAACACTCTACCCTTGGAAAGAACCGTTGCATTAAGAAAACCAAGGACTTATTGCAAACACAAAAAAAAAAAGGCTATGAGCCTAACTTTGCAACTAAAATGAAAATTTTTAACGAAAATAGAAAACTAAAATGAAAAATCGAATGAATATGTACAAAAGGGGAGTAAATATACAACTAGGGGTAATGAATATATACATGAAGTTGAAAACATCTAAAATAAACCATCTATCAACTACGAATTTTCTAAATGTAAAGAAAATATATACAGTCATCCCAAATGTCAATCAAAATAGTAGGGTGCACCCCACGATTGCTAGCTATCAAAATAAGCACCAAAATACAAGAAAAGATATAGAATGGAGCATCAAGCCTCATATGTCACCCTGTGCTGATCAGTGGCCTCCAAGTCCTCTGTACTGGCGGGAACCTCAGATTGGTCCCCGACCTGCTATTGTTGCTCTGCTGGGACAAGTGCCAGATCAGGAACTGGCTAACTAACTGGTGCAACAATAGAGGGACCCTCCTAAACCGGAGCCATCTCTATCACAACTCCCTCCGTGCTAGGGATTTTCTTCTTTTCCTTGGCCTATGCTCCTCTTCCTGTGGTTGAACTGCTGATTGCTCTATAGCTGGATCCCCATATAATAGATCAAGCGGCATCTGATCCACCATGAGCTTATCCACATCCACTCTCAACTTCATCATTGACTCTTTGGAAGCCTTCTGCTTCCTCAACTTCTTGTGCTCTCGAGCCAATTTCTCCAATGCTTTGTTATGTGCCCCAACCGCCTTAGTCAAGGCATCCTGCATCGCCATCATCTTTTCCTGGTTGGCCAGTATCTTCTTCAGTGCTTCCTATATAGATGGAGGAGTATCAACGGTAGCAGGAGATGATGGTGTCTGAACTGTAGTGGTCAAAGTGCAAAACTTGGATGTCGCAGTTGACATCCAGTTGTTCAAACTAGCAAGAGACTGACTGAGCTCATGGGCAGTGAACCGGTGAGTATTTGATAAAGGAACAACCGAGTCCGCTGAAGTAGATGTACCGGCAACAGAAGAAAGACCCAGGGGCAATGTCTTACCGGCAGCAGGGATGGTGGAAGGCTCAGTGGAAAGCTCAATAACCGCTGGCTCCTCAGACTGGCCAGGTGCGGTGGAAGTGGATTCCTGAGTCTTTTTGCCCCTTTTTGGGTTGTCTGGACCCAACTGACTGTGCCATGAATAGGGGGCCACTGGAGATACCTTGCCATCAAATTTCTTTTTCTTCACATTCAATTCTCTGAAGTACAGGGAGAGAGTGTTCGGGAAGAGATAGTTGCTCTTGGTCTCCTTTCCAACTGTAGAGATCACCCTCGACATAATGTTGCCCACATTGAGAGGAAACCCGGCCATAATAGAAGCCACCAAAATAGCACGGGAATAGGAATAGAGTGATCATGGGTAGTGGGGCTAGTCTACTACATATGAATGTCAACCAAACCTTCGCCTCGAAATTTTAAGTGTTCCGCAGAATCTTCTTCCCCGCTTTCAACCAAACTTGGACAGTACCCGGAGCTGCCAACTGCTGGGCCAACCATGGACGAACCTCATCTTTCAATTCCACCTTTTCTAATATTGGGTTCTGTCCTCTTCGTTGAACCCTAAAAATTCATTCAGTGACTTTCCATCAAAGACCACTACTTTATCTCGTACTTTCGTTGCCTTTGAGTCTTGTACTACATGATGAACAATGCTGTAAAACTCTTTTACCATATGCTCATTGGCCATTTCAAAATGCTCCTTGAAGAAGCCCCAACACTCTGTAGTTCGGAATTTTCCTTGCACATGTGGGTTTAGAGGGACAAGATCAGTATCAATAAAGTGCCTCTCTGGAATCAATTTCCTTTTGGGCCACCACTCTCTAAATCTGTGGAAGGCAATTTCACTGACGAATCTATTAGCCCAGGCTTCCGATTTTCAATTCTGGTCCACTCCCCCGAGTTGTGGTTGACCCCCTTCACCATATCCTCCACTCTCCCCTGCTAATGAAGCTGTGGGAGAGGTGGAGTATTGGTCTTCTTCTCTTGCTACGGACTCATAAGACGATTCCGAGATGACATTGACAGGTTTCTTGGAGGTGGGTGCAGAATCAGGTGAAGGATTATCCCGCAACTGGAATGATGTCGACATATGAGTGGGGGAAGACTCTGAAGTGATATCCCGAGATGGTGCATAATCACTCCCCGTAGAGTGTGAGGCCACTCTATCAGCTTTCCGTATCAGCTTCCGAGTCTTTTTTATATTCTACCGAACCTGGGGAGTGAGATTGACCACCCGCTTTCCTTTGCCCCCTCGACAGCAGCCACCTCTCCCGGGTTGTTTTTCTTTGCCCCCACACTTTTGAACAATTATCTACAAGGAATACATGTCTAACATTGTTTGTATAAGCACATGAGGTGAACTAGACACTACAGTAAAGTTCAAGATTTGCAGACACAGTGACAGAGGCAAGGTGGTACATACCGCACAAAAAGGCACGCGGACCGCGCAGTTTAATGACTCCCAAAACATACCTCTCTGAACTAACCGATTTGATCTGCACTGATATGGACTGCGGCCGCGTTGGTTCAACTTGGACCGCACAAAAGTGGACCACGAACCGCGCAGATCAATTAGCCAAAAGCAAACTTCGATGAACCTCACCGACGTGGTCCGCACTGTTTTGGAATGCGGCCTCGCTGGGCTAGCACGGACCGTGCAATAATGCTACGGGGACCTCACTGTTGCTTAACACATACAGCAAAAGAAGCGCGGACCGTGCACAAAGGGTGCGCGGCCGCGTAGGGCTAAAATTTAACTGAGTAAGAGATTTTGCAATTAAGTCCAATTTTTTTTGTTAACATTTTGGGTCCTAAGTGTCCCTACTCAATTATTTACATGAATTCATGCCCTTTGCTCAAAGTAAACACAAAAAATCTAACCTAACAGTTAAAACTGAGAAGAAAGAGAAGAAATAAGAAGTTATACTAGCGGACCTCACAAAAGTGGACCACGCAGATCAATTAGCCAAAAGCAACCTTCGCTGAACCTCACCTACGCGGTCTACACTATTTTGGACTGCGGCCTTGCTGGGCTAGCACGGGCAGCGCAATAATGCTATGCGGAATTGGCTGGTAAGGACTTAACACACATAGCAGAAGAAGCGCAGACCGTGCAAAAAGGGTGCACGGCCGCGTAGGGATAAAATTTAACTGAGTACGGGATTTTGCAATTAAGTACAATTTCTTTTGTTCACATTTTGGGTCCTAAGTGTCCTTACTCAATTATTTAACATGAATTCATGCCCTTTTCTCAAAGTAAATACAGAAAATCTAATCTAACAGTTAAAACTAAGAAGAAAGAGAAGAAATAAAAAGTTATACTAGTGGGAAGCAATTAAAATAAACAAAATTATACTATGAATTAAACGAGCAAGAATTTACCAGGGATGAATGAATTTTAATTATGTGAGAAAGTAGTGTTGATGAATAGTGAAAATTAGAGCTTAGACGGAAATTTTGCGAAAAGGTTAAAATGAGACCCAAGGCCTCTATTTATAGAAGAACCCTGGGACCCACTACTTACCTACAAGCACGGCCGCGCATAAATGACCGCGAACCGCGCTGGATTAACCAGCCTACATAACACTTGCTCAACCCACGCAGACCGCAATGTTTTGGTGCGCGGCCGCGTGGGAAACCTCAGAGACCCTTCACTTGCACACTCCCAGCGCAGACCACACTAACCCAGTCATTTGCACTTTCCCAGTGCGGACCGCACTGCTTTGATGCGCGGTCGCATGGGATTTTATCAGAGGACTTGCAATTTTTTGGTCTGCCTAACGAGGACCGCACTGCTTTGGTGCACGGCCACGTAGGTAATCTTCAGCGACTCACCATTTTTTCATTTATGTCCTGCACTGGTTCAACATTGTCCCTGCAACACTTCACAAACTATCAGCTCAAAAATCCTAATCTATTACAGAAAAACAAAAAGAAAGAAAAAGACATGGGTTGCCTCCCAAGAAGCGCCTGATTTAACATCGCGACACGACGCATGCTACCATCACAGTCACTTCAAATGAATGAGTGCCACCACGTGGCTGTCATCAAACTTTCCCAAGTAATGCTTGACACGATACCCATTGACCCGGAACACTTTACCATTCTTATAATTGAGATCAATGGCACCAAAAGGAGTTACACCAACCACTTCAAATGGACTGCTCCACTTGGACTTTAGCTTGCCCGGAAACAAGCTTAACCGGGAGCTGAAGAGGAGAACCATATCGCCAACCTTGAATTCTTTTCCCCGGGCATACTAGTCGTGAAGATACTTTATCTTGTCCTTATTTAAGGACGAGTTGGAGTAAGCATGAAACCTAAACTCATCAAGTTCATTCAATTGCTCAACGCGGAGATTTGAAGCGACATCCTATTCTAAGTTGAACTTTTTCAAGGCCCACATGGCCTTATGTTCCAATTCTACCAGAAGATGACAATCCTTCCCAAACACCAACCTATATGGTGACATACCAACCGGAATTTTGAAAGCTGCACAATAAGCCCAAAGAGCATCATCAAATTTCTTCGACCAGTCGGTCCTATTTGCATTAACAGTCTTGGATAAAATACTCTTGATCTCTCGGTTAGAAACTTCAACTTGGCCACTCGCTTGAGGATGATAAGGATTGGTCACCTTGTGATTTACCCCATACTTGGCTAGCAGAGAGTCAAAAGCCCGGTTGCAAAAATGAGAACCACCATCACTAATGATAGTACGTGGAGTGCCAAACCTAGTGAAGATCCTCTTTTTCAAGAAATCCACCACACTTCGAGCTTCATTGTTGGGCAAAGCGACGGCGTTGACCCAGTTCGACACGTAATCAACCGCTACCAAGATATAGGTGTTGCTACAAGAACTCACAAATGGCCCCATAAAGTCGATCCCCCAAACGTCAAAAATATCAACCTCTAGAATCGTGTTTAGTGGCATCTCATCTTTCTTGGAAATCCCCCCAGCTCGTTGGCATTCATCACATCTCTTGACAAAGTCACCGGCATCTTTGAACAAAGAAGGTCAATAGAACCCACAACTAAGCACTTTAAACGCCGTCCTCGTCCCGCCATGATGGCCACCATAGGGCGAAGAGTGATAAGCTTCCACAATAATCAACTACTCTTTTTCGGGAACACATCAGCAAATTACACCATCGGTGCAAATTCTGAAAAGATATGACTCATCCCAATAGTAGTCCAAACAATGCTTGAGCTTCTTCCTTTGGTTAGAACAGAGCTCATATGGGACCACACCGATAACAAGATAGTTGGCAATGTTGGCAAACCATGGCATGTCTAGCATTGAAACCGAGAGGACTTGTTCATCCGGAAAAGCATCATTTATCTCAAGGCCGTCCGAAGGCCTCCCTTCCTCCTCCAATCGAGATAACTGGTCCGCCACTTGGTTTTCACTACCCTTTCTATCAACAATATCCAAGTCAAATTCTTGAAGAAGAAACACCCATCTCATTGGCCTCGCCTTTGAATCCTTCTTGGTCATCAAGTACCTAAGGGCGGCATGATCGGTGTGAATAATCACTTTGGCCCCCATAAGGTATGGGCAAAACTTCTCCATGGAAAAAATAATGGCAAGCAATTCCTTCTTGGTGACCGTGTAGTTCCTTTGAGCTTCATTCATTGTCTTACTTGAGTAGTACATTGGATGGAACATTTTGTTGATTTTTGTCCCAAGATCGCCCCCACCGTAACATCACTAGCGTCACACATGAGTTCAAACGGCAAACTCCAATTTGGTGCAGTAATGATGGGGGTAGTCGTCAACTTTTGATTTAGGAGATCAAAAGCCTACATACATCTCTCATTGAATACATATTTGGCATCTTTCTCTAGAAATTTACACAACGGGTTAACTACCTTAGAAAAGTCTTTGATGAAACTTCGGTAGCAACCCTCGTGTCCAAGAAAACTCCTCGACCCTTGGTAGAAGTAGGGGGAGGGAGCCTTGAGATCACCTCAATTTTTGCCTTATCAACCTCAATCCCTCTTTTCGAAATCTTGTGACCCAACACAATTCCTTTTTCTACCATAAAATGACATTTCTCCCAATTGAGAACCAAGTTTGTGTCTTCGCATCGGGCCAACACACGATCCAAGTTTTGCAAGCATTCACCAAATGAGTCCCCAACCACACTAAAATAATCCATGAAGACCTCCAATATGTCCTCCACCATGTCAGTGAAGATTGCCATCATACATCGTTGGAAGGTCACCGATGCATTACATAATCCAAATGGCATTCGAGAGAAGGTGAATGTGCCATAAGGACATGTGAATGTTGTCTTTTCTTGGTCTTCCGGGATAACGAGAATTTGGTTATAACCTGAACACCCATCCAGAAAACAATAGAAAGCCCGGCCCTCAAGACGATCAAGCATTTGGTCCAAGAACGGCAATGGGAAATGATCCTTTCTAGTCACCTTTTTCAACTTTCAGTAGTCCATACATACTCTCCAACCTGTCACAGTACGAGTCAAAATAAGTTCATTGTTGTCATTGGTCACCACCATCATTCCTCCCTTCTTCGGCACACATTGTACCGGAGAAGTCCACGAACTGTCAGAAATTGGATACACCACACCGACGTCAAGCCACTTGATAACTTCCTTCTTGAAAACTTGTTACATGGCCTCATTGAGTCTCCGTTGATTTTCAAGAGAAGGCCAAGCATCCTCCTCCAATATTATCTTATGCATGCAAAATGCGGGGCTAACACCCCGAATATCGTTCAAAGTCCATCCAATCGCTCGCTTACGCTTTTGATGAACCGCCAAAGTGGCGTCAACCTGCACGTTAGTCAAGCAAGAAGAAAGAATAATAGGCAAAGTGAAATTAGGATCGAGAATTTCATACCCGAGGTGAGGAGGAAGTGGTTTCAACTTTAACACCGGCGGCTCCTCAATAGATGGCTTGGTGGGTGGAGTTTTTTGATTTTCAAGATCAAGAGATAACTTCCTTGGCTCATAAGAGTACAAGACCATACCATGCAAAGCGTTTACACATTCAATCTCCCGGCATCATCATCAAAATCCATGTTCAAGAGCACGACCTCAAGTGGGTCTTCAATATTCACCATGGCGCTTGCGTCATCCACTATCACCACCGTGACAATATCAACAAACGTGCTCACCTCTGTACTATTTTGTTGCCTCATAGATTTGCACACGTGGAACACCACCTTTTCATCACCAATACGTAAAGTCAATTATCCCTCTTCCACATCAACCAAGGCCTTCCACGTAGCTAGGAAAGGCCTTCCAAGAATGATAGGCACCTCAAAATCCACTTCACAATACAAGATAACGAAGTCTACCAGCAATATGAAGTAATTAACATGAACAAGGACGTCATCAATAATACCCAAAGGCCACTTCATTGACCGGTCCACCATTTGAAGCTTCATAGAAGTTGGACGAGGTTGTGCGATTCCCAAGGTTTTGAAGACCGAATATGGAATGAGATTGATACTTGCCCCCAAGTCACATAGGGCTTTTGCAAAATCAGCACTTCCAATGGTACATGGTATCGTGAATGCTCCAGGATCCTCTCGCTCTGGAGCCATGAAGTGTACAATGGAACTCACCTGATGCGTCATCTTGATTTTCTCGCACTCCATCGATCTCTTTTTAGAAACCAAGTCCTTCATGAACTTTGCATATCCCAGCATTTGTTCAAGTGCCTCTACCAAGGGAACATTTATAGTCAAACTCTTCATCATCTCAACTTTTTAAAGTGGTTCTCACCTTTTTGCTTGGCCAACCTTTGAGGATATGGCGGAGGAGGCCTAGGAAAGGGTGCCTTGGCTTTTGACACCACAGGTTCGGCATATCAATGACATGTTCCTTAGACGGGTTCACGGCCCCTTGAGTCTCCTCCTCACCCTCATCAATTTCAATTCTCACCTCATCACTTGCATTTGGTTCAACAATATCCTCAACTACTAATGTGATCTCATCATTTTGCAACTCGTCTTCATCAATAACAACACGATTACCTCTTGAGGCTTGCACATCACTGCCTCTTCTGCTTCTCGTGGTCACCGCCGTCACATGATTATTATACCCACCCTTGGGGTTTACTACCATATCACTTGGTAGAGCACCCTTTGGGCGAGTGTTGAGAGATTACGAAATTTGCCCGAGTTGTACTTCCAAGTTACGTATTGAAGTGTTATGGGAGGCCAATTGAGCATCAAAATCATGATTCTTCTGCATCATTTGCTCAAACATGTTCTCTATTCGACCTATGTCATTTCCCGACGAACTCGACCCATGCGATTGAAACGAAGGCGGGCTGTTCTGTTTGAAACATTGGGGGCCTTTGAAAACCCTTCCCCTATTACCTTGACCACCATTATTGTCTAATTACCTTGATTCCCCGAATTATTGTTCCCCTAATTTCCTCCTTGATTGTTATTATAATTCCAATTACCACCTTGTTGATTGCCCCAATTACCTTAGGGTCTCCATCATTGATTCCCATGATTACCTCTATTCCTTTGGTAGGTGTTGACATATCGGACTTCCTCACTTTGGTCATCAAAACCTTCATTCGAATATCCACCACCATCACCATAGTTGTCAAAATTTTGTTGAGGTTTTTGTAGCCCTCTTTGCCTTTTTTTCATCATATTCACTCCCTCCATGGCATTGACTTGGTGAGGATTTTGAACGTGTTGAAGTTGCACCTTAGCCAATTGGTTCATTATTGTTGTGAGTTCAGCAATGGCTTCGCCGTGATCATGCAACTCTTTATGCAAATGTATAACATTAGGATCACCTTGAGGAACATTAGCCCGACTTTGCCATGCCAATGATGTATCAGTCATCTCATCTAACACATCACAAGCTTCGTTGTACGAAATCTTCATAAAATTACCACTCGCCAACTGATTTACAATACACTGATTTGTTGTATTTATGCCCCGATAGAACATTTGTTGGATCATAACATTGTTCATGTCATTGTTTGGGCACTATTTTACCATCGTCTGAAACTTCTCCCATATCTCGTGTAAAGGTTCCATCGGCTCTTGCTTGAGCTAGAATCTCGTCTCGAAGAGCCGCCATATGACTAAGAGAAAATAATTTGGCAATGAATTTATCGGCCAACTCATCCCACGTAGTTATGGAATGATTCGGGAGTCTCTCCAAACAATCCAATGCCTTCCCCCGTAGTGAGAAGGGGAAAAGCCTTAACCTCAGTGCATCTTCCAAAAAATTTGTCTGCTTGCTCCCCCAACAAGTACCCACAAACCCTTTCAAATGCTTGTATACGTTTTGGTCTAAGGCACCTGTGAAGTACCCTCGTTCTTCGAGCAAAGTGAGCATGACATTGTTGATTTGGAAGTTCCCTGCCCGAATTCGAGGAGGAACTATTGTACTGCGTATCCTTAGTTAGGTAGAACTCTTGGTACCACTCTTGGTGGAGGTGGAGGAGAGTATGGTATGTTTCCATTAGCATTAGCATTTCTACCCCGTCTTTGTGCTTAGGGTAAAACCTCCTCTTGTTCTAGGTCTTCCACCTCCTCCACTCCCACATTGCCAAGAGCATCTTGTGCGTTTAAAGCCGTTGGTACCTGAGTGAATTGACACAAATAAAATAAGTAAAAATAAGGAAAAAGAAGCAAAACACAAAACTAGCTAACAAATAGTCAAACACCGTAAAGCTCCCCGGCAACAGCGCCAAAAAGTGATCGCATCGGCTCAACCTAAGGAAGAGCGGGTGCTAATACATTTACCAAAAAGTGGTATCGGGGTCAATTTTCCACAGTGAGCTTCAATTGGAGTTGAGTGTTTGTATGATCTAGGACTACGTTTTCACTCCTAATTGATCTTATAACATATTTGATTTTCTTTTTGATTAACAACTACAATTTATCAACTACAAATTTAAAGCTAAGTTATTAATTCTGGGTTGTATGCAATATAGAGAAAGGCACTAGGGTCGTGGCATTTACCTAGGTGGTCAACTAACGAATGGATATTCCTAATGCCAGAATGATGATTATGAGACTTATGCTATAACCGTTGCACTTTTTCACCCACTCTCACACCTCTCGGTAGAGAGAGTGATTTTTCCCAATTGAATCTCTCGAGACCAATTGGGTAGGCCAATTTGCCCAAGCAACTTAGGGTTCAAGTTGCATGATTACTCCCTCGAGGTTTAACCCGTTAGTTGGAACTACCATTCTCATGGGTCCATCCCAATTCTTTGTTGTAATTAATCTTGGGGTCATAAACTCCCTTTCTCAAGAAGAATCAAGACCCACTAAGCTAGACTTTGTGTTTGCAAACACCAAATCTTAAGAAAATATAATATTAACCCAAATAACAAATATCCAACATCATTCATGCACTAAACAATCACACCCATTAATTACCCACACTAGGGTTGATCCACAACCCTAGCTAATGTGTTTAGCTATAGTAGAAACAGAAATTAAAGAAATAGTAAATAAAATTGACATATTAATTAACTATGATGCTAATCTACTCAAATCCACATTAATACAAGATGAAATTGCCAAAATAGGCTAAAAATTTGAGTCACGCGCTCAGATATTGTCTGATGCTTAATACTTGACCTATAAAAGAAAAATTATTTTATTTATACTACACAGTAAAAACTGAACAAAAATACCCCCACGGGCCTGGCGGGGACCACGCAAAAATGTCGTGCAGCCGCGTAGGGATCCTTGGTCTTCATATATTGCTTCGAAAATTGGGGGCGGGGACCGCGCACAAAGGTCGCGCGACCGGGTTGGCTGAGAGGCGCGGACCGCGTAGAAATGGGACGCAAACGCTTGGAAAACTTCACAAAACTCCACACTCTCTGAACTTCATTCATGCGGACCGCACTGGTTTGGTGTGCAGCCACGTTGGCTTTGTTACACCCCTTTTTTATAAAACCAACTCTTACTTAAATCCTCTTAAATAAATAAAAAGATCTTAATAAAATCTTGCAAAGTATTTTCAATTTTGAAAGTGACAAAATGGGATTCAAAAGGAAAAAATCTTCAGAGTCGACATTTGGATTTCGGTGTGTCAGGTAATCGTTTTTCTAGGAATAATAATTTTCCTTTCAAAACAATTTGAACTCTAAAACTAAGTATACACCAGAGATATGGATAAGGGGGTTCATTTGACTCTGGGAGAAGGTGTTAGGCACTCCTCAAATCCCGTGAATGTCACGATTGCGTAGTCGATCTGGATTTCAAGATATTCAAATTGAGGTAACAACACGCTAAAAGAAAACAAACAATCAAAAAGGCTCGAGGTCGTCCCCACCTAAATGAAAGAAAACGAGAAGGAAAAGGAAAAGAAAAATCCTAAGCTAACCTATACTACGACTTCTCCGCCGTGTTCGTCAAGGCCTCCAAAATATTTACATAGCTCTTCGGGGCATACCCCAGATAATAATATTTACAAACTTCATTGGGCATTCCCCGGATAAATTCAACTAAGGGACAACCTCTTGCCTTTAAACTAACAAAAATTCTAAGGCTTACCTACCCAGGTGTTCGGCCTAAAGCATCCTCCTAGCGGATAATGTAATAAAAGAACAAGAAAAAGAGCTGGGAGAGATGAGTTAACAGTACGCAATCTTTCATTAAAATTCCTAATTTACTACTTTATCCCACTACCCCCCACAAAACACACATCAAAATGACCCACTCCAGTTATCTACACACACAAAGTAGGGATTAACGTAGAAGGCATATAGGAGAGGAGGAAAAATGTAGCATTTGATAAAACAGAAATACCATCCAAGTCCAGAAATGACAAATCAAAACATAATAAGAGCTATTTAAAGTCTATCTAACCATTCCCATTAAACTTATTCTTAATCCCATACCAGTAAAATATTGAAACTCACTTCGAATCCCAAGTATGATCTCAAGATTAGCCGTAAGGACGTATGCTCAAATAAGGAACCTACACATTCCAAATAACTCGAAGGACTTCTAAGGATTGCTAGGCTGCTATGTCACCTTCTCGACATACTGTAAAAGTCCCTGAAATCTCCTACTCGACCCCTTCCCTTACGAAAATCCACAGAGATATCATATGAAAGGACCGTAGTATCTCAAATAGTTTCAAATCTTCATGAAGGAATAAGTCTGATTGCATGAATGGACGACAAGAATTTAACAGTTAGAATATTCACAAACCACACCCATGCATAGGAAACTGAATTCGAACGGAAGTAAGCAGATTCAACTATGTATTGAACGTTTTAGAACATTTAGCTTCCTATTCACATGTTGCAAAACCATGAGATTAAAGCAACTAGTGTTTATGTCGGGTACAAAAATAAAATTTACTCTCAAAGTTCATCATCTAAGATTTCGTTCAAAAGGTCTTATTTCAATCACCTCACTCTGTCTAACCAAATTGGCCATGAGAATGTAATTTTTTTAGTACCTAACTTAGTTACCAGATTATCCTAAGTAATGGCTTGTTAATGTTATTAAGCTGATGATTCAATATCAAATAAAAAGTCCCAAAACAACAAAAATAATTATCAGAAGTTTGGATAATGAAGAGTATGACTAAGCCTCAATGCACCAAGGACCCAATTCAAGACTCTCGACATGGGCAACACTGTGAAGAAGTTCCTTCAAATAGTTACCCTCCTTCTCCAAGTCGTGATTCCCAAATTCATCAGAGCGCATATTCAAACACGATCCATTTCAAAACTAATCGTCAAGAATATATGAACTAGTGAACAACCCACAGATCATGAATATAACATTTATGGCTCTTATCATATTTTCATTCACAAGAAACAGATTAAAAGAGCTAGAAACGAACCTGAACAAACGCTAACTTTAATTAAATCTCGAAATGAGTACAAGCAGAAGTCGAGCGATGAACTTAACAGGGATGGAACAGAACGAATCCGGAACCACGAACTCTAACCAAAGACGGAAAATAGAACTTCAAACGAGCACCACCTCGATCAAACTCCAATGTTGAATCCCAAATCCAATTTTTTCTGATTTTCGAACTGATACGGAATCTCCAACAAAATGAAACTCAAGTTTGTTTTTGTATTTTTTTCCTTTCGAATTTTTGAAGCAGCGAGGAAAACGAAAACACTAATGATTTTTTTTCTGTTTTTATTTTTCGTCGTGTATCTGGAAACAAGAAAATGAAGATGGAAAAATCTGATGAAAACCTCAAGAACCCTAGTTTTTTTTTTCGAAAAATCCAATCCCTAACTTCTGTCTCCAAAAACCTCTCAAATATATATTACACCCTAGAAGCTTCTTCCCTCTTCTCCAAGAGATTCCTGAACCGTGTGGACCCCAACAATAAAAAATCTGAAAATCATTTTCACAAATAAAAAAATCAGAAAAATAGAGATTTATGGATGAAAATTCCATCCAACGATTCCTATTCTTCCAAAGTTATATTCAAGGGTTCAAATTGTGCCTCATCCAAAACAAAATAAATGAAAACGTGTAGAAATGATGAACTTTGTATGAAGTGAGTGACGTGCAGGAAGGAGAAGGGAAATAGCGGACCATCGGTGACCAAATGGGTGAGCTCGGGTAAGGTTTGGGTTGGGTTTGGTGGCAGAAGGTGTGGGAGAGAAGAGGGGTGGCGGCTGGTCTTGTTTGGGGATTTAGGGTTAGGGTTTTGGGAAATAAGGTTTTTATATGGGGTATTTAAGAAATATGGACCATTGGATCAAAGTTAATAGATGGCTAGGATTTGAGGGAAAGATTGGGGCGGGTCAGCAGGTGGGTTGGCGGGTCTGGGGTGTTGTTGGGCTCAAATTTTGCCCAATTTGGTCTTTTTTAAGACAAGGCTAGCCCAAACATCCACTCTTCTTTTCTTTTCTTTCATTTTCGTTTTTTCATCATTTTTTAAAGCAAAAGAATAACAAAATACTATTTAATTTTAACTAAACCAAATCTATATTAAAAGTGGAATTATATTTATATTTTGTTTTTGTATTTTCTGAAGATTATGTTAAAGTAAAAATAGAAAAGGATAGTAAACTTAGACTATTGTCATTATAAGAAAGATTAGTGATATTCAATTGTATTAAAACATAAAAATATTTGTATAACATGAGAAATATTACGAAAGTTAAAATATTTTTGTGTTTTCAAATTTATGTTCTCTAAAATTAGAATTATAATTAATAATAGAGTAAAGTACTATAGAATTAAACTCAAATAAATATCCTAAAAATGCTAGAACTATTAAAAGTAATTATAATGCGTAAGTCAAAAATTACATGTCTACAGCTACCCCTCTTTGACGGAAAACACAAGGTGTGTTAAGACAAAGAATAACAAGATACGATTTTTGACTTGACCCTTATTTAGAGAGATAATACCCAGAGAAAGAAAATGTGGCCGAGCCCTGGTCTCGGAGCTGCCTACATATCCTTGGCTATAAAGGAATCAGGCCACATTTAGTTCAAAGTGAGAAGAGCGATGGAGTACCGAGGTGGAGACTCGAGTCGAGTTCCGTCGAGGTTCCAGTTCTCGGTTCCTGCCATTACATCAAAATAAAATGGAAAAATTACAGCAAAATTAAAAGAAAAATACAAGATCCTATCTATTTCCCTGTCTTGAAACATCATTGAATCTCTACTTGAAATTCAAAATGCAACGGAAAAATGGACCCTGCTCTTCAAGCGGGCTCCTGATGCTTCTTGAATTTATGAGTTGAAGTAACTCTGAAATTAACTCCCTCGTTCTCCAGGTGGGCGCCTGTTTGCTAAAACTTAAAATGTATTCCCTTGTTATCCAGGTGGGCGCCTGATTGCAAAAACTTGAAATGTATTCCCTTGTAATCCAGGTGGGTGCCTGATTGCAAAAACTTGAAATGTATTCCCTCGTTATCCAGGTGGGCGCCTGATTGCCAAAACATGAAATGTATTCCCTCGTTATCCAGGTGGGCGCCTGATTGCAACAACTTAAATTTATTCCCTCGTTATCCAGGTGGGCGCCTGATTGCTAAAACATGAAATGTATTCCCTCTTTATCCAGGTGGGCGCCTGATTTCAAAGACTTGAAATGTATTCCCTCGTTATTCAGGTGGGCGCCTGATTGCCAAAACATGAAATGTATTCCCTCGTTATCCAGGTGGGCGCCTAATTGCTAAAACATGAAATGTATTCCCTCGTTATCCAGGTGGGATCCTGATTGCAAAGACTTGAAATGTATTCCCTCGTTATCCAGTTGGGCGGCTGATTGCAGAAACTTGAAATGTATTCCCTCGTTATCCAGATGGGTGCCTGATTGCAACACTTGAAATGTCTTCCCTCGTTATCCAGGTGGGCACCTGATTGCAAAAACTTGAAATGTATTCCCTCATTATCCAGGTGGGCGCCTGATTTGAAATGTATTCCCTCATTATCCAAGTGGGTGCCTAATTGTAAAACTTCAAATGTATTCCCTGATTATCCAGGTGGGCGCTTGATTGCAAAACTTGAAATGTATTCCCTCGTTATCCAGGTGGGTGCCTGATTGCAAAAACTTGAAATGTATTCCCTCATTATCCAGGTGGGCGCCTGATTGCAAAACTTGAAATATATTCCCTCATTATCCAGGTGGGTGCCTGATTGCAAAAATATGAAATATATTCCCTCTTTATCAAGGTGCGCGCTTGATTCCAACAACTTAAAATGTATTCCCCGTTATCCAGATGGGCGCCTGATTGAAAATTTTTTAGATGTATTCCCTCGTTATCCTGGTGGGCACCTGATTGCAAAGCTTGAAATATATTCCCTCGTTATCCAGGTGGGCGCTTGAGACTGCAACAAAACAGACAAAACAAAAGAAACTTTTTCTGCACCAGTTTGGGGTTTGCGCATATTTGTGAGTGTTAATCGGATCATATCACCTACAGAACTCTAAGAATTAAAAACCTAAATCCCATTATCCAGGAGGGTCCTGAGAATTTGAAAAACCTAAATCCCATTATCCAGGAGGGTTCTGAGAATTTTAAAAACTGAATCTCATTATCCATGAGGGTCCTGAGAATTTTAAAGCTAAATCCCATTATCCAGGAGGGTCCTGAGAATTTTAAAAACTAAATCCTATTATCCAGGAGGGTCCTAAAAATTTTAAAAACTAAATCCCATTATCCGGGAGGGTCCTGAAAATTTTGAAATTAAATCCCATTATCCAGGAGGGTCCTGAGAACTGAGAGTGAACTTACCTAAGCCACGCTCTCATCTTGGAGGATTCTGAACAGAATTTCTTGCTCCACTGCTTCAGACAAATAAAATCTTGTTAGTTTGAAAACGTGGTGGTTAGTTTGCTGCATCATTGTTGAGCGTCTACTTCCGCCACTGCCATGCTTCATTTTGATTAGCTGCTTCGGGCTAGTAAGGAATTGTTTGATCTTTTGGCTGAGACTAGACCATGAAACCTCTGCATGACCTGAGTCCCTCACACTCACTTGTTGCATTGTATTTTTATTTTTATTTAGAAAGTTGCTGAATCCTTGTATTTCCTCAGAATTCAAGATTCACTTGATTTCCTGAACCTTAGTTATCACCATATTGCTTATTCTAAATCATGTCAGTTTTGATGTGCCTGGCCAGAATCTCTTTGTGCAACTTAGAAGCTGGTAGTAGGCTTTGAAATCCTTTCCTGCTTGTTTAACAAGGCTAACTAGGAAGAAACTCGTAAAGATAGACTCAAGGAGTAAAATGAAATGATTTTTAATAAAAGGAACAAATGAGAATTTGCAACACAGATTATTATGTGAAGAAGAATGAGAAAGAGATGATTTATCTTAGGGAAGTAGCCAGCTCCAATGATCATCCCATGCATTCCAGACTGATCAGCCTAATCCGTCCAACCAATCATATTTTTAGTTCATGCCATGTCTTCATACTTCAAAACCGGGCTTTCACTGATCCAATTTCTCTTGTAAAGTTATGAGCCTCATTCGACGTGTAGTGCCCTAAAAGGGTTTTCACCAACAAGCCTCTCTCATTTGTTCATCTCTCATCTCACCATCGCCTTATGGTGCCCGGGAGGGTTTTCACCAATAAGACTCTCTCATTTTAAATTTTCTCTCAGCTCACCATCGCCTTACGGTGCCTGCGAGGGTTTTCACCAATAAGACTCTCTCATTTTAAATTTTCTCTCTTGCACCCACGAACAAAGTGTTACCTATGATGCAAATCATACCTCTGTCCTGCTTGACCCGACATCCTCAAAGATTAATCGGAAGGTCTTTCTTGGGACCGTAATGTAGGCTTTTCGACGGGGTTAGAAAGAACGGGTAGCATGAAGGCTCAAAATAAAATAAGATGAAAAGGGTTTAAAATTACAACTTTTGGAATTAGATCTTTACGAAACCAAAACTTCCGCCCCATTTTCTTTGGGTCTGGGGAATTTTAATTTTTATTGTGATGGGACCAAACCGCAAGACTGCTTATGTATCCTTAAAAGGAATCAGGTCGAACGTAGTTCAAACGAAAGTTGTTCGTTCTTGTTGCTCTTTTTTCTTTTCTTTTATCTCTTTTTTGCTTCTCTTTTTTCTTCTCTCTTTTTTTTCTTTTTTTTTTCTTTTTTTTTTTTGATTTTCTTCTTTTCTCTTTTTTTTCTTTTTTCATTTTTCTTATTTTCACTCATTCATCATCACCTTTATTCTTTACTTCTGTTGTTGATTCCAAAAGAGTGGTATGACAGAAAATAAATAAGGATAAAAAAGGTAGCAAAGGATGAAAGTGTTTAGGTAGCTGAATAAAATGCCTTCGTCATTTAAACTTTGAATATGCCAAGTCCAAAATACAACTGAAGGTAAGCAAGAAAATCATACATAGTACCTCTTAACTGCATCAGAATTGATGGCCATATCTGCACATTTTCCTTCTATGTATGTTAAATACAAAGCACCATTGGGCAACACTCTTGTCACAACGAATGGCTCCTGCCAGTTCGGGGCAAACTTTCCTTTAGCTTCAGGCTAATGAGGAAGGATACGTTTCAATACCATCTCGCCCACTTCAAATTTCTGAGGACGCACCTTTTGTTATATGCTCTTGCCATTCTCTTCTGATACAATTGACCATGACACACTGCTGCCAATCTTTTCTCATCAATCAAACTCAACTGCTCGAGCCGGGTTTTAACCCACTCATCGTCATCAATTTTAGCTTCTGCAACGATCCAAAGAGAAGGAATCTCAACTTCCGCTGGTATAACTGCCTCAGTTCCATATACCAGCAGATAAGGAGTTGCACCTACTTAAGTGCGAACAGTAGTGTGATAACCTAGTAATGGAAAAGGCAACTTTTCATGCCACTTCCTAGAACCTTGAACCATCTTGCAAAGTATCTTCTTTATGTTCTTATTGGAGGCCTCAACAGCTCTATTTTCCTTGGAGCGATACGGGGTGGAGTTCCGATGCATGATTTGAATTGTTGGCATACCTCTTTCATCAAATGACTGTTGAAATTAGCAGCATTGTCTATGATGATCACCCTGGGAATTCCGAATCGACAAATGATGTTTGAATGCACAAAATTCACCACTGCCTTCTTGGATACGGACTTGAAAGTTACAGCTTCGACCCACTTGGTAAAGTAATCAATGGCCACCAGGATGAACCTATGCTCGTTTGATGCTACTGGCTCAGTTGGCCCAATAACATCCATGCCCCAAGCAACAAAGGGCCAAGGTGCAGACATTGCATGCAACTCAGACGGGGGAGAATGAATCAAATCTCCGTGCACTTGGCATTGATGACACTTGTGAACAAAGCTAATACAATCTCGTTCCATGGTGAGCCAATAATACCTGCTCGAAGTATCTTCTTTGCCAAGACATACCCGTTCATATGCGGCCTGCAAACTCCAGAATGCACTTCGGTCATGATAGTTGAAGCTTCTTTAGCATCTATGCACCTCAGCAGTACTAAATCCGGAGTCCTCTTGTACAAGATTCCTCCACTCTAGAAAAATCCACTGGCCATATGCCATATGGTTTTCTTTTGGTCACCTATAGCATGTATTGGATATATCCCCGACCTGATGTATTCCTTGATATCGTGGAACCAAAGCTCGCCATCGATTTCCTCTTCCACACATTACAATAAGCGTGTTGATCATAAACTTGGATATACATAGGGTCAACATAAGCTTTGTCTGGATGATGTAACACTGACGCCTCGGTAGGTAGGGCATCAGCAATCTCATTATGAATCATGGGAATATGTCTAAATTCAACCGACCTGAATCATTGACAGAGATAGTGGAGACACTGTCGGTACGGTATGAGCTTTAAATCTCGAGTCTCCCATTCTCCTTGGATCTGGTGAACCAACAAACCCCAATCTCCAGAAGAAGTATTTCCTGGATTTCCATGTCTACAACTAACCTCAAACCCATAATGCATGCTTCGTACTCAGCCATGTTGTTGGTGCAATTAAATCAAAGCTGGGATGTTACGGGGTAGTGTTGCCTTGTTTCGGAGATAAGTACAGCCCCTATTCTGACCCCTTTCATGTTAGCAGCTCCATCAAAGAAGAGTTCCAACCTGGCTTTTCATCGTGCTCAACCTCGTCAAAACACATGACGTCTTCATCAGGAAAATAAGTCTTCAATGGCTCATATTCATCATCCAACGGATTCTCGGCTAGGTGGTCGGCCAAGGCTTGGGCTTTAATCGCAGTCCTGGTCACATAGATGGTGTCAAACTCTGTAACTAGGATCTGCCACTTTGCCTGTTTTCCCGTGGGCATAGGCTTCTGAAAGATATACTTCAAGGGATCCATGCGAGAAATGAGGTAAGTAGTGTAGGACGACAGATAATGCTTCAACTTTTGTGCTACCCAAGTCAAGGCGCAACATGTCCTCTCGAGCATAGTGTACTTAACCTCATAGGGAGTGAACTTCTTACTGAGATAATAAATTGCTTGCTTCTTTTTCCTCGTGACATCATGTTGACCCAGCACACAACCGAAAGAATTATCCAGGACTATCAAATAGAGGATTAAAGGTCTTCCAGGCTCTGGTGGGACAAGCACCGATGGATTCGA
Organism: Nicotiana benthamiana; assembly: GCA_034376525.1. NCBI lineage: Eukaryota > Viridiplantae > Streptophyta > Magnoliopsida > Solanales > Solanaceae > Nicotiana > Nicotiana benthamiana. The sequence continues at coordinate 31,813,110 of CM067337.1, forward strand.
CAGGTACCTCTTGATATTATCAAAGGCTTCTTCACACTCGTCAGTCCACTTGACCGCAACATTCTTCTTCAGCAACGTAAGGTTGGGCCCACAAATTGCCGTGAGCTGAGCAATGAACCTGCTGATGTAATTTAACCTTCAGAGCAAACTCATCACCTCTTTTTTGTTCTTTGGTGGCGGCAACTATTCGATGGCTTTGATATTTGATGAATCTAACTCAATACCGTGTCTACTGACCACGAATCCCAGCAGTTTCCCATAGGGGACACCAAATGCACATTTCGCCGGATTGAGCTTGAGGTTGTACCTGCGAAGTCTTTGGAAAAACTTCTTCAAGTCCTTCACATGGTCAGACTGCTTCTTCGACTTTATGATCACATCATCTACATATACCTCAATCTCCATATGTATCATGTCATGAAATATGGTGTTCATCGCCCTCATGTAGGTTGCCCAATCATTTTTCAAACCGAATGGCATTACCCGGTAGATATATGTCCCCCAGGGCGTGGTGAACGCCGACTTTTATGCATCTTCCTCATCCATCAAAATCTGGTGATATCCTGCATAGCAATCCACAAAAGACCCAATCTCATGCTTGGCACAATTATCGATCAAAATATTAATGTTCGGCAAGAGAAAATCATCCTTCGGGCTTGTTTTGTTAAGATCACGGTAATAAACACAGACCCTGGTCTTACCATCCTTCTTCGGTACTGTCACAACATTTTCTAACCAATTAGGATATCGAGTGACCCGGATGACCTTCGCAGTAAGCAGCTTTGTGATTTCTTCCTTGATCTTCACACTCATATCGGTATTCAACTTTCACAACTTTTGCTTGACAGGAAGGCATGCTGGGTCAGTCGGCAATTTATGAACTACTAGATCAGTGCTCAGGCCCGGCATATCATCATATGACCACACAAAAAAATCTTTGTACTCAACCAATGTTCTGATTATTTCCTCCTTAACTTGCGGTTCTAAATGCACACTTATCTTGGTTTCCCTAACATCATCTTGATCCCCTAGGTTGATTACTTCAGTTTCACTCAAGTTAGGCTTTGGTTTTTCCTCAAATTGTTTTAGTTCTTTACTGATTTCCTCAAATGCTGCTTCTTCATCATATTCTATTTCATCATCACATTCTACTTCTTGGATTGTTATTTCAGAATTAGATTGCCTTTTAAGACTCGACTGAAAATTCTTCATGCATGTCATGTCATCGCAACCAGCATAAAAACTGTACAAAATAAGAAAAAGAACAAAATAAACACTACTAAGAATAACGAAAAACGAGAAATTGCATTTCATTGAAAACAAAAGGGATAGAAGGGTTTGGATGTCAAAACAAGAAAAAACTAAAAGTATGGATTACAACCCTGGAATAAACTAGATAAAAGAAAGTAAAACAAAGCAACTACCACCTAGTGGGGAGAGGAGTAGCTTCCCAATTTCTAAGCTTCACATTTGAGCCAACGAGCTGCACATCTGCTTTACTAGAGCCTTCACCATTTTCTACCATGTTGACCTCTTCGAACATACTTTCGAACCTCTTGATCAGCTCTTCATCAACATCGACCGCGGGTTTTGGAATTAAGGATGTTGGATTTTTTTCAGCTCCTGGCTTGACAAAAGACTTAGAGATGTGTGGGATGGGCTTGGGGAGTGTCGTGCCTCATGTTTCAGATTTTTAACCCTTTTCACGCCCGTTTCTGTGGGCCTGAATCCTAAACCAAACGTTCCGGGATTCCCATTGGGGCGCACTGGATGTGTAATACCTTGTAGAGATGAGCCCATACCCTTGCCCGGCATAAAACCATTCTTCAACAGTTCGTTCGCAACCATGACAGACGCGGAGGATAATTTATGACCCCGAATGCATTCTCCTTCAGGAATCTTCTCAACAGACATTGTTCCAAAAGTTTGATAGACCCAAGGTCCCTTATCATCTTCAGCTTCGATAAACGGAACAATTATGTCATTACAAACTGACAAGTCCTCATCACCATGCACAACTATTTCTTGCCTGTCCCATTCAAACTTTACCATTTGGTGCAAAGAAGAAGGGACTACCTTAGCATCATGTATCCAGGGTCTTCCTAGCAACATATTATAGGAGACAACCACATCGACAACTTGAAACTCCATGGTAAAGTCGACAGGCCCTATCGACAATTCGAGCATTATGTCTCCAACAGCATCTTTACCTCCCCCATCAAAGCCTCGAACACACAGTTTGAATGGATTCTTTCGGTGCCAGTCTTCAGTTTCTGTAGAGTAGATAAGGGACAAATATTCACACTTGAGCCATTATCAACAAAGACTCTTGAGACAACAGAATCTCCGTACTTCACCATGAGATACAGACCTCGATTGTGTTCTGTACCTCCAAGGGAAGTTCATTATCTGAGAAAGTAATCCTATTTGCTTCGAAGATCTTGCCAGCTATCTTTTCCAAATAGTTCACTATGATCTTATCAGGAACATGTGCCTCATTCAAAATCTTCATCAAAACCCTGCGATGTTCATCTGAATGTATCAGCAAAGACAATAGAGAGATCTGAGCTGGTGTATTCCTTAGCTACTCTATAATGGAATATTCCGGCACTTTCATCTTTTTAAAGAATTCTTCAGCCTCTTCCTCTGTGACTGATTTCTTTACTGGCATTTGGATATCTTTGGACATCTTGGCTTTTCTTAGTTCTTCTAGGGTGAAACAGCTCCCATATCGAGTCAATCCTCCAATTTCATTAACTTCTTCCTCTATTTCATTTCCTTTGTATGTTACTATCATTCGTTTTTAATTCCACAGAACAGTCTTAGCATCAACCATTGGCAGCTGGGTCACTGGTTTAATGATGATAGGGGTGATAAGAGCCCCTTTCACAACTATGACAGGCTTACTTGGAATCCCTCGTACCACCACTTTTGAAATTTCTGAACTTGCCCCAATATTTTTCGACAGCCCTTTCACGAACAACACTGGTGGCTTCGAGCTCGGCTTTTCTGTCACCTTTTCAACTATCGAGGGCACTGCCTTGGTAAAGTCTTGAGCTTTAACCGAATTTTTTTACTAGCCCGGATTATCATGACGGACTTAGAAGACTTCTTGGGCTCCCCATCCTTGTGAACTATTTCAATCATACGCGTCTCCTCATGGGATGGCAAAGGGTTTTGATTGATGTTCGGCGCATCTGGGCTTTGGACTACAATTTTGTTTGTGTCAATGAGTTCCTGGATTGCTCGTTTCAAATGCCAACACTTCTTTATGTCATGACTTGGAGCATCAGAACAATAGTATCATCTTAGGGAATGATCGAGATTCTTTGGAGGGGGATTAGGTATCTTTGACTCAATTGTCCACAAGACGTCCAACTGCTAACCTTTGAAACATACTAGCATAGGACTCTCAAAGCGGAGTAAAAGTTTGTTTTCGCTGCTGCCTTTCACTCATATACTCTGGCCTTGATCGAAAGTTTGGACCAGTGGGGTATTGGTAGGGTTATGGAGGCGGATAGGTATTTTGTGGAGCCGGATAGGTGGTCTGCGGAGCTGGAGCATGCCATTGCAGGTAAGGAGAGGGTTGAGCATATGACTGTGCATGGTGAACAAAGTATTGGGATGGCCTGGCTGAGTATTGGGGGTTTTGCGGGGTAAAGTAATGTTGAGGTGGATTATATGGAGCTTGGGTGTAGGTTTGAGGTCGAGGTTGAGGATGGGTGTATTGATGAGGTGGACCGCTCGGGCCACGCCATGATCCGGAGACAACCATAGCGATATCTTCCTTCTTTTTCTTGCCAAGAAAACTTCCGGTACCACTCTGGATTGCCTGGGTGGTTGCTTTTATAGCGGAATAGCTCATGATCTTACTCGACTTGGGCCCTTCTTCCACCATCTCTCCCATCTTTAATACATCATTGAAAGACTTACCAGTGGATGAGATCAAATGGCCATAGTAAGTGGGATCCAGGGCTCGAAGAAAGTATTTGTCCATCTCGTCTTCATCCATAGGAGGATTGACTCGTGCAACCTGCTCTCTCCATCGAAACCCATATTCTCTAAAGCTTTCCCCGGGTTTGTTTGCCAAGTTGGTCAGAGATAGGCGATCTGGAACAATGTCTATATTGTACTGAAATTGCCGAGCAAAGGCCTGAGCCATATCATCCCGAGTATGCCATCTACTAGCGTCCTGGCGTGTGTACCATTCTAAAGCTGCCCCACTCAGACTTTGCCTGAAGTACGCCATGAGCAATTCGTCTTTTCCGCCGGCAACTCTCATTTTGCTGCAATAACCCCGCAGATGAGCTACATGTTCCCCATGTCCGTCATACAAGTCAAACTTGGGCATCTTAACACCGGCAAGCAGTTGGACATCGGGGAACAAACATAAATCCTTATAGGCTACACTCACTTAGTTACCCAACCGTTGCATATTTCTCAATGATTGCTCCAAACTTACCTTCCTAAACATCTCTTCTTGCTCTGCATTCTTAGGTGGTTTGTCAGTTTCAACATGAGGCTCAAATTGAGGAGTGTAAGGGTAAGGATCTGGGACTTTGAAACTGGGCTCTGGTGCATAGTAGTGAGTATCTGGAGCGGGGAATGCGGGCTCACTAGAGGATCGATGGAGGGTGGCTTGTGGAGGGGGTACCAAAATAGGAGCAGATGTCGGAGCAGGGTATGAGGCTGTTTTGGCTGGTAGAGCATGGAAGGTTTGGAAGGAAGTGCGGGGGTAATTGTGGTAAGGGGTAAAGCCGGGAGCGTGTTGTGGGGAAAAATCAATGGTATTGGTCATCTGAGATTGAGAGAGTGGTGGAATGGAAGCAGGGTTTTCTGTGTAGTTGTTAGGGAAGGAGGGTGGAAGGTGTCCCTTAATCATGGTTTGGTACATTTCTACCAATTGACGCTTCAACCTCTGGACCTCCTCTTGCAATTCTGATTCCGACTCAACAATCTCCCTTGGTGGGTCTACAACTCCAGTGTTTGTTTCCTTGCTAGCCATATTGTTTGACGTTACAAACTAACCACCTTCCTGAAAATTAAACAAAGGTAACAAGGGGCAACAACACAAAACCACCATGTTAGCGTTAGCGCATTTATCATATGATAATATCACATTACGTGCAATGCACCTAGCAACAATTAACTGTTCTAAAATGGCTTTGGGGGTCGCAGGGTCATATGGCATCATCCCAATTTGCCTATTTCAATCTTTCCTTCTCTTTTTTCTCCAACACCTCTTATCACTCCTTTCTTTTTTTTCTTTATTTTATTTTATGCAAAAATAATTTGACTATGCAAAAATAATTTGATCGAACCCGATATAGATTGCCTACGTATCATGCCCCTGATGAATCAGACCAAGCGTAGTTCTGGAAAAATGACTAAAACGAATAAACTAAAATAAATTTTTTTGGGATTTTAATATTAAAATACAAAAGGAAGTAGGATAATGAAAGACATGACAGACACGACTATACTATGACAGACTCTGATACTACCTAAAGGACTTAGTACTCCTGGACAAGACAATATAAGACAAACTCAAAATATCTAAATAGCATAACTCCTCAAGCTGCCCCTGATTGCGACGGTCCTAACTGGGATGGTCCTAGGTTGTCCGTCATGCTCAAACTCTGCAACATGCCTCGTAAAGAGATACTGATGCTAGGAACAAGGACCCTGGCGTGCTCCCCCGCATCTTGACGGCTGACCCTAAACAAATACTGGCTATGCTGCTCCACATTTGCTGCCAATCCCGATAACTGAGACTTTATCAACTCAAGCTTATCCCAAAGATCTTGGTCTGATGCCTCCTCAACATCATCTGTCTGAGCTGCCCGCTCCCTAAGTTATGCCGGCAATGGAGTGTTGACCCCCAGTGGGACGGACTGTAACCAGATCAGGTACTCCTGATTACACTCGGGCCTACCAATGTCCTTTATCAATGTCTTGTTCCTAAACCTCTTTGCATTTTTCCAGTATCGCACATATTTGATTTCGTCAGTTGCTGTCTTGCTAAAGTTCATGACATGCCTCCAAAGATTCAAAGTTGGAGGTTCCTTTTGTCTTTTGCCCAACTGCCGCATTACCCTAATGGGAATGTATGGCCTGACACACTTGAGTCCTATCAGTATCAAGAAAGGCTGCATGAGACATCCCACCAAGATCTCATCTAAGAGTAGCCAAAGGTAGGCCAACAAAACATTCCCATTTGTCCTCAAACCAAGGAACTCAATCCAAGCTGTGACACTTACTAGGTAGATCAACTTAGGAGATTTCATCCTAAGCTAGATGCATACCACCCGATCCCTCAAGGCACGGTCGGTGGGACAAAGCAGGGAAGCGGTGTGCAAATGCTCCATCATCCACAATTGTAGCAAAAGGTTACTTCCCTACAAATACCTGACACCTCCCCTAACCTCACTCAGGGCTCTGTACAACTCTGCTAAGATCATCAGTACAACGGTAATGGTTTTATGTTGCTTCTCATGAAATAGTGCCATTACCACTGACTGCAGGGGGTGCTAATGTGCCTCTCATCTAATGGAAAATCCAACAATCCCAACAAAGCAAGGCTGAAAGCCTCAAGGTGGCGTATTTGCCATTTTTCCTTGGTTGTGCAGAACTCATCCCAAAAGACGTCGAAACTATCCCGTGGTCCAAATATAGCAAACAAATAATCCAAAGATATCCAGGACTGCTCGAGGCATTTTAAACGCTTGTTATCTTTCAGACCCAGGTCACTGAGGAATCTTGTCCTAGAGTGGTCTCGGGGAAGTATCATGTCCCTACCTATATAGCTTAAACGAGTGAGACCAGACATTTCCGCCAAGGTAGGAGTCATCTCACACTCTCAAAATTTAAAAGTCAAATTTTGCGGATCCCAATAAGTCAGCATTGCCTCCACTAAGTCTGGGCGGGGTGTTATATCAAGAAGGGAAGTGAGGTGCCCAATTTATGCATTAACTCATGCTGCTCTAATGCTGAAAATATTTTCCACCACTTGATCAATTTCTTAGGAATCTTTACTACCATCAACACTTTGGATCGAATTAGCGGGCTCCATACCTGAATGAAAAGAGCATGGTTAGCAACTCGTGACACTACATGACACCACAACATCTCCTAGCGGACAGATGCAAGAACATGATTTGGCTATATTTTGCAAAATAATTTAAATGGTTGTTAGTGCAAACATGACAATGATGACCTCCTAATGCGTGAACAATACTTCATAGAGAAATTACATTATTATCACATCCCAAAAATCGTGACCCTAAAAAATTACCTTGCAGAAATGACCCATTTTTATAGAAATGACCGATATGGCCTGAAATGGCTAAAGACGCAAACTCAAAAAGGAACGACCTTAAATTGCAATGACACCTAGTTGTGGACTCAAAATTATAAGTCATGAGTTATTGAACCACTTTTGCGAAAATAATCCTATTTTGCAAGAATGGCCGATGTGGCCACAAGTGGCTAGACATGTAAAATTTAGCTAAGACCCCGCAAAGCCAAGAACCTAAGATTATAGGAAGACCGGATCCTATGTGGGTTGCCTACGTATCTCGCCCCGGGAGACGAAAATCAGGTTCGCGTAGTTCGGGAAAATTAAATATAGGATGAGATTCAAAAAATACATCTAATTTGAAAAAACTATTTTTGTCTTTTTGAGAAAAAATAATGGAAAATACAACATCTTTTTGATGTTCTTTTTCTCTTTTTTTTTTGAATTTTTGGAAATGACGGGAAAATGTAAAATCTTTTTTTTTTGGACTTTTTGGAAAATAATGAGAAAGTGTAAAATCTTTTTTTATATTTTTATTTTCTACCTTTTTTGTATTTTTGAAAAATAATGAAAGAGCGTAAAATCTTTTTGGATTTTTCATTTTCTACTTTTTTTTTGAATTTTGGAAAACCATGAAAGAAAAATGCGGGTGGGCCCTACTTTCTTCAATTTTCACCCTTCTTTCCAAACATTGATCCGCCAAATGACCTTTTTACCCTCAAAGATGCAACATTTAGCACATAAGATGATTCAGCGTCATTTTGGGCCACGGGCCCATTTTGACAAAATTTGGACAGGCTCCCTACAAAGGGACACGACACCTGGGACCGAGCCCTACTAGGTGTAAATGACATGATGCAAATAAAATGACCTAAGGCTGACCTAAGTTTGGGGTTCACTAACAAGGCAATTCGGGGGAGCGTATGGTCGATAGTGGCTGCTTAAACTTTCCACCCACTCCATACGTCCGACCCCTCCCCCTCCTAAATTAAGGGTGACTCAACAAAGAGTTCGTGCATGCGATGACTGCTCCGAGACTTGTTGCAGAAAGAATTGACCGGGTAATGCATATAATGACAGTTATAAAGCAGTAAACACATAAAACAAAACTATAAACACATAAACAACTAGCAAATGACAAAACATATAACATAATAAAATTGAGCAAAGATAAATAAATAAAACAAAAATAAAAAAAACATAAGAAAGCTCAACCAAATATGCTAAAAGCCAACAAAATCGAGTACTAGCTCGAACCCGCGAGCCTCGCCTGCAGAGTCGCCAGGGATATCACACCCCTTATTTTTTAAAACCAACTCTTACTTAAATCCTCTTTAATAAATAAAAAGATCTTAATAAAATCTTGCAAAGGATTTTCAATTTTGAAAGTGACAAAATGGGATTCAAAAAGAAAATAACTTCAGAGTCGCCACCTGACATTTGGATTTCGCTGTGTCAAGTCACCGTTCTTCTAGAAATAATAATTTTTCTTTCAAAACAATTTGAACTCTAAAACTAAGTCTACACCAGATATATGGGTAAGGGGGCTTATTTTACTCGGGGAGAAGGTGTTAGGAACTCCTAAAGTCCCATGAAGGTCACGGTTGCGTACTCGATCAAGTTGGCTTTTAAGATATTCAAATTGAGGTAACAACACGCTAAAAAAAGCAAATAATCAAAAAGTCTCGAGGTCGTCCCCACCTAAATGAAAGAAAATGAGAAGGAAAAGGAAAAGAAAAATTCTACGCTAACCTATACTACGACTTCTCCACCGTGTTCGTCAAGACCTCCAAAATACTTACATAGTTCTTCGGGGCATACCACGGATAATAATATTACAAACTTCACGGGGAATTCCCAGGATAAATTCAAATAAGGGACAACCTCTTGCCTTTAAACTAACAAAAATCCTAAAGCTTGCCTACCCGGGTGTTGTCGGCCTAAAGAATGGTCCTAGCGGATAATGTAATAAAAGAACAAGAAAAAGAGCTGGGAGAGATGAGTTAACAGTACGCTATCTTTCTTTAAAATTCCTAATTTACTACGTTATCCCACGACCCCCCCACAAAACAGACATCAAAATGACCCACTCCAGTTATCTACACACACACAGAGTAGGGATTAACGTAGAAGGTTTATAGGAGAGGAGGAAAAATGTAGCATTTGACAAAACAGAAATACCAACCAAGTCCAGAAATGACAAATCAAAACATAATAAGAGCTGTTTAAAGTCTATCTAACCATTCCCATTAAACTTATTCTTAATCCCATACCAGTAAAATATTGAAACTCACTTCGAATCCCAAAAATGATCTCAAGATTAGCCGTAAGGACGTACGCTCAAATAAGGAACCTACACATTCCAAATAACTCTAAGGACTTCTAAGGATTTCTAGGCTGCTATGTCACCTTCTCGACATACTATAAAAGTCCCTGAAATCTCCTACTCGACCCATTTCCTTACGAAAATCCACAAAGATATCATATGAAAGGATCGTAGTATCACAAATAGTTTCAAATCTTCATGAAGGAGTAAGTCTGATTGCATGAATGGAAGACATGAATTTAACAATTAGAATACGCACAAACCACACCCACGCATAGGAAACTGAATTCGAACGGATGTAATCAGATTCAGCTATGTATTGAACGTTTTTAAACATTGAGCTTCCTTTCACATGTCGCAACACCATGAGATTAAAACAACTAGTGTTCATGTCGGGTACAAAAATAAAATTTATTCTCACAGTTCATCATCTAAGATTTCGTTCAAAAGGTCTTATTTCAATCACCTCACTCTGTCTAACCACATTGGCCATGAGAATGTAATTCGTTTAGTACCTAACTTAGTTACCAGATTATCCTAAGTAATGGCTTGTTAATGTTATTAAGCTGATGATTCAACCTCTGAACTTTGGATAATGAAGAGTATGACTAAACCTCAATGCACCAAGGACCCAATTCAAGACTCTCGACACGGGCAACACTGTGAAGAAGTTCCTTCAAATAGTTACACTCCTTCTCCAAGTCGTGATTCCCAAATTCATCAGAGCGCATATTCAAACACGATCCATTTTAAAACTAATCGTCAAGAATATATGAACTAGTGAACAGCCCACATATCATGAATACAACATTTATGGCTATTATCATATCTTCATTCACAACAAACAGATTAAAAGATCTAGAAACGAACATGAACAAGCGGTAACTTTAATTAAATCTCGAAATGAGTACAAGCTGAAGTCGAGCGATGAACTTAACAGGGACAGAATGGAATGTCGACGAATGAATCCGGAACCACGAACTCGAAACAATGACGGCAAACAGAACTTCAAATGAGCACCACCTCGATCAAACTCCAAAGTAGAATCCCAAATCCGATTTTTTTCTGATTTTCGAACTGAAACAGAATCTCCAACAAAATGAAACTCAAGACTGTTTTTGTATTTTTTCCTTTCAAATTTTTGAAGCAGCGAGGAAAACAAAAACGCTAATGATTCTTTTTGTTTTTATTTTTCGTCGTGTATCTGGAAACAAGAAAATGAAGATGAAAAAATCTGATGAAAACCTCAAGAACCCTAGTTTTTTTTTTTCGAAAAATCCAACCCCTAACTTCTGCCCCAAAAACCTTCGTCTCCAAAAACCTCTCAAATATATATCACACCCTAGAAGCTTCTTCCCTCTTCTCCAAAAAATTCCTGAACCGTGTGGACGCCAACAATCAAAAATCTGAAAATCATTTTCACAAATAAAAAATCGGGAAAAATGGAGATTTTTTGACGAAAATCCATCCAACTATTCCCATTCTTCCCAAGTTTATTCAAGGGTTCAAATTTTGCCCCATCCAAAACAAAATAAATGAAGAAACGCGTAGAAATGATGAACTTTGTACGAAGTGAGTGACATGGAGGAAGGAGAAGGGAGGAGAGGGGACCATTGGTGACCAAACAGGTGAACTAGGGTAAGGATTGGGTTGGGTTTGGTGGCAGAAGGTGTGGGAGAGAAAAGGGGTGGCGGCTGGTCTTGTTTGGGGATTTAGGGTTAGAGTTTTGGGAAATAAGGGTTTTATATGGGGTGTTTAGGAAATACGGACCATTGGATCAAAGTTAATAGATGTCTAGGATTTGAGGGGAAGATTGGGGCGGGTCAGCAGGTCGGTAGGCGGGTCTGGGGTGTTGTTGGGCTCAAATTTGGCCCAATTTGGTCTTTTTTATGACAAGACTAGCCCAAAAATCCACTCTTCTTTTTTTTTTCATTTTCGTTTTTTCATCATTTTTGTAAAGCAAAAAAATAACCAAAAACTATTTTATTTTAACTAAACCAAATATAAAAGTGGAATTATATTTATATTTTTTTTTGTATTTTCTAAAGATTATGTTAAAGTAAAAATGGAAAAGGATAGCAAAATTAGTCTAATGTCATTATAAGAAAGATTAGTGATATTCAATTGTATTAAAACATAAAAATATTTGTATAACATGAGAAATATTATGAAAGTGAAAATATTTTTGTGTTTTCAAATTTATGTGCTTTAAAACTAGAATTAAAATTAATAATAGAGTAAAATAATATAGAAATAAACTCAAATAAATGTCCTAAAAATGCTAGAACTATTAAAGTAATTATAATGCGCAGGTCAAAAATTACATGTCTACAGCTTTTGCATTGAATTACTGAGTCTATGAACTCCTCTTGGCGCGGACCGCGTAAAAAGGAGCACGGACCGCGCAGGTTAGCATGGAAATTACACCTTCTCTGAACTTCTTCTGCGCGGCCACGTGGTAAATCAATGAGGATCGCATAGGTCAACATGGACATAGGCACAGTCTCTGAACTCTTCTGTGCGGCCGCGTGGCAAATCAGTGCGGTCCGCGCAGGGATCTTGTTCCCCACTTCACTAGTCTTTTGATACTTGGCAAATTTCACTCCTTTTTGAGCCGATCTTTGACATTTATCATCTTGTCGCTCAAACCTGCAATCAAGTGCAGCTTGTAAGCCTTTTAGGACTAATTTATGGAAATTCACGCATAAAACTTAGGCAAGAATGGGTATAAATTTTGTAAAAATCACAGTTATCAGGTATCACATTCTCGTTGTCTTCGCTGCCATCTTCGTTGATGGTATTCAAAATGTTGGTAGTGACGTCTGCTATCACTCTCAGTCTTGCATCTCCTTTTCCTGCCATTGTTAGTTTGTGCAAAAGAAGAAAAGATGGCTGTCATTTTTTTTATGATCTAGAAAGAACTATATTTTCAACTAAATCTCCTCACAGACGGCGCCAAATTGTTTGATTAAATTATACTTACTAAACCAATTAGTGATGAGTTAAAGGGCGAATCTTAGTTGAACCTAATAAATTCTAGACCGAGTGAAATAGAACACTTGTTTAACGGGTAAAGCTTAGGAGCATTAAATAGCGAATTTAGTGTATTAAGGTTGACAATAAATATGATACATAAATGTGCAATATCTATAAATTACGACCGGAAATGAACTAGGAAAGGATTTACCAACCAATTTTTATATGATTGGAATGATCCTTTTCTGTGATGGCAACGCAGAAAAGTGAGAACTCAAGGCGGGTATGGAATCTTTTAGATTTATGGATAAAGATTGAATAACATAAGCTTGAATCAATCAATGAATAAGACAATTGCTTCGTATATTCTTCTGTTAGCCTTTTACAATCTTTTTCTAGTCAAAAAGAGTAGATCAACTTTTTGTTCCCTATCTTTTCCTATTTATAAGGGATATTCTCCAAAAATCTTAAAACATACAACATAAAAATTATCCAGAAAAATATTCTTTATGTCCCCCTCTGAACATATAGTGATGTTACTCTCTTTTCTTGGCTGCCCGCCTCTGGCATCAGTCTTCATGAGGACGAACTTCAGTCATTATATCGTGATCGGCCCTGTTCTTTACTTTGCTTATCCGTTACCGTGGTTATCAATTTGAACCTATACAATTGTTTGCAAAAACCTCAAAATACTATGCATATATATTACTCCTCTTTCGATCTATTTTAATTATTATTAAGGGAATATTATCATGTTTCTCTTTTACACGTATTTAAGAAACTACTATTTATAAGAAGGGCTATTTGACTACTAAATTTTTATTAACTATTTAGGTTTAGGTTTGTCTTACTTTCAAGAAAAATTAGTATTACGGACAAAATGATAAGTACTATTTTGAATTGATTATTTTAGTAACCACAATAACTGAAATGAAGTAGAAGAAGTAATAGACGGGCAGTCAACTAAATTCTCTAACCGTGAACATTTGTAAGAAAGTTTACCGAGAAAAATGAGGACACCATATTTTATTTTAACCCGTAACAAGAAATTTTTAAGAAATATAAATTTAATGTGTGAATATTAATATTTGGCATAATTGCAAAATTTTCTTTCATTCGTTTTTTCTGACTCCTCATGTTTTATTTAATAGGCTCTAAAAGTTCTGAGCCGATTATTTATCGGAAACAGTCTTTGATGGTTTAACGGAAACAGTCTTTCTATCCCATTGAGGTGGATGTAAGGTCTGCTTACACATTATTCTCTTCAGACTCTATTATATGGAATTTTACTGGGTGTTGTTATTATTTGTTTGAAAGCCATTAAAAAGTTTGAAAGCTTTTCCCCATTGCTGCTCCAATTGCCCTCTTCAGACTCAAAATTGAGATATAAACTCCAAACCATATTCTCGATTATTTTAACAACACCCAATCCAACAAATAATGATTTTTGAAAATTCAAATTTTAATTCAAAGCTTTCAAGCTTTTTAGTGATTGTCAATGGTGAAATTGCTGCTCTCTTTTCATTTGCTTTGTATTATTGAAGTTTGCGATTGAGAAATAGAGAGAGATGTAGAGAGAATGTTGACTAACAGAGTTTTTGCAGAACTGATTTCTACAAGTTGAAATTGAGCTTTTGATTCGACGAATTGAGCATTTGATTTGTGGCTTAGTGAAAATATCTCGGAACAAATATGAACTTTTGAACAGATTTGATTTCGGCAAATTGAGCTTTTGAACATAATTGATTTGTGGCTAAATCAATTAGAAGATTCTGTTCCTGAATTTTAGCACGCCTAATTAGGAAGATTCAGTTACTAATAATTAGTATTTAATGAATGATATAATAATTATAGAAAAAGTGTGGACAGGACGGGTAAGTTAGAAACTATGCACATATTTAATAATAAAATTTGATATATGGTAAAGGAAAGAAAAAATCTCTAAAAATAACGGCATTCAATGGTGGAGCCACAATTTTATACAAAAAATTCATAAACATTAAACTATAGATCTTGGATTTAAACTTGTGACCTAAATTAATATTTGAACTCCTTTGGTCATTTACTATAGTTTTTGTAATGCCAAAGGTGTTTAACAATTTATATAACCAAAAAAATTACTTTATCTTATTTGCATAATATAATTTTTTAAACTAGGAAATTTAATCAATTAATCGAAGCTAGTTTAATTCGTGCCTCCGCCCTGAGTGGCATGCCTAGTAATTGTTATCGTTAGCGGGTTTGTCTTAATGATGCAGTCTAATAATTGGTGGAGTCAATATTTTGTCACCTCATAAATATGTTCATGTAAGTCGATGAAAATGTAATTTAAGAAATGCACCAGGCCAGTGTCAGTTTGGAAGGAATTTTCAGAAAATGGAAAATAAAGATACAAAATTGATCGTTATTGATTCTATTTCCTCTGCCTACCTTTTAAGATTGAATGTTCATGGGCTTATTGTCTTTAGCTAGTTTTAAGGTCAGAATGATATATGATTTTTAGGAATGCCTTTGTATTTCTCCTCAATACTCCATTGAGAAGTTGATAGTTCGTAAGCGACGAAGTAAACATAAAATGGGGTTGAATCTGCTCTCTCCATTTGCTGGATTTATTAAAGGTTCAACATCGAGACACCATTCCAAGTGGTAAAACCTCTAATTATTTGCTGGATTTTTCAGGTCAAAAGTACTTTTATTGGCCAAAAATTGAGGTGTTTGGCCAAGCTTTTAGAAGGAAAAAAGTATTTTTGAAAAAAAACAGAAGCAATTTTGGAGAAGCACAAAAAAGTAGCTTATCTCATAAAGCACTTTTTGAAAAGCACTTTTGAGAAAAATACACTTAGAAGTAGTTTACAAAAGTTTGACCAAACACTAATTACTGCTCAAAAGTGTCTTTCTAATTAATTAGCCAAACACAAACTACTTCTCACTAAAATCACTTTTCTTAAAAGTACTTTTGATAAAAGTACTTCTCAAAATAAGCTGATTTTAGGAGGTTGGCCAACCAGACTATTAATCAAAGTTCTCGATTTCAAGCCCTGATATAAAAAAATAATCTTGCTAGGAAGCGTTTTCCTCTTTAATCGGTTTTATGTGACACGAATTTAAATTAGCTAACGAGTTTTCCTGTCTACAGCAAGAAGCTAATGAAACAACTTAAGGCACGTTTAGTGATACAAAGGAAGAGAAGAAATGCAATCATAAAACAAGTACGTTGTGACATGTTTCAACTTCTCCAGATTGGGTACCATGATGTCGCTTTTGCCAGAGTATTTCTCTCTCACTTCATCCTTATGTTTAACATTCTTTGTTGTCCTATGTTTGTTGCATATACTAATAGAAATCGCTTTATTTCTAATTACTAGTAGCTACTGAACCCATTACCATTTTTCAATTAGTTCTCATTGAACATAACAAAAATTGTTACAGGTTGGACAACTTTATAGAGAAGAGAGCAGGTTATCTGTATATCAGCAGCTTGACAATTTTTGCGACTCCATCACTACGAACCTCCGTGATATTAACAGACATAGGTAAAACGAATAATATTTGTTCTAATTTCTCATTTCCAACAAATTGTTCCATAGATTATTCCGAACGATTCAACAAGAGACGGCAACTGAGGAGTGGTAAATTGTTTGGATTAAAGCGGATCAAATTAATAAAATGGATCAACGCCCAACTGCTAAAGTGTGCTTCGATCAAAAATATTTGTTCTAGATGGGCTAAACAACTGGTCACAACCAACCTACCCAACATGACGAAAACAATCATCTTTTCTTATTTTCCTTTTTAGAAAAAAAGTAGTTAATGTATTTTTCATATTAGTAGCTTTAGTTTTTCAAAATTCACATTATTTTTA
Source organism: Nicotiana benthamiana (assembly GCA_034376525.1). Lineage (NCBI taxonomy): Eukaryota > Viridiplantae > Streptophyta > Magnoliopsida > Solanales > Solanaceae > Nicotiana > Nicotiana benthamiana. The sequence continues at coordinate 31,829,571 of CM067337.1, forward strand.
AATTGTACGTTTGAGTTGTGTTGCATTGTGAACCGTATTTGGATTAGATTATTTTACCAAATAGTTTGACGAGTCATTTCAAGTTTGACCTGTTTGGTCAAGTCAATATACGAGTCATAAAAATGGTTTGAATTTGTTACTTCTGATTTCCACTTTAGCAGTGTTAATTATATTCTGCATTTTCTGCAGCAAGTTGTCTGATGAAGTTGAAGAGGCAGTGTCCAGTATAATATTTGCAGCCTCGAGATGTGGCGAATTGCCGGAGCTGCATTCACTCAGGATTCTGTTTAAACAAATATTTGGTGAAGCATTCGACCGACTCAACGTCGAACTGCTTCCAGGTAATGCAGTTAACTCACAGACCAAGCAGTATCTCACAGCCACAAAGCCAAAAGAAGACGTAAAACTCCAAATCATGGATGAAATAGCTAAGGAATCATGTACTATAGCAGAAGATTTCGGCAGCTACAAAACTAGTCCTAGTACTACTGACTCATCTTGGGTTGAAAGCCTAATCAGTTCTAAGATTTATACTTCAAAGAGAACCAGATCAGACCGACGGCGCAAAGCTATGGTTGAGAAAAATGAGAACTTTGATTGTAAAAGCTATGAAGCTGAAGAACAATCGCCTCGAGTAAGCCATGTACATCCAAAGCTTCCTGATTATGATAACTTAGTTGCCAGATTCAAAGATCTGAAAGGTGAATATGTGTATAAGAATACAAATCACCAGTGCTTTTCTAAATGGATTAGGTGGTAGGATTTTTTCGATTGCCCTATGTATATTTCTGTAGTTTATATACCATTGCCATGAACAATGGTGCTTCATTTAGTTGTGTTGGGTTTTGTTAATTAAAACAATGAATGGAAAATGGTGGGAAAAGAAATGGAGGGAAATGAAATTTTGAATTAGTTTATTTTACAAGGAATTTTGTCCCTCATTGGATCAGAAGAGTAAAATTTTTGTGCTTATATACAAAGCACTTCTTCTAGCTTTTAAAGAGTTGAGAAAGAGCAAGCACTGCGTCGTCGCTTGGCTTCGGCTTTGGACCAAATTTAATTTCAATTTCCATCATTTATTTTTCTTTTCTACTATTTTTGCGAAAAAAAATATGAAATTAGAAATTCGCGGAATTATTTTCCAACGGTTGAATTTGCGACCAAACATTCCGTTCAACAGAAATTCAGATAATTTTTGTGAAATCGACACCTTATCAACGAACATGCATTTTTGTATCTTTTGGGACTCAACTTCGTTAGCTATAAATAGAAAGGCTTAGCCTCATTTTCCACTCCCAAAATTTGAAAATCTTTCCCCTCTATCTTCTGCATTGTTTTCAAAGCAAAAACGTAAGCATTTTGTGTGATTTGCTCAGCCATTGAGTTCATCAAAGTTTTGTGATTTGAAGTGCCGCTATCACAGAATAGTTATTCTATTCTATCCTGAGAGGAATTAATTCGAAACCTTGAGCAACTCTGAGGGGATTAAATTCCTCAAGGACATACAAGAAACTTGTGGTCTCGAAATTTTCTATTTTGATTATCTCAAACTAACATCTTCTGATTTTCTGATTTTTGAATACATAATACTAACAAGTTGATCCCAATTTACTTGAGATCGACTAGATAGACATTAGGGATTTATTTAGTCGAGCCTAATACATTTAAGTTTGAGTCATAATTATTGTTAGCTTACTCGAGAAGATGTATACACCATGAATTTATGTTAGTAATTCGTATTTGAAAATATATTCAAAAAAAATATAAGCAAAGTAAAACAAGAAATGTAGAAGAAATAGAAAATTAATCTGAGCCCGCTGAATTCACAATGTGTCTTTAAGGTACTTAATATCTTCTTAATGCTCTAGGTTTCGGATTATTTTCTCCCAGTATAGAACAAATTACCCTCATTAATGTAGCGGTACTTTAAACCCCATTGACCAACGAGCTCAAAGATTGATCGCAAATCACACTTACTACATTTTCTTTCTGTTAAAACAATGCAGAAGGAAGAAGGAGAAATCAAAATTTTCATAAGGAAAATCTATGGGAAAGATCATGTATGTACTGCCTAAAAGTTGGGTAATACCGAACCGAAGAGTTGCAACTCTTCATGTAAAGGTTGTAACTCAAAATGACTATTTTTATAAAACGGCCATTTATGCAAATCGCGAAATTTAAATTTTAACGGTAAAATAAAAACAAAATTACACTTACAAATATGACTAATTTGAATTAAAATAATATTACTTTAATTTTAATATTAACAAATACATTTGGTCCAAAAAATAATCAATCAAACCATTTGACCGAACTCGAGCGATCGACGACGACGGCACGAGGATTGCCTTTTTTTTTAACTCTTTAAGAGCTAGAAGAAGTGCAATTGTATATATACACATCAAAACTTTTTCCGGCCTCCAATAGGGCAAATGTCCCTTTGTCGAAGAGGGAAATTCAAAATTTTCATTTTCTCTCCATTTCTCATTTACGCTATTTCAAGCCATTACAAGCTTAAACCCAACAATTTTAAACTCCCAGTTTTTCTTATACAAGTCCATGTGTAAGTTTAGGATAAATGATGGCCAACTCTAGTCCTAAAAATGATAAAGGGTCGCTGCAAATATAATACGGTCTAAGAGTCCGGAGTCGAATTCCATAGAGAACTAAGGTTTAGCTACAATTGTTCACTATTACTAAGAAGACAAGCTCGAACAATTCCTAAGTTAGAAATATTAAGATTCTTATATTAAACTAATTAACGTAATAAATTAATAACTAAAGATACTAAAGGTTGGAGACAAGATTAAGGAGGTCTAGAGTTATGATTTCTCCAATTGTCGGTATCCTCCCGCTACGTATTCTATAATTTTGCCTAATTATTCTCTACTGATCGTGAGCACACGACTTATCGTAATTCTCTCTCGAGCAACCACAATAATGTACTAGTCATATTCTCTCGAATTTCGCTAGCTCGTACTTTTTTCACTGTTCACTATGATGATATCACGTTAAAGCTTTGTTATCTCGAATCCTGTTTTTAAACCCTCCGTATTGATCTCTCATATACGTTAGGAGTGGCATTGTTTAACAACCTCCTAAATATGTACTCTTTTTCAAGCAATACATTATAAATAGGCACCGTTAATTGAGAGCTCTTCAATTAACAAAAATAAGTACATACTACATAGTTGAACAAATAGAAAAATTCAAAGACTCAATCATACCAAGATGTATCAAGAATTCATCCTACAAAAGGTTCCATCTAAACCCTAGATAACAAATTAGCTACTCATAAAACTATGTAAAACTATAGTACTAAAATTCATAACCAATAATGAAAATAGGATGAAGAAAGTGAAAAACTCGTAGAAAAAGTCTGCGTGTTACTCCTTGTGTGTTCTAGCCTCCTTAGGTCGAATCTTCTCACCTTAGGTCGAATTCATCTCTTCGGCCGAATTCCCCTTCAAAAGTACGTTTAAAGACTATTTATATGTGATAGGGTTTGTATCGGGCGAAATAATACTAGCCCATTTCATAACAACCTTTTTAGGTTAGCTCGTTCACTCTTTCGTGCGCACGTGAGAGTGAACGAGCGAAGTTTTTCTCTTTTTCTTTTCCTTCTAGGTCTCTCGTGCACTTCCATGCTTTTTGTCATAATCCACTATTTTTTTTCAATCTCATCTCAGCTAGCTCGTTCACGCTCTTGTGTGCACGTAAGAGAGAACAAGCGAAGTTCTTCTTTTGTCTCTTAGTCCCGAATCAGTTTCTTTTGCTCACTTTTTCGTTCAACTTGCTCCTACACATAAAGATGCACGTAGGTAACATAATTCACTACAAAAACTCATGTAATCTCCCATAATCTATAAGTTATGAGATGAAAATATACCGAAAAATATGCATTTCTAGTCGTTTATCAATAAAAAATTAAAAATGAAAAGCAGATGATGTTGCCTTTTAATAGGAACTAATTGGTTAAGATTTAACTTGTAGCTATTCTTCAAACTAATTGATAATGGTCTTATTATAACTCAATTATTGTTATAAGATGAAATAAGATTTCTTGCGATGTTTTACTTTGGGGGAAAAAAGGCCTCTTGGCCACTTAAATTTGTAGGGCTTTTCAAAGCCGATATACGAACTTTGAATTTTTCCATTTGAACACTCGAACTTGAGAAAATGTCTACTAATAAACACCTTTGACCGTTAACTATGCTTAGGTGGCAATATTATAGATGGTATGACGAATTGCGTGTTAATCAATGGTATTAAGCGCGTGAATATGACAAATAATTTAAAAAAATAAATAATTAATTTTAAAAAACATAAAAATTCATCCGGTCATATTTGGAGAAAAACCACTTCAATTTATCAGGTCTAATTATTCTTCACTTTTTAACCAACCAATCTTGCAATTTCAAGCCGTAGAGATTGTTCTCCACACCAAGAACTACCTCTCCACCAAAAAGTAGGAGATTTCACTGTATGAATCGTCACTCTGATGACTTGCAATTTTTCGGCGGGCTCTAGTTGGTCGGAGATGGCGTTCCAGTAGTCCAAATCACCCAAGAGCAATGCCAATCGATTCTTGTTGCTGAGGAGGTCACGCCAATTAGCCATTACAACGAATAAATTGTCACAACTTTAAAGAAAATCAATTCTAAGACAGTACTGATCAAAAAATTTCTCGTGCAATCTACCTAGCTAGAAAAAAATAAGAAAAATTTGGAGAGAGAGGAGAGAACGAAGAAGAACCTAGGAAGGAAGTGCTAATATGAAAGTAGACGAATGAATTGCAGATGTGTGTGTGTGGGGGGGGGGGGGGTGATGATGGGAAGGAACGGGGAAGAGGAAGCTGGAAGGGTTTATATTTTTTCTTTTTTATTTGAAAGCCCTACAAGTTCAAATAAGGAAGTTTCCCCTTTTACTTTTAAACAGTCATTTGGTTCTATTTTTCTATATGTTGGTTTATATATTTCCAACACCATTCATGCTAAAAAGTCATAGTTCCAACTTCCAAGTTGATGATATTTGTAAAATTGATTAAGATAATTGTAAAAAATTTGGGTAAGATCCACCGAAGTGGGTAGCCTTAACCGGATGTGTCTGGTAACAGGTAAAGCCCGAAGGCTGTTCCCGTCCCTGTCAGGGGAGATGCCAACCGTCTCTCCTTTCTACGAACACAAGCTGTTGACTGGTAAGCTTTGTATATCAATACACACAACCCCAATGAACTGTCGATGTGGTATTGCTGGCAAAGTTTGTCTCTCATTTCACTTTCAACGTTTTCAGCTTAAAATATCACAAAATTGTAGATTTAAAAGAAGCAACTATTTGTCTATTTCCCAGATTTAGGCTTCTCTATAATTTGACAATCTGTGCATCATTTATAGAACTATTAACAAACTGTAAAAGCACAAAAACAAGAGTAGGGAGAAGGATCCGACGCTGACTTTTTCGAGGCAGGGCTTCGACCCGTATCTGCCCAACTCCTCGAACTGCTGTGTACGACATAGTCATGGACGGGCAAAGCGAACTCTCAGTTTGATCAGGAGAGCCCTCTATCTTTCCCCAAATTCCGACTAGTGCTGTTTTTTTTCTCGGCCGATTTGAATTCCATTTCAATTTTGATTTTAAGTTGAACAGTAAGTAGCTAGGGGATTTCAACGCAGTTGAGAACCTCCTAAGAAATTGAAAGCGCCTATGATAGTTTATGATTATTCCCATTTATGATGGAAGATTCTCCCGCTTATCATCTGTTTATGGGACTTGTTCTAAGAAAAAAAGTTGCATTTAAGGAATTTTGTTAGTCATGCATTGTGAAAATAGCGTCTGGAAAGTTACACTACATTTGATGTTTCACTGAAGGATTTCTAAGTGTAATGTAGTAGCTCTGGAACCACTCAAAGACAACTTCATAAAAAGAATATGAATTCAAACAATAACGTTATACAACAAAAGAGGGCTACATTATTGTAGGTTTCACTCATAAAAATTAAACGATTCTTTTTTTTCTTCTTCTTTCCTTTAGGCAGAGAATAAGGAGAAAGAGGATCGCAAAAAGATCACAAATAACTGAGATATATTCTTAGGATACAAGTTTTTATTAAATAAAAACCATAACACTCATCACACAATTTCACCTATTCACAGCAACCACCAATGCAGCAATACCTGATGCCTTATTGTTCCTTAAACATGAAGCTTCTGTATATTTCCTATTTCCTACGCTACCACTCAAGAAGGTGATATGGACGGACGATAAGCTTCTGCAGACACACAACAAATGCCATGACTTGACCACACGGAAGGATTCAGCTTTTCCGACCAAACAAGAGAAGTTTTCTGAATCCTTTGGTAACTTTAAGAGAGCCTTCATCACTTATCCATTTTCTTCTCGCGTTATTTGCCTCGAGGTTCATTTCATTATTTGGAGGAGGCGTAGAGACTTCATTAGAGAGGATATCTTGGCGTTCTGTAGGCTTCACATTTATGTTATTGTCCTCATGCAGTTTGGAAGCAGAGGAAGTCAGAGGATTGACGGGGGACGGATTACCATTCACTTGAGGACTAACTCCAATAACATCATCAACAGCTGCTGAGCTTTCAACTTCAGATTGTACAAACCTTACCTTGTCAGAACTTTGTTTCTTTTCATCTTTCAAATGTTCAGCAGAAAGCAAAAGTATATCCTTCTTCTCATTTAATGATATGTTACGTACCTCCTCCGTGTTCTTCGCATCAACAGTCTCATTACAGAACTGTGGTCTTAGTTCAGATCTGCGTTCATTTGACATTAACATTATGTCATCCTTACCATCTTTTACCTTCTGAGAATCAGATGCAGAATAATCTTTTGCATGAAATTTTGTATCCGAAGGCTTGACCTGATGACTTTTTGAATCTGAAGGCTTGATCTTATGTGGACCTTTCTTTCTCTCATTTCCAGCTGACTTCAGTAACGGAGCGATCAGTTTATTCTCCTTTTGACTTGCTTTCCTATTTGGAGTAGTTTTTGACTCAATTGATCGATCCTTAGCTGTCCTTGTAGCTGAAAGGCGATCTGTAGTGGAACTCTTACAAACTGGTTTATGTAATCTATTCGTTGCCTCAGTTGGAGCCTCAGGTTTTGGCTTCTCAACTTTTGAAGATGTGGCTGACTCTTTTGCATTTTTCCTTGTAGTTGGTTTGGTAAAACCAGTGGTACCACTTCTTTCTGCAATCCTCTTTTGACGCTGCAATAGTGATTGTTCCAATCTCTTTCTAGTCTCTTCGTCCTGTCAGCAACATAGAGAAATTTAAAGAAAAATAATAATAACAATGATAGATGAAAAGAATAGGAAAACCATCACTTGGAAGAGGGGATTTTAGTATTTCTTTTCCTTCTCCTTTTTAAGATATGATATGTTCATATCAAGCAGCTAAATGTCATGAAATTTCTACCCATACTAGAAATTGAATGTTCATCTTCCTCTCAAACGACACATTTTTTTAAAAAGATTTCACCATAAACATAACCGATCCAGCAAATTGAGTGAAATTGAATTAGACTGATAAAATAGAGATACAAGGTGGACAAAAGTAGATTTTTATTAGATATCCATGCACCCCAGTATAGAGACTGTCCATACCTTCTCAGCTTTGCTCTTTTGCGATGTGGTTCTATTACTTGCAGAAGGAGATTTCTTGATTCGTGAAGATATCTCAGATTTGGTCCTTCCAAGAGATCCAACTGAAGCTTTAGATTTTGGTTGTTTGCTAACTCCCTTTCGCTCAAGGTCCTTACCGATATTTTTGGTTTCTTCACCATTTTGTGGAAGCTTCATATCAGTAGGTTTGACATCAGTGTGAATTTTAAGAGTTTCAGACAAGAAAACATCATTTTCGTAATCTATTTCAGGATTCCAAGAAGCTGAAACTTGCTCAGCAGCTGAAGCCCTTCCAAGCACCATGAAAAGGTCATTTGGTTCACATGTATCAGAAGCATCAAGCTTATCTTCTACTACATGATTAGGCATGTTGTGCTTAACTTGTTCAGCTCCAACAATGTCTGAAACCATGAAAATGTCTGTCTGTTGGTGATAATCAGACGCGATATCAACTGAATGGGATTGAACCATAATGGAGTCATCAAATAGGACACCGTTCTTATCTTTCCCCGTCTCCAAAGCATAATCTCCAACAAAGATACTTTGATCTGAGATTTCTTTTTGATGTGTTGATTTATTCAGTAGATTACCAGCTAACCAATCCTCCTCTTTGTGGTTCTTAAGGACAACTGATTCAGTGGCACCATTGGACAAGATAGACTGAGGATAGCGATCTAACTCCTGTGTTCTATGCGAAAATAACAACTCTTCTTCTGTGCCTTCTCTTCTATTAACTGGTCGAAGACTTTTTTCTTCCCCAATGTTTTGTTGATGCACTTTATCTTCATGTCCTAGTTTTCTCTCAGTCACAATAAGAGAATCGGCTGATGGAGTCCATTGTTTTGATAAACCTTCTGATCTAACATTGGATGAAGGTGCTATATCTTCCACAAAGCTCTTTGACCCCGTGTCATTGGACCTTGAATCTGCATCTTGCATAAGAATGTTCTGGAAGATATCCCAATTCATACCGATGTTTTCTTCTCTGGTAACTTCATCCTTAGTATCCCCCTTAGAAGCCCTATTTGAGATATTGCCACTTTTGTTTATCTTCTTTCCATCTCGTTTCTTCTTGTTGCGAGACATTGAGTTGTGGTGCCTCTCCCATGATCCAACTGCTTCTTCTACCTGCTTTCTGAGGGAACCTGCATCCTCATTGGCAGAACTATCATCAGTGTCAGTGCTGCTGTCACTTTGCTCATTTCTATTCGAAGCTATGTAGTTTATGTTTCGGATAACTACTTTTCTTGATGAACTTTTCCCATGCTTCTTGTTCTGAAGGTTGTCGATAGGCAGCTGCTTGTTCTTCTCATCCTCATAGTCATTAGAATCACTGTTAGAGGCTGAATTGTTGCTATCATGCCTATCATCTTCTGTTGAATTATTAGGTCCTCTCCCATTTGAATATTTCTTCTTGTTCTTGGAAGGTGGTTTATTCTTCCAATTATAATCTGATTCATGAACAGGACCTCGACTAGAATCTTCCGCATTTGCAGGCCATGGCATTCCAGGATAGTAAGTTGGATTAACCTGCATGCCTGAAAACATGTACCCTGGATATGGTGGCACTTGTTGAAATGCAGGATTTTGGAAATTTTGCATGTAAGGTGGTAGATTGTTTGGCCATATTGCTTTTGATTTTCCATCTGTAGAGTGCATTTGGATTGGTGGAGGTAAGCCATTTTCTGCAATTACATATACAAAAGCAGCAGAGTTTAGCCATCATACAAGCAAGAGGGTGCACAAAATTGAATATAAACAATGTGAAAAGACTCATTAGTCAAAAATTTAAAATAGGAACATCTGCTGTTCAAGAAGAAGAGTAGAAGTGTATAATAAAGTAATGTCATATTCATGGTAGACATGAATGAAAAATGTCATGATGGAAGCTATTTACGAAGAAATTACAAGTGAAACAAACAAGAAGAAAATACAGGTTTTGAAAAGGCGTAATACATACGGAGACACCTAAAGTTGGCACGATCTTTCACTTAGACACTTATACTAGGCCTCTTTTCAATTAGACACGTTTCTTAGGCAATTCCCATTCCAATTAGACACTTAGACTAGGCTCTAACCCGTGACGTTTTTGGAGAATATAATAAATCCCTACAAATATCCTTACAAATAAACTTAACTTCATAACTAGATTTAGAGTACTTCCAAAACTGTTGTCTCCTTTCCTCTCATTTTCAATTCTTATGCCAATTATACCAGATATGCCTGGCACACATCCTAAATTCAACATTGGGTAAAACTTCTTTCAAAGATGCAACAAATCCCTATACAATAATTAATAAGCCAGCAAAAAACGTGTCTAACTGGTATGAGAATTGCCGAAGAAACGTGTCTAACTGGAAAAAGACCTAGTGTAAGTGTCTCAGTGAAAGATCGTGCCAACTTTAGATGTCTCCTATAGTCATGTGTACCTAGATTAGTGTCTAAACTTCCATGACTTATGCTATCAGATGTCGAAGCATCAATAGAACCATTCTGTTTTCTGCTGGAGAGACCAATATTCTGATTGTTCATCATGATATCTTGAGTAACATCACTATGTTCAGCAGCAAGCATGAGTCCAGATCTGCTGAAATATGAGAATTCAGAAGGAGAGTAGGCCTGAAGGGCTGCCACTTCGTCCATCCAGATTCCGTCATCTCTCTTTTTGTTGCACAACTCCATAAACTTTATGCATGCTTCCCTAGATGGAGGCAGAAGTGTATTTCAGTAGTCATCCACTACTGGGAAAAGGTACAGATAGTATCTTCAAATCCACACTAAATTGGAATTAGTATGACATGGTTAGAGAGTAAGAGCAAAGAACAGAATCAAGCTTTGCTTAAGCAGTATTGTGGTTACCAAAGATAAGGTGTTGTCAGGAGAGCAACTAAACGACCCAATAATACTCTTAACATGGTGCGATATTGTCTACTTTGGGGGAAGCTTACATAGTTTTTCCCAAAATGTCTCATACCATTAAGAGATTCCTACACCTTATATGTGTGCTTTCTATCTTTTCAGCTAGAGATGTGATACTTTGTTCACACATTCAAGAATCTCTACGTAAGCCTTTCAAAGTAAATGTAACCTTAATTATATGACGCTCATTAATAGGTATTATATGGTGCAGCTATAATCTTAATTAGTTTGGTAAACAACGAGATTTATACGCTGCAGCAAAAAGTACAATTAGTCAGCAATCTGCATTATTGCTCTAACTTTTTGCTGTAATTCGTTGGAACAAACAAAAATTCTCACTATATAACCCTGTATATGTTCTACTGAATTAAACTTAGATTGTCACAATTGGCTGCATTCAAATCATACCTTAAGCGTAGAGCTCCAAAAGCATTGGCAAAAGATATGAGGTCATCCAAGTTATCCACATCAAAGCCAGATACCAAAGCACGAGCGTAAGCCATTGCTTGCTCTCTCCTTAAAACTGCTTTTCTGCTTTCTAGAACACGTTGAAGACGAACCCTATCCATAGCAATGCGCACAGTCATATAAGTTGAGTCCCCTTCATTTCTAGTGATGTATGGCGAAAAACAAGAGCTTACTTGGGATTTTCTTCTTGTGCTGCTTCACCAATACCATCCGATTCACCGTTGGACTTCAGTATCAAAATTTTCAGTAATTAATGAGTAAGAATGTCCAGTAAACATGAGATGAAACATAGTTTTATCGAATTGATATACCTGTGGAAAACTAACAGATAATTTGGAATCTCCATCAAAAGCTGATGCATTTCCTGAAGATTAAATAAAAAGAACCTCAAATCGGTGCATCAATCTGTTTCTTATAAATCTCAGTTGTCACCCTAAAAAATTGGCTGAAGCCTGTCTGTTGTATTGCACTGTGATAAGTGACAACACACATTTGACTTCATAGCACATCACATTAACACGAGCAACCAATACTGTCAAAAACTGAACAACCAAAGAACACAATTATTCCTCAATTCTTATCTTTTGACTCCTTTTGTTAATAGATGAATTCTAACCTTTTGACAAACCAATTCGTTATAGTTAAGAACATAATCGCCAAAAGTATCGAATACATCCATTGCAAGAAACTCTACATTTGGGATCAGGTAAAGGAACGAGAGAGAGAATCTATGTAGACCATATTAGTTGACCAGAAATTCTGGTCCAGAATAGAGATCAATTGAAAAACACAAATTCACACACACACACACTCTCTCTGCAATGAATTAACTGACATGCATGAGGTGCAGGGACCTAATATGGATATATTGGTGAACATACCTTCAACATTGATATTGCCATTTACTTGTTCATTAGATTGAACTGAGCTCTCAATCTGCGTAATTTCTCTTTCTATGGTTACAAATCGCTCGAGAATTTCAGGAGTACTAACAAATCCCACAAACCTGAGGATGTTGAAAAACAAAGGAGCCCAGTAAACATCGCAAAAAGCAATGACAAGTAGGAGGTAACAGAAGTTGCATGATTATTTGGACAAGAAAAAATATAAAATTAAAAGCTAATAGAAGGTAAAAAAAATAAAAGCAGTGTCTTTACCTTTGTAAAGTAGCTTTAGTGAACCAAGAAGCATTAGTTGGTGAAGGACGAAGAGCAATGGAATAACCCCCTTTAGAAATCTGATCTTTAGCTGATTTGAGATGTGTAATAAACGGTTCAAGTAAACCAGAAGCTAATTTCTCCGAATTGTTACCAGCATAGATTACAAGATCGCATCTATGAACATTCAATCAAATTTGAAATGTTAGATCCAAACAACAGTTGGCATTTACATGAATAGTGTCAATAAATAGTAAGAAAATACCTGGTTCTTGTTGGGGTGAGCTGAAACAAAGCATAATCCAGACGGGTCCAGGACTCCATGTAAGCTTATATTTGACAGATATAAAATCTTAGAAAATACCCACAAAGAGAGGACCACAACTTCACTATTCTCTCACTAAACTAGTGTTTCTTGAAGAGAATGTGAATATAGAGAGAGTACCGAGATGATGGGTTGATCAGCAAGAAGAGGAACACGTGAGACACAGAGGGATTGGGAGGGATTTGTTGATTCAAAAGTGAGGTCTCAATGTTCAATGCCGACAATTCATCTGAATAAAATGAATATAATATGATGGTAATATCTTATACAACATACTTAAAATTTTGGATCCGTCTTTGTGAATCTGAGTAAAAGTAATTTAGTAGTGGTAGAGTGGAATGTGGTTTGAGAGTGGTAACTGATGCTGGGGCAGGGTGTTGGGTGAAGGGTCGTCTCAAAGTCTGTGTTGTCTTGTAGTTGAAGACAGCAGAAATGGCGGGCTCACTCTGCTCTACTTGTAATTCAATTCTTCTAAATTGCTTTTGCTTTGCTTTACTGTTACTCTCAAGTGTAATTATAACAGAGAGAGCAGGAGAGTATAGCCAAAGGATATCATATCTTAAAATTCATAAGGGTAAAGTCCCACTATTGCTGGTATTACCGAATTTACCAGACTTTCCCGCTGCCCCTCCTCATCATTGTGACGTTTTCCTTTTTTTTTTAAAAAAAAACGAGAACGAAGTTACAGCAAAAAATCTTTAAGAGAAAGAGTTTAAGTTTTATGTATTGATGGTGTAAAACATACTTATTTACACAATTAGATCATTTTTAAAGTGACATGTAAATTTTAATAACAAACATTATTTGGTGACCTGATATAAATAATACTATTGGTATGAGGTATAATAAGAAATTAATATCACTTTAATATTATGTTTGGTTAGCAAATCAGGTTGCTAATTTTAACTTCGGGATAACTTACAACTTATAGAAGGTGGGCTAATTAGCACCGGTATAACTTATACCTTTTTTTTAGAAATTATGCAATTGTCATTCTTAATACTACATACCAAACAATGAATAAACAACAATCCAAGCATAACTAATCCTATCATAACTTATCCCAGCATAACTTACCCCAACGTAACTTATACCAGTATAACTTATACCCGCATAATCCATATTCCAACAAAACGACCCTAACTGATCAGCTATAAAATATTATAATTTTAGCGACAGTGTAGAAAATGCTACACTTATCAACCCTGCATCTATTAAATTAAGGGCGTCAAATGGACAGAGTTCGAGTTATTTTTGCATGGGGTCAAAGTGAGCTGAGTCAATAAATAGGTGGGTTAAAATGTGCCGACTCAATAAATAGTTGGGTCAATGGCACGCCCAAAAATTACTTGGGCCGAGAAGTATTGTGTCAAGAAAAACTAAAATTTGAGTTAGAGCCCAATCCGCCCCTCTTATCAACCTTTTAGTAATATGATTTTTTTCTTATGAATTGTTTTAATTATCAAATAAGCATTTTTTCTTATGTTATGGTTATATATAACATGTCAATTAAAAAAGAACTATTTTATTTCAGCAAAGTTATTTATGAATTTATTTGGACTAAAACCAGCGTAATTTTAGATAGACTAGGTTCAATAAATAGTCGGATCAATGATCGGCCAACCTTGAACTGATTATGACACGTTTCTCTTTCCCTACAGAAAAAGATAGGCACGAAATTTATGCAAGCAACATCGCACCTGTTTATTAAATTTTGAAAAGATGGAACAACACAAATATCATATCGTGAAGGTGGATGGAGAAAAAAAAAGAACGAGAGTTTTAGATAGAAAAGAACCTACCACTTAGCTGGATTAATTAGGACAATCGTCCCCATGATGCTATTGACCTAATGCCTTTCTAATTTCGTCAATTTTGCATAATTATTTTAATTTTTTTTTCCAAACACAACCAATTATTGATTTTGATTTGCAAACCACCACCATCAATAGTATACCTTCCAAGCTAAAATCCTTCTTTGTCCTTGCATTTCAACCAAATAATATGAACTAGAAATACGCACCCAAGTGTATAATTTAATGGTCAATGTAGTGAAAAAAATTATAAAAATTCAGATTTCAAGAGTCGAAATGAAAAAAATGCTAAGCGATTTCTTTGCCAGGCAAAGTCTTGATTAAGATAGTTACTCGCTAAATGTGCTGATACAGATAACAAATAGATGATGAAATTGTCAAAAGCATGCACAAGTTGACTCGATAATACTACCATTATTATTAAGAAAAAGAGTAGATATGAATTAGAAATTCGCCCACTACCAATTTTAGAATGTCTTTCGTGATGGTTTTGGTCTTGTAAATTACATTTACCAACATTAAAAGGCAAGGCAATTTGCTGCTATCATATTCAGTTAGCAAGTTATTGTTACTATTTTGGTGCTATTTCAAGTAACCATATTTTATTTCCAGCTTGTAGCGTCGTATGAGTATTCTTTTTTTTTTTTTTTTATTTGGATACGTAATTTTTTTTGGTGTGTGTGTGGGGTGGGGGGGGGGGGGGGGGGGTCATATGACAATAAGTTTTGAGTATATTCTGGCTAACCATTACGTAAGAATCATCACTTCTCCCACCAGCCCAATAAAATTTGTTCTTGCACCCTTTTCATGCATCCACTTATACTCTCATCCGGTTAATTTGTGAACCGGACATTGATTTGCATGTATGTTTTCAATAATCACAAATATTATGCATGCCCAAAGTATAAATATCGTAAAGCATTTCACCGAATATAGTTTCTCCATATCAATTTATATCACATCTTTTTTATGTTCAGTTCTTTTAGCATATTTTTATTAGTACAATTTTACTTTAAAGGGGTTTACGAATATAAAATTTGAACTTATTAAATTATGTAAGTTTAATCCTTGATAAAGTATTTTTTCTATCAGGAAAAAATCAACCAACATTTAGTTTGATATTCCTAATCTACCATTATTTATATAATACATAAGTTATTTATCCTAAAATTAAATAACAATTAAACTTATAATATGGTTTTAAGGACACGTGATTTTACCTACTACTAATTGATAAACGTAGAAATTAGCAGTAAAGATTAACAATGAGATAAAGCAAACCAGTCTCGAAAAGTGATTCATCATTTGAGCTTAAGTTCCCTCGAACTGGTTGGTGCCCAAAATAGTTAAGAAGCAAACTAACTAATTAACAAGAATATAAGCTAGAAAGTATTGTATTGCTTTGATACGTGAATGTAAGATGGATACAAAGATGATACGAACCTCTTTATATAATAGAGGAATTCTATTTATGGCACAATTCTGATTACTGAAGTAAATCCCATGATAAACTAAATAACCACCATTGATTTGATCTGTTTTGAGATTTATGTCATGAACTTTGGCCAGTCACATATATCTCGCCTTCTGATATTGTGCTTTGCACGATGTCTGTCTCATTTGGTCTTGATCGTTACAGGCTTCGGTCTTTAATAGGTGACTCGATCCTCGAACTCGGTGCCTTATCCTCGTACTCGGTCTGATCCAATGCGAGGCCGACCTTCAACGCAATTCCCTAGTCTCGATAGAACAATAAAATCTGATAGGCCCGATTTTAATCGCATACAAATAGTCCCCTCATTTCTTGGAGTGTAATGAGAAGAAATGAAATGAACATTCAATTTTATATCTCAACCTGTCATGACATCATCTTCATGACGTAAGCGACGGAAGTAACTAAAACGTCCTGTCGGTTCGCATATCGAGGCATTAAATGATGTCAGTTGATGTCCGTCATTACTGATTTTGAACCGACACCTTCTTCCTATAAATGTGCTTTCCTTCTCTTTTCCCGAACTTTACTCTTAATCTCCGTCCTAATCTTCAAAGATTTTTACTTCCTTCAAGCTTTTTTGTGCTGCATAACCTCTACGTTTCGTTATCAACCATCTCTCAAAAAACCAAACCTCATTCCCTTCTTTCTTCTTTCAACTTGCAGAGATGGCAAAAATGTATAAAACTGTTTCACAAAAGGAGGGTGCCTCTTTATCGCGGTCGGCTGGCGATAAAGCGACAGTGGAGCTGCGCCCTAAGGAGCGCATTCCCGAGGGGGGCGTGATCTACTTCCGACTTTAATGTTGAGAAAACTTTATATGTTCTTGGCCGATGCTAGCCGATGTCGAGATACATGTGCTCGGTAACTGAGAATGACCTTGAACAAATCAAGAAAGACTGTCATTGAGAGAAGAAAGAGGTGGTGATTCCGACCCCCGATAAAGATATCACTTCCCATGTGAAAGGGTTTCTAAGTGTTTATACTTACCCTTTTACATTGGGCCCTGTTAATCCCGTCATCATTGAATTTTGCTGCCAATATCAAATAACCCTAGGTCATATCCACCATTCGTTTTGGCGGATTGTCATTCTATTTCGATTTTTGCGAGCAAAGTCGAAGGGGCGTCTTTAACTCTCGACCACCTCATCAGGCTGTATAGGCCCCATCATTTTTTAGGTGGGTTAATAAAGCTTCAGCGTCGGGCCACCAAGGTGCTGTTCTCGAGCATAGACGAGGACACAGATCAAGGGTGGATGGTTCGTTTCATTCGAGTGAGGACTTCTGACTTAATTCCGACCAAGAAGATGCCATTTCCCGAGAAATGGAATATAAAGCGTAGGTTCAATCCTTCCTTTAGCTTCTATTTACTATTTTATTTCCTTTACTCCTCCTCATCAAAATCCCTTTTCTATGATGTAGTGGTCGCTTGGATGTCTGGTGTTATTTCAAACCTTGAGCGTTGGGTTCAGACCCTAGCTTCGACCTCCTCGTATGCTTAGCGCTCATGGCACGATTTAGCTATAGGACGATGTCTTTTGTTAAAATGTTTCCCTCTTATACTCACTTGAATTCCTTTCATACAGGCCTCGAGAAATATGTCTTCATGAGGCCCCCGTCGGAGGAGGAGGAGGTTTCGCCCCTAGTCCCGAAGCCATTGAAGGAAAAGAAAAGAAAATGGGTCTATCCCTCTAAGACTCTAAAGCCCAAGAATAGCAATGCTCGCAGTTCGAAGAAAGACATTGTCGTCTTGCCTGCTGATGTAGTTTAGAAACTAAGGGAGGAAGAAGATGAAAATGAAGATGTTGGCTTCGAGTTGGTAGCCCAAACGAAGAGGAGCACCGAGGCCCCAAAGGTCGTTGAGCCAGTGATGATCGAAGAGGTTCGGACTCGGATCGAAGAGATTTTGGTAGATGGCCCGAGCAAAGTCCCTGAGTCATCGGAGGCTGAAGATGCCTCCTACCATAATGAGCAATCGGCGAGTGTGCTTGAAGGGGTTGGTTCCGAAGCCCTTCAAAACAAAGAGAACGCCCCAACTGACTAGCTTGGGGAAATAGATATTGGCGATTCGCTGCCCCTCCCTACTTTTACCGAGGGGCAAATTCAGGAAGCCCAGGCCATGGAGACCCCCGATATGGGAACTGCCCACGAAAAGTGTCACACCTCATTTTTCACTACACCCGCAAGGGTGTAAAGGAGTTTTTTCACTTAAAGGACAATCGGAACGGGATTAATTATTAAGATTTAGAGTCGCCACCTAAAAATTAATGGTACCCCAAGTCACCGGTTGAATCCCGAACCGAGTAAAAAACATGACTCTGTTAAGAGTTTGCGAACCAGAAATTTGAGTAAGGAATTCTGTTAACCCGGGAGAAGGTGTTAGGCATTCCCGGGTTCCGTGATTCTAGCACAGACACTCAACTGTCGCATTTAGCTCTTTTATCTGATTTTATTACATGAAGAATCTATGTGCCAATTTCTCTTTTACAGCTCTTTATTCAATATGTATTGTTTTTATAAGAAAAGAAAGTTGAATGTCGTTTAAAGCGTGCTTTTGGATCGCGTCATATGAAATGCACTGGCAATCCTAAGCACAATTTATTCAACGTTTTGGGATTTGATTTGGTCACATGAAATGCACACCCGAGTTTAGGAAGGTAATTTTATTAAAATCGCACCTAAAGAGTCTAACGCGTTATTATCTTTTGGGATGTCCGTGAAATTCGTTAAACAGCACGTCCCAAATTTCTAAATATTTTTTAGCTTTTACTGAGGGCCCCGCAATTTTGTATTTTATTGGGCGAGGCTCGTCTCATTTTATTTTAAAAGGGCAAGCCTAAAAGCAACTATGATTCTCTATTTATTTTCTTGTCTCTAAAAGGAAAGAAAAGGTCCTACTTAATTAATATTAAAATTTGGGCTCATAGTTCAAGATCGGACTTATACAAAAGGAATAACCTTTTAATTTGAACCCGCTACCTAACTCAAAACCCAAACATGCAATGTTGCTGAAGTCCGAGTGAAAAAACTTCAACACGAGTCCATGTTAATGGGTTACCCCGTCTGGCCCATGAACGGATTCCATAACAGGCCTCAACGCCCATTCTTTTGAAGAGAAACTATTTGGTTTGACCCAAACTAACGATAGGCCCCAAAAGGATATGCTTACTTAAAAGCCTACAGGAACCAACGTTCAAATGGACCTGAGTTCGAGTCCATACTCAAACGAATTCCAGGTCTGATCTGGGCCATTGTTGAGCCCAGATAAGTAAAACAAAAACCTCAAATCAGCTACATCGTGGAATGATCAATTCAGGGCAGCAGGCATTTCATTTTTTCATATAAATTAACTCTGCACTAATGATAGAAGGGGCATAGGATAATCAATGACTTTAGGTATTCAAATAAGCCAACATTATGTGAATCTGCAAGTATTAAACTTGATAAAACATTAAATTACTGGATCAGTGGCATTAATTATACAACACTGAATTAGAATTTCAAATATAACGGACATATTTACTTTACTAGATTACTGGCCAAACAATACAGTCCTAATTTGAATATGAATTTAAGCTACCTGTTATAATAACATGAATTAACAAAACTTAAAACTACTAACTACCAGAATCAGTTGCCTATTGTATGAATCAGTTGACAATCCAGCTGTCTCAGGCCTATTATTACATGTCCAACATGAATTAATCCTTCTAAATGAACACAAGAGAACTGTATACGAACTAAGGCAATAACAAAATGGTTGCACTTCAATTTCTCTTTCAATTGGATTTTATTCAGCTTACAATTACATACAGCACTCAACAGTGGAGATAAGTACCTGAAATAGCAATGAAATGGGAGAGGGCAGATGGATCAGCAACAGTAACACACAGTAGGTCACATCAACCACATATTTAAGTTCAAACAGCCCCAATCAACCCAATCAAGCCCAGAAATATATCCAGGAAGAGTTCAGAAGTATTTTAAAACAAACAAGGTCAATAGATCAAGCTAACACAGATTTGAATACACCCAAATCCACCTGAGATTGAACTTTAAAACACCCTAGGACTTCATTGGAACACACCTTGACCAAATCCAAACTAAGTAGACCCTAAACTCAACCTAACAAATCGTTAAACCTCTCTAAATGCCTTCAGAATTAAAGCTTAGAACAGGAATGAAGCAATCCAAAAAGGAATTCGAAAAATAATTAGAGCCAGCAATGAAATAGTGAAACTGTTTGGTTTTTTATTTTTTGATGTTTTTGTATTTTGGATATTTGAATGTCAAACACAGATTTCAGAATTAAAGAGAGAGATGGAGTTTTTCAGTGGGAATTCTTACGGCTGAAAGGGAAGGCCTCTCCCACGGCAATTTTGATGCATTATATAGGCCCCAATCAGATTTTCCTTTTCATTTTAGTCCCTTACTCAAATTAGTTTTTACCCCCTTATTTCCTAATTTGTCACACAAGTAAGTGCCCTTCCTTTTCGAAATTCTAACCTTGCCCCTTATCTAGAAGGTTCTAGGATGACCTAGCTGAATTCCCCAATGTGTATTCCCCATTCTGCCCCTACCCTTTTCCCTGAATTACCCCCATGTCCTTATAACCAAACTACTTTCTAGACTACGAATTGAACAACAATTAGCAAATGAAATCCTAATTTATTGCTACCGCCTGATTATCAATGTAACATGACTAACCATCAAACCTAAGCAAGCACCATTAACTTTACACTAATCTAACTAACAAGTGGAAAATCTGATGCACACAGAATGATCACTGATGAGACCACAAAACAACAGAAATGACACTGAAATAAAAATCTATCCTACCAAAGCATCAATTAATCAGGACAAAGACTAGAAATGAAAGTCAAATAGAAAAGAAATTAAAAAAGCAGACTCTAGCTAAAATCTAAACAAACAAGCAGTTAAGTAAAGAACTGGAAGAGAATTATCGACAGGTGACACACATTAAACTAGAGATTAACATTCGAGAGAATAACAACAAAAAATAAGAGAAATATTCCAAGAAAGAAAACTCACTTGAATTGAAACGATTTAAACAAGAATCCGGTTAAGTGAAATTCAGCTCCGGCCATTTACGGTCACATTTGAACTCTTTTGACACCGAAATCCTCGTGAGGGCAGCCCAAGGAATCCTATAATACTAATTTGGTAAGGTTTGGATTATATAGGATTTTGGACGGAAATATTTAAATCAGTATTCGACCCATGCCATGAACATTCGAGACATGGGGTTAGGGGGGTTTGATATAGGAGGGTGTGATGATCCTACGATATAATTTTGGTACGATTTAGAGTAACTGGCGTCGTGGCCAGAAAAGTTTGATCGATTATTCGATGACCTGGGCTGAGATTTGAAGGAAATGGACCAGGGAATCGAGATGAGGGAGAAGAGGAGAAGTTGGGGTGTTAATCTAGCGTCCGTTAGTGGTGGTGGCATTCACCGCCGGTGGCGGCTCCGGCAAGGTGTAGAGATAGTACGAGGAAGACGAGAGATGATCGTATAGGGTTAGTGATTTTAGGACAATTATATTAAATTACAAGAGAGAACCGGGGCCGTCGGATTAAAAGAGATCAAAGGCTGGGATTGCATATGGGAAAAACGATGTCGTTTTTTATTAATTGATGGGGCGGACTGGGTCTGTGTTAGATTGTGCTTGGGTGTGGCGGGTAATGGTTTGGGCCCAGATTATGCCTTTTTTTAAAAAACGGCCTAGCTCTTTTCCTTCTCTTTATTTAAGTAGTCCTCTTTTTATTTTCTTTTTTTGTTTTTTTTTCATTTTGTATTTTTGATTTTCATAAAGATGCCAAATTAGAATAAAACCAAACTAAAATTAGTTAATGCCTAAAATCATTTCAAAAACTATTTCTTGACGATTTCACAATTAATATATAAAATAAACTATTTTTGTTATTTTCTTCATATTTATTCTAAAATAAATTAACCCCTTATTAAACTTAAATATTAAATTAAATCCTAAATGGAAATATATTCTTGTATTTTTCTTACGAATAAAAATGCACAATAAAATGCAACAATTATCATAAATGACACAAAATTCAACAAAAATTGTAAAATAATAAAGAAATTGTTTTATTTGAATTTTGAGAATAATTTTCTTAGCGCAAAAATCACGTGCTCACAACTGCCTCTCTTTGCCCGGAAACACGAAGAGTTTTTGTGCAAAGACAAGTTAGCGGAAACGAGGGATTTTTGGCCGTTCGCATATTCCGTGTGAAGAATTTTTGAAAAATTTGATCGCACTCTGCTTCAGAGATTGCCTACATATCCTGGACTAAACAGGAATCAGGTTAGTATAGTTCGGGAGTGTCTGGTAGCTGGGACTACCAGGAGTTGTAATTTCACTGCGATTGCTGCTATTACTGCTTGCTGACCTTCCTTATTACACCGTATAAATAAAAGAGGCTAGCCTAAGCTATGAACTATGAATTACAAAGGTCCTATATAAATTCTTTAGGCTTTCTCTTGTACTTCCTTGTTGCCTTGTTATCTTGTGTTTTCTTGGTAAAATCCCTTGTTGCCACTTCAATTTGCAAACTAAGATGTTGTTCCTTTTCTTCAAAGTGCGGAACTTGAATGTATTTTTTTGTTGTGTGGGTGGGCTCCCGACTGCTGGATTTGAACTTGAAGCTCCCGACTTCATAAAAATAAACAAAACAAAGAAAACTTTCTGCTCCAGTTTGAAAAATGGGTGCTTGTTGCCATATATTAATAAGAATTGAAAACTAAAACTTGAATAATGATAAGACTGAAGTGTAACTTTAAAATCTAAAGACTGAAATGTATTCGCTTGTTATATGCGCTTCCAACTTCAAAACTTAAAATTTAAAAACCGAAATGTATTCCCTTGTTATATGGGCGGGATCCCAACTTCAAAACTTAAATGTTAAAGACTGAAATGTATTCCCTTGTTATATGGGCGAGCTCCAACTTCAAAAAATAAAAAATTTAAAGACTGAAATGTATTCCCTTGTTATATTGATGGGCTCCCAATTTCAACACTTAAAATTTAAAGACCGAAATGTATTCCCTTGTTATATGGGCGGGCTCCCAACTTCAAAACATAAAATTTAAAGACTGAAATGTAAACAAGGGTGGGCTCCCAACTTCAAAACATAAAATTTAAAGACTGAAATGTATTCCCTTGTTTATATGGGCGGGCTCCCAACTTAAACACTTAAAATTTAAAGACTGAAATGTATTCCCTTGTTATATGGGCGGGATCCCAACTTCAAAATAAAATTTAAATACTGAAATATATTCCCTGTTATATGGGCGAGCTCCCAACTTCAACACTTAAAATTTAAAGACTAAAATGTATTCCCTTGTTATATGGGGGCGCTCTCAACTTCATAACTTAATACTTAAACAATAAAATGTATATTTAAAACTTAAAGACTGGAATGTATTCCCTTGTTATATGGGCGGCTCCAAATTTCAAAATTACTTCCTAAAAACCAGTGTTATCTTACTCTCCCTCAGTTGAGTTGACTTACCTGTTCTTCAGATGGGTACCCGTCTTCAAGAAAAATTTCAAAAATGACATAAAATTTTCTGCGGTTTGATAATCTTCATTGTGTCATATTTCCACCATCAATAACATTTCCTGTTCCTGCTTCAAATCAAAGAAAATTTTGTTAGTTTAAAATGCGGTGGTTGGTTTGTCGCCTTGAACTTTGCAGCGATTTTTCCTTCATTTGCTATTAAGACTGATTTCCACCCAAAGACCTTGCTTGTTTGTGGACCAACCCCTTTTCTGTTGCCCTCATCACGTATGGTGCGCATGGCATGAACTGGCATCTCCGCAACCTTTGTCTTTCACATGAATCCCACAGCACATCCGTTGCCCCCAATCCGTGTATATGTTGTTCTTTCTTGACTTATCCGATGGCCTTGGCCCTGAGGTCCGTCGCTAACTTACTTGCCCTACCCTACTATCTTTCATTTCCGTTCGAAGACCCAACTTGTTTCTTTCCTAACCGCTTACTTTGTCATCATTGGCACAGAACATTCCTCTTCTGCATTCGAACCCTATACCTTCTATTTGTTGTACTGTTGTTGAACTAACTTTTATCAACCCTTGTGCCTCACATGAATCCTAAAGCATGTTGATTGCTACCCACAACATGTTTTTCTTTGATATTGAACCCCTGGGCCCCTCAACCTTGAGGCATATTGCTCCTTTTCTTGCCATGAAAACTTTGATATCACCTTGAAAGACATTGTTTGCTTATTGACTAAACATCTGCTATGTCATCTTTGCCCCAGAAAATATCTCCTCTCCGTTCAAATCCAATACCCTCTATCTGTTGCATTGCTCACGAACCGACATCTACCACACTTTGTGTTTCACCAGGATCCCTAAATCATGTTAATTATTACCAGTACAGTGCTATTGTTGTTTGTATTGACGCGTGACACTTTGATATACTGGTCAGAACCCATTTGTGTGATTGGAAAGCTGGTGGAAAATTCTAAAGTCATTTTTCACTTGTTATAACCAAAAAGTCTCAGAAAGGGGAAATGAACAAAATAGAGGAACGGAGTGAAGGACAAAGGAAAGAGACGATTCCTAAAGAGGAGACTACAAAGTAGAAACCTATTAGATGTGAGTACCAACTCTAACGACCACGAAATGGACTTATAGATATTATGTCAATCAATTCTGACGTTAAGCTCTTGTTGTACCTTTCGCTGTGAAACTAGGCTTCAATGCTCCGCTTATCCAATTTGATTCGCTTTCCCTTATTCGACTTGTGGTGACCGAAGGGCTTTCATCATCACGCCTCTATCTTTTTGTTCATTCTCTCAACTTATCGTCGCCTCGAGGTGCCCGTGAAGGTTTTCACCAATAAGACTCTCTTATTTTTCTTTTTTCTCAACTTTCATCGCCTTGCGGTACCCGTGAGGGTTTTTATCACTAAAACTCTTTCATTCTCATTTTCTTGTTTGGACCGGAGTGTTGCCCCTGAGATGAATCAACTTTAGCTGCTTAACTTGGCATTTCTCAAAGACTGATCGGAAGGTCTTTCTTTGGACCATAATGTGGGCTTTTGGATGGGACTAGAAAGAAAGGGTATACAGGCTCAAATACAATTCATAATGGGGTTAAAAACTACAACTTTCAAAATCTGATCTCTTTCAACAATCACTACTTTTGCCCCAGTTTCTTGCTTGGGGACTTTTGGAATTTTATTTTGGTATGACTGAATATCAAAGAAAGGCTGCCTATGTACCCTTTTGGGTCAAGTCAAACGTAGTTCACGTCATAGGAATTA
Organism: Nicotiana benthamiana; assembly: GCA_034376525.1. Classification (NCBI taxonomy): domain Eukaryota; kingdom Viridiplantae; phylum Streptophyta; class Magnoliopsida; order Solanales; family Solanaceae; genus Nicotiana; species Nicotiana benthamiana. The sequence goes on from CM067337.1 coordinate 31,854,728, forward strand.
CCTTTGTTGTAATTATCTTTCTCTTATTTTTTTTGTTTCTTCTCTTTCATTATTTTTTTCTTTCTTTTTCTTTCTTCTTTTTCTTTCTTTTATTTCTTTTCTTTTCCTTTTTCTTCCTTTCTTTTTCCTTTTCTCTTTTTCCTTTTTCTTCTTCTTTTTCATTTCTTTCCTTTTCTTTTTCCTTCTTTTTCCTTTTGCTTATCTTCAAGCACTTGCGTTTCTTTAATTTTGCCGTTGATTCTGAAAGATGGGTATGAAAGAAAACAAATAAGGCTCGAAGAGGGTGAGGGTAAAGTGTTTAGATAGCAGAACAAAACACCTTCGTCATTTTAAATTTTAGAATATGCAAAATACAAACAAGTACAATCAGAATAAAGAAACCATACACAATATCTCTTGACTGCATCAGAATTGACGGCCATTTCCACACATTTTTCTTCTACATCTGTCAAATATAATGTGCCATTGGGCAATAATCTTACTCTTATTACCACGACTTCCCCCCTGTCAATTTGTCCGACTTGCTTTTACGAGGATTTTTTATGTTCTATTTGACCCAGTTTCACATGGTTCGGGCTTCAAACAATCTCAAAATGTCCAAATATGTTCTTATTTCCTCAAATGCCCTCATCGTTTTCAAAATGGTGTCATTACTTCGCAACTAACGTAGCTTTGAAAGATCATACTGAAAATTATGCGTGCATGTCATGTCACTAGAACCGGCATTTAGACAATAGACAAAACAAAAGGATAGAAATGAACTAAACCAAGAAAATGATTGGAAGTAACAAAAGATCAGAATTTGCATTAGACAACGACGAAATAACTCAAATAACAAAACAAGCAAACAAACTGGAGTACAACTCTAGAATGAACCTGAAACAAACATGGACATCACTAAACAAGCCACTACGACTAAACAAAATGAAAGGACTAGAGGGTTTGAATCACAAGAAAATATTCGGATCGCAACCTTACAAACAAACCAGACAGCAGAAATGACAGCAAAATGAACCACCACGACTCCTCCCTGGCTGACCCAGAAAAGAGCGTCTTCCCAATTAATAAGCACGGTATCTTTAGCCATTGAATTCTGCATCAACAATACTAAGAAATTCAAATGACTTTTCCACATAAATCATATCTACCATGTACGTCTCATTTTGCACAGGCGATGGACTTTGGCTAGTGTCAGCTGCATCAGGATTTGGCACTACAATGTCACCTACATCAATGAGCTCCCGAATTGCTTTCTTCAGCTTCCAACACTTTTCTATGTCATGCACCGGGGCATCTGAGCAATATGCGTACCTTTGATGAGAATCCCACATCTTTGACAGAGGGTTTGGCATTCTTATCTGAATCGGCTTTAACGTGTTCAATTGTTTCAACGTTTGGAACAAACTGGCATATGATCCTCCAACAGGGGTGAAAGCCTTTCCTTTTTTCAGCAACCTCTCATTCCTAAATGCCTTATTTGGCCGGAAACCTGATCCATGGGGTTCCTGATAGGTTCGCGAGGGCGAGTGAGACATTTGTGGGAGTGGTGGGGGCCATTGTGGGCCTGGTGGATATGGAACATATGGTGCACAGGGATATATGTGGGGCTGACATCGAGGTTGAGAGGGTTTATCAAAAACGACCACTGGGCCCTGTCACTGGTGGAGGGAATGACTTGGTGGTTGGACATATGACCGGTCATTGTTCGGCGGATAGTACTGAGGTGGCTTATGTGGAGTGTGGGTACGTTCACGGGATCGATATTGAGGCTGAAAGTAATTACCAAGAACGACCACCGGGCCCTGTCGTTGGCCGATGGAGTGACCTAGTGTTTGGACACCTGACTGGCCATTGTCTAGAGGATAATGCTGAGGTTGTTTTGGTGAGGCTCGAGGAAAGGTTTGGGATTGGATTTGAGTATGGGGATGTTTGGCAAGAATGACCACTGGACCCTGTCGTTGGCGGGGCTCAGCAACATCTTTTTCATCAATGGAAGAACCATCTCGAGCAACTTGTTTGTTCCATCTAAGCCAGAAATCCTTAAAACCTTCCTTGGGTTTCTTTTCCATCTGAGATAGCAAGGAGCGTTCTGGAACAATGCTTATATTGTACTAAAATTGTCGCATAAAATCTTGTGCCATGTCGCCCAACGTGTGCCACTTCCCGACATCTTGACGATCATGCCATTCCAAGGCTGCCCCAGTTAGGCTCTCACTGAAATGCAACATCAACAACTCATCTTCCTTGCCAACATTCCTTTTTTTTATTGCAATAATCCCTCAAATGGGCTAGTATATCTCCCCGCATATCATACAAATTAAACTTCGGCATCTTAAACCCTTCCAGCTTTCTGGATATCTCATCCTGTCCACTGTTTTAGCAAGCTCTGTAGTCTCAACGGGAGACTCAAAATGAAGAGTGTGATGGTATGGTCTCAAGGCCTTGACCATTGGTTCTGGAGCATAATGTTGGGCATCGGGGACCGATGGCGGAGAACACCCACTGGTCCAAGCTTTATGCATTCCAACTATTTGTCCTTTCAACCTCAAAACCTCTTCTTTCAACTCAGATCTGATTCAACAATTCTCTTAAACAGATTAGTAATACCTGTGTTCAACCCTTTGCCGCCCATGACTGCCTTGCTTTTTAACCTTGTGTTGTATGGAAGAGTTACCTTGTGAACCACAAACCAACCACCCTTCTGCTATGACATGCCAAAATGAAACCATCATATTAGCGTTAGGGCATTTAACACATTGGTAATCGCACATCCGGGGAATGAATGCACCTAAACGGTTGACAATTTCTATTATTCTTTTGCTCGATCGCATGTGTCATCCCGACCTTTTCTCGTTTTTGATTGCAAACTCTCCTTTTTTCCTTTCTCTCTTTTTATTTCTTTCTTTCTTCTCTCATTTTTCTTTCCTTTTATTTCTTTCTTTTCTTGGTTATCCGTTCTTTTCTTTCCGCTTTTTTGTTTTTGCCTTATTTTCTTTTTTTTTTCTCTTTTCCTTGTCTTTCTGCTCTTTTGTTTTCTCTTCTTTTTTTATTTGGTTATGGTAGAATCCTATGTGGATTGCCTACATATTATGACACAACATTAATCATGCCGAGCGTAGTTCGTGAAGATGAAAGGTAATCAACAGTAAAATATTTTTGGAATTTTCAATTTTCATAATAAAACAGACTTGATTACAAAGTTTTAGAAACTAAACATACTAACAAACTTTGACGAAAAGATGACATACAGATTCGAAAATTAAACAACCCATATATTCTAATTAAAAGAAATACTAACTAAAAAATAGACTAACAAATTCCTTCCCCTATATGCCAATTTTAACCAAATGGCTATTTTTGCAAATATGGCCCTTTTAAATTTCACATGCACTACAAGAAAAGTATCATTTACATGGGGATTTTACATGGGAATTTTTTCTGCAGGTAATACATGCGAATTTTCATGAAAAATCTAAAATTCCTAAACATAAGAATATGATACTTGCGAAAACGGAATTCCCAGGAAATTTCGCATCTATATTTAGCGCCATCTAGCGCAAAAATAGCACTTGGGAATTTAGTTGGGAATTACATCTGCATATACCATATCCGCAGGAAAGAGAACGAAAAAAATAAAAACTTTTCCTCGGATAATCCGCATGAATATTTCCAGGTAGACTACGTGCAAGTTTTGCTACGGATAATCACATGGGGATATGATTTACATAGGAAATTACTTGGGGATATTATTGTTGCGAATTTTGCTGGAGATCTATTCGTAAGGATTTACTTGGGAATATACGTACCTGTGAAATTACATGCGAATATAGTTTCTGCGATTTTAGTTGGGGATATATTCTTGGGTATTTACTTGGGGATATATTTACCTGCAGAATTACATGGCAGTAAAATTGTTGTGATTTTAGCTGGGGTTTTATTTATGGAAATTTATATGGGGATACTTATACTTGCACTATTACTTGGGAAATTTTATGTGTTATTGAGCCACTTGATGAAATACATTGTAAAAGTGCAACAAATAATTGACTTTTATAATATCTTTCTTTACATTATGAACGATACACTTAGCTCTGCTCCATGTTCACTAACGCTCCTATCTAGAGTATTTTATTAATAGAACATTACAATTATTGGTTATCAAGGAGTAAAGGGACTCAATGTTATAATCATTATCATCTAGTAAACTGACTATAAAGATGATGATATATTGGTTTACATAATTTATTATTTATTTATTTATTTCGAACACAATATATTCTAGGTAAAACGATAAATCTCACTAAGACATATATCCAATCAATTACTCTTTGATAAAAGGGAATAACTTTAGATCAAAGAATAAAAAAATCAATTTGCATTTTGTGGACAATATATACTGATATCAAATTGAGTAGTATAGTAAAAAATTAAAATGTTTTTTTTGAGTCATTTGACTTTTATTTTTTAAATTTTTTAAAAAGTGGAAATTATATATTTTTTCCATGGCGTATTATTTATCTTTTCTTTAATGAATGAGATAGTTCTATTTATATATTCAATAATTTTCACTTTAATATATTAATATAGAATTATAAAGACAAGAATTATACATAAAATTAAATACAATTATTTCTTAAAATTAAAGTATAATTTTAATTTAAGTTTTGTGGCTCATTGTTCTTCAAATTAAAAGAAACACATATATGGTAGTGCTGTCCATGTAAAGCCCTACTGATATTAAAAAAAACTAGTATAGATATAGATCACATAAGGAGGCGGCTAACAAATAAATACAATTGAAAAGAAATAAACCGCACAATTGATTTGTTTCCCTTTAAGTTTTTTTCCCATATACAAAACGCGGGGTTTTTTCCCTCTCTAATATGGCTCTCAATTTCTGAAACCCTTCACATTGCAATTACAAAATTCTAGGGCTCAAGGGTTTCTCCAAAATCCAATTATCCTTGATCCAAGACTTTCCTCTCATAGTCAACAATCCTCGGCAAAGGCCTGAAGAAGGTAATCCACATACATTCTTGCTTCTTCCTCTAAATAGGTTTTAATCTTCTTTGTCCATGGTTTTAGGCGTTTAACTTCCTCTTATAGTTGTATTTGTTAGAGTTATATGCATATTTTCTTTTTCAATGTTGTATCCTCCGATTGCAAAGAATTAGGTAACATTGTTCTATCCCTTTGTCTCTCCGATTGTTATTGTGTCAATAATTGTTGTTGATTCTAGTTTCACGCTAGATTCCTTTCATAAAGTTATTAAATTAAGAGAGTCTTTCATATATTACTGTTTTTAGTATGACTATGTTGGTGTTATTCTTAAAATGACTAGTTCTAGTACTAGTGGTTTTGAATTTACTTCTCGTGGCTCTATTCCCCTATTTTTTTAACACTTTCGATGTTCCTAGATCTTCTTTAGTTATTGTGCCTTCCCCTAATCGTGGTTTGCGGGTAAAAGAGGATCATCATTTTCTCTTTTATCAATTAGAAATAATGTATATTTCATTGATGTGTCCTAGGCCTTATGAAAACTCACCTAAATGAAAGCAATGTCATAGAGTTAACAACATGGTTATCTCTTGGTTGACGAGCTCTTTTTTTCTTGAGATTTTCAAAAGTCTGCAGTATTTTAAGATTGTTGAGAGTATTTGAAGCTGTTAAACAATAGGTATGGGATAATTATTGGGGCCAAAACTTTTAGTTTGAATTATATGCAGAAGAAAAAAATAGTGATGAACAACTTTTTAGTTTGAGTTATATGCAGAAGACAATAATGGTGTAATAGAATTTCTGGATACCTCATGCTGCAAAATTTTGTAAATATGATCTTATTATATTTACAATATTTTCAATATATAGTTAACAAAGTGAAAAGATAAAGATGAATAAAAGAAGAACTAAAGTGACCGGGAAAGGATGGCGTCGAATAATAATTTGGACCAAAGGTATTATATATTGACAATTGATACCTCAAAAGTTTATCTAGAACTAAATTTAATAGTTTGGTGTTAAGGCAGTGTGCTTACTGCTTTGGTTGGTTAAATCTTTGGTGAGATTATTAAATAATACGTCTTACCTGTTTGTGTTTACTTGTATAATACCGGTGGCATACCTTATCTAGTATCTACATGTCATTATTTATATGTTTAAATACGTTTAACTTTTGATTTAGATAATGAAAATTCACGAGCATCGAAAATGGATGAAAAATAGACTTCTCCCAGGTCGAGCAGGATATACAACTGAATTTATAAATGGTGTGGGGAAGTTTATTGAATTTGCTTGTCTTCAACAGAAGTACTTATCAAAGGGAGTCATAAGGTGTTCTTGCAAGCGTTGTAAAAATATGAAGCATCTTACGCCAGATGAAGTTAATGCGCATGTTTATTAAAGTGGATTCACACCAAGATATTGGTATTGGACATCACATGGAGAGGAAGCACCTCCAATTAATTTAAATAAATATAACAATTCAGATGCTTACAGTAGTCATCAAGGGTGTAAATTTAACAAAGCTTCAATCAATCAAAGTAGCATTCTAGGGATGACTATGAACATGTAACTACCAATATATGGTTTATGATACTGCTGGTGTTGAATTTGGGCATCAAATAGAACCCAATTTAGAAGTCCAAATACAAAAGCTACTAAGTTTTATGACATGTTGAATTCAGCTCAACAACTATTATGGCCCGGATGTAAATTTTCAGAGTTGGCTATGGCGGTTAGAATGATGATTATCAAATCTTAACACAATATGTCCCAAAATTGTTTTAATGTAATGGCACAATTTATGAAGGATACAAATCCCCCTGATAATAAGATACCTCTTAATTACTACCAGGCAAAGAAGCTAGTTTCAGGGCTTGGTCTAACTAGTTAAAAAAATTGATTGTTGTGTTAAATAGATGTATGTTGTACTACTAAGCTGATATAAACATGACCGAGTGTAAGTTTTGTCATGAACCTCATTGAAAAGAACAAGTGCTCAAGAAAAACAAGAAGGTTCCACGTAAGAGATTGCATTACTTGCCGCTCATTCCTAGGCTTCAACGACTATATGCTTCCACAAAATATGTAGAGCACATGAGGTGGCATAATGAATATCGTAGGAAAGATGGCGTTCTATGCCACCCTTAAGATGGAAAAGCATGGAAACATTTCGATCGAACCTATCCGAACTTTTCTATAGAACCTAAAAATGTTAGGCTTGGTTCTGATGGGTTTACACCATATAGCAGTCAGCTTCACCATACTCTTGTTGGCCAGTAATTGTTACTTCCTATAATCTTCCTCTGGATCTATGTATGACTGCCCCATACATGTTCTTAACATTGGTAATTCTACGTCCTCATAATCCCCAGGGAAAATTTTATGTATATCTTCAACCGTTAATAGATGAACTACAACAACTATGGACTGATGGTGTACTAACTTATGACGTGTCAAAGAAGCAAAATTTTCTCATGCGAGCAGCATTAATGTGGACAATTAATGATTTTTCTGCTTATGGCATGCTATCAGGGTGGAGTACAATGGGTAAATTAGCATGCCCAATTTTCATGGAACAATCAAAAGCTTTTTGGTTGAAATATGGAAGGAAAAATACTTGATTTGATTGCCATCGCCAATTCTTGCCTCTTAATTATGCTTTTAAAAGAAACACAAATGCTTTCTACAAAGGGAGAGCGGAGAAGTCTAGACCTCCTCCTAGGTTAACTAAGGATCAAGTGTGGGAAAAAGTTAGAGGGTTTCCTAAGATAACTGAATCGGGTCCGCGCAAGTTCTATGGATATGGAACTTCCCATAATTGGACTAAAAGAAGTATTTTATGGGATCTTCCATATTGGAAGACCAATATGATTCGTCACAATCTTGATCTGATGCACATAGAGAAGAATGTATTCGATAATATTTTTCATACTGTTATGGACAACAAAGATAAAACTAAAGATAATGAGAAGGCAAGAATGTACTTGAAAGAACATTGTCGTCGAAATGATTTAACACTTGCAATGTGATGGTAATGGGAGATGGATTAAACCCAAAGCAAAGTTTACCTTAAATCAGAACCAAAAGAAAGATGTATGTGAATGGGATAAACAGTTAAAAATGCCTGATGGTTATGCTTCAAATTTAGATAAACGTGTTGATATGCAACACTTAAAGCTCTTTGGGATGAAAAGCCATGGTTGCCACATTTTTATGCAATGTCTTCTGCCAATTGCTTTTAATGCCCTTCCAAAACCAATCTGGAAGCCTATAACTGAACTTAGTCAATATTTGAAGACGTGTGCTCAACAATATTACATGAGGATCATTTAATACAAATGGAACAGGATATTCCTGTAATCATGTCTAAGTTGGAGAGAATATTTCCACCAATATTTTTTGATTCAATGGAGCTTTTATTAATTCATTTGCCATATGAAGCAAGGGTTGGTGGGCCAGCTCAATATTGATGGATGTATCCATTTGGAAAGTGTGTAGTTTTCTACTGAGAATTTGTATTATCACTTTTATTATATTATATATATATATATTTTATTTTCATAAATATTGTAGGATCCTTATGAAAGTTAATAAGACCATAAAAAATAAATCCAGAGTCGAAGGATCAATTGTTCAAGCATACCTGCTTCAAGAAATCTTATACTTTTCAGCCTATTATTTTGAAGAATAGAGTCGGTTGTAATGACGATATAATTGAAAAAGGAGCAACCCAACCGACTTTATTTTTGTTTAATTATTCTGGTCGGACTTTTGGCGATGATGGCATCCGGTGGTTAGACGATAAAGAAGTTGTTGCAACATATTTACATGTTATTTTAAATTGTGATGAAGTTAAACCTTTCTTCAAGTAAGTTTTAAGCATTATATGAATTTAACTATTAAGAGTAACTTAATTATATTTTGATTATAACTAATGTGTGGCTGCGGCTTGTATGAGCAAGTTCTCAGAGATACTTATGGTAATCTTAGTGATGATGTCATTGATAAACAAATTGAAGTTGACTTTCCACGATGGTTCAAAGATTATGTACGTAATAACATAAACTAGTTATTACTGAAGAACATATTATTATAAAAGATATCATTTAATATATAAATCTAACTATTATTATTATTATTATTATTATTATTATTATTATTATTATTATTATTATTATACAATAGGTCATCAAAATCCACAAGTGACATTAAATTCGTATTTGCAAGTCTTAGCAGAGGGACCGCTAAGAAAGGCAACATCATATCCTATTTATATTGCGAATGGATATAAATTTTGCAGTTCTGCATGGGGTGAAGGAAGAAAAACATTTAACATAGGGGTATGTGTTAGTGGCATCGGACATGATGGCACTACAAATGAATATTATGGTGTTATTAAGGAGATTCTCAAATTGGAATGAACAAGGACCACTCAAAAGTTAGTTTTATTTTATTGTGATTGGTTTGATCCATCTAAGCATGGAATGAAAGTTGATAGCCAATTTGGCATTGTCGAGGTTCGGAAAAGGGCAAGATATGCTAAATTTGATCCTTTCATCTTTCCTGAAACTGTAACTCAAGTTTATTATGCAAATCATCCTGAAAGCAAAGGAGATATGGTTGTTTGGTGGGTTGTTATAAAGACAAAGACAAGAGGAGTTGTGGATGAAAGACATAATGTGGAAGTTGATTACCAAGAGGAGCAGTCACATGTTAATCCAAGCATAGAGGATGATCCGATTGATTGCTTACAAGATGATCAAGTTGTTGGTGATGACAGTGGCGGATCTAGGAATTCAAGTTTGTGGGTGATGAATGTTTTTTTTACATAAAATTAATGGGCGCTTTTATAAATTTGTATACCTTTTCTCAAATTTTCTATATAACTATACATATTCTGTATCGAGGTTAATGGGTGCTCGAGCACCCAAAATTCATGTGTAGATCCGCAACTGAGTGATGAGGTCGATATGAGTAATATTCAACCATTCATCAACAAAGACAGATATGATTTAATTGACGATGAAGATAAGGAGATAGCAAGTGAAGAAGAGGAAGAGCTTTTTGATAGTGATGATTCACAAAATTATTGTCAAGCCCAAGATTAGGATGAGTATGAAATGAAGAATGAGAATACTAATTTATTATTTTATATTTGCTTGTTTACAATAGGTTTATTTTAAGATATTTTGAAGTCTTATAGAACTATTTAGAATTTTGAGAATCTTCATTTATCAATTTTTATTTGTCCTTGGATCATTTTAAACTTCAAGATGGTATTTACAGTAAATGATATCTTATTTTCTTTTATGGTCTTGAAGTAATCTAATATTTGCATTAAATAATTAATTATATTGGTCTACTGTTATCTATCCTATTTTTATTCTTAAGTTATGAACCTAGTTATTTGTCATCTTATTAATGATTGTATCAACATTATTTGTTTCTTCCCCCCAGATGTCAGGTAATACATGATCTAAACAAGCTGGGCAAACTAGCGGTAAAGGAGAAAAAATTCGTAAAAGGAAGACACATACAATAGAGCCTCAAGCAGCTCAAATGCCTCAGCGTAATCCCATCACAATCCCTCCTATCTCAAACTAATTTACTTGAAGTACATGATACTTTCTTGTCTCAACCTACTCCTGAAGTCAATATGCCTCAATCTAGTATTGGAGCCAATCGACCCCAACCTCATTACACTGGGTCTCAGCCTCAATCTAATTAGTCACAGCCTATAAATACAGTCACTCAACCGCATATGTCTTTACCAGCCAATATGACTCCATCTAACTCGTTTAGTGCGGTAGGCAATGGCAATGATAATGGCAATGGTGATGATCGAATGTGGATTGTACTTGAAGCAGATGGGTAAGTATATTATTTAGTACAGAAGCTTTGATTCTTTGATGCTCTAATATTGTATGTAATATGTTATTAATAGTGACTTCTGTTTTGTATGATTGGTTGTAGACCATAGTGAAAGTGCAACTTAGTTCAAAAATATAAAATCAAAGTAATAATTTCAATAGTTAAAATTTTGCCTAGATGCATATATTCCAAGTACACATTTTTTTAATGCATTCAAAAACTAAGCAATTCTTCCATCCTAAAGTTATATTTGATCATCTTAGTGATGTCACAAAGAATCTGTTGCTTTTTAGAAAGAACTGTTCTCTTTTACTAATTGTTTAACCTTTTTTGTTCTAAACCTCATGAACTAATGAGAAACATTTTGTACTTGGACATTAAGAAACAAACTGTTGAGCACCTTTGGATACTTTAGTTTGTGGATTTGACCCATGTGCTTCCTTGAGGTGTGAATAATCTTCAAACTTATGTAATAGAAGATATTTTCAATCTTTCATGACACCTAAAATTTAGTTTAGTGATATTAGTTATAGGCAACAAATGAGTCAATGACCTTCCAACTTTTCTGGGATCTTCTTTTATCTTGTTTTACTGTTCCTTCCTCTTTATTTGGGGAAATCATCTCGTTTAACTACTGAAGTGTGTTGGTTTGGGGAGATCATCTCCCTCCCAAAAGGCCAATATATGTGAAACTACCTTGTTAATTATAAATGATTGATAACTACTGCATTTTTATGTATGTTTGATCCTCATAAGCTAGTTATTGAAGGCATTGCTAGTAGCATTCATAGTAAATTTGAGCTGGCTAAACCTTCTTGAAAGAAATTCACACAACCTATTTGGGATATGTGGTTTGAAGAATTCAAGGTAAGGATGTTTATAATATGATTCATGTTCAAAGTTAGTGTGTCAGTTTATATGACCAATTCAGATTTTATTTTGATATGTGTTGTGTTATAAAATGCTACAAAAGAAATTTAGATGGCTCCCCCATTATAATGATATTATACGACGCAATTTTGAGAAAAGGGCATCTTCAAGAATGACCCTAACTTTTCCAAGATGTTAGAAAGGACTTGTCTGTGAAGCCAAATTGGATGGGTGATACCATATTCAAGGAGATGAAGGAGCATTGGGAGTCTCCTCAGTTTAAGTTGAAGTTAGAACAAAACAAAAAGAATCGTGATGCAAATGCAGGAGCTTCGATTCATACAGGTGGTAGTATACTTCATTACGTAATTTGGAAGAGATGGTACAATGTAGTTCCTTTTTAATTTTTTTTGTTCTATTAAATGGATCATATAAATGTTGATAGCATATATATTTTTCTTTAATTACAGAAGGAAGCTACGGGAAAATATCTTTCATTTTCAGAATTTTATTTTCATACTCATCGAAAGGAGAGATAAAAGTTGGATAAATGAGAAAGCTGAAGCTGCTTATATAAGTCTTCATTCTACAACATATATTATATATATGTATTGAAATTATTACTCTATTAAGTTGATAAATAAATTGGTTGTTTCAAGAAGAGCAGAGAAATTATTAGTCAAAGTAATCAATAATTGGCAGCCTATGAGTGCACCAATTTGGAATCCAGCTGCTAGGACTCATATTTTGTATTGCTATTTATTAGATGTTTGGTGGTAAGTGGTTTATGCTTCTGGTCAAAAACAAAAATTTGTTCTAGTGGAAGATTGCATTATTAGCGCTGTTTATAAAGCAAATAGGAGTTGCAAATACTAGTTGTTATGATAATGAAAGATATAGATGGGTTCATGCCCCTGGAGGTCCATTTCCAGGAATTGTATTTGTAGCATGGTGAAAAAGATGTGAAATCGAAAATTATATACTTAAAGAAAAAACCAGTATTTAGAATAATGTCACTGGGTTTTTGTTCA